>OU015464.1:8229910-8920969 GCA_907164805.1 Brachyptera putata | reverse complement strand
TAGGTCCATTGACCTTTTAAATTCAAGTTCTATTATTCGCTTAAAATCTCAACGATAACCTTCTGAATGTCCTTGTCTTCTACACAATTTTAGCCGAATCAAAAATGATGATTTTTTATGACTCTGAAAAGTGGCTGGAAATTGCAGTTTTTGGGAAATTCAGACACCTTTTTCTTGGAAATGGCTGATGCGAGTATAGCCAAATTTGCTGAGGATTTAGGGACCATCAAGTTTCATTCATAAAAAAATACTAGAACATCATAGCTCTCACCAGTTCATAGAAATTAATTGCGAAAGGTCCAAAAGTACCTTAGTTAACCCTGTACATTTTGGCCAAATTTTTTTGTCGCTTGAAATTTTTGGTTGAATTTCTCAGTTCTGTTGTTATGTATGTGTAGTGTGATAAAATTGGAACACAAATCCGGTCTCCGTTCCTAAATCGCGTTTAATTTAGAGATTTTAGAGCGAAAAACAACTTAGTGTACTCACCATGGTAGAGTCCCATATTATAGAATTCTGGAATCCTTCTAATTACTTTTCCATTAGCATTATTAGCAAATTTCAACGGAATAACTCTTCTGAAATGTCCTCTTGTCTTCCTACAAAATTTTAGCCGAATCAAAAATGATGATTTTTTATGACTCTGAAAAGTGGCTGGAAATTGCAGTTTTTGGGAAATTCAGACACCTTTTTCTTGGAAATGGCTGATGCGAGTATAGCCAAATTTGCTGAGGATTTAGGGACCATCAAGTTATACTCTTAAAAAAATACTAGAACATCATAGCTCTCACCAGTTCATAGAAATTAATTGCGAAAGGTCCAAAAGTACCTTAGTTAACCCTGTACATTTTGGCCAAATTTTTTTGTCGCTTGAAATTTTTGGTTGAATTTCTCAGTTCTGTTGTTATGTATGTGTAGTGTGATAAAATTGGAACACAAATCCGGTCTCCGTTCCTAAATCGCGTTTAATTTAGAGATTTTAGAGCGAAAAACAACTTAGTGTACTCACCATGGTAGAGTCCCATATTATAGAATTCTGGAATCCTTCTAATTACTTTTCCATTAGCATTATTAGCAAAATTTCAACGGAATAACTCTTCTGAAATGTCCTCTTGTCTTCCTACAAAATTTTAGCCGAATCAAAAATGATGATTTTTTATGACTCTGAAAAGTGGCTGGAAATTGCAGTTTTTGGGAAATTCAGACACCTTTTTCTTGGAAATGGCTGATGCGAGTATAGCCAAATTTGCTGAGGATTTAGGGACCATCAAGTTATACTCTTAAAAAAATACTAGAACATCATAGCTCTCACCAGTTCATAGAAATTAATTGCGATAGGTCCAAAAGTACCTTAGTTATATAACTTTTATAATTTTATAATTGATAACTGGTAAACAGTAAAAATGCATCTATAAGAAGTAAATGAAATCTCTATCAGTTCTAGAAGACTTTCATAATAACAAAGAAATCAATATGGACTTTTTGAAAATTGATTTTGCTACTCCTTCCCCAAGCCCCGCAGGGATTTTCTTGAAATATGGTCATTTTCTAAGTAATTGTTGCGATCTACATACAGTTTTGAAGTCCAATAATTGAACCCCCATGGATATTCTCGAAGTTTATATTTTGATCTCCACCAGCGAAGCCCTGCAGGGAGTTTTTTTAAATATGGTCATTTTTTTAAAGTGATTTTTGCGATTTACAAGCAGTTTAGGAGTCCTAGATTGAACCATTATGGACATTTTCGACGTTATTTCAATATTTTAATCATGGACATTTTCGAAGTTATTTTCGCGATTTCTAAATAAATAAATTTTTGGTGGGGTGCATATGTCGATTGGTGGGGCACGCGTCCCACCTTGGCCCCCTTTCAAGTTTTAACGACGTCCCTGCTTGAGTATTCTAGAAGTTGTCGGAGCAGATAATATTTAGGAATCTTGAAATATATGTAAAAAATGACAACAAATAAGTTGGTAATATTATTGCCATACTATTGAGTTGGCCATGCAGAGACAATTACCAATACAGCAACGAAACTACCACTTATCTTTCGATCACTGCATTATTTCATGTTTCCACTCTTTTTACTCACTGCACAATCGAATGGGAATGCGATCCATCATGAGATCCATCAAAACATTCTGCTAAATATTCAACAAATATGCTAATATTTTTCCACTGTGATATTTAGTACCAACGCGCACTTCATCCTTCTTCGTGACTTCTCAATATGAACATCATTCGACAATTATAATATGCCTACCTACCAAAAGGACCAAGAGTCGGGAGGGACGAAAACGTCATGAATGAAAACTCAAGTTTTATGCTATACTGAAATTCACGCGAAAAGACATAGACAATATACCTTGTGTTCAAAGCTTCGAGTTAAAAGAAATACATGACTTACAGTATAGTTGAACAAATCGTCAACGCATAGATGGTCAACGCAAGGGTTTATTACCCTTAAAGAGTGCCAATAAAATGTTCCAGCAACAAGGATGGTTAACATATGTTCATTATAACAATGACTAGTCTATCGGTTCTCTTGAAAAATGTATATATTTATGACTCTCCCCGGCCCCCTCCCTCCCGGCAATCGAGTAAAGATCAGAAAAGGCTCCAAATATTCTTCTCATTTCTTGCTAAAGAAATGCTTCTTCAAAACAACAACATTGACATATTATTGAAATTATGGAAGTAAAAATAAAACGTTAAATTTGCCGTAAATTTAATGAAACATACAAATTCGTAATTATATATATTGGTTGAGCCAAATTTTCGAGGGGTGCTCTGCACCCCTCGAAAAGATCCGACGGGTGCTTTGGACCCTGAGCACCCACGGAGTTGGCGCCCCTGATGATTATTATGCTCTATGGTAACTGTATACAAATTTATTCCCTGTGGGATAGAACCCGTACAAGAGTGATGTAGTGTGAGTTATTAGAATTTGATGTAAAATTTTTAAAAGTGATTCAACAAATATTGCAGCCTTCTCAAGTATGACCATTCTTTCTCTACATTTTCTTTAAAAACAAACTTTCGTGGCCTCATAATTAAACCTGAATAATCGCTCTCACAATACAGACATTGCAAAAATGACAGGTGGTTACATATTACAACGAGGAGATGATGAGACGGAGAAATATTGTTTGTAAAATGCAAGACGCATAATGGTTGGACTTTGGATGTGACAAAAACGCAACGAAAGACTACTCAACGACATGGATCAATAAAAAACAATTTCAACAACTCTCTGAAATTGTGTCAGTAGCAGTTTTTTAAGATTGAAAAATAGTAATGAAGGTATAAGAATTAGAATTTTGATGTAGGAACAATACCCAGTTTTACATGATTTCTTCCCTTTTCATAAAACCAGGACATTTGACGGTCTCCAGAACATTTCTCAGGACGCCGGGACAGAAATTTCAAAACAAGGACAATCCCTTGAAAACCAGGATATCTAGTCACCCTACTTTGATAGCATTCAGAATTTGGAAAATAGCATTTATTATTGAAATATTATGTTTTGTAGTGCAATAATGTCTAGTAGAATAACAACAGTATATGGTACCAGTAATTAACCATCAAATATCGTAATCGTAATATCGATGTCTTTGGAAAAATTGTGTCTGACACCGGGCTATGAAGGCACCGACTTCACCCTTGTACTCTCCCAATTGGTATAATTTAGCCAAAAATAGCGTCTATAACACTTTTATTCTGAACATAGCGTTTATATTGCTAATAGGTTGAAACGTTGAATACGTAGCAGAATGAGACATTTGTAGCTCTTTGTCGTCTTTTAAAAACATGATCAAACAACTTCAAATGTATTGAAACATGGAGAAATATTAGGAAAACATATATTAAAGCACATTTAGACTTCATCGCTTTTATAGCAATTGCTATTTTTACATGTCTCTATCCATTACTACCATATTTCACAAATTCTTAGGAATTTGACATTATCTAAATCTCGGCTATATTATTATTCAAAAGCATTGCTAATACTGACATGTCACTAATTGTTGATATTCCCTCCAGACTTGCAGTCATATCAAGCATACAATTTGATGCAAATTGATTGTACAATATGCATGAGTAGGACAGTGGAACCTCTTTAGTACGTTTTTCAGGGTACCAGATAGAAAAAACTTACTAAAGTGAAAAACTTACTAAAGAAACTATTCAACATGTGGGAGCATATAAATGGGATCAAAAACTAAAACTTACTAAGGTGAAGAATGTACTAACGAGAAACTTACTAAAGAGGTTCTACTGTATGTACATAGTTCCATTAGATTATAAACATAGATAATAATTATGAATAAGAACCAAAAACGATGATTTTATACCTGTTTTAAATGAGTGTGTTTCTTTATCCGGTTAAACGCTAGGTGATTACATCATGCTATAAATGGATGTTCTGATTGACGACTTGGAGAGTAGCCTCTTCCCTACGCCACAACTGTCAGAGCAATGACACTTCCAGGCAAGAGACCTTCCATAACAGCAATAACAGCTGCTAACAGTGTTGTACCTTTCTGTTTAGCAGCATTATTATTTCTAATTTTCAATATATCGAGGCGCATGTCCTATTTAAATAAGTGCGAAAGTTGAAGTATCTGACCTACACTTAGATAAACATGAATATTTCCAGTCATATAAGATTAGCAAAAGTCTGTATCCATGTATCGTGTAATCCATCAATCGTGTTTTAGGCCTACTATTCTTTCCTACAGTTCTTTGTTAACTGGTTAAAATAATCGTGAACGAACACATGCTTCTCCTAATTCAAGTCTTCGAATTGCTGATGAATAAGTAAAGATAGAAGTTTTATGTTTCTAGTAATTAGAAGAAATGGACAGTACCACCTGCCGCTACATATAACAGTCTGTCGTAACTGTCTTCATCTTGCACTTGGGTTCCGTGAACCAAGCTTTACACTTCTCATCGTTGTTTTCTTCGACGACAACGCAAGCTTCAAGCGGCTCCACAACCTTGATCTTGGGTTTCTTCGGCTGTGGTAGGACCAGGTCCTGATTGGCCAACGGTACAGGTCCAAACAGCCAGCAGGACAACGTAGTGCTACGGAACTCTCGCTTGAAGCTGTCATTCGTGAGGCCGTATATCAGCGGGTTGATAGCAGCATTGCTGAAGATCAGGTAGTGGGACACGGACCAGAGAATCAGGAAACCATCACTCACCTAATGAGAACAACAACAATGTTTTCAACTATTCATTATGCTACGAAAACACTTAAATTTATTTTTTAACAATATATGCAGTATTATTAATATATGTCATTTCAGGAGAGAATATATACAACAATGATAAATTTTAATTCTGGAACAATTAAATTTCTCAATTTATTTCTCAAAAATACCCAAAATTGAAGAATGTTCAGTTATTTAAACGAAAAAATGTAAAGTACCAAAAACAAAAACAGATTGTAAATATATGTACTTGAATAAATTATTTATTTCATCAGCAATATTTCATCATGTTGATGAATTAAGTATGCCCTATCCTATCTCCATACATTTTCTTTCAATCATCAGTCTAAATAAATGGTTTATTACTAGGAAAACGCGTTATGTGTTTCCGCGTTGATGGATGAGCTAATAAGGATGACATTGAATTCTTTCAAAAATTGTTATATCAAGTTGATGTTTTGACGGCATTCAAGTTAAAAATCAATCTTTCCATTTGGTTGGTTTTGTTTCGTAGACTATTCTCATGAAGGAAATATTAGATGCAATTTAATATTATAGTATATTGTAATATTAGACTACTATATGAAACGTGATGACAGCTGTATACATACACCTTGAGACCCTCCTTTTATATTCATTACTCATTCTCAATAATTTCTTCTATAATAAAGAAGGCCTTGTTTTAATCGTTTTCCATTAATTGGTGACACTTGTTGCTTGGATTTAATTGGTTTTAATAGCTTTGAAACGATGTGTAAAAATGTCATTATATAATTTTTCATATCTAAACGACTGATTGGATTTCAGTAAAAGTTTGAAATAATCTGTATCATTATTATATTGAGATTTGGAGAAAATTTGAATTTTTTCGAAAGACATTTTTCGTACGAAAATTCTTTTTTTGCTTTTTTTTGTCATTATATAATTTTTTATATCAAAACGACTGATTGGATTTCAATGAAAGTTTGGAATAATGTGTATCATTATTATATTAAGATTTGGTGAAAATTTGAAATTTTTTGAAGGATATTTTTTTTATGAAAATTCTTCTCCGGCTTATTCTTATGGGTTAGTTGGAAAATGGAAAATTAGTTTTCTCAGAAGTGGTGCAACCGATTGCGTATAAAAACTAATGGGATTCAATCCAGATGATGACACATGGGCATGCCAAGTTTCAATCGAATTTGAATTTTCGGCTGACCTGTAGAGCGCGAACAAAAAAAAAAAAAAAAAAAAAAAATTTTCGGGTCAAGTGAAATTGAGTCTCCGCTTTGCTCATCCAATCAACGAATTATACAAACATTCAAGTATAAACAGTTTGTATATTTTTGAATTTTTATTTATTATAGGTTTCCTCAAATTTGATTTGTCTCTATAAAAAATTATAACCCAGTTTCTTATGTTCAATGTTTCATACACGAGTATACAAGCTGTTCTGTAATCAGTCGATAAGTCTGACCTTATCGTATACAAAAATCCTACACAGCCAGCTAAAAATTGTAAGTCTTTGCAGCAGTACCTGAACTTGCGTCGACATTTTCGCGTTGTGATTTTCCCTGATGTTGTGATTACGCCAGAACACGAACACGGTGAACGGCAGGCGACAGATGATGAACACGGACAGTACGATGAACAACATCCGTGCAACACGAGTCTTGAAGCTCACGCTCATGGGATGTTCTCTACCGCGGCGTAACACTTGCTGCTCGTAAAGGTCCAACTAAAAACAACAACAAACAGTTTTTTCTTATATTATATATTTTTTTTTTATTATTTCTCATTTTCTTCTGTCAATATTTTTATTCTTTGTACGAACCTCAAATATTTCAACTTTCATTTATTTTCCTCAATATATTCTCAGTTCAATTTTTATTATAAGCAGGCCTATTTTCTATGATTTATTTCAATTTTCAATCTCTCGCTTATTTTTTCACTTACTCAACTGTATTTTATTTATATATATTAATATTAGCACTTTTATTTTATTACTATCCTGTAAACTTTTTGATAAGCCACGGACCAATCAAGGTTATTTATATATATAGGAGTTTCAACAAAAATATTGAGGTCAAAGAAATTCTCAACAATGTTTGGGAAATATTTTAAAAAGTATTGAAAAATATATTGACAAAAAATGATTTCTTTAAAAGATTATAAAAGTATAAAAAAAAATGAAATAGCGCTTATCGTACCTTGGGTACAAGTAAGTCAAGTGCCCAACTTCTACTACGAACTATGAGCTAAGAAAACGATTTGTTGACCCCGATATATGTCTAAATATAAAGATCAACGTACGTATCAAGAACAGAATTAAATACTTCCGTACTTTAATGAATATTGCCGAGTAGCAAATGGCCATGACTGCGAGAGGAACCCATACCAAGAGCGCAATAATGACGTGCCAGTATGTTGGCAACACGTGCACATTCTCCATACAGAACTTTTCAAGGAAATCCATCCACTGACGTTCCTTGAAAACAAAACAAACACTTGCACAAGACAATATTCAAAATTCATTACAGACATTTCACTACTGTACTGCTAAACTTTATACATACATTATTGATAATATGATTCTTATTTTTGTTAAACCAATGTAATTTAGCCAAGGGATGCTATATCACAAATGGGCAGTTCTCTTTGAACTTGTTGCTTGCCAAGTTGCCAGTTGCGAGCAGTGTTCATCTTCCACACTACTTTTCTCTTTGTCTGACTAATTCTTTCCATTTCATTAGAACTTCTCACCTTCTTCTTTTTCAAATTCTCTCTTCTTTTTCAACTTCCTTTAATGAACCCATCCATCTGCCATCTTTCCCTCACACGTACAAAACGACTGGACTCATAATTCTTTGTTCAATTATTTCTACTGCTGTCTCAAACTCTACGTTCAGTACATTCTCACATTCATCTCTATATAAATCTAATGTGGTTCAATTTTTCAAATATCAAACATTACCTAACTATCTAAATGTAATGCTACATTACAATCTCATGCTTCATGCTATACATCTTTATGCTACAGTATAACAATTTATCGACTAGCCAAGATTCTTCGTGGTTTTATATAACAAAATTGCTTTCAGCTTGCTCCTGATATAGTACCTTGTAGATGCGGTAGAATATGAGAGGCATGCCAATCAATGCTCCGAGCAACCAGGCGGTAGCCATTACGATACGAGCCCCACGGCACGTCAAGCGGGCCTCGCACGGCAGGACAATAGCCGTGAGACGGTCGTAACTCACGGCACACAGGCTGAACACTCCGGTCAAAAGAAGTGCACCTGGACAAACAGACAATAGTTTTTTACCATTTAATCATTTAGTATATCATCAGAAGAAATGTGTACTAACAAAGCAATTGTAAAAACGTTAGTAAAAGTAGAGAAATTTGTTGTAGATTTGAACAATAAACACATGGTGTAGATGTAGTTGTGTTTTACCACCTACCATTCTACCTTCTTGTGTAAATAGCTAAATACTATCCTGAAAAATCATTGACCCTATAAAATATCACAGCAATACAAATACACAATGGTGATATTTGTGTTTATGTTGGTAGACAACCGCCACCTCTCGTAGATACAAGTATAGCAGTTACTATTACAAAATTATTCTCACATTCGAAGAATCCTTCTGTTTTGCATCCCAACTCCCCAAGGATGAAGTTCTGGAAGAAGTCGGAACACATAAACATCCAGGGACAGATGAGCAGTGTTGCTAGATCTGCAGCGGCCATGTTGGCGATAAGAAGATTGGTTGGAGTTCTTAGTCGTCTGTTACGAAGGATCACGTGAAGTAGAAGAAGATTACCGATAATTCCAGCGATGACAATGGGGACGAAAATGACGCTCTTAGTCACTATCTCCCATGTGGGACGGTGGATCCAAATCTCATTTGGGAACTGCGTCTCGCTGAACTGAAGTAGACAAAATAAATCTTCTAAACTCGATTACCGTAAATTCTGACTACCTGCACACAATGT
This sequence comes from Brachyptera putata, assembly GCA_907164805.1. NCBI lineage: Eukaryota > Metazoa > Arthropoda > Insecta > Plecoptera > Taeniopterygidae > Brachyptera > Brachyptera putata. The sequence continues at coordinate 8,911,771 of OU015464.1, read as the reverse complement.
ATTTCCAACTGTATAAAAACTCAAATAAAAAATAATAAATACAAAATAAGGATTCAACAGCAGGGAGTATTTTCCAAAAGAAGAGTAAAAACTGAGAAAATTTTGTGTACGATTTAGTACAACAATAAACTGATGGTTTCATTTTTGTGTGTAAATTATAAAATCATAAATCAATGATAATACCAAGATGAATAAATAGAATGAATACAAATACAGTTATCCAATAGGTTATGAAATACAAGACAATCATCAGTCGGATGTTTAGACTACTTAGTTTACAATAATCAGGAGCGCATCAGGAGCTCTGTGTAGATGCTGTGTATACAGGAGCTACAAGATCATTCTGTGTATACATAGCGTTTTCCTACAGTACGATCAATAATTACTTCAGCGCCTTACATTTCCCACACTGTAGAGTGGATGATACTCATTACGCACATCCAGCTCGTAGCTATTCCACGTCTCCGTACAATTACCGTCAGTACTGTTGTTAGTCAAGTTCATGCCACGTAACTCTGTTGGACACGGCAGTTTATCCATGTAACGTACCATACACATGTCTGTAATATAAATTTTAAAATGTCTTGCTTCAAAATGTTCTGTATGTTAAAGACTATTCATAAAGAGTACTTATAAATACTACTTTCTAACCTTCCCTGTGTACGTTTCATTACTATTCTAAAATAACCTATATCTATATTGTTCTATATTGATGCTTGGGGTGGTGACATCACCACTGGTTCACTGTGGTGCCCAATTCAAATGATCCTAACTTAACATCCTTGGCATTAATTGGGAAACAATGAAAAATGTCAAGTTTTCGATTGTTGTACTGAGCAAAGAAATTATTACTATTAGAATAAAAAAATCTCATGTCCTATATTTAAGCATAAATTTTGTTTTTGTTGAATGCTGCTACGTATCTTGCGCAAAACTAGAAAATGTACTGCAGTTAACATAACTCGAGTTTAAAAATAACAACATCCCTTTAGAGGAAAATTTAAAGTGAAAACGTTGAAAGATTAATCACACACAGATTTCAATGTACAGTACTGTACATCACCAGTTTGCTAAGAAGTTATTTTATTAAATACTTTTAATACGGAGAATTAGGCCTATTTAAATAGTTGGATTATTGTTAATCATATTCAATTTCAATTTCTGTTAGAAATCTTCATCAAGTATTTCAAACATCACTTCACTCATTCAACATTCAGTAATAATAATTGAACAACAATCCAACCAATCCAATATCGTATCTAAAGAATGTCCATTTAACATCAATAAAATATAAATCAGCAGTGAAGTCAATATGTTCATGTCTCAACCAATTACAAATCTGCATTATTAGAAAATCCCAAGTAAACCGAGATTTAATACACCTGTTTGAAATGTGAACACTGTAAGCTGGACATACATGGAATAATAACCAGGAGTCGAAAACGTTTTCACTGCTACAATGTTAGCAAAGCATAAATGAAATCCAAATGAATAACATTGAATCTAGTTGACTTGTACCAGGCTAAAACTATCTGTTTCATCAAAATCAAAACAATATGTAGCGTAATTATATGTCCACATTGCAGTAACTCGGTTAATAAACAACGAACAAAGGTAAGTTCGCAGACACTCTTACTTTATTACATTCAATCCTCTCAATACGACAATCAACAATATATGTACAAGAAAATTACACATTAGCTTTGACTGAAAAATAAATTAGAATATAACAGTATAATATACAGTATATATTACCGAATCTTCCTTTATATTATCGAATGTAAAGAGCTTTTGTACCAAACTGAGGACCTGGCAGGATAATAAAAATCTCAGCAGTAGGCCTAGGTACTAAGTAGTACCGGAGGCATGAAAACTGATAGTATCTATCAGCAACACTAGATTAAAATTTATCTAAGTGTCATATGGCCATAAACTCTATCAATGTTATAATAGCACTTCACTTTCATTAAGTATATTTACCCTAATTTTCAATACACTTGACAATGCTGATAAACCTCGGCATTTCGTGTATCACGTGATTATTCTCGACAAATCATACGGATTTGTAATATAACAAGCGTATTAATTTTACATCAACACGATACTTCCAAGTACTGTTGCGAGTAATACACCAGCCATCAACTTGAATGTGTACGTGTAAAGTTTGGTGGTAAATGGGTAAAAGCTCTTTCAAACAATATGACATACCAAAATACTACTGTAATTGGGCACAATCACAGATCATTAGTTTTTAATACCTACAAAATATCAATTTATATTCTCTTGGAGTGTTAATAATATCTTATACAAGCTCTACAGCTAAAAATAAGTAGGAGCAAATGCAAATCATTTTGACGGTATTAAAAATAATGTATTCAATGTTTTTATACCAAATACATACCTAATTTCTCATCATACTGCTAAAACGTCGTCACAAAAAAAAATACGTATTAGTTCGCAGTTGACATAAAGATGCTTTCTTGAATATATACTGGTACTTTAATGAACAAACTCAAGATAGATTCCGACATTTATAAAATGATACTACAGTATTAAACGGTTAAATAGTCCTAGTCCTAGTCCAGTCCTAGTACAAGTCAATTTACAATCGTAACAAACTGTAGAGGCATAGAACCGAGGTAGGTCTATTTGAGATCTCTTTACTTTAATAATAGATGTCACCTACAGTCCTACTTCAGGAATAGGAAATTAACACTACAAAATAGCTTGATTATGCCTATTAAAGTAAAATTGTTAAGCATGTATAAAACAAAATAGAAATTTCTCCCACCTTGTCTGAAATCGAGCTAGTAGGCCTAACTATACAATACCAACAAAAGTCTGCTTCCCGCACAAATTCAAGGTGCTAACTCTTTGTCTAACAACAACCAAAATTTGGCTTTTAGTTTATATTGTTCATACCGCAGTCTACCGCCTAGCTATAACAACTATTCAAAAATGCCAACTTTTCAAGTTTAAACTGATAAACTGAGCTTAGCAATGACTTTGCTTTTGCTTGTCATCCTTGAATAGGCCTAGTGAGAGCTCTTATTGAAAAAATTTAAAATCGCTCAGAATGGCTACCAAGCAATGATACTGTCGCCTGTGGATGGCTGTCGTACGAAGAGATAAGGCAGCTGGATAGACACGATCTCATTTCTGGATGATCACTGGCAACAATTACGGTACCTAAGACTCATTGGGATAAACTATGCTGGAAAGAACTATAATAATTCTTGAATAGATACAAGTCCATTTACAGAATTGAACTAAAATCATGAGGAAATTTTAGAGGTTAACCTTCACCACAATTCCCTTGTCTTTGAAAACACAAAAAAGTTTTAAACATTATCAGTTCACCAAAACTTATCAAAAAATTGTATAAAGTATGGTAGGCCTACAGTATTTACTTTCGTTTCATTGCTAAAAGTTTGGCTACCAAAGTTTGCATTTTGTTTGATGAATGTTTATTAAACTCAAATCAGATAATCATCCTGGAGTGTCGTTGACTATTTCTCCGTCTGAACGTTTGATAAGTACACGAGTGAACGAATTGTGCGCTACTCAGAGTCGTTTTCCAAGTCGCTCTCTTCTTGAGACGACTCGGCCCGCGAGAGTTCGACGTCAGGCAGCGGTAAAACCTTCTTACCGTGGATTTTCAGGTGGTCTTTCAACGCGTAGTCACGGCCATACGAGGCTCCGCAAATGTGACACCTAAAAACACAATTAATTATAGGATTAGCAAGATGTCCTCGAAGATCATACTGAAAAATGTTCCTGAGAGTATTGCAGACTGAAGACAACCTCAAATGGAATAATGCAAGTCGGGAGGAGACTCTTCAACCATCTACCACCTGGAATGCAGTGTTTGGAGAAGAATATATTCAAAATGGCATTACAAAAATGTATTTGAAAATTCTTTCTACAGTTTGGAGGAATTCTTTGTTGGATATCATTTGTTTTTGTTTTTGTATATTATTATTTGATTTTTCTGATTATTTTCTCTTGATCTGTTGATTTATACATATTCCTCTTGTTAACAAACCGTGAATAAAATAAATTATAGACACACTTGCCTACGTCCATGTTTACGATAGATCACTTGCACTCACCGGTAATATGTTTATTCAGTGACAAATGAAAATGTATTTTCCAACAAAAACAGAAACTCTGTCAGATCCAAGTTTTACTTATAAGCAATTACATTTTTTTCAAACTCACAACATACATAAGTACATCACAATTCACAACCCTGTAAAGCTGGCCTTCCATGAACGCGGTATTCGCTTAGAGAATTCGCTAAGCAGTTTTTTTTTAGCCGCTATGTTGAAAAATGACCAATCAGTGTCGAGAGCGGCGCATGGCGGCACAGTATCCGAGAAAAAAAAAACGCTTAGCGAATTTGCTAAGCGTTTTTTTTAGAATACCGCGTTCATGGGAGGCCAGCTTCAGTAGATTTCAACGAATAGTTACTATATTCATTTCCCTCATTTTAGAGAAAGTTAGAAATCATAATCTTAATTTCAGAAATTGTATTTACGCCCTATTTTGGAGTCGTCACATCTATCGGGTAATGTATCAAGTAATCGAATCGGTGATGGCTACGTCATTCATGACTCATGGACTCATGATCTCTGGAGGACGAAAAAATCAATTTTATTTCTGTAATTGAGATAACGATTTTTTGTTTTCTCTAAAATTGTGGAAGTAAATATTGTCACTATTCATTAAAATCTAGTTTCACGGTTGTGACCTACTTCAACATTTTACAGTTAGCTTCTTCATGAGCTAATCATTTTTACGTACAATCAAGTTGGCGTTGACGAGCAGTCAGTGCTACCAAGGTTCTAATATTAAACCAACTCTTCATTGAGTAATAGGCATAGTCAATATACTGACATGTTGACAAAATGATAATAAAAATGTTACCAAGAACACAGTATCCTGATGACGGGCCTCTTTTCATATGCAATCTTGCTAAACAAATAGTTTCAAAATGCTACGTTACTAGTATGAGAAAAACTTACACCAAACTAAACTGAACTTTTGACACATAAACTGAGTATTACCTGATCCACCTGATAATTAGCTCCACAGACATAAAATAACCTATTTGTATGGGACTCTAGAGTGAAAGGGGGGCAGTTTAGCAAAATCATCAGTTTTCCAGCAAAGACTTTTGGATGGTATAAAATACAAAAATTCAAAATTGGTTAAAAAAATATATTTCACACATCTAGAATAGTTTCAATGCTATTACAGTAGCAGGTATTAAAAATGATTGATATCTGCTTATTTATTCATCATTCAAAGGTTCACCAAAACACATCAAAATATCTAAACACTTCTCCCGCAGGCATTGAACATTGAATACATTATTTTACACCATTTAACTCAACACCACAACCACGACTACCAACTCACTTGTGTTTGAGAGCGTCAGTCTTCTGGTGCACAGAGAGGTGGTGGCGCAGCGAGAACATGGTGGCAAACCTGCGGCCGCACTCGCTGCAAGTGTACGGCTTGGTGTGGCTCTTACGGTGGCCCGACAACTGGACGACGGTCTTGAACGCCTTTGGACAGAACTTGCACTGGTACGCTCTCAGATCGGAGTGGATACGAATGTGCTGCTTGTAGCCGCTGCGAGTACGGAACGTTTTTCCTAGTAACGTAAACAAGTTTACTTACTTACACCTTTTGCTCGACAGATCAGATATATATCTACCATAGGTAAGTTATAAAAAATAGTTGTTTATTCCTGACTGTAGGTTTTCTGGTTTTCTTCAGTAATTGAAGTGAATTTACTAATGATCAGGCCACGCCAAAGAAAATAAATACCTAGGTCTGAAGATGGATATAAAAAAATTGGAAAAAAATATGTCTTGAAATACATCAGTAGGCCTATTGTAGTACAAAAAAAGTTATCAGAAGTAAAATAAGAAAGGAAGGTACCTAGGTAGTAAGCATAAAAGACAAAAAGAGTCAAAGAAAAAGTAGATACTGTACGCCTAAAGATCAATAAGAAGATTGAAAATTAATTGTCCCCAACACAAACAATTAAATTCTGTAACCCTGCACTTATCAGTGTTGTACTACTATTTAGTTTGTTGAAAGAAACAGTGAAACTTCCATAGGCCTATGGGAGTAGGGTGGGACAAAATAAATGATAGAAGTGGGAAAACAATGGTTCCGGGCACGATGCAAAGAGGATTCACTCTATATGTAATATCATCATTTTCTTTCGGTTGGTAAGATCGCCCTTGTACTACCTCATTCGAATGGTTATATCGCGTCAACCTTAGACTCAATTGGAAAACAATGCCTTTGTGTCACATTCTCAATGTACATAAATAAATTATAACTTCAAAAACTTGCTTTACAACCTGCCAAAACGCATTTATTTCAAAAGTGATAACTTACCACATTGATCACATGAGTAAGGTCTGATGCCAGTGTGAATACGTTCATGCATCTTCAGACAATAGGCCACTCTGAACCTCATGGAACAAACGTCGCATTCGTACGGCATTTCTCCCGTGTGAATCCGTTCGTGCTTGACTTTCTCGTGCGGCCTGCTAAACCGACGTCCGCAGAATCCGCAGGGGTACGGCCGAACGACACCAGAGTGTTTCATCACGTGAGCTCTGAGCAGCGCCTCGTCAAAAAACTTCATCTTACAGTGCGGACACTCGAGATCTACGTCGGACGAGTGAGCATGCGCGATGTGTAACTCGAGCTGCGTCTTTGCGAGGAAGTGTTTGTTACATTTACCGCAGAACATCAGCGACGATGTTCTATGCATGTTTTCGTGAGACTCCTGTAGGTTGATGGACATATTTTTACCGCACTCGGTACACGTGAAGTATTCTTCAGAGTGTTCAGCCGCGATCACCGTTTCCTCGCAAACCACCTCGGTCGTACTCTGCTCAGTGCAGTGACGCATCCAATGATCCTTCAGCTCTTCATTGTTGGTAAATGACAAGAAACAACGTGTACAGGACAGACTCTCTGATGCATCAAGTGGTACCTCTTCCTCCTCGACCTGAATGTTATCCGCAGTAATCACGTTCGGAGTCGGTTGCATATAATGAATCTTATAGTGTATCCGGAATGTACGCTCGCTGTAGCATACCATATAACATAAATCACAGCGAAACTCACACTTATTGTTCATTTCAGCTATTTTCTTAACGTTGTCGGGTCTGTGCATTCTCATGTGCATACGAAGTCCACCGAACGTCGTGAATTGGGTGTTACATATTTCACACGTCGATGGTTTGACATTGGACGTTTTCTTCCGAGCGACTCTTTTCAGCCGTAACTTTTCTTTATGTTCGGGCTTGTGAGACTCAACGTGAGCCTTCAAATTGCGCGGGGTTTTGCATGTTACTCCGCAAATGTCACACATGAGAATTAGATCTGTTTTTATCCTACACTTGTGACTTTTAAAACGTGAAGGGTTGCTAAACTCTTTGGTACATTTACTACAACTGTAAATAGGGATCATATTCTCGCCAACATTGTCTTGGATGAATTTTAGTATGGAAACTCGAGTACGCTCGGTTTTTGTCTTATTGAAATTCACCTGAACACTTTCTACGATATCAGAAGTCTCATCTTCTATCTCCTGCGGCTGATCCAGCGCGTACTCGTGGCCGAGCATTTTCTTGATGCTTGATTCCGCAGCCACATACACCCCGTTCTTCAGCACGTATCGTTTGGGTTTCTTCAAACCGGACTCCTCGACAAACACTCCATTCTCCTCGACATAACCTTTCGGCAGACTCTGCTCGACAGTTATGTTTGCTCCCGATCTCAACAGCTGTTCCAAGTGGGACTGTACACTCAACACCCTTGGCTCTGTACCCTTCTGAGCAGCTTTGATGGGAAACTTCTTGATGGGACTTGAACGTTTCTTTTTGGCCAACGGTGCTTCAGACATGGTGATCTCACCCGTCTCGAGCTTAGAATCATCTACCGTATCACTGTTCTTTGTATCATCCCTCTCCCAGAACTTCTCGATACGCACCATCTTACGAACGTACGGTATTCCTGTCTTAGCGTCGACCAAATCAGAAGTTTTAACGACGGTTCCCAAGACCCGAGGAAAGCTTGTTTTATTTTTCTCCAAGTCCATGTCGACTAATTCTGTTCCTGAACTAATATCCGATGCAGTATGTGACCTCACTCTATTGGCCTTCCCAGGAGAGGTTAACTTTGCACGTAGCAATTTACCAACGTCATTCTCTTGCATTTTCGGGCTCTCGTTAGATACCGACTTCGTAGGAGTCACATTAGCTGGAAACCCTCGATCATGTAAATACTGAGTAGCGGCTTCCGTTACCAAGTTATTATCCAAATAAATTTTCTGTTTCATTACTGACGAGGTATCTTTAACAACAATGTTTTCTCGTTCGATAACGTTATCTGGGTACTGGTTTGATAGTAAAACTGTGTTAGCAATAATGACTTCTTCTTGAGTTTCATCGATTTCAGGCAGTATTTGCTCGTCATATTGCTCGTTATCAGATTGTTCCGCTGCTTCTTCATCAACTTCTTCAGTGTGACCATGTGAGCCATCTGCCAGATTGGCCATCTCTTCAGCAATATAGCCGGATGCTTCTAATTCTTCTGCTGATGTTCCTGTCTGCAAAAGCCACACAAGTAGTATTAGCAGAATAGGCCTAGAGTATCAGTTGACGTAATTACTATTCAAATCAGCGTAATATAGACCATTTGAATAAATGTTGAATAACGGTAATTACTCATTTGATGAGAGAGTAGGCCTATGACCTTTCGTATTTGGATTTTAGTTAATTTTCAAAAGATGGCACTGACTATCGATCAATCGACCGATTCGATCATACATCGAATTATTACTAAGCGATAAATTATTACTAAACGATCTGCATCAGTCAAAAATCGATGAGTCTATCGATTGACGATTATTATTCACTCGATCATTAATGGACGTTTTGAAACTGTTCAAAAGTTGGCACTACAGTGAAACCTCTATGCATCGTTCCCGGATCTATCGTTTTCCTGCTTCCATAATTTATTTTGTCCCACCATACTCCCATATAACTAATGCTAAATTATCCTGGATGCATTGTTTTCCTGCATCGATGGCTTTATTTTTCTGGTCCCTTGACAAACGATAGATAGAGGTTTCACTGTATCTTTTAAGACAAATGGTTGAGGGTTAATATCATTGCAGAACAGTTACTTGTGTATGAAATTAGGGGCATAGGGCCTACCGTGTTTTTGTTTTTTTTATTTACGTAATTGTTTAAAAATATATTTTGAATTATATTTATTTCATTATATTCCTTTTTTGCTTAAACATCTATCATATTCTATACGTGACCATGAAGGATCAGTTTGCTGCTGCACATATGCAGCTCCAGCATAATATTCTTCCAAAGTCTTTATACGCTTTTACCGCCATCTTTTCATGATCTTGCCATCTCTCTCTAATCTTCTTCTAAGTATTTCATAACTTCCTGTTTATGTCATGTTTATGTGCAGTATTATTAATCCTCAACCAATCTTGGCTCAATCTAATATTAACAGGAAAAATTTTCATCGTTAACGTGCCCTTAATCCACAATATTCACAGATTCAAAACTATAGTCAGTGTAACTTTATAGACTCTGTGGCTGATTGAACTTCGTAATGAGTGTGATACATTTACAGATTTAATCGCTCAGACGAAGTGACCACATATGTATGCCTGGGCCTATATCTTATACCAACATCCAACCAATAAATAGTAGCCGCCCTCGGTAGCTCAGTCAGCTGAGGCACCGCTTCAGAAACTGATGTCACCTAGCTGTTGGTGGGGTTGTTAAGCAAACAATAATCATCAGCATAAATAGTAGTGGAGCATACTTACTTCGTAGTAAACAGTTTGGTATGGATGATACGTGCTGATGTGCTCAACAACAGACTTGATTTTCACTTTACAAGATGAACAGAAATGCATTTCTTCATCGTTACCGTTGTCCCAATCGATATCGGCAACTTCGACCACTTCGCAGCCTTCCATAGACATGGCTGTGAACACCTCTTCTTCTTCTAGAACTTCTTGCTTCACCGATAATTCAGGACCTGGTTCAATCAATGACTCAATCTCAGCATTTGATTCCACAACGGCTTCCCTCACAATACCTGGAGACAACGATAATATGATACAGCATAAAAATTACGTCATTGACTACGATGAGATTCTGCATGTGATATGACCACGACGAATCATGGCTGTCGAGTTGCACATTCATCTCTATTGTAAAATTAACCGATATGATCAGATAGACAAACAATTAGGACTACAAGTGGAAAACGTTTTTTTTTCAATGTCGGGTGTAACCTTACTTGAGGCCTAAGAGACGAATGTAAAAACAATCTTTATAGAAGAAATGTGGTTTATACATCTGGGCCCTTAAAATTATATTCTGTACATTCCAGTATGGAACTGTACGTTATTGGGTAAAATCCGTTAGACCAAGAGTTGAAATTTTATAAATGTACTCCGTGTCAAGTTATAATGGTTAAACTCAACGTCTTACTTTCAACACTATTACTATAAATTTATTTATTTTCTCATCCTTATTCTACTATTTCAATTTTCTACTATCTTTTTATACTTAGGTTACGGTAATTAGGTTATACTTTTAGATTAGTTCATCGTTCAACCTCCGGAAATAGAAGCCTCTGTAACAACTAAGGTATTTCCTAAGTTGGAAATAAATAAATAAATACATACATACATACATACATAATCACAAGAATAATCTGAACAAAAACCTATCGAAATTGTTTTAAATTTCACTGAGTTGCAGGATAGCACCAATTATTACTCTACATTTTTGTGAAGTTTCGGTTGAAACCTCTTGGAACCATTTTTGAGAAAATTTCTATGACTTTCATTATTTCTATATCCATCTGGCAATGATACTTATTAGCACTCTTCTTAACAAACAATAATGACACACATACCACTGGACTGAAGCGTAGGAAGGGAAGAATTGGATTGATCATCAAGTGATTCACTGCACACTGTATCTAAATGATCAGAAAGTTCCAATATCGTACTGAAGTGCTGGTTACACTCAGGGCAACAGATATTCTCTGCAGAGCTCAACAAATGATACCAGAGTGACTTCCTATTGGTGAAGCATCTTCCACAGCATAGAGGACAAGCTAGAATAAAAAAATTAATATTACTTATCTAGGCCTACATAATGCAGGCCTACAAGTACAGTCTGCACGAGAATTGGCAAAGGTTGTCAATAAAAACAAATGAAATAGTCAGCTGGTAAATATATATATATATATATATATATATATATATATATATATATATATATATATATATATATATATATATATATATATATATATATATATATATATATATATATATATATATATATATATATATATATATATATATATATATATATATTTATATATATATATAATAATATAATATAATAATAATAATAATAATAATATATTTTAAAGTACAAAAAAAATGGAAAACAAAGATATTAATTTATCAACGTATTTTCCACTCCAAGTAGGCCTATTTAAAAATAGGCCTAAGTGGTTATTGAGAGTTTTTTCGTCTTATTTTGTTCTCATTTTTCGGTTTCACTATATAACTGCCCGTCTTTTCGGTAAACTGTTCTAGATTACCGAAATCACGGACACTTGCTCCTACCAAATGCTCCTGCCATATTTATTGCGACTCTTTGAGTAGTACCAACTGTATACAGGCTCAATGATACAGGTAATTGAAAGAAAAATTACCCTACATAGATGCTAGATTGCTCTGAGATAGTCACGGTTCATATTGTCCTTTCAATAAACACTGATGATTATCCAAACATTTCTCCTCACAAAATAACGAATAATATTTTCAAAGGCAGTCAGGGACTCTAACAATACCCCGCAACCGTCTCCTTCCCACTGCACAAAACACCTAGTATAATAACCTAAAATAACCTAGTAAAATAACCTTTCCATATCTCATCAGTGATCATTAACCAATGCCAATAAATCTTGGTCATCAGTAGGCCTATAAAGCTTTGTTAAACGTACAATAAATTAATAAAAATCTTCCATTCTCGAACAATCACTCAGTCACGTACCATTGGAAGTCTGCGATGATGGGTTTCCTTCGTCACGTGGTTCCTTGCACACTGCATTCAAATGAACCGAAAGTTGAAGGATCGTGCTAAAGTGTTGTTTGCATTCTGGACAGCAGATATTCTCGGCAGAGCTCAGCAAGTGATATCGAAGTGATTTTCTATTCCCGAATGATCTGCCGCAACACAATGGGCAACTCAGAGACGCCATCGCCACCACTGTCAGTAATGTTGAGGGTAACAATGCTCTTTAAAAAAACCTGAAAGATATTTTAAGGTTAGAGTTCCATCTATTCCTCGCCCATACGAATCGCCACCTTCAGCCTGTAACCTTGTGACCACCACTTGGGCAGAATCAGCTCAAGTGTTTAACTACAGATTAACTTGAGAAAACTATTTCAATAAATCGAATCATTCTAATGATCTTACTTCAAAATGCACTGCTGTGTAACACACTATTTACTCAGTTGTCATTTGTGATGATAAATAAGCAAATTAAATACGCATGAAGCTAGCTTCGCTTGCACTCCATATTTGTTATTTGCAAACTGCAGGTTTTCTTACCGAACCGAAGTTTGTTACGATCGAAGAAGCAAAGAACACCAAAATTCACTTGCAAACAACTCCAAAGAGCTTATAAGCAGCTGTCAGTGTCGATGTTTGTTGTCAAAAGTCTACGGAGCTGTCAACTGTCACTGTCATTCCACCTTTAGTTATCCTATTTCTACTGTCGTAGAATACGGCATAAAAATAAGTAGTTTTTAATACGTTTCATTCATGGCTTCATTTATCTGCATCTATTGTTATCACAATACAAATTTCAATGTTTTATAATAGTCTGAGGAACGATAATACGAATAAATATATTATTGAACCTACCATATAAATTAATTATAAATTTTATATATTAATTACTACAAAGTCAATGCCTTTTGATGTTTTGTAATTATTTATTATTATTGCTTGGATACAAATTCAAAGTACAGAACTAAACAAAAATTGTAAACTAATTTCTATCTTTTCTGCCTACAAATAATCGATCAAGTTAGATCAAAGACCATAAAATATTGTCGATCATTTACTTATTAATTGATTTATCATTGTATACAGTGTCTATTAGGGCTCTAGGCTTATATCTTACAACGAACACACACCATGACGGGTGTTATAAATGTACCGATAAAATGTGGCATACGATTTACTCCGCCAGCATTAATTGTTGTGTACCAAACACAAATAGAAAAGAATGCGCCAGTGAAATTGAGGAAACGAGTAATGCCAATTCGCGGGTTTCGCTCTACATCGTATGTCAACATGCACGCTTTGGATCTACAAGCAAAGTATATGGAAGACCTTGAAGATCTGCCATTCGTGTATATTGAGAAAATGCTGTGGTTGCTTCAATATCATCTCAAGGGGTCACCATTCAACGAGAGTTTAGATATTGTATATAAAAAGTTCAGTTCCAATACTAGCATTCAACAAGATCTTAGTCAAGCCCAGAGAGAAGAACATGAAAGTACAGTAGTGAACGAGGACTTTTTGAAAATTTCAATCAAGCCAGGTGATCCCAACTTTGTATATGATAAGCGAGTTGAGTTTAACGCTGTGAAATGTAAAACTGATTGGGATAGTTCAGACGACGAACTTGATAGTTTCTTCGACTAGTAACTTGGAATTCTAAACTTATTACTGTACTAATTTGTAATATTTTTAGGTTTTAAAATGGAAAAAAAAAAAAATTACCCAAACAACCGGTATGGTACCAAGAAGTTCAGGAAAATATCATTCAAGTACCGGTAGATCATACTTGTAGACTACACATTACTGGTATTAAATAAATTATCATAGTTAAAATCATAGTTATCAATAAATCAAAACGGATGTAAAACTTGATTATTTCATAAATGCATTTGTAAATAAATTATCAACAACCTGTTGACATACTAGTTGGAAACAATGTCAAGTCTTATTCAAACCCGAAATTAGGGGTAAATCACCCTGTAAACTTGATATTACAATTTTCATGGCTATTCACAACAGACAGTACGAACAGTCAATAAGATAGCATATTTGGAGCAGCACTGATTCACGTGAACATTCAACGTTTCACGTCATTGGCAGGCAATTTGTGCTTTCATTTCATTTTTTTTTCAAAAAACTCACAATAATATTTTTACAATTCTAGTATATGAATAGTCGAAAATCATAAAGAGAGTAAAGTAGAAACTTCTACAGCTTGATATAAAATAAAGAGCAATTTTTGGGGTTTGCAAACATTGGCCTTACTGCTACTTTGTGTGTTGTATTCTTCACTCGCCATAAATAAGTACACAGTAATAATATTAATTGGTACCGTAGGTTGTTATTGTTGTTGTGAATGGGAACATGACATATCATTTGCCAAACCTTGCTTGAAGTTTACTCTCAATTTTGTTTGTGAATGGACTATTGATTAATCCTTCATTTCGTTAAATCCGCTCCAAGATCACCCTAGCCGCTAGAACCTGTATACTTAATGCCGCTAGATTGCACTAGTGTCCCCTCGACAATCAGGGACGACGTTAGGGTGTCCAAAGTAGAGTGCGCACCCCACCAATAATTTATCCTTCTTTAAAAAAATATATATTCATGTTAAATATACAATATTTTGCTGGGAGAAATAGCAAAAATAACTTTGAAAATGTCCATTATTGTATTAAAAAGATAATTTCAGAAATATCCATAATGGTTCAATTACCAGACTCCAAAACTGCTTGTAAATCGAAAAAATCACTTGAAAAGTGACCATATTTCAAACGATTTCCTGTGGGACTCGGTGCGCGGCTGGGCGATCATTTCACTTCTGTAACGTGGATGTGTTCCCAATTGTATATCGTAATAAAAAAAATGTCAACCTCCAAAAGAGAACGGCAATAAAAATTCAACGTTGATACTATAGTGTTTGTTATGTTGGCAGACAACTTCCAATTGCCGTGGACCATTACAGGTACTGTACAAGAGAAAATTAATATAAATCACAATTCACAACCATATCCCTAAAATCATAAAGTTTATTATATAACCACAGGTAACAGGTCAAGTATAGTTATTCATTAATTATATATTACAACAACAAGACAATAAATAAAACCATGATTTCACTTCAAAGTTGAAACAAAATGTACAGTAGAATAACAATTATTCTGCATGTTCGTGCTCTCTGCTCTCTCTCCACGTGTTCTGTACCATTTCCACGATCCACTTCCACCACGCTGACTTGCTGAAGAAGTAAAAACCGCACAAGATGATGAACATCCATGAAATCGCTAGACAATAATCTGTTTCTTTGATTGGTACACTTGATATTGGACCGCCAAAATCAGCCGACATAACGTACAGCAATTTGTTATCCGGTTCAATTCCTGAAAAATACAAATAGGCTTAAACTGATTTACAAAAGTTAGATCTTCTAAATTAGAAAGATTTTATAACTTACATCCACTAATAACATGAAATTCGAGGCAGCTATAGATAATGAGTCGAACGAAAGACTTTGTTGAGGAAAATCGAAAGTTTGTAGAACTCATCAAATGTTTGGCCTACCCATAATGCTAAATTTATTAAATTGGAATCCAGTTGTACGACCACATTACCTCATTCAAAATTCAATTACCATGACTAGAGTTTACTTCCAAATACATAATTTGAATAGTCTATAGGCCTACGTGAATTTCACTCAGTTTCTCTAGGTTGGACATGTTTTTAGAACACGAAGATGGTAAAAAAGTAGGGTTGTAATTTTTTATCAATAAATATAAATATGATCAACAACAATGAAAAGCCATTTTCATCCCGTAGGCCCTATTG
This sequence comes from Brachyptera putata, assembly GCA_907164805.1. NCBI lineage: Eukaryota > Metazoa > Arthropoda > Insecta > Plecoptera > Taeniopterygidae > Brachyptera > Brachyptera putata. The sequence continues at coordinate 8,895,770 of OU015464.1, read as the reverse complement.
ACATTGTGAAATAAAATGTCAAATATCGGACAAAAATATTTTTAACAATAATAATAGACCTGGAATGAAACATTGAATGAACCTGAATAAAACAAATATGGCATCAGGAAGATGATTCTTAATTACACATATTGCAAGAACAGACCATTCACCACACCAAAAATGCTCAGCACATTTTTGTGAGCAGTGGAACGGGTTTTGAGACTGACGCAAAGTTCGAAAACAAACTTTTTTGCTACACTGTTCAATTTTCAACAATCCATACCGAACTCCTAAATGCTTTCGAGTAAAAAATCTTGCATTCCTTTTTTTTTTTTTTTATGGGGCCTATTGGGTTTAATGACGCACTGTTATGAATAGCGCAGATCTAATGATGTCGGTACATTTATTATTGAAGCTATTCTCACCTACTAATGGGAAATGAAAAATATTCAAAATGGGTCAGCAACCAATTACGGTAATTCCAACAATTGGGCCTATTATATTTATTGATACCATATTCATATTTATTAATTATTTATTGATATTAAATGGAGAATGACTCAACAGGCCATGAACTTCCTAAGAAAACTCACCAGTGTTTTTCGTTATAAACTTGGCAAATAATTCCAAAGTATATTCCGAATCATTAAACTTGGCGACTGGCCGTCCATTGTGAAATAAAACTACCGTCGGTACACCAACAATCCCATATTGTGTATTGAAGCTGTGAAACTTCATTGCATCGACAGCAGCCATTTTAATATCTGGAAATGCTCTTGGCAATGCATTAAAGTGTGGTGCAGCTAGCGCACTGAAGGAACAGTACTGAGCATAAAATAATAAAGCAACACAATCAGCAGCTGATTTACGATTGGTCACATTTGGTTCCGTTATTAATATGTTGAGTAGCCTTGTTGAGTTGACCATTTCCACCGGTTGGCCACCATTATCTTTGCCAGTAATACATGTACAGCGGAATGTAGCATTAGGTGAAGCTTCTTGTGAGCTGTTAACGTTTATTGTGACGTTTGACGATGTCATGCCTAACGGTGGCAGATCCAAGTCGGGTTGCGAATAAACCTTTCTAACGACATCGCCATCAACAGCTAAGCTCTCGTCAGGTACAGTTAGGTGCTGAGGGTGTTCTTTCAAACCTTGTCCCTGGAAATATTGGATAATTAAATGAGAGCTATAACTATTTGCCAGTAGAAGTTACAGGTAGTAGTAGTTCGTGTTTATTCCTTTAAACCTCATTCGAGGAAATCGGTACACAAATTACATATTTTACAATATAACTTATACATACGGTAACATTAAATGCTAGGTTACAGGTAAGTTCTTAGTACAAGCATTGAGATTGTAGTGGTACAAGCATAGATAAAGTAGTCTCTAAACAGGCAATGCCATATGACAGACCCTATGACCATCAACAATCAAAATGTTGGCTGATCACAGCGCTCCTAGCAGCATTCACCAGGGCTCTGCCACTCTATCCCGTAAGGATATTATTTACTTAATGGTACAAGTTGTGAACAGAGAAATTTGATACATGCAGTAGGAAATAGTAGAACACACTAATAAGCCTAGGCCTACTCACAATGGAGTCGACAAAAACTTTGCGTTGATATGCATCATCAGTCTCGGAAGTCGGAAAATTGTCGTTATTTGAATTATCTGCATTCACCAATCCTGCAGCAACTGCATCTCCTGGGATCTCAATACTTTCACCTAAACTAGTACCCACACAGGCTATACTAGATAGGCTAACTGGAATGAAAGAAAACATTAAGGTAGCGTACTAAATATAAACAGGCCTTGGCCAAACCATTGAGTTTGTATTACAAACTCAATGGCCAAACCATTAAGGTGGCCAAACATAACCTCAACTCTGGTGAAGTATGTCCAGGACTTGATCATATTAAAACTTGTTGAAGTAGGGTTGATTTCATAAATGTTTCAAGGAAAACAAAATCTTCATGCAGAAATGTTCAAACGACTGTACAACCAACATTTTCGTTTTGCTTACCTAGAATTATCGAAAATACAAGTTTAAATGACATCCCCATGATTGCTAGTTATCCATTTTGGAATCCACACCATCTATGTGCATTGTGCAAGGATAACGCACAAGTTTGGTCGATAATGAAGTTGATGTTATTATAGCATCATTTTCTCAATTTTTAAATTATGGCATGTGGTCAAAGGTTATGGCATGGTTATGGGTGAGGTTCATTTTATTTTGCGACCCATTGATCCACTTTTACCAAAAATGTCATATCTTTATAGGTACCTTTATCATCCCATTATGCATGATCCATCATGTTCAAGGGAATTTTAAACTATTAAATTATAACAATTTGGTAGCTTTATTCAGTAGATCTAATTAAGATCTACAACTCGAGATGAGAAAAGAAAATTTGTCGCGATGTGCTTTATGACAATTTTACTGTATTTATTTAGGGCTGAATGATATAAAAATAGAAATGCAGTGTAAAAGTAGAAATTCTCAAATTCAATTGGTAGAAAATGTGCAAATAATAAAGTAAATATTTTGCTCTCAAGATTATAAGCTAGACCAAAAAATGTTTATTGATTCAAAAGGATTTATTTTTAGGAATACTAGTAATATTTATATGTATGATTAATTGTTCACAGACAAAAGACAGTAGATCAATCAATTTATAATTGAACTATGAACAATATTTTTATTTACACTCTCACATAATAAACATGTGGACCGTGATACAAATAATAAGTAGCATAACCATACAGAAGTAAACTTCTAGTAATGGTGCAAAACAGTCAAGTCAGATTATTCAAAATATTATTGACAAGGCAAACACCATGGCAGTTTATAACATCTCAAGAGAAGATGATCACAAATCTAAGCATCAGCATGTGCAACAAAATTATACTATATCAGATTTGTAATAAATAATATAAAAAAAGTATATTTGTATTTTGAAGCAGTAGGCCCTAATAACTATCTTTTGAATATATAATAAATACGAAAGATCGACCAGCTTCCAGATAGTGATCCGAAGCTGTTGTAAGGCCCGGTTTTACGAATCTTAGTTAAGTACTAATCCACTAACTATTTGTTAAAGGTACGAAAATACCATGTGTAACCAATGGTGATAACAAGTTAATCCACTAACTATTGCTTAATCCACTAACTATCGATTCGTAATACCGGCCCTAATTAAAATAAATAATTAATACTGGAAACTCTGGAATTTTATAGTCGGACATTTCAGTGATCAACCTACGCGGACAGAAAGTCGATCGCCAGCATTTTTCTCAGTAGAATTTTAATTGCTGCATAAAAGACTGACAATGCAAGCAGGTTCGCTTGTTTTTCCTTCTGCCAGCACAGCAGTAGTAAATACTAGTGAGAGTTTCCAGCAGACCTATTATAACCTGCCATAGTATTGGGTTATATTAAGCTAGGCATATAGACTTCTCTCTAGTCTCTAGTGATATCTCCATTATTGAAAAAGTTCAACCACAACCCACAATGTGCCCCAATTGTCTTCCTAATCTTTGTTAATTCCCAGCTTGCAATATGATTATGATAGGCAATGAATAACGATCATTATGTAATGATCTTATTAGTCATTCTCATACTTATTAGTCATTTACTCGATTTTAAATAATCCAAGTACAAGGAGATGAAGTAATTTTTAATGTTGATTACCGTATTAATCTCATATTCGAAGACAATCACTTTTAGGTAAACTTTTGGAAGAAATTTGAAGAGAATATTTGAAAAAAAAATCAATTTTTTAGAAATGCATCACAAAAATGTTCAAACAAACATCCAAGAATTTTTCAAATAGGGCCTATATTGTTCTAAATATCATTAGATTGAAAAAATAGTTGTCAACAAAATGCTAATCTGACCTCGGATCTGAGTAAGTCCTGCTTAATAGACAATACCACTTGTATAATTATTTTGGACTACGAAGGAGCACCACTAGCAGCTTGTTCTACTAGAACGTCTGCTCCGTGAGCATGTGTTGATCGTTTGGCTGCTCTAATAGTATTTCTCATCAGCATAGCTACAGTCATTGGACCAACTCCTCCAGGCACTGGCGTGATGAAGCCTGCCACTTTTCTTACACCTGAAACATTGTTGTACATTAGACCTACTGTACATAAAATGTACTTGAGCAAGAAACAACTACAGTAAATGAAAGTAGATATAAAAAATAATATTACTCTCAAAGTCAACATCTCCAACTACAGTCTTCTTGCCAGTGTTTGTGTCGATGACTCTGTTGATGCCGATGTCAATCACGCAAGATCCCGGCTTTACCATATCAACGGTTATTAAATTAGGAACACCTAAACGCAAACAATCACATTAAATAAGCAAATCTCAGACATTAAATATTGGTTGTCACGTGCGGGTTTTTCGATGTACCATCGACTGACATAGGCCTACTCTACACATTACGGTAACATTATAATAATTTGAACTGGTATTTTTACCAGCGGCACTAATGACTATGTCTGCATTTCTCGTAAACTCCTTCAAACGAGCAGGTGGTGTGTTGCGGTGGCATATTGTCGTAGTCGCATCCAAAGCAAAGTTCTCACCTAGAAGGCACAAGAATTACACATAGTTTCATGAGATATTACGAGTCTCACATAATACTACGTTACTCTAGTAGTATCATGACTTGAAGTAAATAGGCTAACCTTTTGGACCTCTATATTTTATTTTATATGGGCTTCAACAACAAACTATCAAAGGCATAATGATGACCAAGATCTATTGGCATCAGTGATGATTGATGAATCAGATGATGGGAAGATTAGCCTAAAGGTTATTTTTTATTTTATTTTTTTTGGCGTTTCTAGATAATGGGAAGGAGGCAGTCGTGGCCTGTTGTTAAAGATCAATCTGCAGATCTCCTAATATTAACCTAAATAACATAAGGAAACCATGAAACATCTCTGTTTGGATGGTCGACCATGGCGGGAATCGAACCTCGATCTCAGTGTAAGCCTACTACCCACTGGTCCATCTGCATGATAAACAGAATGAATAATTATGTGTAAAATAAATTGGTAAAACAGATCTTAAAAATAAATGTTACATAACATTTCTTACCGTACGTCAGTACCGAAATTCTCTCGAGCCAAACTAATATATATTCTAGAGATACCGTAATGTAATACATGGCTCTCACACAATTTTCAACATAGCGTACGGTATTTACTTCATTCATAAAACAACTTTACCTTGATATTTACGACTGTCTGAGTGAAGAAGCATTGCCATTGGCATTCCTACGTTTTTGGAACGTCCACAAACAACCGCGTTCTTTCCCCTCGTATCAATACCAAACGCTTTGATGAGTTCATGAACACCAAGAACAGTACAGGGTATGAACGCTTCCATGTTGAGACACAGTCTTCCAACGTTGACAATATTAAAACCGTCAACATCCTTGTCAGGTGTGACAGCATTATTGATATCTCGCACAATAATGTGAGGTGGAAGGGGAAGTTGAATAAGAATTCCGTCCACGTTGTGATCACCATTTAGAATTTCTATCTGCCTAATCAGATCCAATTGAGAGATGGATGATGGAAAATTCTTTTCAACACTGACAATTCCAATCTCTTTAGCAGCTCTCATTTTGTTTTTAACGTAAATCAAACTCGCAGGATCATTTCCAACTAGAAGAGCAACTAATTTTGGTGGTCTTTTGCCTGCATCCACCCATTTCTTCACTTCAGCTTTAAGCTCCAATCTGATATTTCTGGCAACCAATAAACCATCTAGAAGCTTTGCACTCGACCTGGAAAGTCCACCAAGCATTACGACTTGTCACCCACAGCATTGAGCTTAAATGCCCAACAGTAGGCCTACAATGGGTAACATAGGCCATGATAGGGTACCGGGACCACCTATATACTTAATGCCGGCATGGAGTAATCTCAATGCCAGTAGTAGGGCCTAATATTTTTTTTTGTAACATGGATAGGCCTACAACCCCGTAATAATTGTTAACCAAATGTATTACTTAGGGATGCTAATTTATATAAGCTCAGTAGAATGGATTAAATTACTACAATACTACTACTTAATTACCTTTTTGGAGTGTTGTGTAAACATCTGAGAAAGCAAGATATTGTAGGCCTATGTGAATGACAGAAGAGGTTAGGATATTTCATATTCTGTATCATTACGGTATAGGCTAATAATCTATATCAATTTAGAAATAATGAAATTCAGAAAGATACAAGAACCACTAAGAAACTAGATGTATCAATTGATATTAAACATGCAATTCACGAACAATGTCAATAAATAAACCTGAAGTGGACCCCACGTATTTTGACAGCAAAATATTGAACACCCGCCGTTTCTTTCACCCACCGCCGACCTGTTGCTAATTACTTGCTCTCAGATGGCAGGCAGTGCTATTGGCTACAACTAATTAAAAATCTGCGCGAAGTTGATTTGTGCTATGACTACTAATTTTGTGTACTTTTTAACGTAACTGATAAGTCAAAGATTACTATTAACATGAACAGTGGCTTTATTACGCATGTTAACTGCAAAACATATTACAATAATCATCTTCTTCGGTTTTTAATAGGTCATTTCAACAAAAGCATACTTTTGGAATTGAAAAATCTCATTCTTGACAAGGTCTACTCAGGAAGAAATTCCAATAGCACACTTCCGTTAAATTTTCATCTCTATGATTCGTGGTTGGTCCTATGTTATTATTTTTTCAATAAGGGTCAGTTCCTTGACCAAACAGTCACTTAATGATGAAGCAACGAAAATTGTGGAGAATTGCGAAGACACTCTGTGTCTGCAATGTGCATTTTTAATGTTCAATGTTTTATTTTATTATTATTCAGTCCACAATAATATATATTATACAATGTATGACATTATTTTGTATATTACTTTAGATAATATTACTTTGTAATATCTAAAAAACAGTTTCACATTTTCCTATAATCGTCAGCACATAGGGCCTACATACATTGACAGAATAATCAAAAGTAAAATAATATTCAAATTAAGACAATAAATTCAACTAAATATAGGCCTAGAATGAATTATCTTGATCATTTTTTGGCTTCATTCTTCAACAATCTACAAATAACTTTCGAAACATTGAAACCTCCTGCTTTCGAGACAACAATGTGCACTATACAATACGGTATGCATTTTTTAGGCAGTGTTCCTCTACTATACCCAACACAGAAGAACGTTCTGTAGGTATAATAATTGTGTGCTAACAATTCTGCTTGCTGGTGCACTTCATGTGCACTTTGAGGGTATATTGTAATAAACCCTCAATTTGTTCAACTCTTATCGTGAGTCACGTACCTCTTTCAGGGAAGAAGCGCCCCTATGATTATATATGCAAGTAGAACTAGTTGTCAATCTACTTGAACACCACTTTCAATAGAGACCAACATCTTACCGTCATATTTCAAACTGTATACAATAATTTTACCCCACCGAAAACAATGCTGTACTGTACCCCTATCAAACCACTAGGACTTCAACAGGTTGACCAAAGTACGCGGACTGTAGCATAATTTCTTGCAAGTGTCACTAAATAAACGGCCATCGTTGAAAAACAGGAGTGCACCAGCACTATCTAAATGTAGAAATGTATGCGTAAGGACCTGGAGGAGATGGATTTAATAGAAAAGATTGATGGTCCCTGAGACTGGTCGAGCCAAAGGAAAATGGCGACATCCAAGTATGTGTAGACACATGGAGAGCGAACTGGGCAGTAAAGCGGGAGGTACACCATATTCCGTCCTTCAACGACATTCTTCCAGAGCTAAATCACAGTAAGTTTTTCAGTAAACTTGACATAGAGAATGCTTTCCACCAAATAGAGTTGACTCCAGAGTCAAGGAATATTACCACATTCTTGACTCACACACGAATGTACTGCTACAGATGTTTGGAATGAACAGGTACTGATAGATTGCGAAGGAACTAATATATACATTGACGACATACTTGGTCATCCACGGTCCAAAGAGAAACATGACAAACGACTGGCAAAGGTACTTGCAGTGCTAAAGGAAAATTGCATTATCTTAAATCAGGGAAAATGCACATATTGTACAAGTAAAATAGTGTTTATAGGACACAAATTGTCTAAAGACACAGTGAAAGCAACAGAAACAAAGATCAAGGCAGTGTGTAACTTTAAAGCACCATACACAGCCGAGGACATGGGAAGATTTCTGGGATTGGTTAATTTTGTCGGAAGACTTATACCAAACCTGTCAACTATAACCGAACCCTTGAGACGTCTCAAGAAACAAAGTACCAAGTTCATTTGGGAACGTGGTCAAGAGCAAAGTTTCAAACAATTGAAAGAACGTTCGACAGCAGCTCGCTGTTCAGGATATTGGGAAATTATTTTACCCAAGCATAAAGACCTAAGTCATTGCTGATGCTAGCTCTGTGGGGTTGGGTGCAGTTTTGATTCAAACTATCCTCCAAGGTCCAAAAGTAATAAGTTATGCAAGCAAAAGTTTATCCAGTGTGGAAAGTAGGTACTCCCAGACGGAGACGGAAGCATTGGCGTTGGTGGCATTGGCGTTTACTTGTACGGCAGAGACCAGTTTGAGCTGCTGATAGATTGTAAATCATTGAAGTTTATTTTCACACGAAAAACCAAGCCGTGTGTACGAATTAAACGCTGGGTACTGAGCGTGCAAGCAAGCATACAATTTGAAAGTCATTTATCGTCCGGGGAAGTGAAATATAGCCGACCCTTTATTAAGACTATTAGGTCCATGAGAAAAATGAAATAAAAGTTTTAAGAATGAAGTTGAGAAGTGTCTTCATCTCCAAGTCCAGTCATCGACCCCTGTTGCACTGCGACTCGAAGAGATAGAAGCCGAATTTGACACAGACACTGAGCTAAAAAGAATTGTCTCAAAGTCCAGATACAGGAATCTATGAAGACTCGACAAAACCGTACCATGCGTTTACAACGGAGATAAGCCAGGTAGGGAATTTCATACTGCGAGGAACATGTCTGGTTCTGGACGCACCAGAACCTCTCCGAGGGACAACGTTACCAAGTAAGCCATGGGAATATATAGCTGTAGATTTCCTTGGGTCATTGCCATCAGGGCATTCCTTGATGATAACTATAGACTATTATAGTAGGTTCTACGAAGTTGATATCATGAAATCAACCACTGCCCAGCAAACAATACAGAGACTAAAACCCATATTGCAAGATACGGATTGTCATACATACTTCGATCAGATAATGGATCCATATTCGTTGGTGAGGAATTTCAAGAATTCTGCTACGAGAATAATATTTAATCATGTTACACGACCCCGCTTTGGCCACAGGCAAATGGAGAAGTGGAGAGACAGAACTAGTCCTTGTTAAAACGGTTACAAATTGCCCAGGCTACAGGGGAGGATTGGAAGCAAGAGCTATGAACATATTTAGCGGTGTACCGCAGAACTCCACTCGCATGAAACTACGAGGGTACGCCCCGCTGAACAGTATGTTCAACATGAAGATACGAGACAAACTACCAAGTTTAAAAGTATCGGACACAACACAACGTGCCCAGGATGGGGAGATAGCGGTGGGCGACAAGAGTGCTGATACGGCAACCACAAACAAACAAATTGACCCCTCCCTATAATCCCATTCCAAACCAAGTAATTAACAGAAAAGGAAATAACGTTACCATCCAAACACCTGCTGGAGTTCAGTACTCTAGGAACTCTACCTTCCTTAAAAGATTTCATACAAGTTCCCAGTACGAAAAACAGGAGGGACCGAGCCACTGACACAGAGGATGAACCGACGTCTCGAGAGGTACATAAATCTCCTCTGACGCTACCGCAGAACCGAGATGTAGTTAATCCGTCTGTGCTGCTACCGAGGAACCAAGATGTCTTATCAGACCCCTCTGAATATACCGAGAGCCGTTACGAGAGACCTGAACGTTAGAGGAGACTACCATCATGATGTCATTAAGATTGTTATAATTCTGGACATTTATTCGTTTGAAGTGTGAAGTGAAATAATCAGAAATGTGTATCACTTCATTAATTCATATTACTTTATTATATCAAATTACTAAACAGAGTACCTAAAAATAATAATTCTGTTTCAAAGGAGGGATGTAGTATCATTTAGTCTCTAGACTGACATCTTTGTTATATTATTATGTCACATGACTATAGTTGCTCATTTGACTCTGAATACAGTACTTTTGTGCCACTAGGTAGCAAAGCAAGGAGCTACAAGGCAGTTCAATCTAGAAAGCCGTGGTGATAACACATGGAATAAATACTGTACTTTGTACAAATTACCATGTGTGATTTATAATGAACAATTTACCTTACAAACAATAAAGTAAAGTTGTTACAGATACAAATTTGATTATGGTGCAAGTTCTGCTCAAGTCACTCATTCTGTGTACGTAGCTTTTCAGTGGGTTCCCTCGCTCGTTGAAGTGAATACTGGGAAGTAATATCGGGAAAAAAATTAATTGATACAAGTATGGATAAACTTTTTAAAAAATTGATAGTGAGTAGAAAAGAAAAAGAATTGGATGGAAAGAAGACAAAGAAAAAGATAAATAAGAAGGACTTCAGCAAAAAGATTGCGGCCAATAATCTGGCGGCATTTATAGGTCCATCGAGTTGGGCAGAATGATCTAGCGAAAAATTTAGCAAACTAAATAAGCGCGGAGGAAATAAGACCGTGGACAAATGATTGCAGACAATAGGATCATGGGGAACTTATAATCGCAGACAAAGAGATCGCGGACACAAAGATCGCAGACAAATAGATTGCACTCAAAATGCTGGAGGACAAAACGATCAGCGTACTTTTTATCCGTGATCATTTGATTGTCACAATCTTTTTGTCCACGATCATCATGTTGTCATGATCTTACTGGGCGCGATCTTTCCTCCACGATCATTTTGACAGCGGTATTTTTGCCCACGATTATTTGGGCACCGTGGTATTGTACAGCCGCGATATTATGTATCTCGCGTCGTCTTTCGGTCGTCAACATTTTTGAGTCAGTCATATTGCCTATATAGCCATGAGAAGATAGAAGATTCTATTTCTCAATACAAATGATTGAATTATTCATTATCAGTTCAGTTTCAGGTTCACTTCCCCCATAAAACATCAGTTTTGTAAACTGTCTTATTAGTTATTAGTTATTATTATATATGTTATTAGTATACCTACTCTTCTGTTCTGGACTTCAATAAATTTGAATGTTCGGTTTGTCAAGCAACAGATCTATCGTGATATATTGTTGGCTACGCCCCTATGTATCTTTGAAGTTCTATTACACAATCACGATCTTGAAGTACCATTCCAAGTCAACGACTGGAACGTTACAGTGCTGTCACCACAGCGACTCCAACTGGCTAGAACAATGGTTTTTCTCACAGACGTTCCCAATCTTCCCAAAGCTATTATATCCAAAATAGGTATTGGAACATGGTTGTCAATGCAAATCACTAAGAAATGTGCATGAAACTTGATAGGGTCACCTGCAACAAAAAATATGAAAATCACAGATGCAAAGGGTATACTCAATATTTCATCCTAAATCATCCACAACCATTGCCACAGAATGACTACATATGCCTATGGAACCACGTAATTATTGAAACCCTCACCATCAACGTTATACGCCCTAAAAATGAAAATTCTCAAAATTCTTGGAAGGGCTAGATACAGTGCATACAGTGTAATTTTATCAATGCATCACTGAAATTATGAGGCTCGGGTATAAACTTGTTGTTCATCCTAAGTAACCATGCATTTTTTTAAATACAGGCCCACATAGAGTCACCAAGTGAAATATTTGCCATTTTAGCAAGCATACCAAAATTCAAGTTCATTCAAATTTTTTCTGCATTAGACAGGTTACAGTAAACTCTCATTGATTCAACTCTGATCATTGAAATTTTGTTGTACCGGTCATTCAAATAATAGGTCTAGTTCTGGTTTTTAGTTTTTAGTTTTGACCCATCAAAGGTGCAATGTTGAATATTTTGATAAATCAAACTTAATTTAACTTATACATTTCAAAATTGATGGGTTTGAATTAAAGAGAGTCCACTGTATTACTTGTTAGTTGTAGCTGTCCTGTGTATATGTACATACTACCAGTACTCAAGTACTGGTACATATCATACCTGGGTAAACAAGATAGTCGACTCCAAATTTGTGTCCTGCGGTAATGTAATAGCCTTTTTCCCAAAGATTCTTGAATACTTGGTACCGAAGCTTTTGCTGATTATTACCAGGAAAATCCCACACTACATCTGCTTCATCGCTTGTCTTATGCCACGGGTGTGCTGTAAATATCTGGACCGTCATCTGGTTTTCATCTAACACATTAATTTTAGATAGTTCATTCTGTAAGATTTGATCTTTATCTATATCGTCTGTTGTCATGTCTTCCTTATCGGGATCATTAGCTATAACTTTCATTCGTTTGGATGTTTTAAGTCCCAACAATTTCCGTCTCTTCCCTTCAACAATTGAATCAATGTTTTCCATGACGTGACGTTTTCGTTCTTCAGTGTAAAGGGTGAGTTGATCTTTCCGAAGCTCCTGTCTGTACTGTTTGAATGTTTCCTGAATATTGTCACTCAGAAAATTCAATAAACCTGGATATTGTACGAGTCGAGCTACTTGCTGAGAGACCAAAAGTGTTACTTCTTCAGGTAAGAGAGCAAGTGGTAAACCAGGTAAAGATTCTTGCCGTGGTAAAAATGGTAAGCATCCAACAAGCTCGCCAATAATGCGGTGTTTTTCACGAAGTGTCAACCAATCTGTTGATGATTAAAAAACATACTTTTTGAGAAGACTGAATAAATTATAAATAATCAATTTCGTAAAATCGTTCAGTTTTCAACTGTCAAATCACATATGGAATATGTGTTATCAGGCCAAACCGATCTAGAGGAAAGTGCCCGCAACTCCTGCAATGGTTGCGACAATAAATCAATCCAATGCTCATGAAATTGACCACTAACCAATTACTCAAGCCAAGGACAGGGCGGTGTGAATAAAAAAATTTGGCAAGCATTTTCTCATTTCCAAACTATTTTTACTAAAACGATTCACGGTATTGTGATAGGCGTGAAATATTTGAAGCATTTCAGAGAAACTACTACAACAATGCTACTACCTTCTGTTTGGCTTGATTATTTGCCAGCTGAAGGCTATGATAAACGTAGGCAATCACGATGAGGTGTGAACATCAGATAAGAAATGTACGTAATTGACATTTTGATAGTGAAAAGGAGGCGGTCGTAGCCTACTTTGGAGAAAAAATCCTAGCCTACTTCTTTAAAGACAAATAGAAACAATGAAAAACCTGTCAAAATCTGTGACCATGGAAGGTATTGAACCCAGGCTCCCGAATGAGCTCATTACGCTAGCGATTCATACACCTGTCTCAATGTTCAGTTGGCGTTTTGGTTAATTTTTGGCTGAACCATTTGTTAATTTAGAAGTGAAAAATCTAACCTGTTGCATTCCACACATATACTTTTCCAACACTAACTGCAAGTGTGATCATGATAATGGTCCAGCCTAGTGTAGGCCTCGGCCTATCATTCAATCTTATTTCCCATTTATTTTGGGCTATAAAGTCCACTGTTCCTAATATGAGCCTAACACACTACATTAAAGCAAAGTAAACAAATACTCAGTTTAAACTTAGAAGTTACCAAAAATACTAAAATACTGAAATATTTCAAGGCCTATCCAAATCCACCGGTGACCAGTAATGCCAATCCACAAAGCCCTAGAATCACGAAGTCATAATTTTGCCTACAACACTAGCCTATTTAGTTGGCCGACCCTATTCCCACGAACGTTCGTGCGAGTTGTGCCTCCAGCAACCTAAACTACTATTCCCAAGAACCATTCGTGCTGGCAAGACGCACATAACCTATGACTACCAATAACGTAAGTTGCGTTATTGCATAGAATGAAGATGTTTTTTTTTTTTTATTCTATGGTTATTGTTGGTCATGGACATAACCCGGGTTGTGGGTCGGGGAGTGGGAATAGACACTTCGAGACCGCGCAGGCTGGCTATTCACACGACCCGGGTTGTGGGTCGGGGCGTGGGAATAGACACTTCGTATTCTCGGCAATTGGTACTGCGTACAGAACCGATAACCATGTGTTGCTGATGTTTCATTGTAATAAAGTTGGGTTAGTGTTTTGTGATTAACTTTTAGATCGTACTCATCTCTATTGGGTAATAAAATGGGAAGGAAAGGAAGGAAAGGTCGTGCAGCGAAAAATAATTATCAGACAGGAGAAGAACCAGAAAGTGTGGTTAGAGCTCCCCATTCTTTCGTTATCCATCGCGGTGTTGTTGGAGGTTACATTGTGGAATTAACCAAGGACTTCAGGAAAGTTATGGAACCCTACACAGCTTCTTCATTAAAGGTAGCATAGGACAATTAAATAATCAATTAATAAGCGTTCACAAATCTAACACCAGTTAATTTATACCACAGGCCGCTAGGTAGGTGTAGGCCTAAGCATCTTATTGGCCCTAGAATGGCCCTAGGCCTAGTCATCTTTGTCGACCTTTTTATCCCCTACCCTAGCTGTCCATTCAGCTCAAACCATATTCTAGCCATTGAATTTTCTGGCCATTGATCACCATCAACTAGACCTACCTAACCTAACCATAAAAAAGGTTGGTGAAGCTTGTTGTAGGCCCTACATCTTTTAATTCATTCGTGGATTGGTCAAGTGTACTAAAACCCAACTGTACCAAAAATTAAATGTACTAAAAATCAACTGTACTAAATCCAACTTACTTCAAAACCAACTGACGTAAACTTCTATTTCTTTAGCAACCTGTACATAAGTAAAATCATTGAGTTTGTAGTTATATACAAACTCAATGGTAAAATGTAGGGATTTGGCTTCTTCCTTTCACAAATTGTTACCACTCATGAATGTTCTATAGTATCTAGTGATAGTTGGGGTTAGGTGGGTAAGGGTGGTGTCCAATGCAATTTCTGAAGAGAGGACTAACAAACTAAAATTAAAAAATCCCATTTTTATTTCTATACATATTACTCAAGAAGAAGAAGCGTAGGCCAGTTGGTTTTTAGTACATTTGTTTTTTAGGTCAGTTGGTTCTTAGAACAGTTGGTACATTCTCAATTCATTCAACACATCCACAGATTATGTGGGCCTATATAGTATGGTGTCTCTTATGTTGCAGTCTCGGAAAAATAACACAATAAAAGATTTTGTGTCCGTCTCTGGATTACTACACGTTTCACATATGTGTATATTCACACACACAGAACTAAGCACTTACTTGAAGATAGCTAGATTTCCACGAGGACCTACACTAACGTTCCGTGTTCATAACTACACTTTGGCCCGCGATGTACGATCTACGCTGAAGAAACAATGTGTCTTCGACCAGCAGTTCAAGCATGCACCACTAATAGTACTCAACAGCTTCAGTGGGGAAGGAATGCACCTGAAGCTTATGGCTTCCATGTTTCAAAATATGTTCCCTACTATAAATATAACAAAGGTAATATTTCAAATGTAGGCTTATGTGCAGTGCTTTGTTTTTATGTGCTGCTGAAATGTCGCTTTATCTGTTGACTAAACCACTTTAATTTCCAGGTCAACTTGAACAGAGTTCGGCGTTGTGTACTGTTGAACTATAATCCAACCTCAAGGCTTATTGATTTCCGACATTATGCAATTCGAGTCGTGCCGGTTGGCTTATCAAAAGGCGTTAAGAAGATTGTTCATAGTAAAGTGCCGAACCTTGCACGATATAATGATATCTCCGAATACCTTACCAAGTACGTAATCAGACAAGTACTTTAGACTCTTTTGTTGTTGTTTTGCTGATAACTTTTTACTATTACTTCATCATTAAAATTTTTCTACTATTGTTGAATCAGTTTCCCAAAACTAATTTTCTAATTTTTTCCTAATTCTATACAGTTTTTCAATATTTTCCTAATTTTTATACTTCAACATCAATCAGAATTAAATAGTATTTGGTGTCTAAAGTAACCCTGTGGGGGTACTTTGGACAGTCATAAAATAATCTATATGAGAGAGACACAAAAGTGGAGGGTCAATTTGGACTCCAGATTTGATTGATAGGCCTACCGACTGAACATTTAGCGATCGTTATATTTTTTTAAATCAATTTTGTATCATGTATTTTCTAAAATTGAATAATCTTCCTAAAAGTAACTTGATTTTTCTTCAAGTAGGCCTATCCACACATAGAAACATGATATTTCTATAACCAAATCAAATATATGCAAAAATTGCATTTAACTTTTGTGATTAGTATGGTGTTGGGATAGTGATTTAAATTTTCAAGAATTTCCATTGGACATTTTCAAAAGCTTGACAATTTATATTTTAAAAAAAAATGATGACGTATAAGTTGTTACAGGTGAAACTAAGTTTGAATTCACTCGTAACTATACTAAAACGATTTGCTGAACCACCATTAAAATACAACTGCAACAAAAGTAGAAATAATTGATGAGTACGGTAGGCCTATAAGGTTTTATAGGGTGTATAGGCCTACTGCCCTATTTGAAAAATCCTTTGAAAATGTCCTATTTGTAATGTAGTCCTAAATAAAGAGAGATGTTAGAAATTTTCATGAAAATTTCAATAAATTTGCATTGAAAATGTTTAATAAATTGCATGAAGCCCAACAATTTTGTATTTTTTTTGATAATCATTGAAATGAATTTTTTGAATTCCATTGTATTCACAGAAAATTGGCAATGAATTGACATTTTCTGAAAGTTATCATTGAAGTGAATTTTTTTGGAGGTCACAAGAAACCACTTTTGTTAACTATGGAAGAATAGCCCTAGCCTACCAAGAGCCAATCTTTCAAAGTCCTGTTAGAGTGGTCGTCAGAAGTTAATCTCCGGTTGCGCGATTTTGCCGTTTTTCGACCTGCCGTCAGCGATAACGCGCACCTGACCGACGGTTATCTACTCACATAGATAAACCCTGGATTGGGTCTTCGTTTAAGTGCCCGTTACTGCACTGCCATCGTCGTCCTGTTCACTGCCTTCTAGCAATTTACAATTTCATACAATTTTGCATACGCATTCAAGCACAACCAATCAGAATCTTCGTTGTTCTGGTCAGGTTCTCGTTAGAACGAACAGATAACCGGGAGTTGAAAAACGATCCTGTCGTTACAGGTCGGGGTTAGACATAACCGTCGGTCAGCTAACGCAGACCTAACGAGGATCATTGAAAAACCGGCTCTAACAGGAACTCGTGGTTTCTTGTGACCTCCAGAAAAATGTATGTCAAAGTCTATTTCCAGAGCACCTATATCAATGGAAAGAAGAACAAATATGCTTCGCAAACAGTATAGTAAAAATGCATGGAAAAAACTTTAACCAACTCCTAACAGAAAATTAATCTGCAACTGCAGCAATTTGTCCAAAGTATGTGATCCCCATCTGACGCTTGGTCAGTGATCTCCCATCTGACGGTACCTAAATGATCAAGCTGCGAACGCATCATGTACGATTGTTGATTCTAATTTAAATTGCAATTTATGTTTTAGACCTGGCCAACTATCCGAGAGTGAAGTTGAAGATGACCCTGCGAGTCATATCACACTCCCACAAAACCTAACACCCCGTGGCAACATGGGTGTAAAGAAGTCATCTATTAGACTTGTGGAGCTGGGACCGAGGCTTACTCTACAGCTTATGAAAGTGGAGAGTGGAATGCTACAAGGCGAGGTGCTCTTCCACGAGTACATCCATAAAACAGAAGAAGAGTTGATTGCGATTAAAAAAGAACGGGAGGCAAAGGTAAATCTAAAGGCTAGCCGAACGCGAATCCAGGAAGAGAATACGAAAAAGAAAGAGAGGAAGAAGGAAGAACAGAAACAGAAATCTTTGAAAGGTATGAATAAGAAGTCAGAGAATGAAGTGTTGATGCACAAGGCTGTAAAGGAATCTAACGAAGCAGGACCAAGCAATGAAGAAGACATCAACGATGCAGAGTGGTATCGGCAGGAAGTGGGAGAAGAACCTGAGAAGGATCTGTTTGATCCTGCATCACACATGGGTGGCAAGAGGAAGACCCTGTACGGGGGAAGGTTACGTAAGATGAAAAAAATGGAGAAGGCTTCTGAACAATCCGAAAGTGACCGAAAGTTCACAAAGAAGGGTCCTAATTCTAATGACAGCTTCGATAGGAAGAAAACATTTCAGAAAGGAAAAGTTCTCGGCAGTAAAATTTCGAAAAAACGTAAATATTAGATAACGTGACGAAAGCAATTAAGTCAATTTGAATGTGTATCATCATGTATTCATTTTTGGGTACCTACATTAAACAATCTGATATGCTACTTTCATGTATATAATTCTGTTGAATTCCTCAAACTGAAAAATCCTCACACTTCATAGTCCATTGATTTTAAGAAACTTAGCATTAAAGTAAACCCTCATTAATCCAAAATAGAAGGGACCCCCAAAAAAATGATTTTGACTTATAAAAATTCGGATCAACAGAAAAACTTATTTTCCACAAAAATCATCACTCTCCCCGCTTAGAATTTAGTCAATTGCGTATGGCACGCAGGAGAAAGCTATGCTGCCGGCCCGGACTACATAACAGAAACCGATGCTAGTAACCTCACTGATTCGTGTGTACTCGGTTAGCTCCGCGATCCTCACATTTCTATTTGAAGGCCCTCTATTTGCTGGCCGTCCCGAGTTGACGACCAAGTGTTCCAAGTTCAACATCGTCAAGGTCAGATTGCACTCGGTCGGATGCCACACAAAGCAGCGAATACGTCGATGTGCTTCAACTTATTCTTACGCATCAAATAAAAATGATGGAAATTGGGAAAATTATGCTTAATTCAAGGGAATTTACTCTAACTATTTCGGATTATCCAATCCAAAATCAGTGTTGAAGCAACTGAATGGACAAAATATTAGTTTGAATTACGGTTTAGCTGGAATTCGGATTAACTATATCATTAACATTGAAATACCTCTATACCTTCAAGCGGACCGACTTCAAGTTTGAAATAAGTACAATTTTGGATTAACGAGAGTTTAGTGTAGTTAAATTATACTCCAGACGTAAACATAATGAATACAACAATTGCCCGCTTTTTCTGCAAAAGCAAGTTTACTAAGACCTAGTTATCACTGAATTGCTAATGCAATTATTACAACTTATAAACCTAAATAACAAATGAACCATGCATAACATTCTGTACTGGTAAAATATATCGAACCAGTAATATTAATACATACTTAAGAGATAATTCATATTCTTCACTTCATAACTTTTGGCTGACAAAAAACTTGCTTAACAAGATTAAAATATATCTGGCAAAAATACTAGCCGACTGAAACTGGAGTTAGCAGTATGTAAAATGTTCTCAACTGCGTAGTCAGTGAAAGATTTTAATGCACACAATCACGAGCAGGCTTGTACCGTTGAATACCTTCGAATTGACAATAAACGTAGTTTGCAGTTAATTAAAAAAGGCAGCTGTACATGTGTATTTTGTACCAGTGATAATTGAGTTCCTAATTAATGCATTTACAGCGTAGGAAACCTTGGTGATTAATTATTCAACTGATAAAACATATTAAATATAGTCTGTAAACTTATAAATAATTGGATCTCAAGTTGATTGATACTGTGTTTCCATGACCGTGAAATCGCTTTTTCACCGTGAATTTCTTGCCACTTGGAAAAAATTACCACGTGGAATCGTCGTGTGCCGTGTACATATCGAATCACTACTAATCTAGCGCTCTAGTTTGTGAAATTCCAGCAATTTGGCGGCAGAATATTCGATTCAAGTCAATAGCTCGAAGGATGTTCAATGCAAACTCATCAGTTTTATTGGGAAACAAACTACTTTGGGTTTTGATCTACTTTCATTGCCCATGCCACGCTCTTTACCGAATGGTTAAATTTTCAAGATGTCTGACAAAGCAGCAGAACCCCCATATAACCTAGCTGTTGGTGGAGTCGTTAAGCAACACTAAACGTTAGCAGCAGAAATCCGATTTGCAAAACCAATTTTGCAATCATGGTAACAACAACATAACAGGTGGATTCCAATGCCTAGCAGTTTCTACTCTCTCGTGAGAATTGCCCCACACAAGTATATACTAGAATATTCCATCCAGTATGACTACCAAGAAACTAACATGTAGTCGATACGTAGAATGAATGAACAAAGTGAGGAAATTGACAAACTTTTTAGATGAAAAGAATTATTGAATTGATTAATCTTAAAAACATCACGGTAATAAGTAAACGGGTCACTGAAAACAATGACTTGCGTAGAATTGATAGGCTTATTCTGTTCCCAGTACGTTTCATCATAATAATAATATAGGCAGGCTGCGTAGCCTAGAGTTCACAATTTCTTCTCGAATGTTGGCAAGCTGGTTTGTGTAAAAAAATGATACCTATAAAAGCAAATGTAGGTTTCACGACAAAAGAGTGCAAAATCTTTGTCAAAAATATCGAGCACGCTTCACTTGGCCTGAGTTAATGTAATACGATTTGCTAAAAAGGTTAGCAAGATTTTACCGTAGGCCTAGTTCGAAATGAATAAGATACAGGTATCTATTAGGAACAAGTTGGTGAACGGTGATACCACAGTTTGGAGTTAGCTTCACACATCAACATCCTTAGAGCATTCATCACATGAACAACTAAACCAAATTGTACTTGCTAAAAAGTACAACGCAATGCATGCTGAGAAAAGTTAATATCTAAAGATAGCTTTTCTAACTTGACACATCACAATTCGTAATACATTTTCTTAAATTCCACGAAAACTAGGATGAAATGTAGAAAAAGATGATTAAAAATGACTTAAACATAACTATCAAAATTAAGGCTAGGTACTAGGTAGTTTTCAATTGTCAGCATATTTAAACTAATAATTACGTCGAAAAAACTCAAATATGAAATCACAACGGGCGTTTGTATATACAACCTACCGTCAAGTTGTCATTAGAAAATGTTCATCAACTCTTTTACCAACACAGTTCGATGGAATGTGATATAAACGCATCACTCTAGCTCACAGTAATGTTTGCAGATATAATGTGATGGTTCTGTTTTACTTGAGGGGACGATAATGTAGCATGAGGTCTGCTGAAGATTTCCAGATAAAGTGTCGAACTGTCCGTAAGTCCATGTTCGAGTCCAACACCTGATCGTTGCAAAGAAGCTCCACTCGGTCATCAGCAACTGACGCGGTTTCCTGGCGATCCGGATCTGCCCGTTCCGTTGTCGGAGAACTGGGTCCAGCTCCTCCGGCAACCGAACCGGACTCCGAGCCGGCACCCAGGACCTTCTCGTATACGTGTTCGGCTACTTTACGCACTTGGATGAAGTCATTTGCTATTAGCCGATCCCTGCAAGAAGAAATCAATAATTGATTAATTATGATCTTCGAGGTTTACTGATGTTGCCATGCTGCAAAAATCCAGTTTACCGTTCCTTAAATATCCCAGTTGACAAGGAGAATTCGTGATAGAGAATGATGGTCATTTATAAATACTATCATTTGTACAACACGTTTATAAATCATCAAATTATAGGCCTACACTTTTCTTACATTACTGTACAAAAAAGTTATCAACAGTACCGGTACATCAAGGTTTGGAAATATACGGATCTCACTGAGAATACTCATGTTGAATATGCTCAAAGTTTGCAGTACTCACTTCTTGAGGCTCTTGACTCCCGATGAGGAATGTGGCAACAGATAGAATGGAATCTTGATAAACTTGGGCAGGTTCTTATCAACAACAATATCGTTGACCCACGGAGGCACGGTTTCAGACAACAGCACACCTTCCGTTTCACCGCCGGCATCTCGTACCAGCAGCCGATACAGCGTCCTACCGCCAACCTCGCTGCAAGAACCAGCACGTCTTACCAACTCGACACGCATAAATGGATGGATTTGAGTTCAGCAATAATAGTACCAACCAGGACGATGAAATGATCAAGTTGACGGTGTTACCTCCCCCAAAAATACCAACCTATTCAAGTTTTGAACAAATATTGGCTGATGTTATATATACTACCTTTACAAGTATTGTAACTAAGTATGGTACATTCATTTTATTGAATTTAATTTAATAATTCATATTTATTCATTCAGTATTGTGAATAGCGGTAATCACGATTAGCTACTTAGTGAAGTCACGTGGCAGAGCCATATTGAATTTCAAAATTTATTATGTAAATTTCAATTACACATTAGGCCTATAATCAAGGACACAGTTTTCGGACATTCCTTTTCCGAAATCGGCAAGGTAGCTAGTACAATAATGATAAACATCAGAACTTGGCCATAGTTGAATTTTGGTAGTACTACAAATCACTGAATTCAAATTTGTTGAAAATATCTCTTTCATGAAAAATGAACAATCTTGTGAATCATACCGTGCAAACTGCAAGGCTGGTTCGTACCTGAATATCAGTGGTGTGTGACCGGGAATGGTGAAGTACTCGTTACCACCTCGAGTCTGCCCGTTGGTGAGCGCCGAATCACCTTGACCTTGACACTCAACATCCTCGTCTCCCTGCATAGGGTGCCACCAGTGCTCCAGCAGAGCTTGCAGCAACAAGTTGCCGTAATTCACTGGACAACAAACAGAACAGACAGAAACAGAAGTAAAGA
Source organism: Brachyptera putata (assembly GCA_907164805.1). NCBI lineage: Eukaryota > Metazoa > Arthropoda > Insecta > Plecoptera > Taeniopterygidae > Brachyptera > Brachyptera putata. The sequence continues at coordinate 8,873,009 of OU015464.1, read as the reverse complement.
CTCCATCTTACTCTCATGGTATTTTCTAGGGATGGGGAACGATAATAATTTAATTATCGTTAGGCCTACTCTTTTTGAAATTCCTAGCCTATCATCTTAATTTACCATCATGTTATTTTCTTGGAAATTTTTGTTTTATGGTAGGGCCTACACTTCAATTCCCGTCCTGCCATAAAATCACTCGGACTTTTACTTGAGTGAATAAGTTTCAGCTACCAGACGGTTACATACCTTTCTGATCAACTGTATCGTTCGGAGCTAGACCAGCTTCTCTAGCAGAAACCCATGCAGAGAAACAATCGTTCTCATCTTGCCCCAGATGTATCGTTAACATCTGTAAACAATTGGATAATTAAATCACGATTCATACGACTAAACAGGTCACAACAACGACTTTCAGCTAATACAACTTCACACTATTTACTCAGTTCATTAATTTTTCATTTATATTAGGTTTTTCAATGTAACCAACTGTACTGGTGACTACGATCGATGAATGATATATGAGATGATAGGATGATTAGATGAACGGTTATTTTATTAGGTGTTTTTGGATATTAGAAAGGAGTCGGTTGGGTCTGTTGTTGAGGAAAGAGGAACCATCCCAGTATTGACCTGAACGACAGAGGGAAACCACGGAAAATCTCTGTCAGGTTAGTCAGCCATGGCGGGAATCAAACCCTGGTCTCCTGAATGACTAAATGATGGTTCATTGTGCTAGTCACCTGACCACTCGTCTCAGTTTACTCAGTTCAAAGCACACGTTTCGAATACACTTTGGTTAGCACGTTACATTTTTTAGTAAAGTCTTTCACTACCGTATCTAATTTCATCCTTCAACTGTTAGCTGTAATAGGCCCTATATACTGGTAATTATGTATGGTCCAATTTATGTTTGAGCATAAAGTGTGCGTAATTTTGCTGTCAGGCTAGCTCTATGCAAGAATTAAATTCAGGTGAATATTAGGAGCATGTTGGTGATATCACAGTTTGAGTAGCCCTTAGTCATGCATTATAACTTAGTGAAGATAAGATATGTACAATCAACTTACCCCAGTCTTTAGATCTACATTGAACCAGTTAGGCACATACACCATTTTAAATCTTTTTTTCACTTCTTCTTCGAAGTCCACTTGACCGAGGTCTTCCAGCTTGCTTGCCTGTGAACAAAACGCTCATTACACCAACACATACTTTGAGTCTTTGACATGTGGTAGGCCTTCATATGGCACATGTACACATGTTATGTTCATAGCACTCACAATTGAAACAGCAAGTTTAGGCAGGGTGTCAACAATTACACTACTAGAAGAACATTAAAGCGTTATTGGATGATGCGAATGAAAATTGAGGAAAACGTAATTTTTCTTCCGTAATGTGGCAAAAACTTGGGCCTATAGTAATTGGTACGGTAATTAATTTAATATTCTTATATTCAGCCATCTTAAATATTTGTTATCATCATTTTACTTTAGGTTGTTATAACAAGTTTTATAACAAAAATCCTCATTTCTTCCTTATTTCTCTCAAGAGAAGAACTAATATTGCATTAGAAGTTAGAATTCGTCTATTCTCTTCTATTCTCTTCTATTATTCTAGTAGAGACCAATCATAGAGAAAGTTTCAAGTTGACTTGTATGCAAAGCAAACAAAAACGACTACATAATTAACACAAGGTGCGTTCACACAAGTTGAGTGATTCCGCATCCAATGATGGATAGGGAACTTGCCACCGTGCATTCATGCGCAACTGCGAGAGTTTAATAATAATAATAATAATAATAATAATAATTAAAATAACATTCTTTTCATCAAATTCAAAATTGTGTGTTTTATCCACTATGTACCGGTAATGAACAAGGTGAGCTGTTTCCAAGTATTTGTTTGATCCCGACAGCTATTGTTGACATCGATTATCGATTACTTTCAGTAAGATTTATTTTTCATCTAGACTTGTACTTCGAATAATATCACAAACGACAATCAAGTCATTAATTGTTTCAACCATTATGGTATCATAGATCACTTGTAATATAATTCCTGTCCAGTTTAGAACAGATTTTTACACCAACTCTTTTTCAAGAACTCTTCATCTATATAAGGATGAGGTGCAATCGCACTCTTACCTTGAGTACATCATACACCATGACATTATTCTCCGTATCTTTTGTTAAAATGTGTCGTTTGTCATTCAGAATGTGGTAATGTCTGACAGCTGGTCCTCCTTTAATGCTCATGTCGGGTTTCAAGCTCAACGGTTTCAGAACTTCTTCATCTGTACACTCGCCAACCTGTGCGTCCCGTTTTGGAATAGGCTGAAAGGTAAACGTAATTATAATAGTGTGTTGTTGGTGGGTTTTTATGTGTGTCTATTTTACTACATTGAATTATCCTTGTATCCTGGGGAGGAGGTTGAGGGGCCAAACTAATAAACAATTTCAATTAAACATTGACCTGACTGAAATGAACTACACGAGTGATTATTAGACGAGCTTTAGCGAGGATTCAATTTGACATACTGAAAAAAAAAAAAAAAAAAAAATTTCTTCACCTTTTTTGTCGGTTCTCCACAGGTCAAACGGCTACAACTACGGTATCAACTTCCAACTTTTTTTCAATATGGTTCCTCATCTAACTTAGATCTGTATAGTCTTGTGGCATTATTGGGGGGTATTTTTTTTTTTCATGAATTGTAGAAATTTCAAAAATACCCATTAGAATAAAAAAAAAGAAAATATTTTCATTTTCCAAAAGAATGAAATTTTGCGTGAAGTTGAATTACATTTTAATACACATTTCTAAAAATTTTCAGCTCGATCGGGTCAGCCATTTTGAAGAAAAAAACATAAAATGTGCTAAATTGGTACCACTCGAAGCAGTTTTTACCCATTTTACCCATACTATTACTATTCGCTCGTCTATTAACGCATATATGGGGTTTTCCTAGTTTAGATAATATGTCAACAGGGGGTAACAAATTGTTTCAGAAAAATATATTTGCTGAAATTAATACAACTGATTACCATGTCGGAAATATATGTTACAACTTTGCATTGCCAATAGATATTAGTCATCAGTAGAATGCATCATTAAACCCAATATTTGCATTAATGTATATGTATTGGCCACCTTGCATTCTCAGTCTCTTTTTAACCTATTCCTTCATTTTTGGTCGTACAAGTATATTAAACGTACCCAGTTTCGTATGCAAGACTCTGACGTTGCTACCCACAAAGAACTCTGATCGGGAGTCAGCACCATCTTGAGTATTGGTGTACTCTCTTCACACACTAAAACACGCTTCTCATGATTACGCAGATCAGTCATAAATATTTTGTGATCACGTCCTCCAGAAATAACGTGACTGAATGAGTCCGTTGCCTGAAATAGATAACAGTTTATTAATCTACAATTCTCTAATAGATATAAAGTTATAAACACATTATGTATGCTGATAGCATCAGGGAAAATGTTAAACTAAGGTTTCGAACAGAAATAATAACGAAAATATGCATCAGATTATTTTCATCTAGATTGGCCAAAATTAAATCTACTACAGCTGTTTAGTGATCATTGGTTTTATAATTATTAACATGAGAAATTAGATTTGAGCCCTATCTTACGGTAGACCTATACTTGATAGAGGTAAACTAAAATGGACGATGACTTACCAATAATGCCCAAACCCCTTCATCATGTATTCGTATGGTCCATATACAGCGTTGCTGACCAAGAGACCAAAGCTTAATTGTACCATCAGAAGAACCACTGAGGCACTGGGTACCATCTCTATTTAATACTAATGCTTTCACATTATCAGAATGTCCTTTTAGTTTCATAAGTTTTGCACATGTTCGAGGATCCCATACTCGTAATACTTTTTCAGTACTGCCGCTGACAATTGCCGTTCCCGACGGATTCATGGCCAAACTGTATATCGAGTCTTTATTTCCATTTAAAGAAGATGCTAAATGAGACAAGTAAAATTATACATTAATACGAGCAAATTCAATAGCTAGTCGGCTATACTCCAAGACTTGTCTGGTAATGTTTAAATAAAACTGGCTTCATTATACTATTCCACTTCCAACTACTCTCTCACCACGTAGCCTACGGATTATTACGACTGCTAGAAAGTGCGACAAGCAAGCAGAAATTTACTCAAGTATAATGAAACTTACTTGTGACTGTGTTGTTGCTAGCCGTTAGAGCTGTCAGCGTATTAACATCCCATAAGAAGATAGCTCTGTCAAGACCAGCTGATGCTACTTGTTCCCGATCTCGAGCGTAAGCCAATGCTTTAACATAGTCCTTATGTGTACGTAATGTTGACATACAGAATCCTTTGTGGGCATTCCAAACCTTAACTGTTGTGTCAGAGCTTGCCGAGATCACTGTACAAAAAAAAAATTACATCCAGATTATTTAATCAAGGCAGCTAGGCCGATTAGTACAACTGCTTTCTCTGCGTTGGGCCGACATCAGAAATCAGTATAATTATTTACTGGTAGTCACTAAAATCCAAACCATGTTTATTTCCACTCAAAAGGTGACTTCAAGAGATTACATGCAATTTTTTACCCTCTAGTTTCAGGGTTGATGAGGCCTTAGTTGTACAGATGTTAGTTTTTGGTTATATTATATACGTTCAAGTTCAAATAGAACGATTGGGTTAATTAGATTACGTTGATCAGATTATGTTAATTAGATTACCAGTGCGCTAATTTAGCTTCTATAGGTTATACTCTAGCACCCACACTAGTGATGGCACTATATGCCTACCGGAGAAAATAGAAGTCGGCCTGACGAAAACGAAGACTTGTAAAGAACTTTTAGAAACAAATTAAAAACCATCAGTACGAGAAAGGCTCTATACTTGACAACATATTAAGTAACTTACGGTTCTTTCCTCCACAACAGAGGACAATATCATTAACCCAATCTGTATGATGTTCCATAGACTGGATGTATGGTTCCTTAATGTTTTTACAATTCCAGATCCGAACAATACTGTCCCGACCAGCTGAGTACAGCCGTTGAAGGTGGGCATCATACTGTAGCGAATTAACACCCGCTCTGTGACGACGTTCTACTTCATCGCGAATCACAAATGACACCTGTCAAATTGAGAGAAATATAGTGACGACAAATCGAGATCGAGTTAAGTTAGGTTAGGGTTAACACAATCTAGGCTACTTGTGGTAGTTCATCATTTGCGTTATTATATATTGTTTTCCATGATTTGCTAGGGATAGGTTGTCAAAGTTCTCTTACCTGAACCTTTTTTCTAGTTCCTCCTGACTTGTGAGTGGCCATAACTCAGGTTAGGAACTCTAGGCCGTCAAGCCTAGCCTAAGCCGATTACCTTAGCTGCTTTTAACAAAATTCATTTTTCACAGCTTTTACCTTACTATATACATTTCTAAGGCCTAACCAGATATCTTCGATAGCTCTTCTTATCTTGATTGTTTGCTACATTTTTGGTAGCTACATTGGCATAATTAAACGAAAAATAGGCCTTGGTTGAACTTGAAATGCATTTTGTCAGCCATTTGTACCAACGTTACAACTGTCATTTAGCAGTGACCTAGCCCGGGATTATTTTTAAAACAACCGTATCAAGAAAACTTCGTAGTTGAAGACATTTGGCTGAGAGCAAACAAATTTTTTTAGTTATAACGCTTCGATCGGAACTTTACTTTAATTCAATAATTTAATGAGCGTAGCTAAGACTTCCGTTTCACATAACTTTCATTTCACATTTCATAGGCCTACTTAAAAAAGTATGTGTGAGAGACCTGTGGAATTAGTCCTATGGAACTAGACCTCTGGCTTTATAGTGTATACTGTATTTTCTACATTTGCGACAAAAATTATTGTTTTTAAGTCGACTGGTTTGATTAGATGAGCGTAGCGAAGACTTCCATTCTAAATACTGTTGTCATGTTTTTTTTATATCAAGGTCAGGAGAAATCAACTTTTTCTGCACATTGGTGTTATACGAGAATAAATTAGGATTGTTTTTCAGAAAAATCGGTAAGACAGTTTTCTCGGAATAAACGGAAAGTTTGGAAAATTCTCATAAGAATAGCCCGGGGGACAAATGTTTTTCTGTCGGTTCTCCACGGGTCAAACGGCTACAGCTATCAACTTCAAACTTTTTTTCAATATGGTTCCTCATCCAACTTAGATCTGTATAGTTTTGTGGCATTATCGGGGGTAACTTTTTTTTTATGAATTTTAGAAATTACAAAAATACCCATTAGAATAACATAGGGCAAAAAAAAGAAAATATTATTATTTTCCAAAAAAATGGAAATTTTGCGTGAAGTTGGATTACATTTTGATATATATTTCTAAAATGTTTCAGCTTGATCGGGTGAGCCATTTTGGAGAAAATATATAAAATGTGCTGAATTGGTACCACTCGAAGCAGTTTTTACCCATTTTTACCCATACAATCTACGCTCGTCTAACAACGCATATATGGCGTTTTCCTAGTTATAACAATTTATTTTCTGGACAACGACCAATCCACAAGTAAAAATCGTTACAACTCTCATTCTTATCGAATACAAATAATGAAAAAAAAAATACCCAATGCTAATCTTATGGGATTCCCTAAGTTTCCGATTTCCCACAAAAAAAAAACTTGAAGCGATTCTGCTCAAAACCAATCCCAACCTATTCTGGTGATTTTTTGTCTCCGGTGACGTAGGCCTATTTCAAGATTCAACTATGAAGTTGAATTCCTGAACTTCTCATTGTTGAATGGTGCCTAATGCCCTGTAATGTAATGTATATGGTCTACTGTGAAGAGGATTGGTCTCCGTGGTCTCCAACTTTTACAGCGTACACGATCAACATTTACCCGTCAACATGTTGACTCAACCCGTACTTCTGATCTTGCCTTGACACGCCGTCAACATGTTGCCGAGAATTGAACATGCTCTATTATCTCATTAATATTGACGACCTTCAATGTTGACGGGTAATGTTAATTGCGTACGGCGTGTTTTAGTCGACCAGTAAACTGTTTTTATCAGATTTGTACGATATAAGTTACAATGTACACAGAATGTACACGTCTTGAATGTACACAGAAGAAATACAGAAGAAAACATTCTGTGAAATGTCATACGTATAAAATTGAAAAAATTACATCCTATCCTGTGCTTTTCTTATGGGTTTCTTATGGGTTTTCTCCTGAAATAATCGTAAGAACCGATTTGGCTAAAAATCAATCCCAATCTATCATGGTATGACACCAATGCACAGAAATACGTTCAAGTTAATTGATTACTTTCCTGATCTGTATGACGGATGACGCGTATATATTCTCTCCGTGCATGTTTGCATTGTTTTCTAGCCCTGAAACTATTACCGGTACCTATCTCAAAATCTATTGTTTGTTAAATGATTTTTCTTATTTTGAATTATTCTTTGGGGTGGTAATATCGCTCTTGTGGTGGAGTGTTTTTTTCAGAGGGACTTGGTATACAGATACTTAAGACAATCGAAAGCGGAAGTGGGGCGGGGGTGTGGTGTGAAGAGGGGCTGAGGGATAGAAAGTACGACAGGCCTCTCGTAACAAATACAAGGATTACAGCAAGGCTGCATCTTTTTACAGCTCATAAGGCGTGAGGCGTAGCAAGCAAAAAACAAGAAATTATTAATTATTATAGATTTCTTGAGTAACATGTTGGGGTGGTAATCTTCCAATAATTAGTTAGAAATTAGAACTGAAATTCAGGCCTTAGGCAGTGCTGATAGTAAGTCGCCAATTACTCGATCCAATATAGCTTGAGCTAAAACACCCGTATTTTAATATAAATTCAAAAATATATTAAACTCAACTACTTTAACTAAATAACTAACTTCCACTTTTTCTTCTACTACTTAGTTACTATGCGCCTACTACTACTACTTATAGTAGATACTACTATTAATAACATATACAGGCAATTGTCAAAACTTCTACTTTTCGTTGAGAAAATGTCCTCAAACTAATATACGTCATTGTTTAATCATAGTATTTTAAGTAATACTGACATTATAATTAAACCAGCTAGATTTATTTATAACTTTTCAAGTCTAAAATATACTTTTAAAGAACATTTCATTTGAAAATACCCTAACAACACTAATTTATAAGCCATTATAATATGGCTTTAAAACGTAGCGAATCTTACAACAAAGTGATCAGCTAGCTATCAGATTTTCTCTGTTGGTGTTTGAGATGGCAATGACGTCACAGGTCGGGTGTCCGAAGTGTGTGTATCGATCGTCCCCCTCCCGCCCCCTCATCATCCCCTGACACCACTGATAGCAAAGCGCGGAGAGGCTGGTGTGCGGAGATCCGCTCCACAGCCGCCCGCCGCATCGCGATCCGGATAACTCAACGCACTCTCCGGCAGTCTATTCGTGTGGGTGCTTATTGGATGATTAGACTTATTACGGTAAGTGTTTAGTTGAGATGCAATTTACCATCTACCCGGTTAGCTCGTGTAGTTAAAGTGTGGAGAGATATTGGTTATCACACTGCATGTGGTGGTGTGTGTGTGGACGCGTGGATGAGAAGGTGATATTGATTTCTGTGTGTGCAGTTTCCATTCTCTCAGCTTTTTGCCACATGGTCTTTTTCAACTTGCGATACGTCACTTCGTTTATCAGGTTCTTAGCGATGTGAACTAGGTGGTTTTCCATCTCTTGCGTATATTTTTGTGCAGCTTCTGCAGCAAGCAAGCTACGAACCTCGGGTCATGGAAAGTACCGAAGTAAGAACGACAACAGAATGGTAGACATAATTCACAATCTCACTTGTTTATATATACTTATTTATATACTCATTTTAAAATGAGATGGAATATTATGTTTGTGAAGTAAGAGAACACTAAGAAAATTAAAAAAAATATATATATATATATGTATATATTATTACAGGCATATTTATATAACAGAGGCCTAATCTAGTCAACGATGTGTTTTGAATTTCCATGTCCCGTGCGCGGTCGTCTTTGGCCTCTCTGTCTTTACCGTATAATGCACTAAAATACCGATGCAATAGTGAGATAGCTAATCAAACCAAGAGTACAGATGATAAAGTTTGATTGTGGAGACAGTTTTTCGATGAAAGTCACTCATCATGTTGCTTGTCGTCCATCTTAGATTATATACGTTAGTAGGTCATAATACGTCAGTTTAATTTTTCAATCATTTACAATATTCTATATGTATCGTTCATAGCCCACAATGTCCACGGAATTATAAACGATACAATACATTATGATAAAATAATTGTATTCTTTCAACCAGCGAATATACAGTTCTAAACTTGAAAAAAACAACTTAACAACTGTGTATTAATTCATTTACATATACACTTCCGGATCGAAGAGAAAGGAATATATTACAATGCATTTTATATAAAAACCGAAGCCGAAGAATATCTTAAACATTAGAACAATAAATAAACTATCTGTCGATATAACGGCCTCCATACCTAAATTTACTTACTTAAATTTGGGTTATTCAAATTTATTATAGCAATCATTAAGAGTTAAAGTTACCACCTTTAATGTATGACATGCTCATAACAAAAGAAGTGAAGATGTGTACAAAACTGACTAAAATTAAATCATGGCACTTCCACTCGTGTTATTAGTATACGCTCGGCACTTCCACCCATGCTATTGCCATGAGCAATCACATTTGACAATTGCTCTATACACTTATAGTGTAGGCGTTACAGCTAGTTGAGACGTGAAATATATGGCTGGAAAAACGATAGTGATTGATTAACCCAACTGACTTAATACTGTCCAATTGCTTTTCACACTTCTACGAGAGAACGATATTTGAAAAAGATTTGATTAATATTAATAGATGATTTGGTGGTATTTTCCTCAATGGTGCTTCACGATTTCACCGACAGCTAGTTTATATGGGGGTACGATGCATGAAGTGATGACCTACAAAAAAACATGTTTACAGACTACAGTGTGCTTATGCGATTTCAAAGCAGTGGCAATTAATCGACTTGGCCAAACGGACTGCTTGATGTATTTTCAACTGCAAAAATGTTCATCTATGGATTACTATAAACAAATTACCGTATACTGACTCCATCTTTCGATCATTTGCGTTCTGTTAATCGACATTTCGTTCACTAGTGTTCCTGTAACGTGATTTTAAGTTCTTTGGCATTGGAACTAAGTTATTTGGCAAGTTGAATTCTCGTTTATCTCACCTATAAGAAGATCATAATAAAACACTCATTAGGACTGTTCTTATCAGTCTAGAAGGAAGTGTTACGTTTGCTCTAATTCAAGCGAAAAGTAACATAAAACGTCAAGTTACTTTTTAGTATTGACTTATATAATAGTAGCTATAACTCCGTGGTTTCATTATACAAAACCAGCCCTGGGTGGAAATGCAGCAGATCTACATAGGCCTTTCCATTTTCGACAGCAGTGAATTTCGATAATACCATAATAATAGGTCTATGGAGTAAAATAAGACCCGTTTCATTGATGTATTGAATAGTGATTATATTATATTGATTGAGCGAAATTGATTATGGCATTTTCGTGTAACCTCACAATAAGAGAATGAAAAAACAAGAAATAATAAGAAATGAAAAAAAAAATTCTGATAGCTATATTTCTTACAACCCTTATGACAAGCCAAATTCTGACCAATTACAAAATGTGTAAGGAGCGAGAGTTTCACTGTAGTGAAATGATTACTGGTTATGTGCGCCGATTATTTTATTTGAGTAGCAAAATCAAATCAGAAACTTGACTCGCTTTTGATCAACAATATTCTTAACGCTGACGTTGAGGGCGAAATTAGCAATAAAAAAGATGTTATGCCGTCAAGTCTTACTATTTTTCGACGAGAATTAAAGTGAATTGCTGTTCTGACAGCTTCATTAGGGTATGTCACTGTATGCCACTGCAATTCGAACCGGAGGTAAACAGACCTTCCCGAGAACTGCTGGCGCACCATACATACATAGCCCACCTAATTCACTATAACATCAGACCATTTTCATTAATCCCAATTCAGTATTATCAATTGTTAATCGGGCCAAAGGAATGATAGTAGTTTGAATAATTACCAGTAGCAGAAGATATATAAACATTTATAGGCATATATATATATGTATATATATATATATATATATATATATATATATATATATATATATATATATTATATATATATATATATATATATATATATCCATAACAATCTCATGTTGAATATAATTACCCTAATGCATGTATTGTAGGTAATTGTCTTAAAATAGGAAAGCTAATGATGAGTGAGTTGCAATCTATCTAATGTGATCCACATCTTCGCCGCCAGCCTATACGGGCAGCTCGTGGAGTCGTGGAGTGAGTGCATTAAGATAATTAAGGTCGAGGGGCTTGGGACGTCATCTATGTACCTATTAGATAGAGGACCGACAGTCATTCTCTATTCATTGAAACGTTTAAACTTTAAACGAATATCAAAACAAGACCTTGTGTCCTATTTAGTTTATGTATGAACAATTCGTGGCTTATAATCGCTCATGTTGAACAAACAGAAATACAGAATATCTCACGACGGTTTTTTCTGCTAAGAGTTGACACAAATTTCTGGCTTATTACTACTTCGTTTGGATAGCCCTTCCATTGAATGTAGGTCTATAGGTGTATCGGTTATATGGGTATATTCCGAATGAATATTCTTTTTTTCAAATTATTTGGGTCATAGCGAAGCACTAGCTATAACGATGACTATAAGATCTATTGGCATCGACGAATGATGGATGAGATGATGGGAATATGGGAAATGAAAGTTTGTTTCATTATGTGTTTTTGGATAGTGAGAAGGAGTCGGTCGTGACTTGTTGTTAAGGAACCATCCCAGTGTGAACCTGATCGACATCCGAGGGAAACTGAATAATCTTTGTCAGGTTGGTCGACAGTGGCGAAAATCGAACCCCACTCTCCTGAATGATGCTTCAGCGTGCTAGCTACTGCTCCACTTGTTTCAGTGACCCTTCCCTTGATGAAAGAAATTGTCGCTAACTACTTATCTGATTGGACACACTAAAAAACTCAATAGTATAGCCGCTCACTTGATTGGACAGAATTTAAAACTCATGGTTATAACGGCTCGTGTGATTGGGGAAGAGAAAAACGAGTGTATTTTTCATTAGCATTCCTAGTTGTCAGCTTGGGAAGCGTTTAAACCGTTTACCATGTCTGCTTGTTCTGGATATGTAAGCTTATGAACGCTCGAGTGGTGACAGTGTTTGGATCCAAGCATTCAACGCCAATTGGCTATCGTCCAGCTTCACTACCCTTACAACCAACCCCTCCCCTACCCCATAGCTCGCATATATTGTAGGCAGTTAAAAGCACGGAATATGGTGAGCATGATAAGAGTGAATAATATATCTGTGTATATATATAGCGCAATTTGAGCTCGTACTTCGTATCGACAGTAAGAGGAATCTATATACGCTTGTAGGATATCTATTTTATACATAATATATAAACCTTTGTAGTATTGGTCCTTGACTCAAAAGTCCACAGGATACCAATCAATGTAATATACATAGAAAAATACAATAGAACATAATTGAATAACTGAATATTGAAATGAAATTGAGATAATTAACGATAACATTACAAAAATTAGGATAACAATTTAATTTAAAAAATAAAATGAACCTAAACGTTGATGGTTGGTAGTTAGTTATATGTATATATGGTGGAATCCTTGGCTGACATTCCAATCTCATATTTTAAAGAATTATATAACAGAAAACGTTTACAAAAATTACTAAAAAACTGCGAAATGGTTCCTCAAGCTCCAGCGAACAGTCCAATCACCTCGATCTCCTTTAGGTTATAATTTTCTAGTTAGTGATGTTCATAGTTCATAGATTTGTTTTCTTGATTGACCTCTTCTGGTTGATCAGCATCTTTCTCGAATCTAACAGTAGAATTATGAGTACTTCCAGTACTTCTAGCAAGTACAGCCGAACTTCTGATTAATGTACAAACTGTAACAATCTAGAACCGTAGAACCTTGGGTTCAATGAATGAATTGTGATTATGAGATGGGTGGACTTAACTGATACGATTATATTTATTAGATGTTGTATAGACGATGGGAAGGAGGCGGCTGTGGATTGTTTTAGTATGACAAACCTACACTTCGCCACGAGAAACTTCCATCAGCTCGAACATGCAATCGGGAACCTTAATTATGAACACTGTTAAAGTGCTCTCTTTGCTACAGATTTATTTGAAATTCCAAAATACTTTTTATATAACAATTTCTTCCCAACTAAAACATTTATATGAATCAAACGGCAATACTTATGAAAATACTATCTGAGAACGTGCCGAATATTATGAACATTAACTATACGGCCAGTTTCAAGTTTTTAAAATTATTTTTGTGAAAGCTCTGCCTCGAACGATTTTGATTAAAATAATGATAATGTTTATATCTAGTATTTCTGCTATCTTTCTCTACACGACATACATAAATTACAATACATCACTTTACATACATACATATACAATTATACATATATAATAAATTGACTCCAATTAACTTGATAAAAAAAAACAATGCTAACATATTCAATGGAAATAATACATTAATTCATTCACGGTCCCAGAACACGGTATATAATACATGGAAAAACTGCGTACATTATTTTGCTTCAATTATTTTTTCATTTCTTTATCAATTCATTTCATTCGTGCTGCATTATAGTTGAATCAAAATATAGTCATTTTCCAGAGGTAGGCCCGACTTTTTCTCATTTTTATGAATAATAAGTGATGCACACATTTGAATGACTCTCTTTTCTATTGAACCAAGAGGTTTGGGGAGGAGTTCTCATCAATTCCATCCCTCATCACGAATGTAAACACATTTTAATTAATAACTTTCAATATTCATTTACATAGCTTCAATTTTGTGTTACATATTATATTGTTCAAATGATGACGTTATGAATAATAGACTGGGCAGTTAGTCAAACATGTCATTCGGATAGATGAGCAGCATTGTTTGACGCGTGTTTAACGAAGTTCATGCTGCAGGCGACACACATGCTCGTGTTCACACGTGTAGAAACATTTCATCTATAATACAGCCGAATTAATATCACGAGAAATATGTTCAGGCATAAAATAGTAATACGTATTGTGAATTCATTGTTGCTATAGAGACGGACATCAATTCACCGATTACATATTTTACTAATCAATTATTCCCTGTTCAATGAAAATATTTGCCAGTTTTAAATTTTCAAAATTGCCACTTTTAAAAAAAAATTGGTTCAAGCTTTTTCTTAACTTCTGTTGAAAATATTTTCAAAATTATGGTTGAAACTATTCACTAAATGTTTGTTGTAAATTTTTGGAAAATTTCTTCTTCATCTCTTTTTATTATTATTTTTTGAAAATGTAATGTGAAAAGCGAATAAAATAATGGGTGAAGCTTCTCAGGCACGCAACAAAGCTTTCCATTAAAGGCTCATCCTTTTCGTATGAAAAGTACAACTTTAACCAAACTTGAAGTTCTTTATGCACCTGGCTATACCAGTCAACATTGTTATGTAGCGTTAGATTTATCACGTAACAGCCCAACAGAAAATGGACTCTCATCTATTGGTTCAAACTCTACTCAGATAGGCCCACTTATCTCGTCAAGACTAAAGAGGTTGTTCAGATCGTTGCGATTCATTACAAGACCAGATTGCAATCTTTCTCGTTCCACACATACACCCCCGTTTCAAAGTGCTCTCAAGTCGGTATAAGTGGAACAACATCGATAGTTGTAGAAAAGCCAATACCTTTTGTCACAAGTACCTCATCCAATAAAAGCGACTCTCTCTTCACTTCAAGAGCTTTACAAAAGATGGCGATATCATAAGCTTCGGGTTCGAGTTTAAACGACATTTCAATTCACGCGGTTCGAGATTTTATTGGAGTAATCTGCATTTTGGATCAACATTAAAGAGTGAATTGTAAATCAACAGAAAGAAACATACTTTCAGGAGATTATAACATTAAAAATAATTGAATAGTGTAAAAGAACAAGTGTGTTCAAGAATAGCGAAATAGCGAAGTTACAAATAATTGTAATTTCTGAAATCGAGATGATGATTTCTATAGTTGGATCTAAAATCAGGGAAATAAATACCGTCGTAATACATCAGAATCTAGTTTCAGGGTGAAAGGGTCCTTAGGTTCCAGAGTCTTTTAAAAATGTTCTATAATATATTTTTTTTAAAAGTAAATAATATGGTTCAAATCAGCATTTCATTAGTTTCAATAAATTATTATATTACTAATTATTTCCTTATCTGTCATTATTCTTGTAATGTTTTGTTGTAGTTCAATTATGGTGTCGCTATAAGCAGTTCCTTGCTGTAGTAAGGAATAGACACCACAGCCATGTATATTATATAATGTACCTACCACAAGTCCATGTTTACTCCGAATAAAGATAGTAGTGGGCGTTTCCTATATTAAAACGAACGAAGGGCGAATGAAAGTGACTGAATCACTAGATCTGTGACGTACCATGTTGAGGGATGGGGAAACTCACACGGTGATGTCATCAACCATTTCCTGCATGACTGTACAGCCTATATAAAGGGGACAGGTCATGCACGGTGCTTATGAAAATAGAAAAATTAATCTTAACTATTTTTTTTTGTTCACGAACAAGTGTTATTGAATAAAAAATACACTAAATCTGAGATAATTTTATGCTCTTTAATTAATATGACATTCCATTTTTCTGAATTCATTTAGTTTCAAGATAATACGTCAATGAATACCATGAATGTGCTGAAATTCATTGATGTATTATCTTGAAACTGATTGAATTCACAATAATAGAATGACATAGGCCCTAATAATTAGAGAGCATAAAAGTGTCTTGGACTTTTAATTCAATTACAATGATTCGAGAACATAGAAATTTAGTTAAGATGAATTTCTCTATTTTTATAAGCACCATGCGTACACTCTCTTAAAGGGACATGTCGGGTTTTACTTATTAATTATAGACCGGTAAGCAATATCAAAATTCTAGATCATCGACACATGTCACACAAGTCTTTTAAATATACCTATATAAAAGAAAATAGTGTGTATACAATGAACTAAATTAACAAAAGTTTTCGTGCTATACCAGTTAATTTACTTCATTAGTATCAAATTCAGCACGAAGAGAGAGAGAGAGAGAGAGAGAGAGAGAGAGAGAGAGAGAGCATCAGCCTATTCTCGAGTCACTGCCTTTCCAAGTGCTTTGAGATGTACATTATCAGCTTGAAAACGTTTCTTTCGAGATTAAACTGAGCTCTTTGTTCGACTCAGTTTACGTGGGTAAAGTCTGTGACGCTATAAGTGTCCTGAATTGTGATTGGTTCCAAGAAATTATACCAGGGTGTATTACATGTGCGTGAGTTGTCAATGTTCCTGTACTCCATAACGCTGTAGTTGGTGTCGTTTCTGAGCGCGTCGACTGTGGAAACAGGACTTGGCGTTTAAATAGAACAAGGCACCTCCACCCATGCTATTGTTACATACATCGCATCACATCTCTTTTGAAAATATTAACATCGTGAAGCTGATACATTTTGAAGTGATATTTTTTAATAACATCGAAACCTGATACAAAATTAAAGTTCCCCAATTAAGGCTATGGATGAAAGATAGGATCGTTCGGACCGGGTACCAAAAGAGCGATCTTACCACCTCTGAATATAAACGTCTATCCAACAGAAACGACATTTATATATCGTTTCACTGGTGTATTTTGGTGTTGATGTATATATATTTCTCATCTACTCATCAGCAAGATGACGTGTTTAAACCAATCACATTCCTCCTCCTTTCATCTTGTTAGGAACTGCCAAAAGTTGGTACATAATTAATCTCGTGATCGTTCATATGCTGGATAAAAGGAAATATCACGTGGGCTGTTGCTCCAGTTTTCTCTCCAGCACGGCGAGAGATGGGAGAGATGGGAGAGAGAGTTGGTCGATGGCCGACCCCGCGTCCACAAACTGCTATAAGGGAACGAACGGGGTGAATCGATAGGATGTCTGGCTGTGAGCATGGCAGGAGGCCGGCACTCTTATGTGCCTATGTTTTAGACGTTTTGTCGTAAAGGTAAATTCTTCCCTTTTATTCCCGCCCATGTAGACTATTTCTGGACTGATCCACTCACATCAGACTGTAATGTAGGTCTAGGACGAACAGGAACAGGAGTTTGTTGCGGGGAGGAGAGGGTTGATATATATATATATATATACGAGCTCGAACACCCAGCTTGTAGTATAATATGAGTAAACGTATATTTTGGAAACAGATTAACACAAGAATAAATAAAATGTGTGATTTTTTTTATAACAGTCACTTATTGGTACAGTATTCTTCTATGCGGTATTATACTATTATTCGCCTAGTAATAACATAGGCAATGGTAATAATCACATATGCGTGTTAGGTAAATCAGCGACAAATTGACACATGTAGTGATAGTATGTATTACAAGAGTATTTATTTTGTGGGAATCCGATATAAGTAAATATTTGTAATAATGTGTATCAATAATCTGTTTAATTCTGTAGAAACTCGACAATTATTTCAATGCACAATAAGAATTTCAATTCAATTCAATGTAAAATATTTCTTCACTGGGTTATCCTTAAGGATATTTTCAAAAATTCGTAATAGCTTTTCTCAGTAGCAGTAAAAGTGATTTTGTCTCAGAAGTTTATAATCATCATTACAGTGCGTCATAGAAGTAGCCTATCTTGTTATGCCAAGTTTCATCTTATAATTTGTTTTTTCGTTTGAGCTCTGGAGCGAGTACTAAAAATGTTTTTTGTATCTTCCAGTTTAGGTTCATACCGTGAAATTAGATTACTCGCTTACGCTTGCTCAATTATAATAATATATTATTATTATTATTATTATTATCGTTGTTATGCTTTATTACAAGTATTATTTGTATTATCTTCAAATATTAGTTGAAGGTTTTTAGCCATTCGAAGTTCCCTAAGTGTGACATTCAGAACAATAAAGATATACATCTTTCTCAAAAATCCAGCTAAAAACAAATGTGTTTCAACATTTCCCACACAAATTTGATAGTTTTACAAATTCACAGAGGAATACGGAATTAATGACGAATAAACTCAAAAAACAAAATCCGTAAAAAATTTGAAAAAAAAATACAGCTGGAAAATTTTCCTTCCAACATATCATAGAATAGAATAGTAAATATGGTTATATAATCTTATATATAAAAAACTTGTGTCACATGTTAAAGGATGAACTCCTCCGAAATGGCTCGACCGAGTGTCGTGAAATTCCTCGCGCACATTCGATAGGGGTGGTAGAAGGTCCTAAAGTATACGAGATCTTCCACCAAGCTTTCTCCTATGAGCAATGTCCAAAAAATTGGCACTTCAAGGACGACATCAGTAATGGCGTTGTTCACTGACATTGACGAAGTTGCTCAATGCTACTCAACGTTACTCACCATTTGCGGGGCTACACGCTAGGTAGCGTAACAACCAACATTCACTACAAATCACTTCGATGGCAGAACAACGTTTGCCGAGTCAGCTAGTTATTGAATAAAATCATCATTTTAACTACTATTTTACCACAACTTTGAATTTTTATGTTGTAGAAAAAATGTCTCTACATTCTAACAAAATAATCAATTATCTAATATGGATCTGAGTGAAGGAATAAACGACATTACCTAGTCGAGCAGTAGCTCGCCGGGAGCCAAGTCCCGCGCGAAGTCAGCTACACACTATTATTATTACTGGTCAGGCTGTAGTAAAATATTTGTCATCAATTCTGCATGCTCGGCCTGAAAACCGTCAATATATTACACCCTCAGGCGTTCGTAACTTTGCCTAGTAATTATTAATTACCCAACTAATCACAAGCGTTATAATTAATCATGCAGTAAGTTCTATAATCACCTTAAAAGCTCGTCCCTGGTTGAAACTAAGTATTATCACACATATTATATAATACTGGATTTTATCATTTATTTTACCCCCTAACATTTCAATAATCATTTACACGTTATACTGAATTGTATCATTTATTTTACTCCACAATATGTCAATAATCACGAACACGAAACAAAACCACGGTATCAAAACCAAATGGATCAAAAGAATTTAGGCCTACCACTTTCGTTTCCCCACCCCTTTGACGTTTACAAAACATGACGTACAATCAAGTGGGCTGTTTAATATGTGGTAAACTTGATATATTCAATCAGAGTATCTATAAATGACCATAAATGATACAGATCTACCTGGCCGATTGATAAGCCACGCCTATGTAAAGTCGTCAAATTGACGTGTCTTTAATCGGCCTGTTAGGTCTAGGCCTATATCATATTTTGTGGTCATTCAGAGATACCCTGATTGGATATGTCAAGTTTACCGCAGTTCAAACAGCCCACTTGATTGGATGTTATGGTCGACAAGGAAAAATAAAACATAATACCGGTAATTATATAAGTAGGAAAACGCAACATAATGCGTTGTTGGATGAGCGATATAGTCATAATATTTATATGAAATGTATAATGGAAAGCTTGGCCTATCTATATGTGCACCTTGAGTTCAAAACAATCATGTCCAATTTAATTCCAACAACGTAAATCCCTAAGACATGAAATAGAAGAGCTGCCAACAATGATAATTAAATATGTATGTTGAAATGTGCTTATATGCACTTCCACGATGTAATGATAGCAACAGACTTCATAATTATATAACGAATGTGTACCGACTCTCATACTTAATAGTATAATATATAGCATGCCAGGTATTTGTGGTTTCTTGCGGTCAAATCAGAGCTAATGGTCCCATTTGCCTATCGCGATTTAGCGGATTCCCTTGTCAATTAGATGTGTATAAGAGTGGCTACGGTACCGGTGACATTGTTGAACTTACCAAATCTATAATTTTCGTGAAAAACAAATAGGCCTACCAACTCTAACATAATAATTCTACTGAGCCGTGTATAGCATTGTTGAGCATTGTTGTTTTATATAGTTCGATATGAAACCGATAGTTGCGCGACAGGCAAATGGGACCATGGACTCAGATTCTGACCCGGAAATATCTCACTTGGAAGCCGCGAGTGGTACACCTTTCTTTATATTATGATAAAATCTGTTGGTATTACTACATCGTGTGCAGTTCTATGCAGTTCAACAATCACAGAAGCGGGGAGATTGTCTAAATAGAACGACGCACTGATAACAAACCGATACAGCATAGAATTAAATTAATTAAATAGGTGTGAGTGAAATGTTATCAGAAGAGGAGTTTATTGATTGTGAAGTAGCAGGTGTCGCCATGCAGAGAGTAAAGCCTCTATAATGTGACAGCGTATTATTCACAGCCGGCGTGGCTTTGGGGTCGAGATTATAACCGATTAAAACATAACGACACTATACAGAATAGTATGGATGTTTAGCGTATACATAGCCAGTAAACACAACTACAACATGTATGCTTTTATTCGTGAGAGTTGGAGGTTGTATCAAACACTAGATCAACGTTATTCAAGTTGATACTATGTACTGCTACCATGTGTTGATACCATGTATGTACTGCTATAGTATTTGAGAGTTGATACATTTTCATGACGAGGTTTACTGTATACTTTAAATGTGTTCAAGTTTGAAGCTATACCACCGAGCCATCTACAATTATCGAATTTTTACAATTCATTTGGTCAGCAGACCAGTCATCTCTTGTGGTTGCATGTTTACTTTATTCGTGAAAAGCTGCCAACATGGACAAAACACTTTACTTTCCATCAAATACCTGCATTATATATTACTTCGTACTTTGCATTGACGGAATAAAGTAAAGTTCTAAACCATTTCATTGGCTTCTTTCACATACAACAAATGATTTTAACAATTTTTTTTTGTGTGAATAAAATACATAACAAATTTAAAAAATTGATATGTATCTATACCAAAAATCTGCGATTCCCTCTAAAGGAAGCAAAGCAAAGGCTTGCGATCGCTTACTACTTGCGATCTGCTATAGCCATATTTTGATAGACGTGGGCATTTATGAATGCCTCCCAAGCTTGTTTTACGGAATTTGGACAAATTCACAACATGAACAAATATCATACACATAAATATTTCTCAGTGGTTAGTCACCAAAATCGGTGTCTTTCATAATTCATAAACAATCATACTTTTGTGTCTTGAATAATCTTCATAAAGTAGAGTTATTGCGCATTTTAATGTAACAATAGTGACTACTCGTACCCTCTCTCTCTCTCTCTCTCTCTCTCTCTCTCTCTCTCTCTCTCTCTCTCGCTCTCAACACGATCGTGACACATTTGATTAAAATAAAATGTAATCTCAGTTCACGACGGAAAAAGTAGTTATGCCACGCATGTTAAATTCTGCTATAATATTCATTAAAGCTACAGCAATACGCGTTAGCTACAGCAAGTTTATAAGGTACATATCCGAACTCGCAAAAGACATTATATTATATCCATAAAGGTTACAACCCCTTAGGCTATTGTCTTCGGTTACAACTGTCAACAATAGGATATTTAAACTATATTACATTGTTAAAATAACAGAGGACTTGTTTTCTATTCATAGGCTTCTTCTAATTTACCACATAACAGTAAAGGGTTGCCATAGCAACAATAAGAAAGCGTTATCGTTCAAATACAAGGTTAATTGAGGCAGAGAAGTTTTGCCCAGTGAACAGTTGTTACCTTTGAAAATAGAAGTATACGATATTGGAGTCGATACCAAACATGCTGTCCGCTCACAGCTCATGCACCCCTAGTCCTCGTCTCATACCTTAGTTTTCATAACTTATGTTCCGAGTAGATTTTTTATGAGATTTTTTTGTTGTCTTTTATGAGTGTACATATTCCAATTTCCGATGTTGTTTTCTATCGTAAGTTCCGCCTCCCTTCCTCCCTTTCCATCTCTCTTTGATCCCGCGAGAGAAAAACCTTTTCCTGACACATGATGTTAGCATAAGTCTAGATTAAGGAAAGGTAAAATAAACAAGAAAAAAGTAATAAGTAAAAAGGAAATTGACATACAGTATAGTGTAGGAATAGCATTATGTTTGTCAAGTTACCGTACTAGAAAAGTTGGGGTAAACCAAAGTACGAGATTTACCAACCTTGGTGGAAAACACACTAATGTCTTGATTGAAGAACACAATTTTGCTTCTATTTGATTTTTACATTGGGTTCAACGACGCACTGCAATGATAACTACGATTTATTGGCGTCGGATGAATGATTAATGAGATGATGGGATGATGATATGAAGGTTTCTTAGATAGTGGGAAGGATAGTGGGAAGAAAGCGGTCGTGACCTGACCTATATTGTAGTAACCATTCCGGCATTATAGCCTAGACTCCAGAGGGAAACCACGTGAGAAACCACTGTAAAAAAAACTAAAAATGGTCAGTGTCGGAGATCGAGCCAGGTACTATTTGCTCCTCACCTACCGGATCACAAGAAGCGAGCACGCTAGCAACTGAGCTACATGTGCCGACCACAATGTTGAGAACACTGGTATCCATTCATAACAATAACGTCTCCTATAATCATATGAAGTCGTTTTACTATGAATACTTAGATAGAAGCCTAGTCCATGGTAGAAGTGTGACCATGCGCATCCATTGAACTGGGTTGGCCCAGACAGTGCGTCTCTGTTTGACCCAAATATCCTGTCATCCTCTCACCCTCTCACTCCTGTAGAGAAAGTGAGCAGCAACAATGTATTTGCAGCTGGATAATGTTATTCTAGTCTCGTACTCAGGCAGGACGTTGTATCGATATGTATACAGGCCGATCAATAACATGCAATGACAGGTGATTTGTCCTGGAAGTAACACGGGAAACAAATGATGTGAAAGAAGAAGAATGGAGCAATTATATACAACAATGATTTGACAACAATGAATCAGAATGATCAGAATAACAGAACGATGAACCAATAGGACCATGATGATTCAGTCTCAGCGCAATCATGCAGAAATTTACGAGAATGTATAGACAATGTACTTTATTAATGGATTTTAAGTTTAGTTTAATAATCTACGCAAATAGAACGTATATATATATATATATATATATATATATATATATATATATATATATATATATATATATATATATATATATATATATATATTTATACATTATCACGAAATTCACGAGGTTTATAATTCGGGGCTGTAGGCCCTACCATCTACAGCAGCTATGATCGGGATCATTGAATTCATCGGGGTCTGTCTTTATTGCATAATTTAAGTAATGTAATACAGTAACATTGTTGTAATAAGTAGACAACAATGTCTGCTAAATTGTGTTTTCCAACCACAACTTCAGTTTCAATTTGTTTGCCTCCAACTTGTACGGTTGCTATACTTGCCATCTCTCATGCATTTTATTGGTTTAGATTAAACCATAAAACGGCAAATTCGATGAAGCAGAGAGATCCATTTCATCGTTTATAGACAAAATGAAACTATTTACGTTTTTATATGTAACAAATTAAAAATATAAGCAGATATGTTAAACTTCGTTATAGGCCTGGATGTATCATAAATAATTATAAGAAATGAGAAATATTGACTGATTGATATATATATTTATTGTGAAAAATGTAGACAAGAAAAATATATTCTTGTTGACCTAAGACTTGATTGTTAGAAATAGTTCGTCGTTATAATGATCTCGGGCAAAAAAAATGTTCTGGGGATTAAATTATGAAAGATATTAATTATAAAACCATAGAGGAAAGAAAATTAAATATATATTTCCGTTAACTCGAACCGGGTCAAAGTCTTAATGCATAACCAGCCATCAGCTCATCACTAAGAAGTGTAGAAACCCGGCACCTCCATCAATATTATCACTGATTTTTTTCTACGACTGTTTTACCATTACTCACATAGTTTTTCATCCAAAGTAATGTATTATCATTGCTGTTTATTATTTATTGTGCATTTGTTGTTTTAACTTGAATTTATTACATTTATCCAATTGGACTAGGGTAATTGAAAACCTACTATAACTTTTTTCTATTGCTTTTATTATGATTTTATCCGTATTAATACCATTTGAATATATTTTTGAGTTATAGCAAATTGAAATATTAAAATAATTTTGCTAACGGTTGTAACATATGAGATGATGAAAAGTATAAGTAACGTGCATTTGATGATAACCATTCATTCCTGTTCATTTGATTATAATCAAGTTTTTTTTACAACAAGTCATTTTCAACACTGGCATTCGGACCATGATTTAAGTGAATATTTATATTTAAAAATAGTCCTCATAAAACTATATTACTGGTAAGGTATGTGGACAATATTCTCTATTTATTTATCTTTAATAAAACCAAAATTTAAATGTCAAATATTTACGTTTTTACTCTGTTAGCCTACAAAGATTTTTATTAAATCACCCATAATATAATCTTATATTTGTGGCACAATTATTTTATAAATGTGAAATATACATATAATTAGAACCCGTTATACAAAAATTCATTTAATGAAATATTTTGATATTTTCAATTCCAAATTTTTGTTCTGATGTTCAAAATACACTAAGGAAAGAAGTTAAATTAAAATTTTCAAAAATCTGAACGATGACCAAGCCAAAACAAATTAGAAGAAATAAACTTTCATTAATTTAAAATGTCTACTTTGTATCCACAGAAATATATCCCTATTGTTTGTGAGGTTTCAGCTAAATTATTTGAAACATTACTGATTAAAAAAATTCTGTTTTTCACAGGCCATGGAGGTGGTGCACTCTACAGTTGATCTTGTTTACCGCACCATGGCCCATCAACACGTGATGGTCAATCCTCGATCGTGAAGATGGCCGAGGATTGGGGCGTTTTGGTCCGCCCCGGATGCACCAACGGCCTCAACTCTTTGCTGGAGTAACAAGTACGCCACGGCCTAGGTGAGTATGTGTACCTAGGCTTGGATGCACTGACACATTCTGAGTGATAGAAAATAAAACTGGATATTTCTTGAGTAGATTGATAAGAATTATACCAAGAGATAAATATTAATTCATATCATTAGTCCTGATCTGTTGAATCCCTGAAAGTATTTTTATTTTTTTTAACATCAAAAACTTGGGATAAAATAATTGTTTCCCAATTAAGTCGACATGGATGTCAAAGGGGCCTACAAGTCAATGGGGTCAAGTCTACAAGGTACCATCTTACCACCCCAAAGAAATAATTAGATTTAACTTTAACTATATAACGAGCCGCCCCAGTAGCTCAGTCAATTATCGCTAGCGGTAGAAACTGAAGTCACCTTTGGGCGTGGGTTTGAGTCCCGCATGAGGCACAGGTTTTTGTAAACATCCTTCCACCTATCATCACTTCATTGTTTCATTATCACCCGCTCATTCGTATCTCCGTATAACCTAGCTGTTGGTGGGGTCGTTAAGCAGCATTGAAAAATATATATATATATATATGTATATATAACGATAACGATAACAGTCAATAATGAAAGTCCTATAACTCACTTATAAAAGTATTAAATTAAAGGGATGATGAAGAATTCAAACACTTCAAAAAACTTTCAATCTTCTCTTCTAATTTACCTTCTTTTTCTTTGATTTTCTTTGTCTTCTCTACTTGCAAATCTTCCTTTCTACTTCTATTTGCTAATCATCGGTAACATAATTAATAATAACACAAATCTGCTATAAATTGTGTCCTATGTGTCAGGCTCCGGGGTGCCGACACCCAGCATGGTGCTCACTAGAGAATGAAGAAGCAAAACGTCCGGACTCTGTCCTTGATTGTCTGCACGTTCACATACCTTCTTGTCGGAGCCGCTGTATTTGACGCTCTCGAGTCTGAGACGGAAAAGCTGCGCAGGGAAGCACTAGAAGGTAAGCAGTGCTTACTTGTACTTACTAACTCTAGCTTGGTCTAGCTTGGTGCAGTACCTTCAAGTTTTTTAAATTTTGTAACGGCTTGTGTTTCGTCTTCTCTCTGATTTGTATATTTTGTATTTGTATTTGTATTTTATTAGCTGTTGTAGTACATTTTTCAATGTGTATACATTGTCTTCAGCTAATATTACTAGTAGCAGAGTAATATAGTAGTATATGTTAAAGCACTATACTAATATGAATTGCACTATGAGGTATATTACCGAACATCAACACTTCTTGAACAAAAACCAATTCTGATCCTTTTGAAATTTTCCAAGTCTGAAAAATTTGTCAAAATTAATTAATGACATTAATTCATATAATATATAAGTATATTGTAAATTATACTTTTTGGATACTCCAGGGATTACGATGAATTTGTGAATACGGTTATAAATATTTTTTAAAACACAAAATTCTAAAATCTTGACTTTTATGGCTCAAAACCTGAAAGTTAAGCTCAAGAACCTGAGCTTCGGATGCACACAGCTAGTAAAAGCTCAGCGTAGTAAAACCACACAATTCAATTCGAGAGTTCTGACAAATAAAAAGTAATGTTACAGTAAGTTGTCGATACAGTACTTCGCATCCCTATACATTGCGTATGTTACTAGCTATTTGGTATTTAAGGAGATTTACTTGTATCCATGATACAAGGTCCCTTGAAAACAATGGATAGAACGATGAAACGATGAAACGACGGAAGTACCTAACTAACAATTGGGTTGGTAAATTATTATACCAATGCCCCTCTATAAAGAGTTTCAAGATGCAACTAATAAGATATATTCTGATTTTTCAGCAATTGAAAATATGGTCATCGAAAAGTACAACATAACGGTGGATGACTTTCGGGTGATGGAAACAGTTGTGTTGAAAACCGAGCCACATAAAGCTGGTCAACAATGGAAGTTTGCTGGAGCGTTTTATTATGCGACAACTGTTCTCACAACAATAGGCAAGTCTTCAAACAACCATCATTTAAAACTACGTTCTTGTTTCATTTAATTATTCGCAGAACTAGTAACCAGGTACTTTCACAACATTAGTAAAGAAATCAAAATATATTGTCTCGGAAATATTTGCAAGGTGGTGAATAATAACATATTATTTCTATTTATTTTACCTTATTGCTACGTGGCAGAATGAACAATTATTAAAAGCAAAAATTAAAATAAATGAAAAAAATTAAATGAAATAAATTGAAATATCTATAACGACGTTTTTAATTGCTAAGCATGGTATGTTTAAATATTAGTTCTGACAATATTTTCACAGTTTCTAAAAAATAATAGTACTGTACTATAACAATTTTAGCTTTATTTCCATTCAAATTTTAACAAGACAATATAACCCTCCAAGAATTTCACTTGTATACAGTGTTATATCAAATGTACTAACTGTAGTGTACTAACTAAAGTCAGTAAGAAAATGCAAACTACATTGTTATTAAAATGAAGACTAGTATTCATAACCAACTGCCACCAAATCAATGGTCCAAAGCTGTAATTTTTTAATAAATAAATAAATAAAAATAAATAATAAAATACTTAAAAAATACCATAATAATAAACACGTCTACCAAACATGAAAACTACTCCACACAACATAATTAAAAACCATGAAAAAACATGTTATACAAATTAAGAATAAACTAATTTACTTTACTGACCTTTTCTAATTGAATGCAAGTCCTGTTGAACACTTGAAGCCTTGTTCGTTTCAGGTTACGGCCACTCAACACCCAATACGATTGGCGGTAAACTGTTCACAATGTTCTACGCCATCGTCGGTATTCCCCTCGGCCTCGTCATGTTCCAGAGCATCGGCGAACGCCTCAACAAGTTCTCCTCCGTAGTGATACGCAACGTCAAGCGAATGTTGCATTGCAAGAGTATCGACGCGTCAGAGATAAACCTCATCTGTGTCGTTACCACGTTGAGTAGTTTAACCATCGCAGGCGGAGCCGCTGCCTTTAGTCGATACGAAGGTTGGACATATTTCGATTCGGTCTACTATTGCTTCATAACGCTCACGACTATCGGTTTCGGCGATATGGTTGCGCTACAAAAAGACAATGCACTCGATGATAAACCAGAATATGTGGCCTTTGCACTAATCTTTATTCTGTTTGGTCTCGCTATCGTTGCTGCGTCGCTTAATCTACTCGTGCTGAGATTTGTAACAATGAACACGGAAGATGAAAGACGTGATGAGGCTGAAGCGTTACAGGTAATGCAAGTTTACAGGTAGTAATTGTTAAGAAATTCTTTGGCCTAAAATTTATATTCAACATGTTCAGTAAAGGCCTAGATTACAGTGCTGCGTAAAATAAGATGATAAGCGGTTCTGGATGATGAGTAATTGGCTAATTGCACATTATAATAGAAGCAAAATTTATGAAACAATGAGTGTGTGATGTGTCGTAAGGTATTGAAATTGATTGCATCATAAAATGTCGAAATATATAATAATTATAAATTATATTAAAATATTTACCCTCTAGATAGTTCTGCAACTTCTGTTCTGTTACCAATATCACAATATAGACATAGCCTACATATGAAAGTAATGACAGTACACCTTTGTTGTGCTTAAATTAAATTATTAATGCTGTTTCACCATGAAAAATTTGTGATTATTTTACAGACCAAACTGTTACGCACTCACCTTGATATTCCTACTTTGATCAGTCATGTTTGAGAATAATTTGATTGTGGTAGCTTGAGGAAACCAGGATGAATAACAGAATGAATATAACTAATGCACAAGTATAATTCAAAATATATATTTAAAAAATGGATGTAATATATTGATATAATGGATGTAATATACAATTGAGAACAAACCACTACAATAATGTACGTTTTCAAGTTGAAACTAAATTTTTTACCTCTCACACTATCAGAGACCTCACGCTCAGGTCTAATAATCATTGCCTCGTATCAAGTGGACACACGATGCAGGATGAACAGTGATTAATTTTCTCTGTTTCTTACAGGCCGCTCAAGGTGCAGTTAGGCTTGAAGGCGACGTTATCACAGCCAACGGTTCCATACTCAGCGGTCAACTTGGCGGAAGAGACTCCATTTCTTTCGAGGACGGCGCATCGGTCTGTAGCTGCAGTTGTAGTTGCTTCCCTGGACACAATCGAGCGCGCCACAGATACACGGTCCGTCGATCGCCGGGCAAAATATCGCATTTACTCCCATTACAGCCGCTTGGAATCAGTCTTCCACCAGTCCAAGGTGCACTATTGTGCAAGGAATGGCCACCACTTCACACACATCGAAACTCTATCTGACATCACCCTCGTGTGTTCACTGTGCCACACTTCCCTCCAAGACTATCCGCGCTAACTGAACTCTTCAAGAGAAGTTATCTAGTGTTGTTACTAACGGACGCCTAAGGTGCTGATAACATGCTCAGATGTAAATAGACGTACATACCATTGATTCCATAACGTTTACATATTTACATTTTAAACTATGTTATTCCATATTTCTTATTAATTTCATTATAGTGTTAGAAATGGGATCGCTATTGAACCCTTTTTGAGACAATATTCATCTATTCGATAGTAAGCGCTCTTGATTAAGAGTTGCAAGAGAAAAGCTTTTTGAAAATACATTTTTGACCTTTTGAATTTTTATTGTTATTACGGTACTACATATTATTCATTAACGAGTGCTTGATAGCAATTTTGCGGTCAATATACAAACCTTAGCTGAACTACGTTAATTATTGAGAATGATTTTAGAAATTATATTCATAGCTTCAATTTGACAAGGTTGAATAGGAATGTTTTCAAGTTTTATAAAATTTGGTTGTGAATAATATAAAGAAAAACTGAAGGTGCCTGATTTATCAGTTACTACAAAGGCTTAATATTTTCAGTCATTCCTTATCGATTGTCAAATGATAATCATTCAAAATATAACAATTTGTTAACACTGACTTTGCTGTAAGATCATATTACGTATGCAAATACCATAAAAATTCAAACTTGATTGATGAAACAGATTTTGGAAATGGATTACAACATTTTAAGCATTGCATTATGAATCCTGATCAGATTATTATATGCCATTTAATTCTATTGACTAGCTTGGAAAACTGTTGCATGAATGCCGGTGCTGTGTTTTTCCTCATCTCTTTCTTACAGTATAATATTGTATATTATGCATATTGCAGTACAGAGTTGCCACCCTTGTAAATATGACGGCCAGGTGGCGACTGACCAACAAGTGTTTTCTGCCGTAATAAAGCAGTTCTTTATATGATAAACCAGCTACCTAATTGTTCACCAGATTACCCTCCTTTTATTCCAGCTGTCGCTATAGAAGAAGATTGTGCAATCAAACAAAAAATAGTATTTTACATGTCTTTGGCTCAAAGTGCTAGCCTTTCAACCTGAGTGTCTGCAGATTGTGTACAAAAATAACAAAAGAATAAATCAGTCTACATATAGTTTAATCGCAAACTAGGCACACAAAATAATCACACAAGTCAAAACTTGGCACATTTTCAAGACTTTTTCCGTTTGATGGTTGACTCAAGAGAATGACATTTTAGAAAGTATTTAAGAAAAAAAGATTGTGCACGTTGAAGAAGTAGACAGGTTGGATAAAAAAACGCAGATAAAAGTAATACATACAAATATTTGAAGATCACCAGAGAATGTTAAAAAATGTAGCAATCAAGACATCACTTTCTTAAGCTAAGAGGTAAACTAGATGGAGGCTACTACTGCACGGTTAAGCCTTACAGAGTTGTAGCTATGACTAACAATAATGTAACATTAATGTTAGTCATAGGTTAAGAAATCATAGTTAAGAAATCAAATGACTTGGTGTGTATAGGAAAATAACCTTAGGCTTAATATATGAATTGGGTAAAAGGGAAAGAGAGAACAGCAGCTTACCGAGGTTCACAAGTAGATAGGCCTACTTATGGTGGTGTTGCAGCCGTTGATAGAGCACATAGAGATGAAGTAAATACACAAGCTGACAAAAATCTTATGTAACTCAACTGTATTTCATTCATTGGAAAGTTTGCTAAATTATTTTACATTGTCTGGAAAGAATACAAACATGTCACCACCTAAGGCAAATCTCCTTCCAAGATGAGGTTTGCATCTTAAAAGCTACAGTATTAACAAAATAACTAAGTAGCCTACTTCAAATACAAACTTGAAATATCTGGTAAGAAAGTATTATAAAATGAGCGTAGCGAAGATTTTCATTCCATATACCGAAAAATTTTGGGCTTGATTTTTATGTTTTTTGTGTGTTTTTTTCCCCTTG
The DNA here is from genome assembly GCA_907164805.1 of Brachyptera putata. Lineage (NCBI taxonomy): Eukaryota > Metazoa > Arthropoda > Insecta > Plecoptera > Taeniopterygidae > Brachyptera > Brachyptera putata. The sequence continues at coordinate 8,841,624 of OU015464.1, read as the reverse complement.
TGTTTACGTGTGTAATTTTGTACGCGGCATACAGGTCAGGAAAAAATTTCAATCCACTCGAAACTTTTTTTCCAAATTGGTGTTATACCAGAATAGGTTGGGATTGTTTTTCAGAAAAATCGGTCAAACGGTTTTCCGGAAAAAAATTGGATAGTATGGAAATTCCCCATAAGAATAGGCTGGGGGAAAATACTTGGAAAACCAAAATTTTCCAAAAGCTCTCAAATTTATACTGAATGTGGAAAGAATACATATTTTAAGCGATTTATGGAACAATCGGATGTGAAATAATGAAGGAAACGCATTTTCAAAGCACTTTTTTACACATCAATAAAAGCAATTAAGAAACTATTAAATGTGAGCAACAAGTGTCACCAATAAATTAAAACGATTAAAATCTGTGATGGATATCAAGAAGGCACTGGTACCATTGTTGGGAAACCAAGGTCCATATACCAACAGACAGCCGCGGTTTTTAAACCTTTGAAGTGATCCATGGCCTGTATATGTACATTGAGCTGACCAAATGTTCTTAATTCTACATTTCCATACTTCTAAGCTCATCTCACAACGCATATAAGGCGTTTTCCTAGTACAGTATAACCACGACAAATATATTAATTACAAATTTGCTGTTCAATGTAAAAAATTTGATATAGAATATTGACTGAAATATATCAAAATTTTCAATTTTCAAACGATATCGAAACAAATAAAAATGCGTGATTGGAAATCCTAGTCTTAACCACATGTGTATTGTGTACTGTGGATAGTTAATTTTAATATATAAGTAAACGCTACAAGCTATGTGTGGAGGAGGTATTAGTTTAAAATTGGGTTTGCTACTTTGTTAATCAACAAAGCAAATATTATTCTCTCAACACTTTACAATATTTTGTCCGTTTCATCGATACACATCAATGTTATACTGAAAGCAATGGGAAACCATGAGAGTATTATTGTTAATTTTATGAAGGTTTTATTACATAGTTCATTTTTATTTCACTTATTTCTCCTATCGATATCGATCATTGTTTCGTGTGATAATTGAATATTTTAATTCAATTTCGAATTAAAGTCCTAAATATATTGCATCAATCAAACGTATTGAAACCAAACGGCAACTCTAATATTGATAGTATCTAAGAAACTTGGCCGAGTTCCAAAAATAGAAATTTTTTACATATTTGGTATTCAAATTCCAACTTCACAGTACGGTATGAAATACATTATTGAACATTATAACAGTAGATAAATAACGTATCCATGCACTTTTTGTTAGTACTAATATTTACTGCAGTCACTGCCCAATAAAATAATTTTATAAATAATATAGATCATTATTATCTACGACTACAAAACATTGAATTTAAATAATACACATACATTTCACAGATAAGCAGCTAGTCAACAATTAAACAAAGTAAAGAACTTCCTATAATTCCCCATTGAACATAAACATTAATTAAACCAATAATGTAATTTTTCGTTTGAGGCACACGAGTCAAGTAGAGGCTGGTAGACCAGGATTAAGCGAGAGTAATGTCAAAAAGTTGTTCCAATATTCAGGCACAACTCTCCTGGATTCTAGCACTTCGTTCCAGAATTCAGCATGACAAGTCTAGTGACTCGGCGCATTTAGCGGAGCAAAACGTTGTCGACTTGCTAACTCGGTGATCATTTTGACTGACAAGTGTCGCTAGAAATGGAAGATTTTCAGATCGAGTATGAGAATGGAATAATACTGATAACCGTAGATGAAGACACGGCAGATCTGCCAAATAAACAAATGGTGAGCTTAGATATTTAGAAATGATAATTGAATAATTTCTGACCAAAAATACAATATTGAGGTAATCGGACAAGGTCAAAGTTGCTTTGCTCAAAATATAATTTGATTTATTTTCTCCCATTACTTTCATTGATACACGCTGGTGATTGTTCCAGAGTTGCTAGCGTAAAGCCATTTTCCACCAACGTGGAACTTATTTCTGCTGAATTCTGGAATTCTCCAACACCAACCAATATGTTGTTGAAAACAGCATTGTAGGAAGTTTTACTTTGCATAATAGTGATAGAAAAAATTACAAAATTTGTACATTTTATTTAAATTCAACTGTATCTACACACAAATGGATGCACCATTTCCAGTCCAATTAATAATTATAGTTTATAAACAGAGCAGACCTACAAAACAACTGTGTGAAGATAATATGCTAGAAAAATACACATATTTACAAACTATTCAACTGAGAAAAAGGAAATTGATTGAAAAAGCGTGAATCTCAGTTATAAATTTGTTATCAACTAAACATTCTCAATTTTTGTGTGACATTTCACCAAGGTACATAAAGTGACCGAAAGCCTGCCAGGGGCCGAGATGGCAAACAACGATTTGATAAATTAAGAAAGGTATGTAACCTTACACCGTGTAAACATAGACTATCCTAAAATAACACTATGATGCATGGATGAAAATCAACACAAACACCTTATTATATACAATAAATAAGTAGATTAGGAACATTACTTGAATCATTTAGATTTTAGTTACCTTCAACATACATAATTTTTACTAATAAAATTATCTGTCTGCGCTTTTAAATTAATGTCATTGCAGGCTATCTTAATTAATATTTACTCTCTATTAAAATTGATTATGTCCACTCTATACGTATTATGTAGGCTTATAAATAAATAATGCTTCAAGGTCAATACTCAACAGGTACACAAATCAGTAATTATTCCTTAATCCCACTCAATTCAGGATGATTAAGTAGAATATGTTGATTGATTGCTTGTGTGTCTGCGTAATTGCGCGAGCAAAATGGGCAGGTTATCTTTGCGGTTGGCACCTTAGTAGCGGTACCTTCATGCGATCTTATATGCAACGCTAGACCTTGCTCGGAATGGAATGTTTTAGTGCAGATACTACACTGATAGAACTCGTTCTCGTCAAACAATGTACTATCGTGGCTGTAGTAAGATGGCGCGGGAAAATACTGGGGTACCGTGCTACCTGGATTTATAGAAAACGAGGGAGGAGTTAATTTGGGAATTTCAGATCCTATCGGTCTTTCTTCAAGCGATGAGCTACCTGTATCTGAAAAAAAGATAAAACAGTTTTAGATGTGCACAGAATGTTGATAACTATTAACTAGGGATAACAACGATCCAGAACAATCAATAGAGAGATGGAGGAAGCATAATACTTTGTGACAAAGGATTTACACTCAGCAGAAATGTCGTCAGACATCAATCACTCAATACTACTAATCACTAATATAACTCAATAAAGAAAGAACAGTCTTGTTTGAGTGTTCAATCACTGAAGAAGGACTGGCCACAGATATCATATTCAGTAGTACCACTACTTTATGATGTCTAGGAGACTGGCGAGGCAGCCGCACTTGAATATAATAGGCCTATATCAGTTCTGAAGGACAATATTTAAAGAAAAAATCAGGTTTGGTTTAAAGGGCTAATAGACCTTGCAGTCATTCCTACTACCAACGAGTACAAATTAGTGAATATTTTATTTTCCAAAATATGTATTACCGATGGACGTTAATCGTCGTAGGTCGAGAGGTGTGAAGGTGCCGCCACCAACAGCGAAGGGCGCGTCATTAACGCTACTTTCATTGTGAACCAGCTTTGCAGCGGCTTCTTGAACCAAGCTTGGGACTTTGAGTATAAGTTTCTTCTTATGAACCTTCATGTGAGAATTATGAGAGAAGCAAGAAGCAAATGTTGCACCGCATATTTTACACTTGTATGAACTTCTTTTGGTCGGAATCTTAACGTTACGTACTTGATACGACATTAGCGTACCGTCTCTCTGATAGTACTGGCATTTGTGGCCTTTGACAAGTGGAAACCCACAAGAAAGGCAGTTTTTAGTCTTGTCAATACGTAGCTCATGCGTTATGGGTGGTTGGTCTTCGTAAGGTAGAGGATCAAATGGAAGTTCTTCCATTGGCATGTCTCTTGTCGGAGATTCTGTATCGTTCATTGTCTGCCCAACACTGTTGGGTGTGCACGAATGATTATGCAACGTTTCGATCTTGAAGAAGATCTTGTTGCACACAGCACAGTGAAAGGTCTTTGACAGTGAATGTACAACTGCGTGCTTGAGAGCCGATGCTTTGGAGAGAAACTTCTTTCCGCAAGTGTTACACGGAAAAGACGAGTGCATTCTTTTCTCGTGGATTTTCATGTGACGGACTAAGTTACGCTTCTTGGTGAATTCCTGCAATCAAAGTCAATCACCTAATTTGTAGATATTATTTTATTGCATTGAATTCTGACAGTACCCAATACACATAAGCAAAAGATTGCATTGTTAAATGGCTTCTCCAAATGATGAAGTTTAATTAAATATAATTCCAGTACGGTAACTCATTTAACCATACAAGAATGCCAACATATTGAATACAACTGGCTCTGCTTAGTCTTTGGTTACATAATTCTTCATCTCAGAAGCCTTACTACTTTTAGTTTTACTTTTTTTTACTTGACAAGTTCTTACATTGAGATAGGTTTGTGAAACAGTAACAGTCTAATTAGAGAAGCATATGACCTGGAAAAATTGTACAACAGCATGGTAAGAAATACATGCTTCTAGTGGCTAGCACAGTAACATACCTTGGAACAGATTTGACAAGGCCATATAATTCCTGGCTGGTCTGAAGCTGGTGGTACAATACGATCAGTTGACTGTGCAGTAGCTAGTTTATGCGTCATCAAATGAGCTTTCAACTCAGACGACTGAGAGAACACTTGGTTGCAATAACTACACAGCAAAAGTTTAGTGTTGTCCATGAGAGGATCGACTGGTTCCTTCTTATTCTTCTCGTGAGTCGACATATGAAGTAACAACTCGGACCTCGAATTGAAAGTTTGACTGCACGGTCTACAACGATATGCATCTGCCCCACCGTTTGCATGCCTCGTCTTTTGATGATACATGAGTCCCTTCTTGGAGCCAAACACTCTGCTGCAAGTGAGACACCTATTGATTTTCTTCGGTCCATGACTTCGCATGTGATTGCTCAGACCTTGTTGCGAGGTAAAAGTCTTCAAACACACGACACACTTGAGACTCTTCTGCAGCAAAGAACGTAATAATCCATGAGATTCTGACGACTGTCTCGCCGTTTGTTTGGAAAGAGGAGCAGGCCGATATTTAGGATTAGGAGTGGAAACTCTAGGGGGAAATTCTTCAATGAATGGTTTACTGACAGGTTCATTTAAAGCTAATGGGGATGCATTTAAGGATGCAGCAGGAGTCACTGAAGGCTGACTTCTGGCAGCAAGATCTTCGGATTTGTGGCAAACTTTCATGTGCCAATTTAATTTTGTCTGGCGTGAATATGATCGATCACAGTATTTACAAAATGCTCTCCGACCGCCAACATTCAACCTTGACCTTTTGTAAGGAAACGGTCTACGAATTGATAGGTGTGATGTCTTTCTTTGAGATTCCTCTCCATTTACCCCATTTTCATTACTCATATGCACTTTCATGTGATTCCTAAGCATATGCTCGTAAGCAAACTTTTTGTCACATGAGTCACACGAGTGAAGATCTTCTGGTTTTAAAAAGACATGGACACGGAGATGTGACACCCAGTGTTGAATTCTATCCGTCTCAGTTTCGAATTCTTCACTGCAATTAAATTTCCCGCAGTTGAAATGCTTAGACGGACAAAAGTATTTCTTATGTTTGTATAATGTACCTCTTGATTTATAGTACTTGTTACATGGCTTACAATACCATGGTGTACAAATTTGTCGCGGGGAACCCCGGGGTTTAACCGAATGTCTAAATTCTTGTTTGATTCTAACTGTATCTGATACACTACTGCTAGTGGTAGACGCTTCCGATGGAGGGCGCCTGTCCGAGTAGCTGCCGACAACGCTGACAATCAACGGATTGACTGAGTTTGTGGTTTTCTCCTGTTTAATTCGAACTACTGGCAGGTGGAATTCTGAAGAGTTGGCTAAAGGATCTGAATCGGAGCTTGAACGGTACGAAGCTGAATGACTTCCAGAAGGCCTCGTTTCCTGATTTCGAGGCGTGACAGAAGGAGGCCTTGATGTAACTTGAGGCAACGGCTGAGATTCGATCCTCGTTTCACGAACTGGAGTCAACGACTTTGATGCCTGTCAAATATCAATAAATTCTATTAATTTCCAGTAACATCTCTGGTCTCTACCTACGTTATTAAACATCAAAATATTAAAAGTTTTGAAAAGTTTCACCGATTACTTGAAACATTAGATTAAAATAACAAAAATTACCATAAATATAATCTTTTTCTGCAAATGCACTGTAAACCATTTTATTAAAATCTTAATAAGTTCAGCCTATAGTAATTAAAAGATCTATCACACCTAGGTTGGCAACTGTCAGGTTTTCTGTCCAATCCCCATCGCGCACGCACAGTTCACAAGTACACTTAATTGTTCCGCTGGTCAAGTTGAGTTGGTCTCAACTCCATTTTCCAATTGTGTCACGTGACAAAAATTGACCGGTCACCAACACTAGCCAATGTTGTTCTAGATAAATCTCGTTTTAGTGCTTGCTTTGCGAATTGTTACGGTACGTTATGTTCAGCAACGTGAAAATACTAATAGGTAATACGTTGAAAGTATTTATTTAGTATTCAACTCGGAAAAATCTGAAAATGTTTACTGAGACTATTTCACAACACATCAACTTTGTTCAACACCGTCCTTAAAGTACTTTTAAAAGTTCACGAGTCAGTAATGATATCCAATCATATCGTCACTTCCGTTGTGAGTGTGTGTGCGGTTGAACAACCTTTTGAGTGGCAATTTTGAATCAACCACTTGTTCCCAACTTAGCTGTGATAAGGCTATAAGATCCTACCTGTTGCACTGTGGTGGAAGAATTTGGCAGGGCACCACTCTTCTCTAAAGCCTGCAAATACTGTTTCACAGAACTACTGTTATTTTTTAAAGACAACAGGTGACTGGTGAATACAGAATTTGTTTCCACGCATTTCTGTCGAAAACTATACACCGTATCCAACATGAACAAACACCTTTGACAGATAATTTTTGATAATGGATCTGCATTGTAGAGCTGAAACAAAAAATTGCACGTCATAAACTATAATCTATTAATAAGACAAGAGATCCTAAGGTATTAGTATTTAGTTTAGTACATTAGTTTAGTTTAGGTCTATCTTGACATACAGTAAACGTTATATGGGCCAAGCACAGTACGGTTCCGAAAGTAAAAAGTATAGTTATAGTCAGAGGCAAGCATTTTTGGTATTAACGATAAACGCGAATTGTTTGTGAAGTGTTTTTTCTTCAATGTGTTTACGTTTCAGGTATTCCCGAGTTCAAAAATCCTATTGTTATTTTGCGAAAATTATGCTTTTCGTGATTATGTCTTTCTAGTCACTAACATAAAATGAATTGATTTTTTGCGTGAAAATTCCACTAAAGGTGGAAAAACTCCGTAAATGCTATTTCACCACTGAAAACGATTTTTGTAAAAATAGTCCGAGACCAATTCACCCCTTTTTAGCCATTTAAAACAAAAACAGGGTTTTTATTTCACCCCAAATGCTTGCCTATGGATGGTTATAGTACCTAATAGATTTATATCTAAACTGTATTACGGTACATCTTTATAGCATTGGATTGATTTCAATCAAATCTTATTGTATCAACATTGTCACAATTACAACCTATAAGAAGTTTAAAGTAGTACCGTAGTATGATACTTCCATAGAGGGTGGCAATTGTCAAGATTATACGAATTTAGTGTCAGTATCTGTTCATACTTTATAGGCCTACAGTGAATGGTACATTCATGAAAAAAGTGAACAGTAAAACTTACAACAATTGGGAAACACGATTGAATTTTATGAGCCACTTCTCGGACTATTCCTTCTTCTCCAAATATAGGTAACTTGACTCCATCATCCAGCAAACAGAGTCGGCACGAATTCATCCATCTCTGGATCAATTGGCCATCCATGTTCAAGACGTAAATCGTTCTACTTGTTACCGTACAAAACGAAGGTACCGATACCTAGAAAGTAAAAAAATTCATGTCAAACAATATTATTTATACAAGTTGCATTTTGACAAGTGACATTATGAATTTTTACTGATTGAGAATGTCACACTTACACCTTGGATTATAGCTATTTGGATATGCAACTCATGGTAATTCCTGATGCAGACTCTCTCGAGAGCTAGGAAACATGAGGGTGAACTGTTGGATCTTTCACTTGTGCGTGGTGATTAAAGTTCAAACTAGGCCTATATTGTGAATAGGATTATTGTGATCCTCGATGTTTTCTTCATCAAGCAGTGCTGTTTTCTAATGATTTGTGCGAAATATGTTCTACAAAGAAGACTTGAATGCAGACATTTTGCCTGCAGAGAAGTTTCAAGTCAAAATCATTCCATGCCAATTGTGCATGATTATTTATTTTAATTTGTCTTCTGCTCATGTTTTGAGTTTTATTTTAGTCATATAAAATCATGAACATATTTTCTTCTATAGTACGGTAATTGCATACGGTACCGTACAACTTTATACATACCCTAGCCCTATGATAAAACCTATACAAGTGAATGACAAAAAGTGAGTCATTTGACTTTGATGGGAAATTTGAAAAGTGATTCAACTTATAATGCATGCATGCCTTCTCAAGTACGGCCATATTTTTGTAAATTATAGTTAAAACAAACTTTCGTGTCGTCACGATTGTATATATTTACTTGCTCAAACTATACAGACATTTCTAAATGGATAGGTGCTTACTAATTAGGCCTACAACGTGGACGATGGAGAAGATGAGACAGATAAATAGTGTGGTAAAATGAAACGCAGCAATGATTGGACTTTGTATGGGATAGAAACGCAACGAAAGCCTGCGTTACGCCATGGATCAACAAATGACAGTTCAATAACACCGTAAAATTCTATGAAATGATTGGGTAGTACTAGTATCAGTAGTGGTTTTTAAAATTCAAAATGAATTTTAAGAAGAATTTCAACTTATGAACAATACCCAGTTGTATAGGCCTAAATTATATTTCTTCCGTTTCTATGAAACCAGGACATTTGATGGTCCCGAGTCCATTTTTCGGGACAACGGGACAGGTACTTGAAAACAAGGACAATCCCTGGATAACCGGGACGTCCGGTCACCCTTTGTTACGTGGGTTTTAAAAATACCAATCAGGGTATATACCCTAATCGATAATTAGTTGACTGACTTACTTCTCATTTTTGTTGATAGTTACTGTATATAGTACGGTAGTATGGTATATAGTATAGGGTGACCAGACGTCCTGGTTTTCCCGGGATTGTCTGCGTTTTGAACTTCCTGACCTGGCGTCCCAAGAAATCCTCTGGGGACCAATAAATGTCCAGGTTTTATAAAATCAGAAGAAATATACACTGTGTATGACAATGTGCAAATGTGTTAGCAAGCACATGACAAACATAAATGACGGATGGTAGACCTAGGCCTAGGCATTGACTCAACCGTTTAGTTATTTATAAAGTCAATGGCTTGACTCAATCATGCCTTTGCCAGCTGATCCAAGTAAGTCTTAGAAATAGGTCTGGTCATCAGGAAGATACAACCAACATACAACTCAATGATACAACCATGCCTACAACCGGCAACACTCGAGTATTCACCAGGGGCTTGTTCTAAGGCACTGACTAATGACACTGGCATTATAACCTAAACGCACAACTACGCCAAGAAGAAATGTAGGCTGTAGGATGTCAAACCCTAATGGTCAAACCAAGTTTGTTGACACCAGAAATATCGCTACACAAAATGCATTGGTTCTACCACTTTAGTTACCATGTTTCACATATGATTTCACCACTTACAACCTTAGCAAATACTCCACAAAATACATAATTTACCTTTCAATTTTCACATTGGAATTTGTCAAATCAGTCACTTGTCTTCAAATTTTTCCTTCAGACGAGCACAACAAATTGGTTATGGCTGCCATGTACCCAACTACGCGAGTCGCGCAGTCGCACTTGTTAAACCACCTCGTTGCTCGTTTTGTTGAACCTGCATTGAAAGAGCAGTGCTTCCGAGCAAAAACAATAAAAGTGCAGAAATGGAGCGCAACCTTGTAGGCGATCTCACCCAAAATTTATTTATTTTTATGTCTTATTTATATACATAGCAAAGTTAGGTCGTACATGACAGCTCTTCAACTTGGCCTATTTAAAACACACAATATTAATTTAAAACAAAGAATAAACATATCAGCAAAAAAGTATTACAGCAAACCTAAACTATAGAATTCTAATATGATAATAATACCAATAGATAATGGAAAAATATTAATATTTGAATAATAATAGAAGCTGTTATAACAATGAAATTATTTACCATTGAGCTACATATTGCTACAAAAATTACAATATGCTAGGCCTACTAATGATTTTAAATGAAGGTAACTTATTGGAGGTATTATATCAACTGGAACTGCTAATATTACTATCGCTACGCTACAAAGTTGTAGCAAAAAAATGATACATGAGATTAGGTATGAGTGTATATTAAAACTATCGCTACACTACATGTGATTGAATTATTTTGATCAATAATGATACAAAGTTATGACAAAAATAATAATATAGATATTAGATTAGGGCTAGTTGCAAGAGTAGAATAACATTTGAGCTGAATTGTCAGCTCAAAATCTTATGAGGAACAAATCCAGGAATAATTCTTCTTTCATCTGTTACGCTACGGTAGTTATTTTTTATATTGATAAACAACATGCTTATATTGAAACAAAATGAATCAAGCATTAGCAATAAGGAGAAAATGCATAACATACTAACAATGGAAAAAAGTCTCAAGTCTTAATTAGCACAAAAGTATAAACAATCCAACATTGTCTTGTTGAATCAAAATTCAAATGAGTTCAATTGTAAATAAGGGAATATACGGTAATGTGAGAATACTTTTTGATACTTTCACTTTGTGATAAATACGTCAGAAATTATTTTTATTCAAATAAGGCCCGTTACCAAATTGATTTGAGCAACATAAGGATATTCCAGTCATGACACAAGAGGTGCAACAAATATACCTCAAACAAGAATGTTGCAGTCTTGATATGGCTTGCTACATAATTATGCAAAGATCTGTAATCTGTCATTTGTACTTCTGGTAACATCCTAAAGTGTGACACAAAAATTTCTTTTGAACGTGTAATGAAATTATTTTTGACAGAAAATGTTTTCTACACACTCTTTATGTAAATTTTAATAATTGAAGAATACTTACCATATGGTAAGCCTAAGTGTATTATTTTCTTATTTATCACCATAATCCAAAACAGCCTATCTGCTATACATGGATAGCATAAAATGGGAAAAACCATTGATGGCAAAAAGTAATACTGCATTTTGTGTGAGTTGAAATGTTATTTTGAAAAGTGATAAAAGTTGAATTTTTCGAACTCGTTTTATTTTCAATGTTAATCCAATCTGATATTTATAACTAATTCAAACTATCAAATCATCGGACTTCATTATTATTACGACTTTATTATATTATTGTACAAGACTATATATATATATATATATATATATATATATAATATTTTAAACTTTCACAACTCATTTTATGTGATGTATATTTTCTTAATGGTATATTGGTTTAATTTTATTGATTAATATTGATTATTAATATTAATTACTAATATTCAATCACATGTTTTTTCACCATTAAGAAAATAAACATAAGGGGATATATATATTGATGGTGGAACGGCAAAATGTCGTAAGCTACATTTTTTTTCGTGATATACAAGCTAGTTCATCTTCATCGATGTGCAAAGTGTCGTAAGCGACATGTCAATTTATAAGGTGTGGTCACCAATATAATTTTGACGTAAGCGACAAGGATTTTCTACAGATTATCATGCGCCAATATGCTATGCCGTTTCCCAATTAAAATAGCTGAGGCACGCTTCAGATAATGAAATCACCGTTGGGCGTGGGTTTGAATCCCGCATAACGGCATGGGTTTATGTAAGCATCCTTTTACTTATCACTTTATCACTTCACCTTTCATTATCACCTGCTCATTCGCTCGTACCCCCACATAACCTAGCTGTTGGTGGGGTCGTTAAGGGAACAATAATCATCATCAATTAAAATACAATATATTTTGTCGTAAGTGCCAAATATGCTATGCTATTTCCTCATTTAAATACAAGTTCGTGAAAACTTTATGAATTTTCATGAAAATTTGTGACGGTATGTAAACGTATGCACAAATATCACACGGAAATTTTGACCATTGTATCTTCAAGTTTGAATTTATTAAATGTTTTCAACTTCGTGTGAACAATATTCGAAATGACGCTTTGACATTTCGCCTTTCCACCATCTATATATATATATATATATATATGTACCAGTATGTACATCTTATAGTCTTACTGCCAATTTATTGTACCATAGTGTAAATATTAGTTTTGTTGATGTAAGAGTGAGGGATAACTGAAGTTGAGTATATCAACATTATGAGAAGAACACTATTACTGTATTGTTTATTGTTGCCAAGTGATATACATTTTGATGTAATGCAATTAGATAATAGGTATCAAAATGCTTTGAAAACAAACACTTAATTTTAGGCAAAAACTAAAACCACTTGAAGCAAATGCAATGAATAATGATGTCAATTTCCAATGAATAACTCAATTTCAAAACAAGTAAAAATCAGATTAATTGCAACTTGACAGTTTTTTTAAAGAAGCTTAACCTCTTATTACCAGGAATCATGTGGGATACTTTGCCAGACTTAGTTATAGCAAAGGTGTTTGGGTTTTTAGATCAAAATGACCGTGTATCTGCTAGTGAGGTTTGCGTGTCGTGGGGCAATGCATTATGTTCGCCAACCAACTGGCGTACGGTTCAAGTCCGTCTTGACCGTGACCTTGTTCGAATGCCAGAAGCTCACTTGACACCGGTCGAACCACTCGTCATACACCTGGCACGTCTCTACGGTCATCACATGCGCAACCTCGAGCTCATCTGGCCGCGACCAATGATATACCACGATTGCACGGCACAACAAATACCGCACAAGATGCAGGCTGAAGCTGGGGCAAACTTCTTCTTCGTACTCAAAAGTTGCTCTGTACAACTTGAGGAACTCGTTCTCACAGACTGGGTCAACAGTTACAAATGGCCAAGTCGCAATAAACTTCTACAGGCTCTCATACATTTTTTAAGGTACGTACACTTGCTGTCTCAAAATGTTTTTTCGGGAATTCAAATTTAAATAAATCTACCTATATTTTATCGTTAATTATTTCGTGTACTAGATGTGGAGAATAAATTTGCATAGACTGCTAGTTTTAATGCATATAATGTCAGTATATATTTTTCAGTGTTACTTCAAGTGTGTGAAATAAATAAATATGCCAGTCTTGACTAACAGTAAGAAAATATTAGTAGCTCTAGAATGAAAACTATTCCAAATTACTGGTCAGAAATATAGAATGGAAATAATTCTTTAAAATAATTCCCTCAGCTAGCTGGAGATATAAAATAGAACATTTCAGACCAATTATAAGTTCTCATATCATTACGTAGTTGTAATTTACCAACAATATTCTAGCTAGAACTTTCGTCAGACCCTTTGATGAGATTATGGATTTAAAATAAAGCTATTGTAGAGTATAACTGAAGTTTCTTTTTTAGTTCACAAGACAACCTTGAGAGGTTAAGTTTATACAACGCTTGTTTGGGACTGCACGAAGTGGTACGCCTGATAACAGGAATATCCCTCACCTCTCCGTTTTTAGTTCTGAAAAAACTGGATTTACGTGTCGCATTCCGTGAATGGAATGTGCCTCATGTCAATCCCCGCTTTTTGGACATGTTTTCTCGATTGAAAGTTCTCACAGTTCTCGACTTGGATTATCCATCCGTTTCCGACGCAACTCTCAAAGCACTGTCCGAGTCAAACAGTGGCACCCTCTCTATTCTACGCATTGACGTGCGTGATACCGATAATCGCCACCACGTCATTACCAACACGGCCTGGGCTCTTCTTGTTGCTGCATGTCCCAAACTACAAGTTGGAATCAGTATAAGTATGACGAGATGGCCAAGTAACGTTCCCTATATATTATGATAGTATTACAAATGAATAGAAATCAGCATAAATAATCAAAATAAATGCTGAAATTAAAAAATACCATTTTTCAATCTAACAAATGTGTTACTGATAATATACTCCCTAAGACAAGACTATCCTTGCTTCATGGTTTGATTTGCCACTAGGTTGCATTTGTGTTGCTTCAATTGTTGAGAAATGAGAATAACTGTTCGGAGTTACAAGGCTACATTCACGCACCATACTAATATCAGGATGGAGTTGGTACTTAGGATCAATGTATAGATACTCGATACCTAAATAATCAAACACGAAGCTAGTAGTTACAATAATATCTTTTCCTAACTTGAAAATATTGGGCAAAATTAGTACCGTACCATTGTAGATTCATTTATTTAAACAAAGAGTTCAAACATATATCGATTGCTAGGATAATTACCAATTAGTGTTTTTACTGCACCATAGTAAGCAAAGCAAGCAAAGGTTAAACATCATCTTACATATACCTAGTTGGTCGCTAATACTTCTAAATCTTACCAATCTTATTTTTCAGTAAATATTGCTCATTTTGAAGACATTTGTTACTTGTTGCTTCCGAGCATTCCGCTGTACAGTTTCCGCTTGTTTGGTGGCACCATCTGGGACCAATCAAGAAGTAGAAACTTCCGAAGTACCATGGGCTTAATACTTGCACACTTCACATCGACACTAGGTTCGTACAAAGCTTATTTAAATACATACTTACTAAGTTGTGTAGTTTGGGATTCCGAGAGACCCCCGTTACGTTAGATGGTAGCTGTAAACGGTGTAAATTTGAACTTACTGTCACTAATCAATCAACAACTATCTGCTATCTAGCCTTGCAATACCATATATATATTATATTGAGAATGTTAACGTTATTTCAGAGGATGTAATTCTACAAATGAAGAACAATCGAGAAGCAATGGATGATCTGCTTATTGATTTAGTCGGAAGTTGCAGGTATCTTACGAATCTTCAATATGACGGTATTATAAGAAGCATGGAGACTGTGCATGAGATCTGCTTGATGCAAGTACTTCGACAAACAAGTATGTACGGTATAATGCCATGTGGCTCATAATCTTACACTTAAAAGAAATAGAATAGATTCATTTAAACTAAGACTTAAAAGCTACCTAATTGATAAATGTTATTATAGCGTGAGAGAGTTTCTGGATGAATGAATAATTTGACTGGATTACCAATTGATTTCTGTATAGACAGAACAATGTTAATCTTCAATATTCTTTATCAACACTGATATATTTGATATAAAATTGTTAAATAAAATAAGATGCAAATTCTGGGACTTGAACCTAGGACCAATCCCGAATGCTCTATTTCACACTGAGCTAAACTGGCACTCAGATTGGGTTGAATAAATAACATGTTTATATTGAAAGATAATCATGGCTCTGTATTCACATGTCAACAGATATAAATATATACGGCAGGTTGTTTGCATCATTTAAGCTTGAGATTTTATTGAACAACATTCCGCCATTGACGTGTATTATAAACTGATATGTATGAACGTAATAATTGTCAAATCATAAAAATGTGCTAAAGTTTACTGTATATCCCCGATTCTCTACTCCCTGAACTAAACTGGCACCCAGATTCAGTAGAATAATTTACAAAATGAAGTGACTAAACATTCAAACTTATCCAAATAAGATTCAAAATACGACGACGTAATCAAATGCGTTTTAAAATGTGGTTAGAACATATTGAAACAGCAAATTTAATACAGCAGGCTTAGTGGAAATGAATAACCTCAATTCTACAAAAGAAAAATAGTAAACATTTGTATCCATTTTTCACGTCTGAAACTGAAACTTCCTCTTGTTTCAGATTTCCATGCAATGCATTTTCGGCCACGATTTATGAGCAGCATGAACTGTCTGGCAGTGGAGAAAATCTGTTCTCACTTTACATACGCACTGTCTAAGATGAAGGTGGATTTCAAGATTGAAGACTACCCGTCAATATTAATGTACACTTAATAAACAATCTCACAAGTGTGTTACTTGCTCTTTATACAAAGATAAATACAAATATACAGATTTTACACAAGTCACTTAGTATACAGTTGCTGTGATTGGTTACATGGTGGCAGGCAGTACAATCAACATGAGTGAGGTATCCAATATTTAAAAAGCAAGACGTGAGAATATTCAAGATCTTGATAGGTCCTTTGGAAGAAAAAAGTTCTCATTGAGGAAAGCTTTTACCGACTTTTTTCAACATCATAAATATTACAAAAATTATTAAAGGTAAAGAAATAAAAGACGAATACTCATTTAGTCCGAGCGAAGTAAAGAATGAGATTGGTTTGGTAATTCAGTACCGGTAATTTAGACACTTGAATAGATTATAGAAGATGATGATTCCATTTTTTCACAGAGCAAAGTATGAATGAACTATCAAGTATCCTTCTAACACGTGCTTAGTTTCTATTCAAGACTTTCACGTTTCTCTCATTTGTATACCATTGAATACCCGCACAATACCTATACAACCAAGTCAATGTAGGCTTGGACAGGTAACCATTGGACAAGCAACTATTGGGTACCTGACAACTTAAAACAGAGTCAAGATAGTCTTAAACAGAGTCTACACCTCAGTTAAATGTCGCCCATCCTGCCGATGTTGGTGATACCGTGAGACTTCTGATGTGTATTGAGAAGAGACTTGGAAACGAAACCCTTGCAGCATATCGAACACGAGTACGGACGAGCACCCGTGTGATATCGTTGATGTATGACAAGCGTCGATCGTTGAGTGAAACTCTTATTACACGTAATGCAGACATGAGGTTTGAAGCCGGAATGTGTGCGTTTGTGAATCCGTAGATAGTCTTGACCCTGTAACATCTCTGATATTAACCTCAGAAAGTATACTTTCAATAATCTACCAGGATGGAACATCAATCAGCTTAAACCTTGAATAAGAAATTCAATTTTTCTATGGATACTTGAAATGATATTAAAACAACGTTCAAACTAGGTATTCAGAATACTTAATGATTAGGCTAGCTTAATTTCCTGAAAAGTAAGTTGATTGTAGTAATTTCAAGGTAAGCTGAATGTATTACCGCAAAGGACTTTCCACACACGTCACAAATGTACGGCTTTTCTCCGGTATGGATTCGGCGGTGAGCTTTGAGAGATTCTTGACTCCTGAAAAAATATATAAAGATGAAACATTTCAACAGAATTGTAAGTAAATAGAAATAGGAGGCTTTATTGCAAATCTTGACTAAATTCATTCAACACGCAGCACGCTACAAGGAATAGGCCTGGAATAAGAATTTACCCGCTCTATCAAATCAAATACAGATCAGATTAGGAATTTAAGAAAAACATCTTCAAGGCTTTAATTTCATTTTGAAACTCAAGTGACTACAGCAAGCCTACCGGTAGACCTACTTACTAAATAAGTTGACATTTACATCTTTCACTGTTATTGCAAACCAAAAATATGTGACATAAATTAATTTGAAATATGGTATTTTTGCATGATTCTTACATACCTAACTGCTTTGCCACAGATGTCGCACAAGAAGTCTTTGTCTTCCTAGAACAAGCACATTACAGATCAGTTATGCTGAGTTTGTTGAAAAGTTTGTTCGACTAATTAATTGATTAGTCAATAGCCCACAGGTTTTCAATTCATTAATGATTTTAATTTTAGAAATTAAAATTTAATGAAAAATGAAAACCGGACCTTACAGTATAATAGCAGTGCTTGATGAGTAGTGGTTTTAGTGCCCTCTTGAATTTATAGTTAATGTACTACATGTAACAAATTGTTTTGAAGTGGCTATTTGTCGGACCGGAAGTAGGTTTTAGATTGGTTTAGTTTAGATTAAATTAGTTCGGGATGTTTGTTTGGTCAAGTTAGTAAGTTCAGGTTATTTTGGATGGGATATAGGCTCCCTAAATTATTCATTCATTGGGTTATTTCAGGCTGCGCGAAACAATGACAATAACAACGTCCGCATGTGGTGCCATAGACCGATAGTCCGATGAACAGAGACTGACGAATTTATACTTACGGTATGGACGCGTAAATGTAAATGAAGATGTTTCCGGAACGTGAAGCTTTTACTGCAAGTTGGACAAGTGTGTGGTTTTAAAATAACGTGACCCATGATTTCAGCATGACACAGTTTCTTATGACTCGTCAGGTTGTACTTGTACGGATAAGATTTCTCACAGTAGTTACACTGAAAACAATTGAAAACAATAATAATAGTATTTTAACAAGCTAACGAGTAGGGCTTGACAAATACAATAGCATAGTGTACTTGTTGTACGGCATTCAAACTACGGTTTTCATTAGGGATGACATTGGACAACTGGTTTTTGTTCATTCACTTTTTTAAATCGTAGCTGTAGGCCCTATCCAAATCTGTCATTTTACCCACTTTTAATCACTACTTTTCCCAATTAGAATTAGATCAATTTCGTATTTCGTATTCATGCATGATACAGCTATGCCACTTGTTGGTAGGAAACCATTGGTAGGAGCCCAAGTGATCGTTCGTGATTGTGTGCACTCGGCACGCTATACATCATGTGACCTGCTCGTATTTACGCCGACTGTTCCATGACTGACGAACGAGTGTTACGAGCTGAACAGCTTGCTCTCTTTCATCAAGTTAAATCCATTGACATTCACACAGAGCAGTGAACATAAGGCTCGCTACGTTAATTTGCCTGATCTCAAATTTGATTCCTTCCTAAAATATGATGTTTTGAACCGGTGTATACAATCAGGTGCAACTTACTACCCAATGTCATCCACGTCATTATTTGATGCTTGTTTTGTTTTATATTATTATATGGATTATGAAATGAAATAATCCATATTTGGTTCAAAGTTGATAATCAAGCAACAGTGATTGTTAATAAGATGATATCAATTGAAAAAAAAAAACTATTCTTGCCATATTTACTGAGTGAATATTCATTTAGTGTGTCAATCTAAAATATAAGAATAACCAATCCAGTAAAAACTGTGCACATGCCATGGCATCGAATGATTTATCAACAGTATGTAGGAATATTGATATTTACGTTTTACAATGTCGTTTAATTCTACATTCAGAATCTCTGCTCAATTAGTTTATTCTTACCTGAAATGGTTTGAGTCCATTGTGCACATTCTTGTGCTCTTCTAAATCAGTCTTGGTATCTGATGAGACAATACATAAATATTAACTGTTGGTTTATAAAATATCCTGAAGTAAATAGAGGTATCAGATTGTTTATTATTATTACTCACAAAACCCTTTGTCACAAATCGGGCATTTCATTTTAAACTCCCCGAAATGTCTTCGTCTATGAAATTCCATCTGGAAAAAGACGAAATCAATGCTCACTTGATTGTATAATTCACTACCTTTATTAAATTACATACCAGCCTGTAGAGTGGTTTCCGGATGACGTTTTTCTATTTAATTGAACTTTCAGGTGAATGCAACTGAGTTGCAGATTGCACAAAAATTTTATTCTGTGCTAGGTCTATAGATTTAATCCTCACCATTAACTTATAAACTAGGAAAATAAAACATCTGCATTGTAATATGATGAGTGATATAGGCATATTTATATGAAATATAATGGAAAGCTATACACATACCTTAATTTACACACACCTAAATTTGTGCAAATGTGTTTGACCTGTCAGCGCAAACAGGAAACAAAAGTTTTTTTCAAGTATGGTCAAATTGTCAATAAGTCATGCTCAAGGTAAATTTATTGCAGCGATTTACAACGTACGATACTACTTCGAGATTACTTACATTGGTTTTTTGAGTGCTAGCATGACCACATATGTCACACTTGTAAGCTTTCTCTCCGGTGTGAATTTTAACGTGTTTATCGAGCTCAACGCTAGGGACAAAACAGAAATGATGATATTGAGACAGTCACAAAGGTATAAAATATGGTAAGTTTTAGGTTTCAGTTGTTGGTAATTGATCAGTAAAGTGATGTCTAAGTAAAAGTAATTAAAAACAGGATTATTTGGACATCAGCAGTCCAAATATTTCCCAAAAAAATAAATGTTCATTTTTTCTAAACATTTGTTTACATATTTGTTTACGCACCTCCGTTTGAATTTCTTAAAACACACAGAACACTCGTAAGCGCGATCTATGCCGTGAATGTCTTTCAAATGAGCTAATAACCGAGTCTTGAAAATAAATGTTGTACTACACTCGTTGCACTTGTGTTCCGTTTTACTTGTATTATGAGACTTTCTATGAGCTACCATTTTACGTTTGCTAAATGTTTCGTTACAGAATTCACACTTTTTATGTCCAGAGTTTTTTTCAGTCTTAGGAGTTGTGGCTTTGTTAACTTCTTTTTTCTGCTCCGACCATCCATTCTGAACAAGGATAGCATAATTTTCAAACGCAGATCTGAAAAGAGATAAAATATGCAAGTGAGTATTTAATTATATAATAAAAAATAGAAGCATTGGTCTTTGATCAGATTGTAGATAAATCAAGCATGAGTGCAGTGAATATTTTTATTCCTGCCAAATACGCTACTGTATTGATGTGAAAATTATAAAATAATCTCCGACTAGTCAGATGCACAAAGCATCATAGAATGCTTGTATACAAAATAGAAAAGAAATGCTGATGAAGAGATAAATTTAAAAGAAATAACATTTGTTTCCACAACATTTTATATAAGAGTTATTAGTATATAATATATGTCAGACATCTAGATGGTAGATTAAACAGATAATCAAGATGACCAAAGCCCTTTTTTCATTTCACCTTTTTCATTATTATCAAAAATCCCAATCAATATTTCTTCTGTTTGTAGGAAATAATTGTAGGTTCCTTTGTACTATACTTTAATTGAATAATTATTTTTCGCATTCCAGATTTTTTCAAAAACAATTATTCCAAACTTTTTTCGTCCATTGAAAACATTCCCATTAAATCTCAACCAAGGTATATATTATCAACTCATGAATATTAACGTATATAAAAATGGATCACACAGCAAAACATTTAATGTTCATAATTTTATTGGAACTGTTTATACACATAAATACATTTTAAGAATAAATCCCTGACCACAATCACAAAATAATACAACACAATGCTCGTGAAAACCAAATAGTTGAGTAGCAGTATTCATAAATGTGACACTACAAGCTACGAGTAAATAAGTTTTAAACTGAATCCTTCACCATGAGATCAATAACATTCCAACGTCAACCTCTTCAACAAATTGCTAAATTGTGATTTATTAAAATGACCATTAAAGTTCAAGACGTTATACAGAAACCTGCAGAGAATGATAATTATTAAAACACTACATTTTTAAGTATCAAAGGACTTCATCAATCACAAAACAGTACATTATTTAAAATTCATCGAGTTGAATTTTCAATAGCTACATTTATGATGGTGTGCTTATTCTCGCGAAAGTGAATGCAGTGGTGTAGTGGGATGGGGAAAAGTCATTTGGCACCTTCATCTCTCGTGGATACATGAATATTATAATAATTGGTGAAGATTTTTTAAAGTAACAAAAATATTGCATACCCTTTACAAATGTATCTATGTACCGGTACTGAAAATCAAACTATTTAAATAATCCAAGTCAATTAATATAGTAAAATACCTTGGAAAAAACAAACATGACCAACACTTCCAGTGACTTTAGTATGAATTTACCGCTGCCGTTTCCCCGACCCCTTGATGTCAGAAAACAATCAAGTGGGATTTTTGAACTGAGGTCAATTGGGCAATCAGAGTATCTCTAAATGAACACACCAAATGAATACACCATATCTTTAGTCGTCAATTCAATTATAATTATATTTCTGAAACAAAAATACAATATGGAACAATTACTATTGATTTATCTCCTAATAATAATTAGTATTAGAAGTTGGTAATTGGAAACATTTGTTTGTAATACGATCCTTCTTCGTGAACCTTCATGTGAGTATTGAGCAGGGTGCGCGAAACAAAGCACTTGTTGCAAATACCGCAGATATATGGTCGTTGACCCGTATGCGAGCGTCGATGGACGACAAGAGTGGAACGCTGAGTGAAACTCTTGGAGCATATCTCACACTTGTGTCTTTTCTCGCCGGTGTGGATTAGTTTGTGTATTTTAAGAGTGTAGTGTGCAGAAAACGACTTTGAGCACACGGAACACGTGAATGGCTTGTCGCCAGTATGATTGCGACGGTGAAGTTTCAAAGTATCTTCTGAAAACAATGATGGAAAAAATAACATCACTATTCTTATTTGTATTCTCATCTAAGAAACAATGTACACTGATTTTGAATGAGATGCTTCAGGGTACATGGTTAGTACAGTAGAACCTCTTTAGTAAGTTTCTCAGTAGTACATTTATCACCTTGATAATTTTCATTTATTGATCCGATCACATTGATTGATCCCAACATGCTCCCACATGTTAAATAGTTTCTTTAATCAATTTTTAACTCAAGATCATTAATGGAAGACAACTTACTTGTAGAAAAATTCTTCCCACAATAATCGCACAGGAATTTCTCATTTGAATGGGACTTTAAATGAACAAGCAAACTTTTCCGATACTTGAAGCTTTTCGTGCAATTCGGACAGGAATGTGATTTCTCCGTTGGTTTTGCGTCGGGTTCGTGCGTTTTCTTATGAACCATTAAACTGTTCTTAGAAGTGTACGATAAGCCGCATATTTCACACTGATAGCTAGAAATTCAAACAAACATTAGTCTAATGCGGGCAACAATTAAAACAGTCTGCACTGGTATCAATTAAAATTTCAAAATACTCACGGTTTTATGTTTTTATGGATATTTTGATGCTCTCGGTATTCAAAGCTTGAAAAAAAGCCTTTAGCACAAACAGTGCATTTGAATATGTAGTCACCTAGAATAGATACAGTAGTTAATATCTACGTACTAACTACGAACGTTAATGTGATAAGAGGTCAGTTTCAAGGTAAGCTGTTGGGAAGAAAATACTAGTTCCAAATCTGGTAATTAATTTCACTATATATAGGTCTACATACTAGAGTTCACAGGATAAACAAACTAATGAGAACGTTGAACATATCCTCACCGATTATGAGTAAAACGTATACGAGGTTTTTTAATTATTGCTAGAATTGAATGAATGAAATGACATTATAAAAGGTGTGATGATAAATTATTTTTATTAGGAGTTTTGGCAGTCTGTTCTTAAGAAATCATCAAAGTATTCAATTAACTGAACAGTCAACTTCAGCGGGAATCAAACCGTCTGAGTCGCTATCTCCTGAACTATCTTCGGTAGTTAGACCTAATCTACTTGAATTCGTGCCAGTTTTGAATGCATAGATTCTGAAGCCTCATCTTACTTACCTAGATGTCTCTTTTTGTGTGTTTCTAGGCATGCTTTATGCATTGTAGCGTAATCACAAAGGCTGCATCGGTAGTTCTTAATGTCTTCATGGATCCGCTTATGTTTCGTTACTTCGTACGACCGTTTGAAGCGTCGATTACATATTTCACATTCAAAATTTCTCAAATCACTATGGCTGCTCATATGACGTTTCAACAGTTTCTGTAATTGAAACATTCAAGTATATAAACAATGATAAAAAAGTTCAATAATAATGACAAATTAGAATTACCCAAGTTATTTTCTTGATCATAGATAATTTTCTTCAATGCATTTAGAAGAGCAGTTAGAAGGCCATGATAACTATTTTTCATTATTGAAAAGAGGGATATAAGACTGGAATGCTTTATGTCCTGACACAGAAAAAATAGCATAGAACGTATATCAAAGGAAAGTAGGACTTGATTTAAAGAATATATATTTTTGTGATGGATGATTTGAGAGATGGATGATAGATGATGATGCACAGTAATAGAAGCAAGTGATATGAGAAATAATGAGGTGGGTACAGGTTGGAGGAACAAAGATAGAATAGAGTACACAATTAGTCCAACACAAATTGGACTAGACATGAGTACCGGTACTGGTAGGTACTACAAGAATCAACAAACTCGAGTTTTCCACTACCTTTTCCACGAACTCTGGAGGCAACAACCACCAACCCAAAATCACTGAACCATTAATAATAAACTAAGAAATTCTTTATTCTATGGTGCTGAAACCAATCACTTGCCACTGCTCAATACAAGCATAGAATACATACAAAAAGTTTCAGGTTGATTGGTAACGTTGTCTGACCTGTATGCCAAGTACAAAAAAGAAAAAAGGTAAAGTCTGATTTTTTCGGTATGTGAACTGGAAGTCTTTGTTAGAAGTTATACTGGTAGTTATTTACTATCATTATTATTCTTTTATTGTTGCTGAACGACCCTACCAACAGCTAGGTTATACGGGGGTACGAATGAGCGGGTGATAATGAACAGTCAACTTCAGCGGGAATCAAACTGTCTTGAATCGCTGTCTCCCTGAACTATCTTCGGTAGTTAGACGTAATCTACTTGAATTCGTGCCAGTTGATGAAGTGATGATAGGTAAAAGGACGTTTACAAAAAACCATGCCTTATGCGAGACTCGATCCCACGCCCAGCGATAGTTGACTGAGCCACAGGGGCGGCGTATTATTAGTTACAATAGTTTAAGAGCTTAGAAACTTGGGCACTATTATTTATTCAACTTAAATCTCTTTTAATAAATAAATATGAATCCATATGATAATAGTAATATCCTTACATTAGATAAGCACTCCTTCATACAAGTGGTACACCTGAACTCTTTGTGTTTCCCACTATGTGATTTCATATGAATCTTGAGTCGAGTTTTCGTGTTATGCGGTGTCTCGCATATAAGGCAATAGTGCGGCTTGATTCCGTCATGGCGTTGCTTATGAACTAACATTTCTTCATGAGTAAAAAGTTCAGCACAAACTGTACATTTTTCAAGGTCTTTTCGTTTTGGTTTTTGGCTATTTTTTGACGTGCTACGAACTTTTGTTGTAGTTTTCTTTCTGTGTTTCGAGCTTACACTAGAACTTTCGCTTGCAGATCTGAAAAAGACATTATTTCTAGATTATTACAATGACATATAATAGCAATATGAAGAAGTATCTAAGATATATGATAATCTCTCTGGCCTAATGGATACACCAATATGAATATATCATAATAAAACCTTCAACCAAACGAAAAGCATTCACAACCAGCCGCACAATTCATTTACTAAAGCGTGATATTTTCTCAATTATCAGATTTCAGTAACTAAACAAAACACGAAGGTTGCACTCCAGTGAACCCCTATATAAACATGTTGACTAAAACCTGATCAATTCAAGATGACTTGTTCTTCAAATAATGTGTACCTACTTCATCTATTAATATTATATGTATGATAGTTACACCTCGTTTATCAATACTATTCTTCGAAAGTATAGGTGCAAGTGAAAAATGATGTAACTATTACATTTACATTGAAAAATTACTGGTTCTAGTTTGGTTGTTAGGTTAGGTAACATGAAGATTATGTTGATTTGAAATTTCTATTGGCAATATATTTCGTGAAGGCAACATTGCAGCTAATCAATGATTGACAGGACAGACTCAATATTTTCAGCTTTCTTCCATTTTTTTTGTACCAATTTTGGGTAAAAGGCGTCTTATGTGGCAAATTTTGCCCAAAATCGTAACGTAAGCTATTGGTATATTTGGGATCTGGGCAATTTACCCTACAAGATAGCGATTTTTCATCCATGTATCTTCTGAGATTAACCCGGGACATTTTTGGGGCTTTTTGACCGCCTCCCATGGAGACAAAACCCTAAAAATGTGTCTTACGTAATGGATCTATAATCTGGATTTTTTCACCATCTTTCGACATCAATAATATGCACGCACGATCCCCCTTGAAAAAGGGTCCATTTTGGGTAAAACTTGTTTGGCAAATGCCCCACAAAATCATGTCTTACGAGTACGACACATATTCAGAACTTGGGAGTTTTTCATACAAAATAGAATTTGTTACATCCATGTTCCTTATGAGGTATGCCTGGGACATTTGTAGGCCTTTTTTTATCCCTGCTGTGGGCCCTTACCCCCCTCCCCCCCCCCCAGGCAAGGTGCGCATATTGTGTCTATAGGGTACTCATTAATCTGCATCGATTTCAATAATCAGAACACATGTACATTATGAGGTAGCCCTTTCGGCTCTGGCCGTTGGGCTATACTGTCGCACGATTCCGATAATAGATTTTGTTATTAGCATAGTAATTTATTAATGCTCAAACACGGCCACTTATGACCGTACGTGGGGTTACGGTATAGTTAAGGAGTAATACAAATGGGTGTCATTATAAAGCTAATAGTTATGGTGTATATAGAACAAACATGTAGTACAGGCAATTGGGGGAAAATGCAGAAGGAAAGAACAGCAATGCGTTGAGACATGGTAGAAGGCCTGCAATAAAAAAGAATGGACCACATTTTTTCGGCAAATATTAATCTCGTTTATTTATGAAATGAACAATGAAAATAGTGCGGTAACTTGCATATACCAGTACAACACTATTATGCAGAGATAAACAGATTACGTAGACAATTGTTCACAACATAGCTTTCAGCATCAACTTACCGGAACTTTCAATAGGCCTAAATACGCACAATTTACAATTTACCTCATGGTATAATAATCGGAAACATTCGTAACAAGTCTACCCAACTGAATGAAAAAAATTAAAATTAATTTTCTTGCTAAAATGTGTATGAGAGCCCAAGAAATATTTTGATAAACATAAGTGTTTGATATAGAAGTTGATATAAAAGATGATACAAGTAGGTAGGATTCAGTTACAAAGTATCATTCTATAGAGGCACGGGAGCACTTCAGCGTAACCAAGAGTGTTTGACTACAAACATGTCTAGAATGTTATTGTGTAGAGAAAATGTTTTCTCTTTCATCTTCAACTACTGGAACGAACGAAGCATGAGTTTTCTCGTGAGCTGCTAACAACGGTTTTGTGATGAATGCCTTGTCACAAAGTTCACACTCGAATGGTTTCAGCCCAGAATGATATTTCAGATGTAAAGTCAATGACGAACGTTGAGCAAAACTCTTATCACATTGAGTGCAATGATGGTTCTTCACTCCAGTATGAACCTAAACAACAAACACAATTAAGCATTTTATGTAGCTATAGAACTATTACAACTGTTATAAAGAATATATTTTTGTGATGGATATATCATCCATCACAAAAAAAAATCTTCAAATCAAGTTCTATTTTCCAATAATGTTCATTACAATTGTTAGTGTTTCTTTTGCCTATCGGGTATTGATACCTAGAACATTGTACATTTTGTTTTTTCTAGGCAAGCACTAATAAAATAGGAAATAACTACTTAACCAACACACATATTATAAGAAAATATATTAAATTATATGTCAATTAAGTGCCACCAGCACAATTATTAATAGTCAAACAAGACATTTATTGAGTGTATGTATTAAATTTCATTATGGTCTTGACCTTCTGATGTGAGCGCCAGTAATTCCTTGCAGTAAATGTTTTGCCACACAGTGCACATACATACGGTCTCTCACCTATGACAAAAAAAATAATATGAATATTGAAACCGATACATAAAATGTATGAATGTATGTATTCAAATTGTAAGAATAATAGAATGTTGCTTATCGACTTCGAAAACTTGCCTGTATGAATCCTACGATGAATCCTGAAAAAAAAATTACAATTCAAAATATACACTAGTATATCGTGCACTGATTGTTACGCGTATTTGTCAACGAAAATTTCCACCAAAATATTGTAAATATCACTAATATAAAAATTGAATAATTGGTGGAAAATGCTAGTCTGACCTCCCTAAGTAGCTTTATGAGAACTTATTAAATACACATAAAGGAAGCAAAGGTTCAATTTTATTATTATAGGGTACTGAAAAAGTTGGTTTAGGCTTTCAAAGAAGCACTACTGCAACTTAAAACAGGTTTTTAATAGCAGGCCTACAATACTTGTATTGTATGATATGAACCTATATATTATTCATTCTTCAAAATGATTGGAATATTCTTCCTATATAAACTTCATTTCAAACGTCAACACCTTTTCAATTAAAAAGCAGCCGTTTCTACGAGAATAAAATATAAATTTTTTACTTTGTTAATCTAGCAACCTGTAACTTTAGCTACGGTACTGCTATGTTTTCCAAGTAATTACCCAAAGTCAATATAAGCTTAAGAAAAAATATTACTCACGTCAAAGTTGATGAATCAGCTACAATCTTCGAACAGAATTCACATTTATACTTGTCTTTCTCGTAGTGATTTTCCATATGACGCTAGAAAACAAGAAAGATCGTATACGTTGAATCGAAAGGGAGAACAGTATGATCGTTAGCACAAGTTCATATAGATTCTTACTTTGAAGGCAGAGTATGTATTGAATTCTTTGCCACATACTTCACAAACTTTCTTAGGTCGAGGAACATGTTCATGGATGTGTTGTATATGTTT
Source organism: Brachyptera putata (assembly GCA_907164805.1). NCBI lineage: Eukaryota > Metazoa > Arthropoda > Insecta > Plecoptera > Taeniopterygidae > Brachyptera > Brachyptera putata. The sequence continues at coordinate 8,812,905 of OU015464.1, read as the reverse complement.
CTTCAAATAGACCTAGAAAAGAGTTGAATAATTATTAATAAGACATGAAATGAGTTATAAACTACAATCTCAGCATTTGAAATGAATACGCACCGATCGTGTAAAAGTCATTCCACATTGTGCGCATATCAAGGAATTCTCGTGTATTTCACCATGATATTTCAAGCGAGCCTGACTCCAGAAAGCTTCCCCGCAAACGAGACAAGGATAATCACGTGGTCCATCGTGGAAACGAGCCATATGACGAGCAATACTTGATCTATGCAACGTAGTATAGTCACATTTGTCACAAGTATTCACAACCTTTACCTTTACCTTCTTTATCTTAAATACTGGCATGTGTTTTTTTTCCATGTGATTGGTCAGATGTCTCTTTTTCACAAAATCTTTTGGACAAATTGTACACTTGAAATTCCTTTCTTTCAGGTGAGCTTTTAAATGCAACTCCAACAACATTTGAGAATCGATCGTGGCTTCACATTTCTTACAAGTCTTTTTCTTATGCATGTAGTCTAAATGCACGATTAAATCATGTTTTGTACGAAAGATTTCCTTGCAGGCATCACACTCGTAAGAGTTCAACGCTTCTTCTGCACGTATTTTATGTAGTATTTGATGACGCTTGAACTCTTTTCTGTCAAAATATACTCTGAGACAATGACACACGTACTTCGTCTTCTTCTTCACAGATTGCTTTATACTTCCGGACCTTCTGCACATACCATGTCTTGCTGGTTCAGAAGTCTTTGACATTCCTTGCTTGGCTTGGCTTGGCAGTAGTCCAAGATGTTCAAGAGGAATACAAACTACCTTCAACGTTCTAAGCTTCCTGGAAAGAAAATATGTTGTCACTCATTATTTATAATTATAATGATCAAAGCTATTGACATACCAGTACACAGTTTAAAGGAACTTATAATTCTTCTACAGTAATATAGAGATAATTGAACATTTAAAAGTTTTTCGATCAGTTTAATGATGAATCTTATATTAAACTTGATGTATACGAATTATTGCCAAGGATGGTACATAAAATAGTGTGGATAAACAAGCAACTAGAGATTTGCAAAAAAAAATATTCTCAAATAAGCAAATTTGAGAATATACTAATCTACTTAATTTCTTGTTGGTATTTCTTTTTCAACTCATGCCAGAACATCATTCTTTGGACTTCTAGTGGATCAAAATAGGATAATGTTTGGGACAATGGAAGAAAGGCATGGTCACAGTAACTAGTTTTGAAATTTGTACTGACAAACAAGGTACAGTAAAACTCCTTAGAATCTCAAAGTAATTTAAAAATATATATATATTCACAACACAGCAAATATGATGCTAATTCTCAATTGAATTTATCAAGTCAAAATACAGTTTTATTTTCTGAAATCTATAAGACAATTACAACAAAGAAAGTGTATAATTAATGTAAGGAAATGTTTTCACGTCACGAAGCGTGAGTTTTCTCGTGAGCTGCTAACAACGGTTTTGTGATGAATGCCTTGTCACAAAGTTCACACTCGAATGGTTTCAGCCCAGAATGATATTTCAGATGTAAAGTCAATGACGAACGTTGAGCAAAACTCTTATCACATCGAGTGCAATGATGGTTCTTCACTCCGGTATGAACCTAAACAATAAACAACAAACATTTTAATTAAATTATTTCTCATTTTTTATCAACATCAAAATCTTGACAAAGTCATTGTTCTCAATAAAAGGTTATGAATGCCAATGTAGGATTGTTTGGATGGTGCACCACCAGGGCAATATCACCACCCCAAGACGATCATTAATTTTAATGTAATTTGTTCAATAAACTATAAATACTATCCTAATAAGCTACGGCTGATGATGAACAATTCCAATAGATGTAACGGGAAGAAAAAATCAAACTTCTTTTTAAATTCATCTTCTTCCATCTTATTTTCTTTTAGAATTTTGTTAAAATAATAACTACAGTTACCGTATGTATGGTACCAACCAGATGCTCTACTTTCTAATATTAAACTAGTGTGATTTATGATTTGATAATGAAAAATGTAAGCAAATAATGATTTTACAGTATATCAACAATTCAGTCCGATTCACACTTAATTAATACCAGTATATACTTTGATGCCTGAGCTAGACATATTGTGTGAGTAACTGAGATATAGTAACCAGCATTTCATTGAATCTAGCCGTAGATTTACTACACAGATCACTAAAAATAATGAAACTTATCATACCTTTTGATGAGACCGCCAGTAGGTTCTTGAAGAAAACGTTTTGCCACACACGACACACAGATATGGTTTCTCTCCTGCAAAATAAACATAAGTGATATTAAATCATGCATCTCGAACATTATTACTATAATTATTATTATTATAGTATTATCATTATAACCATGCACTTGATGTGAATGTTGAGGTATAAGTCCTAACCATAAGAATGTCTACGACAAAAATAGGTCTTCAATATGCAACAGACCTCTTCATATCAAACTATTAATATGATCAACAGATAAAATCCATTAATGATTCAAAACGATTAAAATGATGAACAGATGGAATCAACTAGATCTGCACAACGAACGCACCAACTTGATAGTTTCAGAATAAATGTGTATATACATATGTTCTGAGTACATTTATATAAATATCTCTCTTATCTTACAACGCATATGCTGCGTTTTTCTAGTTATTGTTATTATTGTAAAAAGGTTATGAAACAAGAGAAGAACCAGCAGCTTACCTGTATGAATCCTGAGATGCACCCTGAAAACAAAGACTTGGATTAAAATTCGGCATGTAGGCCCTACAGTTAAAAAAATATATGAAGATCTCAAAATAGAAACAAATAGAACTACATGAACAGTTAATTAAAATTTTTGAAAGCAAATTATTTTAAATACTCCAATTTTTAAATTTTGTTAAAAATATATGGTAATGTAGAAGCATGGTTCATTTTAGCTCCGCAAGTCCCTAATAAATAGAATGCTATAGGCCTACTGCGGTGTCCATTCATTCCGATTCTCCAGGGAGCGAGAATTTTTCTGCAAGTCGGTTTTTTAATGGAACTAATAGTGACCAACGAACGCTAAGATTTGTGATCAAGACAAAATTAACAATCCAAGCTACGATGTATAGTAGCAGATAGATACTATACTAATAGATACCAACTATAGATAACTACTATAGATAATATAGAGTTTGCGTTCATTTTGATCGCCTGCCCGCTACTAATACTAGAATATTATATTTCTTAACGATTGTTTGGTTTTAATTTTAATTTTCTCTTTCTCTCCTCTATCTCTCTGATATACTCACAATAGAGTGTCTCTCGAGCCGACAGTCTTGCCACAGATGTTGCAACGGTGTTTGTCCTTGTTGAAGTGCTTGTCCATATGACACTATTAACAAAACATAAAACAAGAATAGAATACAGAATCAGTACTCACAATTATCATTTCAAAAATAATTCCTTGAGAAAGATCTGCCAGAAATGGAGATAGGCCTACATTGGAAGTAATAAAAAAACTCATTACATGTTATAGATAAATTAATCAATTGTATATATCACGAGTTGTTTAATAAAGAATGTTTAATACGATAAATAACACTTTCTCAAAAGTATTCGAATGTTGGGTGAACAAGATGATATAAGATGAAATTACGTTACCTTGAAAGCACTTCTCGAGGCAAAAGCTTTGCCGCACACGTGGCATTGTCTCTTGGTACGAGGCTCGTGCATTCGCTTCTCGTGGTTAGTTAAATACGTCTGGAACAACAATAAGATACCATCATTCTAGTTTTCGTCCAAGCAAGTGTTGCTACATTCGTGTTTATCCAAGAAGCGACTTGAGGGGTTTTAATTTGTGAGCAACGTGCAAATAAAATCTAATATCATTACCTATACAAATGTATGCGTTTAATATATTACAGTTATGAAGTAAAGAGTAATATCAACCATAATTGCAGGAGAACAAAAGATGTGGAAAAGATGGATTGCCAACGTATGTTTTACCTGTCGTTTAAAGCACTGTCCACATTTTGAGCAGACATATTGTAGTCCATCATGTAACTCCATATGACCAGCTAAACCATGTTTACTGAAAAAAGCTCGGCCACATTCAAGACAAGAATGGTCAAGAGATCCATTGTGGTAACGTTGCATGTGAGGAACCAGCCGGCTTCTGAGATTAGTCCTGAAGTCACAGTCATCGCAAGAGTACTCGACAGCTGTCTTCGTCGCGTCAAGAACCATCAAGGTGAAGTCAGGCACGTGGAAGTGATTCATGTGACGATTTACTACACCTTGGTTCTTAAATGGTTTACTACAAACAGGGCAAGTAAAGTTCGTCTCTTTTCTGTGCACTTTCATATGCAATCTCAACGACATTTTAGAGTCTAGAGTAACGCGGCATTCTAGGCACTTCTGCGGCCTGTGCAAGTCTCTCATGTGAAAAGTGATACCTCGTTTTGTACGTAATACTTCTTTGCAAACATCACACTCGTAGCCATCTGCACGTACGTATCTCGTCCTATGCAACGTTTTGTGCTTTTTAAATTGTTGCTTGTCAAAGTAAACCTTGCTGCATTTACACATGTACTTGATCTTCATCTCGACTGGTTCTTTCGTGGCTGTGGATCGTCTAGACATACTGTGAACGACTGGTGCACGGGACTTGGTCCATTCAACAGGAATAACCACCATTTTTCCATATTGTGCCATCTTGTTTAATCTCCTGCAAACAATTCAGGCATTGTTAATATAAATAGAATGATAAATACAGTGACTTGGTGAAATAAAGTTGTGTGCCAATTAAATTGTAGAAACAAAAGATTATTTACGCTGAAAATAAAATAAAATTAGTTTGATAAATAATTAAATATGTTTATAAAATGGTGAATATTTTATCAAATAATATCCAGTAATAGGTAAAAGCAATAGGTCAGATCAAACAAATACAGTTCACAGTACAGGATAAAAAAAATGCATAATTAATCAGATATTATTATCATTTATTTTTCTTCAAATTAGAATGACTGAATTGGTTTGTAAAAACTACTAAAATTTTACTTCATTAGTATTCTAATTTGTACCAACACTTTTTCATACACAACAAGAGTACGTGTAAAAACATACGAAACGCTGAAGACAAGTGGTATGACACATGGGCTATGTTTGTTTCAACACAGTTTCAAATAGTACCAATTTCAAATTTACACGAGACCTGAAGCACTTCATCAAAACACATAATGTAATATTATTTGTTATTACACGCTCAAGAACTTATAATAACAGAGTATCCACAATCAATGATTATTTATTACAAACACAATTTACAGAAAAAAATATTAAACAATTGTTTATTAGTAAAATGTAATATGTAGATGAAAAATTAAATAATAAATATTAAATATGCTCAATTGTAGAGAAAATTCATTAAAAACAGATCACAACTATAAACGTAGTAGTACTGGTACATGCAATAGAATCGTCATGGTGCTAAGTTTTTATAAATGCTTTCAAACATTTCAAATAAATAAATAATGAAATCTTTTCTTCTCAGTATAGGGCCTACGCAATCGTTATAATGATGAACATTTAGTATTTTCTCAACTCAATTTTGTAGGTTAAGATATTCAATATTTTTGTCGATCACAGTGAGATAATATTGCAAGGTGTAACTGAAATGAGGTACCAGTATCTATGAAGTATTACTATCTACTTTATAGGCGCAAAATGACCTCGGTGTCGACACGCCTTTAAACCCAACGTTCAATCATTCATTCATTACAGTATACCATGCAGTACAGTCTTCGTGTTATTGTTTACATTTACATATAATAATAGTTTAGGACATTACGATCATACTTGAGATGTTGTCAACACACAGTTCAGTAAACTAGGAATGATAGATTACATATAAGATATCAAAAAGCAAACAATGAAAATTTGAACGGATTTACTAGTATGAGAACTCAATAAAATTTGAACAATAATAACAATATTGTGTTTAACAGCATAAACAAATCTGGAATAGTTTTTGAAAATAAAGTATATGTATCTAGTTATGTATATTTAAATATATAGGGCCTATATAATAAATTAATAGTTAAAACATTTCATAGGTTAATTTCATAGGTTCAGCAGAGGTATTACATAGGAAGATACAAGTTTTCTTTAGTTATACAGCACAGACTGAAATAAGTCTGATTTTGTTGAAAATGTACAGGTATCTATAAAAATGGTGATGTTGCATTTTCACTAGAACTATAAGTATCACGTAGACTGCAACGAGCTACAAATAAATAATGTCCAAATGACAGCAAATGCACCATGCACCATGACACTGTGAAGATGTGAGGAGAAACGACAAAACAGCTCAGCCGTTGAATAGTCAAGAATCGTGACTCTTTTGGTGTGCCGTCAACAATGTCTTTGTGACAAATGATTTGGGACAATGATTGCATCCGAATGGTCGGCTACCGCTGTGATAACGTAGATGGACGATAAGCGTTGAACGCTGAGAAAAAGCTTTACCGCACCTGAGAACAAACGTTACATGATAGAATTAATTGTTAACAGTCAAGCGCCTCTTCGGTCGGGAAACAGCATTAAGAGAATTCTAGACTTACTCGAGACATTTGTGAGGTTTTTCTCCGGAATGTGTGAGACTGTGAGTTCGTAAGTAATTCTTAGAAATAAAACTCTTACCGCAAACAGAACACGGAAATGGTTTTTCACCTGAAACGACAGAACGGAAATATGCTCAATGGTCAGCATCAGCCACCAGAATGTTATTGATGATGGAATTCACTGATAATCTGATAAGAATTTTAATACGCACAAATGTGCTAAATGTAGGCGTAATAAAGTAGATTATTAAAAAATGAAGGAACGAAGTGAATACCGAATACCGAGAGCAATGTTCGAGATAGCAGAAAACAATGGAGCTAAGAGAAGAGTCGGAAGACCAAGAGAGAAGTGGCAGGAGGGAGTAAGGTGTGGGTTAGTCAACCGAGTAGACAAATGGGAGGAAGTGGTAGATGAGAGATGGTGGGAAGATAGAGACCGGTAGAGGGAACTCGTAGGAGTAAAGACGAAGCAGAGGATAGTAGTAGTGAAGAATAGGATGAAGAAGTCGGAACTGGCAGGAACCGACTGATAGGAAGACCTAGAAGAATTGGTGGAAACACCCCCTGGCCCAATCTAATTGGTTATCTGGGTTTTTAGAAATATATACATTAAAAAATAACCGAATCATCTTCAAACAAATTATTGGAGCTGATAGTGTAGAAAACAATGGCAGTGTACGTACCAGTATGTGTCCTGCGGTGAACCGTTAAACTCTCTGGTGTCGTTAAAGTCTTCCCGCAATATTCACAGCGGTGAATATTTCTGCCCATGCTGAAAGTGACAGAAATGATAACGTGAGCACGTCACATGAAATGGGCCTTGTAGGTGTTAAAAAGCAGAGACGTAGGCCTACTTACTGCGAGAGCATGTGTTTGTTCAGATTAGAGTTTGAACGATAATCTCGTCCGCAGATGTCACACTGACAGCGTCCTTCACTGGGGTTATGGCTCTTCTAAAAACAATAAAACCAAAACAATCTTCAGTAGTGAAACAATAAAATACAAGATACCCATTTTAATGGAAAGTGTATTAATTAATTCAATAGTTTTTCTGTATCATTTCACGTTTAGGATTTCAGTTTGTGACAAATTCAAGACAATTTTCAGAATTATTCATCAAGTTATATAATAGAGAAGTGTACAGCTTACCTGGTGTGTCAGTAGTTTGGATTTGAAATGGTATGCTTTATCGCATATATTGCACTTGAACTGTTTCTCCTCATGTGTGATTTTATGCTAATTGAGAAACACAATAATCAATTAGTGAGAAATCACATTACCAACAAGAATAACAGTAACTATACATTAGACTAGCAATAACCATAACTAAAATGTTATACAATGATATTCAAGATGAAATTTTCAGTACTAAGTACCGGTAAGCCTAATTTTTTATATGTTATATGTAGAGACATGTATAAATAGCAATTGCTATAAAAGCGATGAAATCTCAAGGTGCTTTAATACATGCTTTTCTAATATATCTCCATGTTTCAATACATGGTTTAATACATTTACTTTCAATACATTTGATGTGGTTTGATCTTGTCACGATTTTGAAAAGGGGACAAAGCGCTACAAACGTCTGATTCTGTTCAAAGTACGGTATTGGTGACATAAACGTAAGATGCTATTTTCCCCAAAGTTATATCAATTGGGGAGTAAAATGGTGATGTTTAGGGAATCTGTGAAACCAAAGTCAGCTGCAATACAGGTGGCAGATGAGGCATAGGTTTAACCTGGTGGTGAACATCATTTTTCACCACTTCTCATGTATGCCTATTGTACGTTATATAATGGTTTTACTGATACTGTACATGTGTTACGTTACAGAAAATTGTTGCGCTTCAAAACACGATTTTTTATATACACCAAAGTGCTACTTTTCACATTCTACATGCGATGAAAATGAAAAGTAAAAGCTATGTTTCCATATCTCTAGTTACACGGATGTTTGCCAATGCCCTTATGTGGACGTTATCGCTATACAGAAGAAACAGAGGCTACTATACGCCACTTAGAAAAATAAGCTCAAGACAATATAATTTAAATCCATTAAAATTGACATGTTCCACTGACCACTGTCCTAGGGTGACAACCACAAATAAGATTCATTATTCACAAAATGTTACAGATGTAAACAGCAAATGTGCATAGAATTATGAAAATAAACTGAATAATATAATATTACGATATTTTCAGACTTGGTACAGGTAATCACTTCAATTTACACAAATTTACCATTTCTATTCTGAAATATTACATAAGCTACTCAAGTTTCTTCACATCTTGCAAAAATTCAAAGACATTCAAAGACTAGAAATAAATAGTATTTTTGTTGAACATTTACCGTTTTCAAGTCGCAAGGCGTAACCAAACACTTGCCACATACATCACAAATAAAATCAAAAGTTCTATTGTGTCGCCGCATCTTATGGTCTGAAAAAGAGATATGAAAATTGTGAAAACACTGTTGATTAATTAGTCACCCATTTTATATCCACAATAAATTATTCCTCAAAAAAACCTCTCGAGCTTATATTCATGGAGAGGTTATATTCTTAGTAACATTTAAATTTTTATCAAATTCTAACATACGTACATTCAAGATAAGTTTTATTCATTGTAGCATAAGGACAAACATCGCATTGGAAGTCTTTGATTCCTTGATGTATTTTGTTATGTTTGATCACCTGTAAATGAAAGTACACAGTTATTAGTAAGTTGCAACAAAACAAAAAAAGTCCCCCATATAACCTTGCTGTTGGTGCAGGAAGAAAGTAACTCAGAAAAATTCGTAATCTGCCGATTCTTTTGTCTGCCTAGCTTAGCTCCACTTTAGTTGACATCCGACAACAGTTTTAAAATGAAAACACATAGTTTAACTAAAACGTAAACCACAGCATAATAACTTTATATGTATATTTCATTTAAATGATCTATAAAATACAACCACTAGTAGGCCTATATTTATACTACAATCTTGTTTATAGATCGTATCTGTCACAAAATCACTATGACTTCATTGATTGATATAATTGAGTCAATTCAAGTCAAGATGGAAGTTCGGGTTAGTAATAAAAACAGTGGTTTTGAGACATGTTGGGTCCAGGATATTTTGAAGTACTTATAGATCGCAAACAGCAATTGACACATTGTAAAATGATACAATAGATAAGTGGGCAATACATCAGGTGGGGTTGAGTTTCTTTTTTATGATAGATTTTAGTTTAGTCTGTACTATTGATTATGGTTGTGTCCACAATTAGGTTGTGGAGATGTTACTTTTATTGGTGAAAATTTTCCAACCAACCAAATTAATCTCCATCACTAGAAGTTGAAAATCAATAATGTGTAACTGTCAAATTAAAAAGTATGTGAATTGGTTAATACATTTTTGCGAATATGTCTTCTATTGTTATATTAAATACTATCATATTTTTAATCCAAAAAAATATTATTATTAAATTGAGATTTGAGCGTAATTCAAGTCTGTGTCGTTGCTTGTCGTGTATGGCCTTGGTTGGGAGGCAAACTACTAGAGGACTAACTGATAATTTGTCTAAACTTCAACATACCTCGAACTTGCGCTTGAAGCCTTTTGAGCAAATCTGACATTTGAAAGGCCGTAACGTTGAATGAGCTATCGAGTGACTGTTCAAGTGATGTTGATCTACGAAGCGTTTCGGACAAATAGAACACTGAAAAGTTTTGCTATTATAATCAAATGGACTTCGAAGACTTTTATGAGTTGATAAGTGTACATTCAATGCTTCGTTACTGGAGAAAGCAGAATTGCAGACGGAGCAGGTATGCTGATATCTAATTCGAGGTAATTTCAGCAACTTAGGAACATCCCGTCTTTTTACTGTTTCAATTTTTTCTTCCACGACGAATTCCTTGGCATGTGCATAGTTCTTATGAGTCTCTAGTTCAGAGAATGTATTAAAACTGATTTGGCAGATTGAACACGGATATTGTTCTGGCAATGTATGAAGTTTAATGTGATCTTCATACTGATTGAGATAAGGAAAACTTCTGCCACAGTTTGTGACGTCACACGTAAAGCTTGTCGATGTCAACATGGACATAGAATCTGCGGCAAGCTTTCTAGCGGCTTCATCATCCGTTCGTATGTAGAAGGGTGTGTGAACGTCTTGCAGGGTTCGCTCAATCGGAGGGATGTATTCCATTTGTCGACCAATTTGCCATATATCATAATGAGGCCTGAAATAAATCAAACGAGTTATAAAATATCCAATCTCGGAACAAAACAACAATGAAAGGTGGCAGACTTATAAAATCAAGACCAGAATAATCCTTATGACAAGGTATTTTCTATCTGGTTTCCCAGTACAGAAAATAGATTATAGTCACAAAATGGTTTTGCAAAAGGCACGTGTGGTTTCACAGGAATTAGATCATTCACACACTACAAGGAAAAGAGAAGAAAATATTATCCATCTTACAACGTATTTGTTTTTATTTCATGGAGACAGATTTCCTAAACATAAAACTTTGTGTATATTCAACTTTTAGCATACAAATTAAAATAACAATATTTCAGTTACACTAAGCACTTGTTAAGTCACAGAAAAAAATATTCCACTCAACATACAAGAAGCCACATAGTTATTAGTATTCTTTCTCAGGAATAGGAGAAGAAAAAACCATAAATCAAGATATTTATAAGGGCGGCATTGAAGACAGCTTAAAGCAACTCTTCTTCATCGGGAAGAGGATATTAGACTGGAATGCATTACGTGCCGAGACTAGCCCTTTCCACTGCCCAGTGTAAAGCACATTGAGAGCCGGATATATTAAAAGATGACGTTCTAATCAACTATTACATAAGTTATAATTAATCAATATTGTGGTTGAGAAGAGTTGAGAAATTCTGACATTGGGTGATTTAAGGCTTATCTTTTCTAATAAATAAATACACACGTTTTTAAAGCCTATGTGAACATCTCAACATGAGTAACACGTTTCAAAATTACACTTATAATTCCACGTAGATTGATCTGTAAGCTATACTGTATTATGTTCCAATTCTGTAATGATAATAAATATGGGACAAATCTGTGTATGGCCTACAGTAATCAATAACGAAAAATTACCATTACTACCATATCACTATTTACCACCCACAAATGGTAAGTAGGCCCTAAAACAAACAGGATGCATAGCTTCAGCATTCATGAATACTGTAGTGGTATTCAGACAAATCCAAGTCTTAAATAACCATCTCCAAAATTCAATATCAAATCACTACTCACTTTTAACTGCATAATTTACTATCAGTGGTTGTTTCTCATTCAACATTCAACACCATTCATCTTTCAACATTTCTCACATAACTGCTCTCATTTACTATTTTCTGAGAAGCAGATTCTATATCACAAATCAATATGTATGATAAATAAACAACAATAATATACCGGTATTTGAAATAATAGGTATGTACTGACTTTGATCAAATTACTTAGACTAAATGTAGTTCAAGTCCATTGCCCTGGAATTTAATACACACTATTGTCATTATGTAGGGATGAGCTATAAGTGCCGACTTTTTATGTGTGCTTTGAGAAGAGTCTTGGTAATGTACGCTTGATCGCACTGCTCGCATTCGAAAGGCTTTGCAATGTTACTATGCAAGCGTCTATGAACAATAAGAGATGACTGCTGAGTAAACGTCTTATTGCATTCCGCGCATTTATACTTCCGCTCTTTGGAATGACTGAGCGCGTGAGTACGTAAATACTTTCTGGAGGTGAACGATTTCTTGCACTCGGGCACGGCGCACGAAAACGGACGCTCTTTCGTGTGAATCCTACGATGATCTTTAAGGGAGTGCAGCGTCGTCAAAACCTTCTTGCAAACTTCACACTTGTACCGTTCCTTATCGGCATGCATCATTAAGTGGTGATTCAACTTGGACGAGTTCAAGCAGGATTTACCACAAATGTAACACAAATGAGTGTGACCTTTCAGTTCGGGAATATGAGACTTTTGATGATCTTGTAACGACTTGTGATGGAAGAAAGCTTTACAACAACCTGGCTCGTTACACTTGAACTTTTTATCTCCGTGAACGACCATATGTGCTTTCAATGCTGACGGAGTGGCCATCTCCTTTCCGCACACATCGCAAACAAAGTCGAGCTTGTTACTATGTTTGTGTAATATGTGATTTCTTAGGCTAATATTATTATAAGTAGTATAGCTGCAGTCCGAACACTTGTGGTTCTTCACACCCTTATGTACTGTCCTTATATGACTATGCAAGTTATTATATCGGGGGTATGTTTTACTACAGATACTGCAACTATATGGGCGTGATCCATTATGAGAATGACATTTCAAATGTGGTCGTAGTGACCTCATATTCTTGAGTATCTTCTTGCATATATTACACTGGTATTCTTCATCCGAAAGAATAACGTACGCACTAGAGAAATCACGTGGTAGACTTTCAACAGCTATAGGACACTTGGGGGAATTGGTTTGTATCATTTCAGTCTTTGATGGCTGGTTCAAATATCTTTGGAACACGACATTCGGCTTGGAGTGAAGAAAGCTCATGTGTGTATCCAGATCTATCGACGAATCGAATCCCGCTTGGCAAATTGTGCAACGGAAACATACGGATAACGCTAGATTATGAGACATCTGGTGTAAAGTCAACTGCTCGTCTACTGAGAAATCTTTGTTGCAATTAGGAAATTTACATTTTAATTCTGTATTCTTCGACATTTTCTCATTTGAATAAATTATTTGTCCTGTTACATTTGAAGGAACTAGATTTAGATGATCTTGAGGCAGAGCATTGTCCAGCTCATAAACTTGAACACTTTTTTCATTTGCAACAACACCTGGCTTAGCTTGCACGCAACTATGTTTTTCAAGACTTGCAGAAGTATTAAAACTTTTCTGGCAAACAGAGCAAGGATAAATGCTTGAAACTTTGAGATTATGTGACTTCTTATGTAAGCTGTATTGTTGCATATCCAAGAAAATTTTGCCGCAAGTTGATAATTTACATTTGTAAACAGTTGGTAGAAGTACTGCTGGTATAGGTATCTCTGCAGCATTGTCTTGCTTTGTTTGATGTAGTTTAGTGTAAGAAGTAGCATTATCTCCAAGCTGAACGGTTTGCCATTGGTCCCTGAAAGAAAGAATATTCCATTATAGATACTGAATATACTTTCTTCCCATTAGTAGCCATAAACAAATGTTCTGAAAATGATGTAAAAGCAGTAAAACTGAGACATGTGATTTGAAATATAATAAACAATTAGTTTAAAAGAAATACAATCTAGATGACATGCAATACCAATACATAAAAACTCATCACACATATAAATAACATTATATTATTTATTAAGTCACTGAATTACAATAGCAAGTAGAGAAAATCAAGAGCTACAACAATTTTTATTTATATCATTGATGTCCTTGATGTCCAAAATATGGTTGAAAAATCCCCTTATAGAAACAGATGTGTAGTACATTATTTGTTGAATAACAAAACATACCTCACACAACGTAATGAAAGCTTTATAATACATGTGATACAGGTTTTCACTGAATTTCTATAACTCGATTGAAGTGAAACATATAACTTTGCTCAAACTGAAACATACAAATATATTCAGCATATTTTATTTCAAATAGCATTTTCAAATAAATGAAGATAATAAGATTTAATTGAAGCAAATATATACTTTCTCATTATATTACCATTAGGCTTATATAAGATTTTTCAATACAAGCATAAACAATTAACTTTTATATTTTATTTAAAATGTTTCAAACTGAAAATTCTTCTGGAACCCGTAGGAAAACTTTCCTCTTTGCCAGAGTACTTATACAGTGAAACCTCTATGCATCGTTCCCGGATCCATCGTTTTCCTGCTTGTATCATTCATTTTTTCTCACCCCACTCCCATATAATCAATGTTAAATTTTCCTGGATGGATCGTTTTCCTGCATGGATGGTTTTATTTTTCAGGTCCCTTGAAAAACGATAGATAGAGGTTTCACTGTAATAAGACTGACAAGAATGAAGCTTGATTACAAGTGATTTCTCTTAATGTGCATCTTGAGAAGTGTCTTGGATGCATACGCTACATCACACTGCTCACACTCAAACGGCTTCGCAATGTCTCTATGCACACGCCTATGAGTGGAAAGAGTCGACTGATGAATAAATGTCTTATTGCATTCACTACAAGCATATTTCCGTTCTCCTGTATGACCGTTCATGTGAACACGTAAGTACTTTCTGGAAATGAACGATTTATTACAATTCGGTTCTTTGCAAACAAACGGTCGTTCGTCTGAGTGAATTCTACGATGATCTTTGAGCGAATCGAGAGAGGTTACAACTTTGTTACATATTTCGCATTTGTAACGTTCTTTGTCTGAATGCATGCGAAGGTGGAGATTTAATTTTGACGAGTTGATGCAGCTCTTGCCACAAATATAACACAAAAAAGAATGTTTCCTGTTGAGAATATGCGTCAACTTATGACTCCGCAGCGAACCTCTATGAGTAAACATTCTACCACAGCCTGCTTCTTCACATTTGAACTTCTTCGATTCATGAAGCAACATGTGCGACGTCAATGATTTCTGAGTTGCCACAACCTTACCACAATAATGGCAAACATAGTCTAGTTTCTTACTATGTTTTGTTAAAATATGATGACTGAGACTACGTTTATGATAAGTACTATAGGTACACTCTTTACACTGAGTTCTTTCGCTGAAGTGCATCGTCTTAATGTGGATATCTAAATAATAACCCCGTTGGTAAGCCTTGTCGCAATGAGTGCACTGATACATGGGTTCAAGTCCCGGCGAATGAGAGAGCAAATGTCTTTTGAAAGACTTGAGTCTTGTCATTCTCCTTTTACATATCACACATTCGAAAAGTTTATCTGAAGTAATCACATACGCATCCGAGACGTCGACAGGCTTTCCACGCGGTTTTCTAGTCGGACGTGAAACATGTGTTGTATCGCTGCTATCAACTTTCAAGGAACTCATTGGTATGTCCAAATCTGTTAACAATGAAGTCGGATGAGAGAGCAAATGTCTTTTGAAAGACTTCAGTTTTGTCATTCTCCTTTTACATATCACACATTCGAAAAGTTCGTCTGGGGTGATCACATATGCATTTGAGACGTCAACAGGCTTTCCACGTGGTTTTCTAGTCGGACGTGAAACATGTGTTGTATCGCTGCTATCAACTTTCAAGGAACTCATTGGTACGTCCAAATCTGATACCTGCTCGTTGTGTGTAGTCAGCGAGTCGGGCTTTGTTTCTTGCAAAGTCACTAAAGGTTGCTTATTTTGACAAGTATGCAAATTAAGGTTAGCCAATGTGCTAAAACATCGTTTGCAATTGGAACATAGGTATTGTTTTGTGAACGCCAGATTCTGGGGATTCTTGTACATGTTGAATTCTTCCGGGAGCAAGAAGATTCCCTCCGAGCTAGATAACTTGCAAACATATACTTCTTCTGGGACGTTGGCTTCTTCTTTACTTTGTTCATCAGTCTGCCATTGGATGAAGTGTTTTCTGCAAGAAACAAGAAGCAACTGATACAATTTACATTCAAACAAAAAAAAACTAGCCTCCTACAAACTTTACAACCAAACTTCTTATTTTTGGAACTACAGTAGAAATTAGTTTATTTATTACTTCTATAGAGGCCCAATGTAGTCTATTCCATACATTTTAATATTTAATCCAAAAAAACATAATTTTACTTATATTCTGGTAATTATAATTTTTACTGTAGGGCCTAACTATAAATGAACACAAAAATGTAAAATAGTTGAAATGGCAAGTTGAACTCATACTTCGTAAACGAGTATGGAAATACAAGTCATAAATTTTTATAAAAAGTAGTTTAGGGAAAACACGCAACTAAAATATGATATTAACGTATAAAATGATAAGGAAATAAACCTGCCTTCACTGGAAATCATAAATTCAACCATCATCTATTAAATCAACATACAATACAAACATAAATCACACATCCGTATTTTCGATGAGGATAAGAGAAGGGTTTCCGATTCATTTAAATGTACTGGTAATTAGTATTTTGAAAGTAAGAATAATTAATTTAAATACACCGTTCAATGCAATCAATCATACAAAATGTATTGCCCAGAAGTGCCCACAAGTGAAGGATCTATCTCTTACAGTTATGTAGGATGACATGATTTCCATGTATAAGCTATAAGTTTTTAAAAGAATTATGTACAGCTTCAAGACATATTCAAACTATAATTTAAAACTTTAGTATAGTAGGCCTACTAGTTGATTCGCCTCCTCTCTCATAGACTAACATCTATCGGAGAGCTGGGAAACAATTTAGTCAACTCAAGTCAGACTGAAACGGTTTAAACAAATTATTATAGATGCCGGTTTTTGACAAAAACAATGGAGTTCCAACATGATTTGAGAAACGTTCTAGCACTATCGAATTATAAACAGGTTACGGTTCGGAGGCATGCACGCAAGTCGCAACTATAGAGCAATAAGGCAGTGAGAATAAATCAAATTGGTCAGTACGGTATATTTCAATTTTTCAACCGTTTTGACCAAAATGATTTAGGGTCGTGATAAAAGCCAATATTTGAACCATTTCAGGCTGAATCGTTATGGCTAAATATTTTCCCAGTGCTGTGAAAAATGTAGTCGTGGATCGATTATCAAGTTGAACACATTTTTTATATGCTACTCTTTTCACTTATTTTAGGGCATAATGGTCCTGAATCAATTTATTTTACCATGTTACCATTTTTTGTACCATTATATTTATTCTTTAGGAAGGTAAGGGGGAGTTAAATTGGAATAAACACATTTAACAAACTATATATATGTAATATATTGATGTATTTTTTATAACACAATCTGTGAAGTATATCATATTCAATTATTCATTTTTATTTCACAACAGTAAGTTCACAAATTATTGAAACTCTTTACAGAACTGTTTCATATTTTAAATTATTGTATTAAGCAAAACCCACACAGAGCGTCACATTTCAATGCTAACGTAACATATAAACTGATGTTGGGACATTCTGTTTGAACATATTGAAGACAAGTTACTTCATACTATTAAGAGAAGTATTTTCTAAAATACTGTCGATCCATAACAAACATTCACATTTGGTTGTGTTATTTGTATGTTACGATAAACAGTAATAGAAAATGTAGGGTATTGGCATTATCCTATAATTGATCTTTTCCCATTATTACAAAATTTGACTCAGCATTTTCGATAAATATTGTCTGCATCTTATGATGTATTTGTTGATTTTGTATCTTGATTGGTTCGAATTTTATGATATTGATAATTATAGTATTACTGGCCTACCTCTTTTGTTTTTGAATGGGTGTTACAAAGATTTCTAAAAAAGATTTGAATTATTGTGCAAGCAAATAAAAACAACGATCAAAAATTCTATTATTCATTTAATTTTAAATACCATATATTATAGTTGAAGAAGTCTTTTCATATTGGTATATAAAGTTTGAATATAATTTCTCTATAATACTGTATTACTTAATATGCCATGTCCATATTTTCAGCGTACTTAGCAATAACAATATCTACTTGTTCACTTGGGTTGTCAATCAGTTACGAGATGTTTCGCTCTAACACATGATCTACGAGTGTCTACTCTTCACATGAGTATTAAGCAGTGTTTTCGTCACGTATGCTTTGGGGCACAGTTCACACTCGTAAGGTTTTATACCGGTGTGAGATCGACGATGTATGATGAGTGAAGATTGTTGCGTAAAACATTTATCACATTCAATACACTTGAACTTTCGTTCTTCCGAATGGATCCGCTTATGAGTGATTAAATACTTGTTGGAGCTGAAAGTTTTTTCGCAGTTCGGAGCATCGCAACAAAACGGCTTCTCTCCGGTGTGAATACGTTGATGGTTTTTAAGTGAGCCGAGGGTGGAAAGCACTTTGAAGCACACACTGCATTTATATAATTCTTCCTTCAAGTGTTTGCTTTGCATATGAACTTTCAATCTATAAACAAAAAAGTGAACATTAAATCACATATGAATGTTGCTAATGAAGAGTTGAAGTAAAAACACATGAGAATGTTGATATCCAATCATTGTTTCTCAATTATGTTCAAGGATCAATTAATAAGAGTGGTTTCAAGTGGCTTCTGTTCATTGTTTTTCTATCAACTAGCAAAATATTGAGGAATATAATAATATTAAAATATATATTACGTACAATGAAGTTAGTCAGTCGATATGAACCAAAGAGGCTATTGACCAAAATTATAGAAAATAAGAGTATTAATTTAAATAGAACGAAATAGATCTTGAAGTTAATATGCACTATTTTTAGAAATGGGGTAGCTTTATGACGGCAAGATTGTTACAGGTCGATACTTACTTGACAAAACTGAAGCCACACAAATGACACAGTCTAAAGTGTCCCCGTGTCGGGTCATGCGTCTTCATGTGATCATATAAACGACCTTTATTATAGAATGCCTTATCACAGTCAGCCTCCGAACATTTGAATGTTCTTTCCGCATGCGTTTCCAAATGAGCTTTCAACAACTTCGGAGTGGATAAACTTTTACCGCATACATGACAAACAAATTCTTTACTTCTATGGTGAATCATAACGTGTTGTTTCAACAACGAACTATAATACGTTTTATATTCACACTCGGAACATGCGTGGTGTTTCACGCCCGTGTGACGCACTTCGTGAAAGTTGAGATCACCGATGTTCTTGAACGTTTTATCACAAACGCTACACTTGAACTTGCGTTCAGTGGCGTGAATTCTTTTATGTGCACGTAGATTTGTATACTTTTCAAAACTTTTATTACATATGGGACAAGTGTACTTTCTCTCTATTGATGTCGTAGATTTTCTTTTCGTAGTCCTCAATGGAACAAGAGCTACATTATCTGTAAGGCATTTAATCTTTTCCTTACT
The DNA here is from genome assembly GCA_907164805.1 of Brachyptera putata. Classification (NCBI taxonomy): domain Eukaryota; kingdom Metazoa; phylum Arthropoda; class Insecta; order Plecoptera; family Taeniopterygidae; genus Brachyptera; species Brachyptera putata. The sequence continues at coordinate 8,793,264 of OU015464.1, read as the reverse complement.
CATCACTGGGATAGTTGGTTCAACATGTGTTTGCACATGTGATTGTAGGTTAAAGTGTGAAGTGAAAGTCTTGTGGCAAAAAGAACACTTATGAGATATTATATCACATTCAACAGTTTCAGGTTTTTCACAGGTTACATTTGCTTCCAACGTTTGGCGATTGACACGGTGCGTTCTCATGTGTGTAAGATAGACATCTTTATTGCTGAAAGTTAGACCACAGCTGGGGAATTGACAACTACGAATGCACAAAATTGAGTTTTGTGTTCCTTTTCCACTGCTGTTATATTGTTCTTGTTCTGTTTTGATAGTTGGCAATACTTCCATTATCATCTCAGACTTATCAACTTCAATTCTAGTTTCAATCATTTTCTCTGGTTTTACGTCACTCCACGTTTCATTAGGCCTACAACAAAAAATTTGATGGATTAACAAGATGGCCTTCGTAAAAAGATATGTTTCATACACAGAAAAAATTACACAAACGTAGAGTATTATACAGATACTTGAAACAAAGTTTTTAACCACCACATATTTATAATAAATTGAAAATAGTATTTGAATAAGTCTCACAGACTCAGCTGGGTATAAATACTCTTTATGAAGAGAAATAAGGCAACTAATTTTAATTTGAGATATCATACTCTTCATACATTACCATAGGCCTACATATATTGCATTATATGGTAATTGAAATCTCAATTTATAATCAGTGTTGCCCAATTGAGGCTACAGATGAATTAATGAGACTGCTTAGAAGTGGCAGCTTTTGATAGTATTTCAACACAAAGTCGCAAGAAGTATAGACCTACTGGTAATATATACAAATAAAATGCTCAAACTAAATCATGTATACCAGTATCTTATTTTAAACTATAAAAAATAAACATAGTGGAAAAAATGACCAATATTCCATTACGGTAAATAGTAGTATGATGAACCGTAGATTGCCACAGAACTATACACAGTAAACATTGAGATTCATTGAATTACCATTAGCATTGTCGTTCTTTTATATTTCTTGTTTTTATATACATTTATTCATTTGTTTTCATTGGAATTTTACATTAATTCTTTCAAGTTGTACATTACTATTATGCATGATGGAAAGAAACTGTATATATTCATCATATCTATCTATAATTATTATTTGAAACACTTTAGCAGCTCAGTTGACTCTGCAATCAGTCTCTTTTATCCGAGTTCATTCCTATCCCTTGCCATCCCCACATTTACTGACCGTACTTTCCAAATTGAGTCGATTTAAGAATGAATAATTTATTTAGCTTAAAACTTCTTAGCTCAGGTGGTTTCAACTGTTTGGGTTCAGGTTACAAGTATCTGAAATTAGAACAGCAGCAGTGCAATTCACATAGTAAATCTAGATATAAATGAATAGGGCACGTTTGACGTAACTTAGCACAACGTTTGACGAGTAGGCATACTTTCTAGACTTGGCTAGAAAAAATACTTATTCATACATAATTAAACTTGTAGGGCCCAAGTTCCGATATTGTAATACAAAATGAAAATATCAAACCTGCACGATTATAAAAAGACGTAGGCCTAATAACAGAAAAAAAAATCATATAATTTCTCTCAAGTCCTTCCCTTCCCTCTGCACTACCGCTTCTTCTAATTCTTTCAACGTCTAGTCCCCCTCCATAATCTGCCCCAAACCATTCCAACCATCACCAGTTCGAGGTGGGAAACATCTTGGGGTTGCCATTGGATGAGAAAAAGTGAAATAGATTCATTGAATTTGTATGACACTTCATCTAAATATTAGCACTTACAAAAACAAATATCGATAATCGATTCGTTGACTAATCAAAGAGATAATCAGCAAATATAATCACACCAATTTAATTAAATGAGCATCTTGCACAATACATGTCTAAGCAATTACCTAAAAATTAAAATACGGTACGCACATACAAGTTGCATAGCTAGAAAGCTGTGTCACTTGATGCTATCCACCAACAATTTGTCCTGAGTGGAGGCATGCAACTTTTAAACGAAGATTCAAATCATTGATAAATAGTGGAATGAATAATAATCGTTAATCAATCGATTAGTAATCCAATGTCCGATTATCGATATTCAACCACTAATTGGCGGCATCCCTATTAATTATACATCGTTATGATTATCACCAAAGTACCAAGAAATTCACATGATAAATATTCACGAACGTGGTATTTTAATACATCATTAAAATTATTGTAACTGACTGATTCAACATTTCATCAAGTATAAATAAATATATGCAATTCACAGTATGTATGCCGCAAACACATATATATCACACGGTGCAGTTTACTATGTACATGTTTTCTGGAAAGATTTAAGAGTGTCTACTCTTCACATGAGTATTAAGCAGTGTCTTGGTCACGTATGCTTTGGGGCAAAGTTCACACTCGTAAGGCTTTATACCGGTGTGAAATCGTCGGTGAACAATCAGCGTAGATTGCTGCGTAAAACATTTATCACACTCAAGGCACTGGTACTTTCGTTCTCCAGTATGACTTCGCTTATGAGTGATTAAATATTTGCTCGCACTGAAAGCCTTATCGCAATTAGTAGCGTCGCAGCGGAAAGGTTTTTCTCCGGTGTGAATTCTGCGGTGATTCTTAAGTGAGGAGTGAGAGGCCATCACTTTCTTACACACATCACATTTATACATCTCTTTCTTCAAATGTACGATTTGCACGTGAATATTCAACCTAAAACATGGAACAATTTTTAGGTAAGTAAACATACTGAAACCTTAATTAATCGCTATCAGCATAACAGGACAACATTTCAGTTTTTGTGCTTATATATAAATGGTGTTGATGAAGATTGATGATCATTTTTGTTCAAAAACCCACCAACATTATAACGGTTATTTGGGGTACAAACAAGTGGTCGATAGATAAATGATGTTTACATTAACGCATGTCACGTACATGACTTGAACCCATGCTCAATTTGTCTCAAGATTCTAACGCAGTGTTTTAGCGGACTGAGCTGGCTCTCCAGTACTTTTTAGTCAAGAACATTTTTAATCATTTCTGTTCATCAATGACTAGCTTCCATCAACTTTTATGATATATCTGTCAATCTATCTAATAGAAGTGAAATTCTATACGCAAATGTTTGTTATAGGCTTACATAACAAGATCTGTGCAATATTCGAGAATAATATTTTTGTAAATCAAGTTCACAGTTTATATGTAGTATTTTTACAACAGGCCCACTACATAAAAAATGTGACCCATATCAAATACAAAAACAGCATTCACACAATATATCTAGTTAAACACCATCGAAATTAAAACACAATGCTAGTGCTGTAAATGCCACAGATAATTGAATAATTGCATGCTATTTCTGGTAATACTTACCTATGTTTATCAAGACAACTAAAGCCACATAAATGACATAGATGTACCCGTTTACGAGTTGGGTCATGGCTCTTCATATGTGAACGTAACCCTCCTTTATTATAGAATGCTTTATCACAGCCTGACTCAAGGCACTTGAATGTTCTTTCAGCATGCGTTTCCAGATGTTGCTTCAACACGGTAGGAGTGGAGAGACTCTTACCACATACATGACAAACGTATGACTTACTTCTGTGGTGAATCATAACATGTTCTCTTAACGCAGAAATATTATTTGTTTTATATTCACATTCGGAGCACGCGTGTTGCTTGATGCCCAAATGTCGTTCTTCATGTGCCCGAAGATGAGGTTTTTGTTTAAAGCTTTGATCGCAGACACTGCACTTATATTTACGTTCGACTGAGTGAGACAATTTATGTGTACTAAAATGTTTCCTTTGAAAAGTCTTATTACATATTGGGCACGGGTACTTTTTCACAGTAAGGCCTACTGAAGATTCGGCACTAGTTCCTGTAGGTGGAATACTATCCGCAAGACAGTCAGTATTTTCTTTACTTATCACTGTGACAGCTGGTTCAACGTGTGTGCGCTCGTGTGTGCGCTCGTGTAATTGTAGGTTAATGTGCGAGTTGAAAGTCTTGCTACAGAAAGAACACTTATGAGATAATACATCAGATTCAACAGCTTTAGGTTCTTCACGAGTTTCACTTGTTTCCACGTGCGTAAGATAGAAATCTTTATTGTTGAAAGTTTGATCACAGCTACGAACTTGGCGACTTTGCTCAGTTAATGATGGTGACTTTTCCAACTGCTGATCTTCAACATTTACTCGTTCGGTTTTTATAGTTGGCAATGCATCTAAACATATTTCCGGGTCAAGTTTTGTTAATCCGGTGTCAGTCATCTCTTCTACTTTTATGTCAAATAAAGTTGTATTTGGAACACAACTAAATACCGGTACCGGTACCATACAATTTACTTCACTCCACTTGTATTTTTCAAATCTAGAAGAGAGACAAATACATAAATTAATTTCAAATTATAATATAAGTAGCCTAAAATTATTTGTTTATTACATTACCTATCATCGTATAAATATTACTGACATATTGGTTTTCTTACAACATATTATAAATTAATACAAGTCCAACACAAACCTTGTACTGTTATTCCTCATTCATGTAATTATTAGCATAATGTCTGTACACATACACACAGCATTATGTGGAACATAAGCAGTTTCAGTTGTTCTTAATTCAGAAGAACATTTCAAAATAATAATATTCCAATAATAAAATGGTAAATTCTGGTAAATTCATTCTTTCAGCATGAGGCTCATTCAATTAAAATAATTTCCTTGCCCAATCTCTTCCAAGCTCTACGTTTCTTCAAGAATTGGGTGAACACTGGTTATCATAAAAGCTGCGTGAATGCACTGGGATTAAACATAAGAAACCAACAAACTTACTTCTGCCAACTCAAGGACATAACTCAAAATACACATTGTTAAACAACATTTTGTCATTGTAATGAATCGACTCAAGTTTTGGCACGAATAAATTAATTATAATTTATAATGAACGATAAAGAGTACAACTATCAAGGCCAAATCAATATTTATTTGTTCCAATTACTTTGTAGTAAATACAATTATTGGTGGCAACAATTCTAAATCTAAATTGCATTTAAGGTATTATTTATAAAATTACTAATAGGTTACAAATAATTTACAAAAACCAATAATTCACTCAAAAGTCAAAACTTGAAATTCTCCAAGATTTTCCTAAAACCTCTGACCTTCAATTTCTCAACCTTAAAAACTTCCCCATTCAACTCTTTCCATTGTCTGCCAGCTGATTTTAGATTTTACCATCCTATTCAACTCTCCCACAAATGCTCTAATAAATATGTACATAATCTGTTGTTTGTTCTACTTTCTAGGATATCAACTAACATTGTACGAGTACACTTACAGTAAAACAAATTACATAAAAATAGGCTTATTTGTCTTCAATATTGTTCTACAAAAAAATTATCATCAGAACACTCATTTCACATTTGTGATTTTGAACATTCATTTCAGAACATTATAAATGATTTAATACATTTTCTGTTCTTTTTATTTACAAAAAGATAGAGTACACTTCTTCACATTACAATCGACTTATGTATATGACTTGTGTTTGAACAGTTCATCAAAAACACACGCCTGTGCCTAGTAATAGGCAGTGTGAGTGCCACATTCACTGGTGTGTTCTCTTCACATGAGTATTAAGCAGAGTCTTGGTCACGTATGCTTTAGGACAAAGTTCACACTCGTAAGGCTTGATACCGGTGTGAGATCGACGGTGAACAATCAGCGTAGATTGCTGCGTGAAGGTTTTATCACATTCAAGACACTGGTACTTTCGTTCTCCAGAATGAACTCGCTTATGGATTATTAAATATTTTTTGGTACTGAAAGCTTTTTCACAATTATCAGCATCGCAGCGGAATGGCTTCTCTCCAGTGTGGATACGTTGATGATTTTTCAGAGAAGAGAGCGCCGATACCACCTTGGAGCACACTCCACATTTATACATCTCTTTTTTCAAGTGCACAATCTGCATATGAATATTCAACCTACAACACACGAAATATAATCATTATAAAACAGTAAGTGAAACTTAATAAAGATAACTGTATTTATGGAAATAATTCATTAGCATAACTTTGTAAGATGGAAAGCTATAGGAATTAAAAGATGATTTTCAACTTGAAAGGAAACTGAGGGTTACAAATTACACGACGTAGTATCATCAAAGGTCAGGAACTGGCTCAATTCTTTCAACGAGTCGGAGGATATTTCCCACGAGAACCAATCATTACAAGATGTTTATATGAAATGTAATGTGAATCTACACACCTTGGGAATTGCTCATCTGGTTTTCATAGAACTTGTCAACTCATCAGCCATTGTTGTTCATACAACATCACAGAATTTGAATGTTTTTTAATAAAACACTGAAACCCTGTTAGTATAGCTTTTCATGGGACCATTGTAAAAAACTTACTAAATAAACTATCAAACTTGAAAGAGCACATCGTAGGGATCAATAGGAAATTAACCAAGTACAAGTTAGTTCGTATTAGGGATTCAAGGCGCGTTGATAGCGAGGTCATTTTGCACCCATATTCATGTCCGTGACCGAGTATAAGAAATGTATTATAGAGAATCGTACTAAAGAGTTATACTGTATATTTTAAAACTTCGACTCATCAATGTCTAAAAATCTGCTCGAACAATTGTTACCGATAACTACGATGAGTAAAATGGCTGAAAAATGTTTCACGTGGATCGGTATTGCCTTGCAAGTAGTGATCACGATTTATAAGGAGAATTAAATTTTTTGTTTTGCACCCCAAGTGGTATGACTAAATGAAAGTTCACTATTTATAGTTTTGTTAGATATGTTAAACTGTAATTCATAATTTCCTAGCCGCCCCGGTGGCTAAGTCAATTATCGCTAGCGGTAGTAAGTGAAGTCACCGTTGGGCGTGGGTTCGAGTCCCGCATAAGGCATGGGTTTTTGTAACCATCGTTTCATTATCATCCGCTCATTCGTACTCCTGTATAACCTAGCTGTTGGTGGGGTCGTTAAGCAGCATTAAAAAAAAAATCTTTCGAGATGTTAAGATTACCCTTGTAGTGCCCCATCTGATAGTCCCATCTTGTCCTAGACCTATCACTAATTGAGTGATTGGATGAGAAAATGATAAATTTGATGTTATTAAAATATTTTGAAAACGATTTTTCGCATATATATCTCATATTCGTATATCGCCAAAAGTATAGATCTAGGTCGATTAAAGGTTGAAATTATCATATAATCAATATAATCATATAATGTGAATACAATCAAGTTACATGTTGTGTTGAAGGTCAACACCTTGCAATGAACAGGAAATATGAATGATATTGTACTCACTTTCCTGAACTAATACAACTCAAGCCACACAAATGACAGAGATGTGCATGAACACGTTTTGGGTCATGACTATTCATGTGTGACCGTAATCCTCCATTATTATAGAACGCTTTATCACAGCCTGTTTCAGTGCACTTGAATTTTCTTTCAGCATGCGTTTCCATATGCTTCTTCAATTTTTTCGGAGTAGCTAGACTCTTCCCACATACTTGGCAAATAAATTCTTTACTTCTATGACGAAACATTATGTGTTCTTTAAGAACAGAAATGTTGTATGTTCTGTATTCACACTCAGTGCATGCCATATCTTTGATGCCCAGATGACGCTGTTCATGGCGCTTGAGATCTCTGCTTTGTTTATAGCTTTGATCACACACACTGCATTTATATCGTTGTTCATTTGTGTGTGTCTTTTTATGACAATTTAAATTTCTCCATTTATTAAAAGTCATATTACACACTGGGCATGTGTACTTTTTCTCAGTTACTGAAGATTTACGGCTTGTACAAGTAAGTGAAATATTATCTCCAATGCAGTCAATCCCTTCTTTACTCGTCACTGGGATGGCTGGTTCAACGGCTGCATGCTCACGTAATTGTAGATTAACGTGTGTCTTGAAGGAAAGCTTATGAGATAATACATCAGATTCAACAGCGTTAGCTTCTTCATGAGCCTCCGTTGTTTCCAACGTCTGTTGGTTAGTATATTGTGTGTTGAAAGTTTGATCACAGCTACGAACTTGGCAACTTGGCTCAGTTACTGACGGGGACTGCTGATCTGCCATTTTCACTTGTTCGGTTTTCAAAGACGGCAATGCGTCCAAACATGTTTTCGAGTTATGTTTTGTTAATTTGGTGTCGGTAAGTTCATCTGGTTTCATGCCAAACGAAGTTGTATTTGGACTACAACCAAATAACTGGCAATTCAATTTATATCCCTTGCTGTTTTCAGATCTGGAAGAGAGACAAATATACAAATTAAATTCAAGTTGGTACATGCATAGCCTATAAATATTACATTACCATTTTTTGTATTCATCTATTATAGTTACTTGCATAATGGTTTACTCGCCAAAAAATATAAACCCATCATTAACCTTGAAGAATCATAATATGTTACACCTAACTCATGTAATTGTATTCATTTTCTGCAGATTTGCACTTTATACAAATATAGGAATTTGCATAACTGTGAAAGGAGTAGATTAGGCCTGAACACACAGCACTATACTAATTAATGGTTTCAATCCAAATTAAATCTGTTGATCACTACTATTGTGGTTATGAATTGAGAAAAACATTTTGAGAAAAAATAAAATAATCCTGAACAGAAATTATAAATAGGCATACTCTGAATTTATTCTTTGAACTCGAGGCATGTTTATTGACAATAATTTTCTGCATGTTTCCTTGTTCAAGATTTCTTCAACTAAGGGTGAGATTGAGAAACATATTTAATCATAAGCTGTAATCTGTCCTGAACAAAGGTAAATAAAGACCTGTTTCTAGCAACTTCAAGGAAAAACTCAAAATACAAGTTAAACAATGCTTAAATACAGTAGGTAAAAATTGAAGGTTCATTGAATACATTGAATAAAGAACATTAAGCCTACATATCATACATTTGATTACATATACGTATATCACTGATACACAAGATATTAAATAATGTTTCATCCATACAAAAAAGAAAATGAGAATTAAAATGGGATCATTTATCGTCTATTTCATTATACAAAAAACAACTAACACAAAGTATTTCAGTGAGTTTCACATCAACAAAATACAACTACGTAGCAGGCCTTCTGATATAAGGTATTAAAAATCTAGAGAAATGAATATTAAAAATAATATTTATATATTTAATTGATTAATAATTAATACTTGGAAAGTAAATCGATATATTTTCACAACTTCATAAACATCAATTGATTTATTCCTTATTCTTATCACTCTATCTATTCACAATAATGAACATTTTGTGCTGACACTGATTATTTCAGAAAATGTACTTTCAATAATAAGCCCTTTTTTATTTACTTCAATTCAACTTCAATTAGACAATTACTAATAATCACTTCCTCACAACATATTTCCATTACAGTAAACACCCGTTTCTTCGAGAACCTATTTTCCTCACACGCATCACGAGTGTCTACTCTTCACATGAGTATTAAGCAGAGTCTTGGTCACGTATGCTTTGGGGCACAGTTCACACTCGTAAGGTTTTATACCGGTGTGAGATCGACGATGAATGACAAGTGAAGTTTGTTGAGTAAAGCTTTTATCACATTCAACACATTTGTACTTTCGTTCTCCTGAATGAATACGCTTATGGACTATTAAATACTTGCTCGCACTAAAAGCCTTGTCACAATTATCAGCATCGCAGCGGAATGGCTTATCTCCAGTGTGGATACGTTTATGGTTTTTAAGCGATGCTAGAGTGGTCATCACTTTTTGACATACGTTACATTTATATATTTCACTGTGCAAGTGTATGACTTTCTCATGAATATTTAACCTGAAACAGAAGACGTCAGCATTAATTTATGAACATGTAACTGTAAAAACCCAACTTGCTACCTATTAATCAAGATGCATTGAGGGTTGTATTGGTTCTCCGGCGTCAATAACACGGCGACTTGGCCACCGGGGCGGCTAGAAAGTATAGTCCTCTTAACCTTTTGCTTATCACAGATAAAGTTATTTTGATTGCAGAATATCACAATTAAAAAGAAACTCTTACCTATGTTTTGTAATGTAGCTAATGCCACACAAATGACAGAGATGTGCGCGTCCACGAGTTGGGTCATGCGTTTTCAGGTGAGAACGTAACCCTGCTTTATTATAAAATGCTTTGTCACAGCCAGCGTTCGTACACTTGAATAATCGTCCAGCATGTGTTTCCAAATGAGCTTTCAACATAACAGGAGTGGCCACAGTTTTACCACAAATATGACACACGTATTCCCTGTTGCTATGCCGAACCGTCATGTGATCTTTTAGTAACGATATATTGAGAGTTCTGTACTCACACTCTGTACACGCAAACTTTTTCTCTCCCAAATGTAGCAGCTCATGATTTTTACGATGACCACTTTGTTTAAAACCTCGATAACAGTAACTACATTTATATTTCCGTTCGTTAGAGTGTATCTTCGTATGAGCGTAGAGATTTTTACTTTTGTTAAAAACCTTGTTGCACACTTTGCACGGGAACTTCGTCTCGGCTAGCGACAGTCTGTTCGTAGTAGGAGCAAGTGGAACATTACTCTTCACTGGAACAGATACTTTTGAATGTGTAACTTCATGCAGCTTCAAGTTATCTTGACAGTTGAAAGTCTGATGGCAATGACCACATTTGTAAGTTACATCAAGTCCAGTAGCTTCAACTTGTGCAGTTACATCAAGTCCAGCGCCTTCAACACGTGAAATTTCATCACGTTTAGTAGCTTTAAAACGTGAAGTTCTTTCTGAGCTTCGAACAGAAGTGCCATATAAGTGTGCAGCCATATGAGACTTAAAGTTGGGTTTATTATTGAAAGTTTGACCGCAGTAAGGGACTTGACAATGCAGTTTGTTCGACTGTGGAGATTTAATCAGATGCTTCTCTGCCGGCATTTGAGTATCAATTTCAGTGACATTTACTTCCTCTTCCATCTTTACAGTTGGCAACGGTCGTACAAATATTTTCGACTGATGTTCATTCTTTTCACTGTCAATATGCTCTGCTTTGACACCGATCAATGTTTCTTTAGCCACACAAGCGAATGACAACGGATTTACATTATGCCACTTGTAGCCTTTATATCTGGAAAAAAAAACAATTATGTAACACAAACATCAAAATAATTTAAGGATCAACAAAAAGATGATAACAGATGATTGTTTGCAATGTCCTATTCTTGCCACCAAGCACTAATATAGAAACATTTGACGTATAATAAAAATAAAAAAAAATATATAAATGAAACTATCAGGCAACAAATGAACGACATAACGTATACAAAATACTTGTCTTATGTGGTACCCATGCTAAGCTAGGAGTTACATATTTACATCATACTGAAATATCTAAATGATTGATGATCTAGTTAATATGTAAACTAAAACTGATCAATGTTATGACATGTTGCCAAGTTGCACGACAACTATGTGTTACACGTTTTGACAATATACTGACAATGTACTGATGGCAGACGCTTAATAACCGTAACTCTCCAGAAGATGGCATGACCATCCAACTTATTCTCACCATCCCTAAGGTTCCTACAAAAGAAGTGTAAAGCATGTTCAAGCCAAGCGTCAAAATCAATACTTAAGGGACTCAGTTCAAGTTATGTTTCCAGCTATAGGCCTACATATAATTATAATTTCTGGCAATTAAACATATTGATTTGTGGTAAGATATTTTGTCCCTTAATATTTAAAATCGAAGTTGGTATTCACATGTAGAGATATGATACAGGGTTGCTTCTTAAAATATTTGAATTGAAATGAAGGGCACATGGATGTAATGGGACAATAATAGTGCATTGAAAAATAGGGATGAAACCTTCTAGTTCCATGTATTTAAAGTATTCAACAGAAAACAAGATAGTGAAAACCAGAAAAGAATTCTTGGTATATTTAGAAAATACATGAGACTTCTATTCAATCATATTGTCATATACAGTATACAAAAATTAATACACACATTGCAAAAATATTGATACTAAAGACTAAGATACAAGATAAGATTGAAAGTTTGAAACAATAATATTGATACTTCAATAGTACATCAAGTAAGTTTAGAAAAGAAAAAATTGACCGTATCACTACAAAAAAATAATACCATATTATTTACTTCCTGTTCTAAAAAAAATAATATAAGTTTGATTTTAAACCGAAATACCCTGAGGCTTGAATACGATAATAGGAAGAATGAAGTGAGAAAATAGCAGTTGACCTCAAGAATAGCAACAAACAATGTTTCGTTTACTGCCTGGATCATATCACATCTTAAAACACGACAACAGACGTAGAGGAAACATTGTGTATTGTTGTATCATATGCAATAGTAACTGTTACAAATTACAGTCAACAGCATCTAGGTATCTGCTGTTTTCTCTCCCTCTCTTTTCATATTATAATAATATAATACAAGTTTCAAGTAGTACCTATATAGGCGTTATAAAGACAACTTTATAAAATAAACCTGGCTTGTATTCTCTGTATTCCAATTGTTAATAAGTTCAACACGAATATGGTAACCGTACCTACAACTATAAACTAATGCCATTTTGTTTAGACTTTATCTCAATTTTCTATCCTGATCTCTCCCACTTATAAAGAAGCTACACACGTAATCATGCATGTTTACTCTTCACGTGATTGTTAAGCAGTGTCTTGGTCACGTATGCTTTAGGACAATGTTCACACTCGTAAGGTTTTATTCCGGTGTGGGATCGTTGGTGAACAATCAGTGTTGTGCGTTGAGTGAAGCTTTTATCGCATTCATCGCACTTGTACTTTCGTTCGCCAGTATGAATGCGTTTATGGATGATTAGGAGCGGTTTAGCACTAAAAGCTTTTTCGCAGTTCGGAGCATCGCAGAGGAAAGGTTTTTCGCCAGTGTGAATACGGCGATGGTTTTTCAGCGAACCGAGAGTGGACACCACTTTAGAACAAAAGTCACATTTGTATTTCTCTTTATTCAAATGTGCAACCTCCATATGCACATTGAAGCTAGAACAAAGAATTACGGAATTAATTCCAAGGTGAATAAATATAAATAATTCGCAGAATACCTGTGAAAGACAGACCGAAAGTTGACTGTTATGTAGCAACTGCGGCCTAGCATAACTGATCTAGAGTCAACAAAGTTCCAAGTTAACCAGGGACAACTACTAGGCTCATACAAAGTAGTATCAATATTTTTGACGAGGAAGCATAGCATTGAAATAAACTACGGTAGGCCTATAGCTGTTAATATGACCTTCTCATTGAATATTCAATCAGAATTCAGACTATAGATATATATCACAATGTCTACACAAGTGCCAAAATTTCTGTAACATACAGAAATGGCAAATAGCATACATATCCTGCCCACATACACTAATTTAGCACAAGTAGTTTGCAGATGTAACTCAATGCGATCATTTCTAAACCATTCATTTTATTTCGAGAAGTTTCAAATAGTAGAGTCAAATCAAGCGTGTTTTAAATAATGAACAGATTACCAAAAAAATATAATATTCTGATATAATTCATAAGTATCTAGACCTACATATATAAATAACTATCCTGCAATAAAGTAGGCCTATAATAGTAACATTGGCAAGTGGATAACGTATTTTAGGTTTTAAAACTATAATTACTGAATATATGTTCACCTGAAATAATTGGAAGTTCAAGGGACCCAAAATTACCCATTTTGAATCATCTTTGAATTATCAAAATATTTAGCATGGAACTTATGGGTCAAAACTATATAGAAAATTTGAAAGTTTTAGTTGAAGAGGGTTCACTGTATTATCTTACTCACATAGAAATAAAAAGTGGTTTTATTTACCTTCCAGTATCAGTACAACTAATGCCACATAAATGGCAAAGACGTCTCTGTCTTCTACAAGTTCCATGACTTCTCATGTGACAACGTAAGCCTCCTTTATTATAGAATGCTTTGTCACACCCCTCTTCAGTACACTTAAATGTTCTTTCACCGTGAGTTTCCATGTGACCTTTTAATATAGCTGGCGTGGAAAGACTTTTGCCGCAAAGGTGACAAACCAACGACTTGGTTCTATGGTGAATCATTATATGATCGTTCATGCGAGTAATATCTGGAGCTCTGTAATCACACTCGGGACAAGCGTGCGGTCTGCCCGTCAAGTGGCGCCGCTCGTGCGCTTTAACACGAGCGCTAGACTTGAAGCCAGCATCACAGATACTGCACAGATATAAGCGATCTTCGGTATGAGAGAGTACGTGTTCTTTCAAAGCTCGAAGCCTGCGAAACGACTTTTTACACTCTGGACACGTGTATTCCTTCTCCGTTTCCGACAGCTTCTTGTTAGCAAGAGCTGCACTGCCCGCAACAGAGACAAGGCTTCTCTTAGTCATATAAAATGATCCACGAGTGGCTAAGGTCGGGTATTTGTTTGTATTCACGTTTTCAGTTTTTCTTTCGCGCTTCTTCTGTTCATTAGCGCTTAACGGAGTATCATCACGCACACTACGAACTACTACAGGACTCGCATTGCCACCGAATCTGAAAGAGAAAAAATATATTACATATTGTTGGAAAAAATGTGGTCAAAGTACTTGAAAGATAGTCAATTGTTTTGTTAATGGGATACAAATGAAAGATCAAAGGAAAGCAAGCACTTCCCGACCAACATCAAATTACGTAGTAAGGTATGAGAAAGTATGACCCAAGCCTATTTGTTTATAATGTTTTTAAAGACGTAGACTAATGACAGCTAAGAACTTTTGCCATTGGTGGATAACGACTCGGGTAAAGAAGAGGTTACATAGTTGGTGTTTTTCGGTTGGGAAGGAAATGGTCGCCGCCAGTTATTATGAATCATTCAACCTTGGAGGGTATCAAACAGTTCAAAATCACATGTCCTGAATGACGGTCCAATGAGGTAGCACCTCACCTACCCACCAAATGAACGTAGGCGATATTATATTACAACATAATCTTCGTCAAACAACAATATTTATTAAATATTTGTCCATGGACTATACCTATAAAAGATAATCTACAAAGAGTTGACCACATTGGTTTCTCTTTTACAATAAGTGAAAGAGTATAACATTTTCAATTAAACTATATTGAGTCACCCATACACATAACATGATAAAATAACAGAATCATCAACAAAATAATTAATATCTTCTAGTCTCAATCTCACACTCAAAATTGATTTATTTAAGTCTCAATCTCAAACTTTGAAAATAAGATCAATTGTAATACAATATAATTAAACCAATATTAATGCACGATTACACTTTGAAAGTGGAAAATAATTACTCGAAGCAGTTATATGGTACTTAATGTATTTAACTACATTTAAATTAGTCCATTACAACATAATTTAACAAATTCAATCACAATAACAATTATAGTACGTAACTTAATTATTTAGATATTATCAACAAATCACTGAATCTTATAACGACATGTACTGCACTTTGATTACAAAGGAACAATAATGGTTCAAATTTAAAATTACAGTGTACAGCAATGATTATTTGAATAAATTTCATCACTGGATTCTTCAACTGTAGATTGCTACGATCTTTCTTCAATGCTTAACAATGCATGCACAAGTTGTTCATGCGTGCTTACTCTTCACATGTGTATTAAGCAGTGTTTTTGTCACAAATGCTTTAGGGCAAAGTTCACACTCGTAAGGCTTTATACCGGTGTGAAATCGTCGGTGAACAATCAGCGTAGATTGCTGCGTAAAAGTTTTATCACACTCAAGACACTGGTACTTTCGTTCTCCGGTATGAATGCGTTTATGGGTAGTCAAATGCGACCTGACACTAAACGCTTTAACGCAGTTCGGAGCATCGCAGCGGAATGGCTTTTCACCAGTGTGAATACGCCGATGATTGTTGAGTGAACCGAGAGTTGACACTACCTTCGAGCAGACTTCACATTTATACTTCTCTATTTTCAAATGTACAATTTCCATGTGGATGTTCAACCTAAAACCAAAATAACAATAATTACGACATCAATGAATATTAGTACAGTAAATCCTCGTTAATTCGAATTCCAAGGGACCCCAAAAATTTAAATTCGAATTATCAAGGGTTTACTGTAGTGGGATGAAAAACTATAATTAAATGAGCAAACAAAATCGTTAACATAGAAACAATTACTGTAGCTAATGAATTTACCCAATATCAGGACCTTACCAGAATAAATTTGACTTTTGAGACCAGACTGCTGCAATAAGTTTTGAGAAAAATAAGTAAATAAAATACCCAACTGGTATGTTACAGCAGAAAATTAAAACAGTTAAAATTGAATATAAGTTTAGAAATTCTAGATACATCCTAATATAATACCATTATTATTTCTCTACTTAAGGCATACATTTTGAGCAACCCACTTCTACTCCAACCGAGTTAATAAGTTAACATTAGTAAGATGTTTCAAATGTTTAAAACTTGTGTCAATGATAATAGAAGAAACACTGAATACTAAGCAAACTAAAAATACACAAGGTAAATGAAGTTGCTACCTAAATACTCACTTTGCTTTATTAATACAGCTATAGCCACATAAATCACAGAGATGGATTCGTCCTCGCATAGGTCCATGACTTTTCATATGACAACGTAATCCTATTTCATTGTAGAATGCTTTATCACAGCCCTCTGAAGTACACTTCAATGTTCTCTCTCCGTGTATTTCCATATGTTTTTTCAACGTATTACCGGTAGCCAGACTCTTACCACATACGTCGCAAACGTACATTTTATTTCTGTGACGGACTTTTATGTGGAGATTCAACAGAGAAACGTTGTACGTTTTAAACTCGCACTCGGAGCAAGCGTAATCTTTCAGCCCCAAATGTCGTTGCTCGTGAACCTTTAAATGGCCGCTTTTCTTGAAGCGTAGTTCGCAGACGCTGCATTTGAATTTACGTTCGTTTGAATGATTATTCTCATGAGCTCTTAGATTTCTGAGTTTGTTGAATATCTTATTACACATAGGACATGGAAACAGTTTCTCGGGTTCTTGAGTCGTTTTTAGAGTATCTTGTGTTTGCTCGTTGACAACCTGTCGACCAAACCGTGAGGTAATAACAGGTCTGTCACGTTTCACTATTCGTTCATATGTCTTAATTGTAGCGAGTTTATTAGTTTCCAATGTTCCTTGTTTAGTAACGTGCGTGCTCATGTGTGCCCGAAGAAAAGTTTGATTTCTAAACGTTAGATCACAACTAGGTATTTGGCAACTAAACTCTACTTTCTTCAATTGTTTTTTTCCTAAACGAATTTTACGATTTGTACTCTGTACATGTTCTGTTTTAATCGGCAATCTTTCTATGGTTATTTCAGGCGTATCAATTTCACTATTACCTATCATGCCATGCAAGGCATTAGTCGAAACACAACGAACTACTACTGGAGTAATATGTACGTCGTCTTCGTATCTGAAATAAATAAAAATGAATTAGAAGACGAATTAACTTTGGTTAACGTGAACATTAGAATTATTTTCAACAGATATACATAAAAAATGATGAACATGCAGTTGTGCACAATCATTTGATACCACTCAGAAAACAATTCAAGATATTGTTCAAAAAATTATTCTAATATGTATCATTATTTATTACAATGAAAATCAAATTTGACTAAACCTAGTTTATGTTCAAGTTTATGTTTTATACAACCACAAAAGTTTCACACAAATGTGTAGAGGTTTAATAATACAAACAAAACAATGAAATGAATCCGTTTTCAGGTCCTGTTGCACCGATTAATTTTGTACCATACTGTATACCAGTATGTATTTCCAACATTTAATAATTTTCTACTGAATTTAGTTTAGGGTTGACATCAGAAATTTTTCATCTTCTAATTATAGTCCCAACGTATAATTAAGAACATATTACAACAAAATTTATTGCAGTGGTATTGCAGTTCTATTTGACTGGTATTTAATTTTGCTTTTTACATACCAATAGACATGGATTACTGCTTACTTATATGGGCCCAAAGAAAAAAGAATGTAATTATATATATTACCAATATATATGAGAGTTACTCATACACAAACTGAGTTCAGTATCAGAGGAAATGATCAAATTTCAAATTTTGTATATTGTAAGAAAATTTAATTGAGCATTCATTATATGGTATTGTGAAAAGGCAAGGAGAAAAGGAAAGACAGAGTCAGTAGCTTTCAACAAGAGTTCAAGTTGCCTAATATTGTACTAAATACCTAATCCTAATATACCATAATATGTGTTCATAAAAGTGCCTATTACGTGTAGGCTTAAGTACAAAATGAAGTTCGCAATCGCTGTAATCGGAGACTAATCTACTTGTTGGTTTTATTCTTCCTTGGAGCAATTTATTATATTAGCCACAGGTATGCAAGTGTCTACTCTTCACATGAGCACTGAGCAGTGCCTTTGACACTTATGTTTTATAGCAAAGTTCACACTCGTAAGGTTTTAATCCGATGTAAGATTGATGATGAACGATGAGCGTAGAATGTTGCGTGGAGGTTTTATTTTATTCGTCAGACTTGAACTTTCGTTCTCTCCTAAAAGCGACATCACAATTAGGGGCCCCCGCAGAGAAACAGTTTTCTATGGTGAGAATACGTAGATAATATTTCAAAGACCAAGTGAAGTCACCACTTTGAAACAAACACCACATTTATACTTGTCTTCAACGAATTGTAAGCCTCGATGCTTACTTCAGTGAGTCGAGTATAAAAAGCTGTTGCCACAAATATCACAAAGATGAGCTGGCACCCAATTGGATTCAAGAATATTTTGATGACATTGCACTTTATTTTCATTATAGAACGCTTTATCGCAGCTTCCTTGAGCATTATTTCAGCATGCGTTTTCACATGACCCTTCAACACGGTAGGAGTGGAGAGACCATTACCACATAGGCCTACTGGACAAATGTACGTTTCTATGGTGAATCATGAGATGTTCTTTCAACACAGAAATATTATAGTTTCAAGTTCCCATTCAGAGCAGGAGTGTTGTTTCATGCACAAACTTATATTTACACTCGATTGTTGAGTGAGACTTTAAATGCCTCGAGCAAAATGATAGTACCAAATGCTTGCTAGATATTTTGAAGATTTAATTTTTCTTAGCTTCGGAAGTGTGTTTGACTTTGTCTCGTTCTTATTGTGTTCTGATTTTCGCTGATCTAATTCACTAATACCAGAAAGATGTTTGAATCGTTCAACTTTTTCATATTCGGTCTCCAATGGTTGCTGTGATACATAGTTTATCACAGGAGTAATATTTATTACTGAATTTACATTGAACCTGAAAGAGAGAAGTTTCACACCATTAATAACATAGATCAAATCATCTGCAGCTACTTAGAAACATTGAAACAGATCTGAATATTTAAAAATAGAAAATACTCTAGTAGTGAAAAGAATTTATTATTTGACAAAGATATCAACATATTCAATAGAAATCCTACTGAAATGAAGACACTACGTAGTTCTATCCCAATATTCAATATTTTTCCAATATAATACATTATTTTCTTGAAAACGACCAATCTCGACCAATTTCTTCAAACTTGGTCGAAGGTTAAGCCAGGCCTGGCTATACATATTTTAGGTACAGAAAAAATAATTTGCATTTCAATAGCTATATAGTCCTAGTAATAACATATAGATCCGATAGCTGAGAATGGAGGGAGAAAATTAAATGATTAAAGAAATACATTTATTAAACATGAAGGAAATACCAAATTGTATACAATCAATACGAGTAACAAAATGATGCACAAACTTATCACTTATTTTCAGTAATGCAAGTATATCTTCTATATAAAATAAGATGAATAAAGTCCAATAACAAAAATATTCACAATTAGCCAAACCAAAGATTAAGTAATGTACCGGTAAGGACAATTCCTTTTCGTTCCTTTCATTTTTGTTATAGCTGTACCATTTTATATCAGTGTACACTATGTAACATACTGAATAATTGGTATTTTGAAACATTTCGAACATACGTAAACTTTATACTAGCGCACATACCATTACGTACCGGTACCGAATAGTTGGTATTTTTCAAACAGTTGTAGCATGTATGTAGGCCAACATGAATCTAATCCTAATGTGGTTTACTCACAACAAAAGACCAACAAAGCAGTCAAGTTACGACAAATGCCTATTTTTAACATGGGTCTTAAGAAGAGTTTTTGTAACGAATGCTGACGAGCACTGTTCACACTCATATTTGATGTTTGTATGGTATCTCATGTGAATAGTCAATGTCCCCCGCTGAGAAAAGCTCTTGTTACACTCGTTGCACGTATAAGGTTTGGCCTTGGAGTGAACACGTTGATGTATGATGAGATACTTCTTGGCCTGAAACTTCTTGTCACACGTGTCGCAAGGGAAAGGAAATTCCCCGCTATGTATACGTCTGTGGATAGCCAACGATCCCGCAGACGTTAACACCTTTTGACAGACGTCGCACCGATAACGACACTTGCCCAAGTGATTGTCGATGTGCTTACGAAGAGTTTGTTTATGAGTGAAACGTGCGCCACACAGATGACACTGCTCACTTCTATCGCGATCAGGATTATGAGTTAATTCGTGACTCGTCAACGACTTTTCTTTGTGAAATGCTTTATCGCATATTTTACATTTAAAAGTTGGTTCTGTATGTGCTACCAACTTGTGATGTTTCAAGTCGGGTTCGGTAGGAAAACCTTCTGCGCATTTGTCACAAATCAAGTCCTTGGAACGTTTATGTATCCGATTGATATGGTAATCCAAAACAGTTTTGTTAGGAGTAGCATAATCGCATTCCGGGCACTTGTGTTCTTTCTTCCCGGTATGTATTTTAGCATGGGCGGTCAACTGATGTTTTTTCTTAAACGTTTTTAAGCATATTTCACAGCTGAACGGGCGATCTGCACAATGGGATATTTGGTGCTCTTTCAATTTATATTTTGTAGAATAGACTTTCGGGCATAAAAGGCACGCGTGTTTTTCATTTGCTGACTTTGAACAGAAGTGGGTCTTGAGAAGAGTCACGTTTGGAAATACAGCTTTGCAGACAATGCATGGAATCCGAGTTAAGGTAACAAATCTTGTTGTGTGGGGCATCTGCAGCTCGTTGGAGTTGACGAGTTTATGTCTAGCTTCATCTGACTCGGTATTGTCCGTTGGTTCTGTCTTGAAGTATATTCTATGAGGTTGCTGCGGCTGTTGCTCGGTACGCCATACATTGGACCTGGAAAAAAGACATTACGTTTTGAAACATTTACGCAGTTCTGACTGTAATAAGCAAGAGAATTCAGATTCACTATAATAAATAAATAATACATTATCAGAGTTTGCTTCAATCTATTTTCAATTATTCCAATACAATTATGTTTGAATTTATAAAAGTTCAAAAAAATGCAAGACACTTCCGATTATCATAGTGTAGAGCTCACATACGAGAGACTGATTTAAGATAATCAAGACAAAATGCCTGTTGCAAGTTTCATGCTTAGAATCAAATGAATAACTATTACACGTACAAAGAACAGCAACGGTGATGGTAAGTACTCATGAAGATCACTGGTATACCGGAATTTCAGGATTAAAATCATTCTAGTATTTGCTCAAAAACTGATATGAACTTCAATTCTATCCAACAATAATATACTTTATTTCAATACACTTGATACATGTAATATGTACATTTATAACAATATAACAAAACACAAGTAATCTATGTTCAATGCAAACAATGTCATTCAGAATCCAAATTTAAATGTAAGATAGATATTATATACAGTATACAGTGTGCCTACTCACGCTACAGTAAAAATCTCCCACGCTTCGTGACAATTGCCTGCGGGCTTTACTGTTATGATATCTACCACTGCCATTAGTACAAATGCAACACAACTGATGTAATTAATATAGTGAATCAATCATCTTAGAACATTCTTCAGACATTTTATAATATTAATAAATACGGACTAGTCAAATCCTACCTTTGGAATACATATTTACAAAATTATATTCTAAGCCTACTTCTTTTTTATAGCATCCATTTTCTGATGATCAACAGACAAATAAAAGTTTTTATTTGATTTATAGTCAGATCTCCGTAATGTATTTTTTATCGTTTCAATATTGGTATTGAATTGACAAGACATTGTAATTGAAGTGAATTGTGAATTGACAATAAAATTGACATAAAATAAGCAGAGCTTATCCAGTTCTACATAGACGAATATAATAGAAAATCTACTTTGAGCATTTGTGAATATCAAACTACTGCTGTACTACTTGTTGTTGACCAAGAATAAAGATAAGATCAATAAATTAGCGGTAGACCAACTACTAACATGGAACATAAGGTGAAGATAATCTTGGAATAATGCCATTTCAATTTCAATGAGAGCAAAACAAAGTAAATAATGTAAAATTGTGTCTTTGGTCAGAGGACGAGGCACGAAATAGTGGTCCTTTACTACGATGCTGAAAACAACTATCCTGGCATACTGCATGTCAAGATCCGTCGTGCATCGTATTTAGTTACGTTGATGAGAAACGATTGCATAAAGAACTTGCATTTCTATTAATGATCCCCTCTGTCAAATATAAATGAGAATAAGCTTGACTCCATTATCCACCATGTGGCCTATGGCTGATGTGGGCTGTTCAGCTTTAGCAGTTTTCATGTAACCTCACCATGAAAACTGTGGTCTCTGTCGCTTCAAGGGGAAACAATGATTTGGTGACATTTATCGAACAGTCTAGTTACTATGGCAATACGAGGTGACTCATAACAATGCCACGGTCTCTAAGACTGTAATTATTCATCATATTTCCTTGTTTATCTCAAAAGCAG
The DNA here is from genome assembly GCA_907164805.1 of Brachyptera putata. Classification (NCBI taxonomy): domain Eukaryota; kingdom Metazoa; phylum Arthropoda; class Insecta; order Plecoptera; family Taeniopterygidae; genus Brachyptera; species Brachyptera putata. The sequence goes on along the minus strand of OU015464.1, from coordinate 8,770,307 downwards.
AGCTAGTTCTTTGTACTATACTTGTATCCACGAAAGACGAAAGTTGTCTACCAACATAACAAACTCAAATATCACCTTCATATTTGTGTACCTATGGTATTTTCAGGGTATTATGATTTGCAGGACAACATTCACGAAATTCAACTGCATGTTTCAAAAACGTTCAATCCTTGGAGTCGTAGTGAGATCACACATTCAAATGGTAGATGGCTTACTTCTTTTGTAAATACAAATATAACTACAATAAAATTACAAGGAAAATAAATGACAGACTTGAAAGAAACAGGTTTAAAGATTTAACTGGCTTGTTGAGAATGCAGGCCTTTAGTTGCAAATAATACAAAAAATGATCATTATAAGAAACAGACACTATAGTTCAAATGTTGAAAACTAACAATATCTACCAAGCACAACAGTACCCACACTCATTTATAATGTGAGTACAGTAATAAATCTTCAGTGTAAATACAGTATACATAAGTGGTTTCAAGTCGACTTAACGAACATTTTCTATCCACTGTAAGCGGACAGCTCAATGGAGGTCTGGGGACTAATTCAGCTTCAGTAATGTAGGGCCTAGTATTATGAAGGTGGAGCATGAACCAACAATAAATACCGTTTTTTTTCTTATCTCTGCAAGGTTGACTCATTTAGCCAGACAGGAAAGGATTCCTGTAGTAGTCTTGTAGAGAAATACTGTGGGAGAATCCTGCAATGGATTCCTCATATCTGAATAGTAGTATATAAGGACAAAGAAGGGAACCTAGGACTCAGTTGCCAGTTGACGGATCAACTCGAGAGTACTCAGCAAGAATGGTCATAGAGACCTACTTGCTATTTAATGTCATATATTCACCAGTGCGAATAAATATCTAGTTTTCTCAAGTAACCAGTGCTACAATCAATATCAGTGTCAACCTTACCTCGCACCATTCTATCCAAAATCCCACAGATGTTTACTTTTAGTTCACGCTATATAATCAATATCAACATTTCAACAAATATTCTAAATTACATGCAAAATGTAAATAAAAATGAATGAACAATATTCAAACAACAAAACATATTGATTATTCATATGACAAGAAGCAACAGCTTACCTAGTCCACTTGTCAACATTCTTTCAACACCAACCATAACTTGACCAGGTAAACCGATGGGCGATGGCTATTATATCTTTGAAATTTGAATATACCTATTCTAGTTCCATTTCAGGCAACCAATTTATAAATGTAAATGTTCACAGATCATGGCTCTTCTGATGGGCCGCTAATAGTGTCTTTGTAACGAACGTCTTATTGCAAGCATCAAAGTCGCAGGAGAATCGCAGACCTGAGTGATATCTCGAGTGAATAGTTAACGTAGAGCGTTGCGTGAACCTCTTGGAGCAAACTGTGCACTTGTATGGCTTCTCACCAGTATGCACGCGCTTGTGAATCTCCACGTACTTGATGGACCTGTTGTCGTACAAGAAACAATGTTAGAGGATACAACGTACACTAGCAACACGTACTTGATAGACCTGTTGTCGTACAAGAAACAATGTTAGTATAATAACGTCAACAATGTGTATTGTGATGATTTACGATGATTTTGAAACTCACAACCAACTCACATAACATTTTAAACGACAAGATTAAATGAAGATTACCTGAAATATTTCATACATATGTCACACGCATAAGGTTTCTCGCCAGAATGTCGCCGCCTGTGTACAATCAACGAACTGGCACTCGTCAGAACCTACGAGGTAGAATAATAAAGGTCATTAATCAAGTTACCGCTCGTCACTTGTTACTCCTGTAGGTTTGTCACATCGTATTTACCTTGTTACACTCTTCGCACTTGTACTTATCGGGTGTCAAATGACGTATCATGTGACGTACAAGCACTGACTTGGTGGCAAATGTTTTACCTGCAACACAAGAACACCAGTTATGCGTAAGTTACACGCGGTGTAACTCATTTACCAAATTAAGGGACCTATAGCAAGCCCGAACTGCAGCTTGCCTCGTTATGTTGTAGTACATGCAGGCACTGTTGTTATTACGCTCGACCTGATTCGAGCAAATCTAACAAAATAATCCAACCAAAACCGAAATAATCAAACCTAAAACCAAGCTAATTTAAGCTAAGCTAAACAGTATCAAATATAATACGATTAATAGTGTACAACTTTTTAAATAGCTATTAATAAGAGCAAAGGTACACCACTTTGCTACGTACCACATGAATCACATTGCGAACGTCCTCGGTTTGGATCGTGAGTTTGACCGTGCAGCAACAAGTGAGATTTTCTGTAAAATGATTTGTTACAATCCGTACAACTAAACTTCTTGTCCTCGTGAGTAATCTTGTGATTCGTCAAGTCGGTCGGCGTGAGTAATCGCTTTCCACATAAATCACATATATAGTCAAACGTTCGAAGATGTCTCCGCATCTTATGATCTGGAAATAGGTTAGTAATGTATCAATTACGTACAATGAGAAAGATATTACTATTTTCAACCATTTTCATTTGGTTAAATAGATCAAGCCTACGAACTGAAATGTAATACTTACACTCGAGATATGTTTTGTTCGTTGTAGCATAATCGCAGTCTGTGCAAAAGTGATCTTTTTGTTTTGTATGAATTTTGTTGTGCTTGACTACTTCAAATCTCCGTTTAAAGCGCTTATCGCATACCTGAGGAAAAGACACGGAATTACTCTAAAATGTCTCACATTAATTGAGATAAAAAACATTCATTTTATACAAAGTCAACATACCTCGCACTTGAATGGCCTGTCTGGATTATGTGTGATTTTATGTTTAGTTAATTTGTTCAACTCTGAAAAATTCTTCGAGCACAAATCGCATTGAAAGTTCTTCGGTACGTAATCAAATGGAACCGTACGAGAGTTTGAGTGCGATAAGCGATGGATTCTCAGTCTCTCACTGGTCGAAAATGTCTGGTTACATACGGAGCACGTGAACGTCGGAACATAAGGAACATTAGAAACGTGAGTCTTCAAATGTACGGCACACAAGCTAGCACTTCCAAATGTTTGATCACAGTTTGTAAATGTGCACTTGAACACTTTCGGTGCAACGGATGTTCTCGTATTTCTCTCCGTTTTGGATTTCTCTCGATTTATAATACATTTCCGTTTCCGTTTAGGCTTCAACCTATTCTTAGGTACCTCCTCTTGGCCCATTTGCCACAAGTTGCTGGCCCTGTGGAAGAGACAAGCAAATGTTTCTTGTCAAAAGTTTGCAATGAGACATCAACTTATATTCAACAAAATCATAAGGCATTGTTCTAGTTTAAGCACCAACTAAGGATGTAAGTAGATAATTAAAAAATTGGTTTTTGCTTCACAAATAGACCAGACACATTACATATATTTATAACAAATAATTACACACGATATTTGTATTCAATAGCCATCTGGTTTTAAAATTAAGCAAAATGTGAGCAAACCAAAGACAAACAGTAGCAAACTATTACTATAAATGCTTTCCAGCATTTAATGCTGAACTTATCAGTCAAAACAAGTGTACTTAGCACCATGAACTGATTCAAACACCTAGGTAAGTACCTTGTTACGACAGTGAAAGGAACTGGAGGAGGGTTCAAGTCTCACATACGTACGGTATGGGGTCTTTGAGAAAGTCCTTTCACCTATCATCACTTCATCGCTTCATTATCACCTGCCCATTCGTACCCCCATGTAAGCTAGCTGTTGGTTGGGTTGTTAAGCAACATTAAATTAAATTGGAGTACAAGAAATATGATGAGCATGATGGTTGGCAAAATAACAACTCAATTCTAATTGCGCCTACTGTACATTCCGTTTCAGAAATATGCATTAGAACAGCTATACGAAGACAAGACGTTCTATTGGAATAACGAATTGTTGTGGTAGGAAAGGAAGAACACGAAGATTCACTATAAATATTCTTTATTATATACATGGCCCAATTGAAATCTTCTCAACACTTTGAGAAGACTGGTTTGACATTAAAAATATCTTAAAGCTTCGTTCTAATCTACTGGCAGTGACTTTTTTCGTGAGCATTCAACAGGGTTCTCGTAGCGAAGCTCTTCTCGCAGCCCTGCCTCATGCACTGATACGGCCGAACACCCGTGTGGAACCTCATGTGCACGACGAGCGTGGACCTCTGCGTAAACGACTTGTTGCACTGCATGCACGAATATGGCTTCTCACCTGAACAACAAGCACAAGTGTTGGAAGACGGAGATGGAACACTTCAACAATATGTATATTATCAATGTCTCCACTAACCTGTATGCGAGCGCATGTGCACTTTCAGATAGTTATGTGCGTTGAAAGCTTTGAAACAGACGTTGCACGAGTACGGTTTCTCACCTAGAAATATCAAATCAATAGTTTTATTACAATAAAAATAATAATAAAGTGTAGGCCTACAGCACACTTGAAGATTGAGATAAAAAAATATACATTAATAATATAAAATATAAATATCATCTGAATAATGTAGTATAATCATATAACAACACTAGCTGACTCGGCAAACGTTGTTCTGCCATCGGAGTGATTTGTAGTGAATGTTGGTTGTTAATGTAAAAATAAGGTGCCGGAAGGCAAATGGTGCGCTATCTAGCGTATAGCCGCGCAAATGTTGCCGAGCATGGCGGACATTGAGTAACGCCGTGAATGTCATTGAACAACGCCATTGCTGGTGTTGTCCTTGAAGAGCCAATTTTTTGGATATTGCTCATAGGAGATATTGCTCCGAAGATCTTGTATATTTTAGGACCTTCTACCAGCCCTATCGAATGTGCGTGAGGAATTTCACGACACTCGGTCGAGCCGTTTCGCAGGAGTTCATCCTCTAACATATGACACGAGCTTTTTATATAAAAGATTATTTGGGAAGGAATAACCAAAAAGCATAGCTTGTCTATGGGAGTGGAGTTGAACCAAAAAGAATTATTTTGAAAAAAAAAAATAGAATAATTATATTACAGAACTGAGATGGCAGTATAAAAGATAAGAAGATAACCTACATGTTGTTACAATCATAGACTATATGAGCATCAATTTGACTACGTCCATTTTTCAAGAATCATTACGATATTACTGAATTGTATACTACATACTGAATCATATTACTGAGATACCGATCGTTAACAACCCATCGACAAGCACATTATTCGCGGGCACAAATGAGAAGGTGGTACAGGAAAACTGTGTCTAAAACGGAACTCAAACTCACGCTCAACTTGACTTCCATTACCAAATATTAATACAAATATAAAATGAACATAACAAAAAAAAATACAAATCACATATCCTATAATAAAGCTGACATAGTTAATAAATCAATCACTACTAAATATGATATATTATTTGAAACTTTATAGTCTAGACTATTTGATCACACCGCTGTAAAAATGAGACCACAACCGAGTACTGGTTTTAGTTATAAACATAATATAATAAATAAAAACTTAGCCTGAATGACTCCTGTGATAACTTACCAGTATGCGTTCTTTTATGTATTTTCAAATAAGTCTGAGAATTAACCGATGTTCCGCACACCTCGCACTGGTACCTGCGCTCTTGACCCTAGAAAAGATAATGATCGTACTGTAGATAACGTTGACGATCTCATTTATAAACCAGGTGTAGTCGAACCTTCAGTCGTACCGTATGAGCCAGCATGTGTCCTTTTAATTTGTTTTTATAGCGGAAACTTCGGCCACAAATCTCACAAACGAATGGCTTGATCCGTACTTCTGCAAAATGAACGTGGAATTAACAGACAATCGTACCTTTTGACAATTGTGAGCATCATTATTTCCACTCGATAATACTACAATATTACTTTCTATTAATTACAAGCATAAAACTGTATTGCGCTTGTTGTAACGTCAATACTCCTTAACTCCGAGATGGGTGAATCAGTCGCTAGCACACTTGACTGTTATTCAGGAATCAGAATACCAGGGTTAGTACCCGACATCAGTCAGGAAAAACCTGACTGAGGATTTCAGAGGTTCCCTTGTACATCAGAGTGAATACTAGGGTGGTTCCTTAATATCAAGTCACAACGGTCTTCTCATCATTCTATCATACTAATGAGCCTCAATAGATACCTCAAATAGATAGATACCTCATACCTCAATAGATTAACCCTAGACTGGTCCAAAAACCCCAACTGAAGTAATGAGATACGAGTTAACAGCCATTTTAATTTGGAGTCACATTATTTAATTAGGCCCATAAATATATACAAGGCTGTGCTTACGTCGAGTTGACAACCAATTGATTTCAATGTATTTATTTATTCTCCATTAGATTTACCTTTGTGTATTTCTTGGTGAAGGTATAAATATCTGCGAGAAGCGTAATTTTTTCCGCACGTCAGACAGGTGTGTTTCTCATCGGTGTGGATAGCTTTGTGGCTTTCGAGTTCAGCCTTTGTGTACCTAGCAAAGAAGAATATAAGATTATAATCAAGTCAAGTAATCAAGTGAATTATAGACACACGTACGTCGAATTTACTTGTGCAATGCACAATCTATTTCAATTGTTGACCTTCAAACTTTGTCTTGAGACCATTTTTCCCTTCCACTTTAGCTAAAATGAAATTGTTATTTACGATCAATCTAAAATAAGAAGGAACTACTTTTGAACACTTTTTGTCTCTTAAATATCTTACAACTAATATCATATTAAGAATCCTAGTGAGTGAACTTACGCTCCTTTTCCACAGACCTCGCATACATATTCAGTCTGACCTTCGTGCCGTCTAATATGAACTTTCAGGTTATGTGCGCTTACGGTAGAATATTCACACCGATCACAAGCAAACTTCTTGTGAGCATCAGTGTGAGCGACTTTACGGTGATAATCAAACGTAAAGATAGTTTTGAATCTTTTGAGACAGACATCGCAAGAGTAAGGCCGGTCAGTTGAATGTGTTAAAAGATGCCTCTTCAGAACACTCCTGGAAGAAAAAGAGGAACGAGGTAGATTTTTGCCACTTATTCAACACACACACTATACAAACTATAGCAAAGTGTTAAAAATTTTGTGTACATTTTCGAGAAAACTTTCTGGCATATCTCACAAGCATGATGTTTAGGTATGTGAGTCTTGACATGAGAGTCGTAAAGATAGGGACTTGTGTAGACTCGCTCACAGCCTTGAAATTGGCAGAACAGTTGTGTCGGTGCTAAAGTCTTGAGTATTCTCTTCTTCTCCGGTTTCACAGGGATTGCGGCTTTACCGGACAATCGTTTGACACATTTCGGAGATGTCTTATCTTTAGTCTTTGGCTTCTTTTGATTGGCAGGTGGTGGTTCAGACAAATTCTTCTTCAATTGACCTCTTGTTTGGCGTTGCTGCTTTTCTTCAGTTTCCTTCACTTTCAAGTTCTCGTATACTGGCCCCAATACTTGACATTGCTTATCTGCGTCATAGTTTACAGTCTGTTCCACTGTGGGAGTCACAATACGTGGATCACCAAGAAATAACTCGAGCTGTGACCTGGAACAGACAAATTACATTCCGTCATCTACCACACGCTCTAAAGTTAACAACTGAAACTATCTTTGATTACATGTATGTCAATTACTAATATTAGTACTTTAACTACATAACACTGACCAACTCTGTATTTTATCCTTGTACATAACTGCAAAAATGGGAACAATATATGAAGATCAAAGCTTTAGGAGATAATAGTACTTTTGCTACAATCAAAGTAATTCAATCAGAGAGTAAATGTTAATGAATGAAATAAGATATAGTAATTACTAAATGAAGTAAATGTCACAGAAGAGAATTTTTAATGTATAATACAGTATCTGTAATACATATTTTATGGTCTGCTGGCTAGTCAGAAGAGAGCTGCTAAGGAGTATTACGGTGACCATAAGAACGGTGGAACACTCAAGGATGAGGAGAGGCACAAGTAACAATATGTTTTGACTAGGAAGCACATATATATTGACACAATTACATAAACAGGTGTTTAATGTTTCATAGAGAACTTGCCATGTTTACTAGTATACTTAGAATACAATTCATCAGCTGTTCTTACAATATTACAAGGAAACATACCAACTTTTTTTTAATTGAGGAATTTCAATGACAAGTAAATCTTAGCAATATGCCAACAATAAAAATAGGAAGTTCAGAAGGTTGTCAAATGTCAGAATACACACAAACAGCACAAACACAAGGAACATAAAAAATACAACAAGAATGGATTCTTTGATAAAATATCCAGTATTTGTCTGGAATCCACGTTCTGTTTCTCCTGCAGGGACACCAGCTTACAGTGGCAACATTGTAAGCATATTTTTGGATGAGCGTTAACTCAATTTTACCATAACAGTACTCAGAAAATTAATTCAGTGTGTTTTCTTGTTCGCGTTCTACAGGTCAAACGAAAACGCAAATGTAAATGAAATTTGGCATGCACATTTGTCATCACCTAATTCGATATTGTATAGCTCTGAGTCGCAATCAGTTGAACCAGAAGAAGAAACAAGAAGAAACAATTTTGAAATTTTGAAAACCCCCATGAGAATTACTACTGAAGAGGGGGAAATGTGAAAAAAATACCATCTTCGAATAAATTCAAATTTATAAAGAATTTATGTATACAAATGATACACATTATTCCAAAGTTTTACATAAAGCAGATAAGTCATGTCAAAGAAAAAAATTATAACCTAGATTTTAGATGAATATTTAAATTTCTCTCAAGAAAATTAAAATGTAAAACCAATTAGAGCATAAAACAATTGAAATAATGAAAAAATACTTCTTTTCAGTACGAAAATAATCATTTAAAAATCAAAACATGTAAAAATAATTAGGAAATTATGAATGAGAAATATACAAGAATATGTAGTCACAAATTACACTGTAATTACTACAAAACCGACTGAAAGTGGCAGTCAAGTCATTTAGAAATTTAGCACGGACATTTTTCTCATTGAATACTCCCAATTATCAAATATAATTATCTGAAATAGACACTCATGCTGAATCTAGATCTAAAACAGCTATGGCATTTCAATTAAATAATCTACTTGGATTTCGACGACGTAAATTAGGTCCCGCAAAGGTCCCGGCAAGAAAACAAGAACATTTCCAGAACATAAGTTGAACAAATATTTCACCACACATCCCCAGAAGAGATTTTAGCAGAGACAAATAATAATACATACAGAATATTACCTAGTGAATAATTAAATTATAATTGTTGCTCTTGATGCATACAGAAAAACACTGCCATCTTCAAATGGAAGAATTGCCATTGCTCTCATGTTCTTGAAGACAACATTGTACGATTAATCACAGCTCTTTTAGGTTTTCGCATGGCACTTCTGATGTGTTTTTAATAACGTCTTAGAAACGAATCCTTTACTACATTGTGGATGTGAACACTGGTACGGCCTCTCGTTGCTATGATACCGTTCATGGATGACCAGCGTCGAGCGTTGAGTGAAACATTTACTGCACGTACTACACTTGTACGGTTTCTCGTTACTATGCGTCCGGACGTGTACTCGGAGATTACTACGTTTGTTGAATTTCTTTGCGCACTGAAAACCAAAACCCTTATTTACTTATCACCGAACTTTCTATATGATGCATCGTTTATAGGTGTACTGGTCCAGGAGTGAAGGACATGAATGAGGCCAAACTCATAGCTTGAACATCATGTGTACAAGCTTGATTACTAAACTATAAACTATAAATGCATCTTTTTTATTCAAGTTTAATCTATCAAAGACCAGACAGATAATTCAAGTAATCAGGCATCAACTGTCTTAATCGACAAATTAAAGGAGATAGTGGGATCACATGCTCTAGCTACTGTGCCTATTGAGAGATGAAACTTGAAAAAGTGACAAGATCATACAAATTAATGGTACTGTATTAATGGTCAGTAATAACAAATATTGTTCAAATAGAAATGTTTCAAATAGCATGTTTTTGCTAGAATAACTACAAACATTTCAGTTGTGGATTAACACATGTTGACTACTCTAGTTCTCATTCTCTGTAGATCTTTTTTCTCTGGTGATATATCTTTAGTCGATACACGTATACCGCGTTAGACTTACCGTTGAGCAATCAAAGGGCTTTTCACCAGTATGAGTGCGTCGATGTATGATTAAACTGGCGTTGGACGTCATGGCGCGACCGCACAAGTCACACAGGTATAACTGTTGGGCACCGATGTGTTTAGATATATGCATGGTCAGTGACTTCTTGTAAGCAAAAACCTACGGATAAAGAACACAATCAACTTGTAATGCTGTATGGCTCAAGTCAATAATATTACGATAATGTGAGGTTATACACACCTTGTTACACTTCTCGCACACGAAAGGTTTGATATCTTTATGAAGTTCTGGATGTTTGGATCGCTGATGAGCAACAAGATAATGTTTCCAGATATAACCTCGGCCGCAGATCTCGCATTGAAATGGAGTCGAGTCAGAATGCACGTTCATATGCGTCTTAAGTTCACTGTTTGTGTGATAGCCTTTCCCACATTCCAAGCAGTTATATCGGAAGTCTTGATTGTGTCTTTTCAAATGGATCTTAATGTAGGACTTATAAATAGTCTTATAGTCACATATAGAGCATATGTGATATACACAATCTCCTGAATGTATTTTCTTGTGGCCTTTCAGTTCATATCGACTCTTATATGATTTATGACAAATATCACAGGCAAACGGTCTGGTATCCATATGGCTTCGTTTATGATTGCGAAGGTTTTTGCTTGTTTGAAATGTTTTCTCGCATAAATGACACTTGAACTCATGACAAGTAGAGTTCACGTGTGTGTCTAGCTCTGTCTTGCTGAGAAACGTTGAGCTACATTTGATGCACACGAAAGCAGTCTCATCATCCTCGTTGACTTGTTCGTTTGCTTTGCTTGGTGCCTTCACGTCAAGGACAGGAGATGGAGAAAATTTGTCTACAGCTTTTGACCTGCAAAAAAGACAGATTTCAAATCTTCGTAACTAATAACTGTTAGTAGCATTGTTCAGGTTCAGTCGTTGAAACGTAAAATGACTCATGCTTCAGAATGTAGACACTCAATTAATATCAAGACAGTGCCCATCAAAAATACTCCAGATTAAACTTTGATATCTTCAGAAAATATTGAATTACTCTGCATAAGTCAAGAGCACAAGAAACTACTAACCAGCAGCCTCGACTGACAGTCATCTCGACTTCACTTTTCCAAATATGCTACTGAAGTGAAATAAGGCATGCGATTTTCACAACCAAAGTTGGCAGCACAAGTTTGCATTCACTTTCACATTCATGAGTATTATGACAGGGCCTAGAGAGATTACATTAAAATTTCATATTTTATGTCATTTTATTCTTTTTACGAGTAAATACATTTAAAACTGGTAGCAAATTGGTGATTCATAGTTAACTTGAATACATTCCTGTACTGGCACACATTTATAAACAGTATATATATATATTCATTAAAAAAAAAAACATAAATTGGCCTAGCAGAATTTCGGTTATTACCTCGTTCAATGATAACATAGTTATGACAATACATTTCACTCAAGTCAAGACTCACACTCAATTATTCACACAAAACTGTTATTATCTGTAAAATCAGTCGATAATATTGAATACCCAATCAATATAAAAGTGTTAGTAAAAAAGTCTCAACAAATGACCAGTTAATCCACTTAACTGAAATATAAGGAAGGTGTACAATAAACATTTAAATATTACATATCTTACTGCTAGTTATTATACTTGCTCATCAATTCTATTATGATCTTTCAAAATGTCTGAACACAAAAAAATCATAATCACCAAAATCATAAGATTTAGCTACGGATGGACTATCATTAATTTCTCTTAGAACTGTTTGAAAGGACATCACCGAGAATCAACAGTGAAGGGCCTTCACTCGTCACAACGCACGGGTTGGTCTTGCGTACAACCGTCCTTGAACATTTTCAACTTTTTCTTGGGATTGGCAAGCAAACTTGACGATAACACCACGCAATCATGGTTCCTACGAAGTGGAATATTATCAAACGTTACACCGCAAGATTTACATCGATACCGGTTCCATTTTTCTTTATGGTTACGCAGGAAATGTTTCTTCAACTCCAGTTTACTACCAAACGTACAGCCACATTGTTCGCACAATAAGTAGGGAGTATAATTTGGAGCATGAATAATCTTATGCACTTGTAATTCTACTAATTTACTAAATGATTCCTTGCAGACAATGCATACAAATGGTTCGAGTACTTTATGCTCGGCACTATGTGCCGCCAATTCAATTTGTGACGAATATACTTTAGTACAATAACTACATTTGAAAACCATTTTACCGCAACGAGTTTTATGTTTTCGAAATGTGTTACTACTCGTTGTGGCAAAATCACAAAATGGGCACACAAATTTCTTGGTTCCATCATCGTGAACGACTTTGTGTCTATACAGTCCGAACGAAGTGTCGAAACTCTTCTTACAGTACAGGCATTTAAACTTCTTCACGTGGCTCAAAGAATGCTCAGCCAGCAGTTGGTCAGTTGAAAAACTTTTCTTGCAATCCGTGCACTTTTTAGACTGCTTAAGAATTGAATAGTAAATTCTTGTTTCCATCACCTCGGAGATATCATTAGCTGGTAAACATCTGTAAATGAGAGATTACTTTAGATATATCTCCTGAAATAGCATCCAGGCATGAGCAACTAAGTGGCTAAATTACAACTGTGCCAAAGTCAGAAAAGTCTGGCTCCAATTATAACGAACAAAGAGTAATCCCCGGAAAGAATATATTTATGAACTTTCCATCAAGTACAGTATTCAGTATTCTTCATTTCACTTTAGTCTTCCTCATTTCTTGATTCCACAACTATGGACACAAAACTTACCACCATTCTAATCTAATACATAATAATAATCACAGAGCATTCACGAGTTCATATGTATCCGAACTTCATTTTCTCTATAATCTCCTCTATGAACAACTCAAGTACCGGTAACACAAGTATGCACTTGGCAATCAAACAATGGCCTCTTGTCACGTGCTATAGGAGGTTGGTATGAAGTATGTACAAGTGTAAACTAGATCTAGAAGAGAAATAAAACTAAAACTGAAAGCAAATAATCATGAATTACTAAGAAAAATTACTTATTTAGAATGGAACCTATTGGTAGTTACACTACTGTTCATTATTTGCCAAAGGACTAGGACTGGGACAGAGAAAAAATAATATTACTTGTCACGTTTTATGCAACTTCACAACAGAACGTTTAATTACGGATACTTGGCATCATGTAAACCCAACACATGCTTTTGGTAGGCCTATACATACAAATAGAAAGCCAAGTTGTACATACCAGGACACAATTATGGTACCTAACAACTCTTTTAGTCATGAATCAATACTAGGATTTAAACGGCGGTATTTCTTTTATCAAGTTTAATTGTGTTCATTTTAATAGCTGTCTTATTACATTAAATGCACATAACGAAAAGCACGGTCAACATACACAGTTATCACGTAACATATGTATAGTATTATGCAACTAAATGCAGTCTTTATAGTACGTAGTACGTACCTACACTATGATTATTCACTGAAGTAGCTCGAAGTTGCATTGAAATAGAATAGGAATTCAATAATATATTACTATGACCTGTATGAAATAGGCTACTTGTTTTACAAGTCTACATATATGTACTAGTAAACATTGTCTCTAATCTAGTTCCTTAGTGTATTTACTAAGACATGTCTGATACCTTGTAATACTTGTTAACAATAATTGTTCTTCATGAAACAAATTACCAGAAAATGGAAATTTACAACTATGACACTTGTGAACAAATCATTGGATATTTTGATCCATTAATTTACAACATATGTTGACTTTATATTTTTTTTTACTGAAATGGAACGAATGACTGGTCCTTCAACAAAGGTTTATTACGTGTCAGAATGACATTTCACTTGTTTATTTTTGTGCCCCTAATGGTGACTATTGGAGCACTAAATTAACACTTGATAAGATTGGCAGCATTCCAACAAATTTGGCACCGCCGCCTCCGTGGCTCAGTCAATCATCGCACTGCATTAGGAACTGAAGTCAGGTCGGGCGAGAGTTCGAGTCCCGCTTAAGGCATGGGTTTTTTAAACGTCGTTTCACCTATCATCACTTCATCGTTTTGTTTTCACCCGCTCATTCGTACACCCGTATAACCTAGCTGTTGGTGGGTTGCTAAGCAGTATTAAAATTTTAAAATTCAACTATGCCTACTCTTTTCATGAGAATTAAGAAGAGTTTTAGTAATGAATGCTTTGAAACAGATGGTGCACTCGTAAGGGCGTTGGCCAGTGTGATACCTCAAATGTACGGTCAGGCTGGAACGTTGCGTGAAGCTCTTGTGACACTGATTACAAGAGTACGGTTTGACACCAGTATGAGACAACTTGTGCATCTTGAAGTACTGCGGTGAGGTGTACGAGCGGCCGCACTCGTCGCAGATGTAAGGACGTTCGAGGGTGTGACGTCTACGATGGACACGGAGTGTTTCGTTAGAACTGACTTGAGCGCCGCATATATCGCACACGTAGTACTTCTTGATGCCGGCATGACTGAGCTTGTGTCCTCGGAACGCTCCTCGGTTGTTGTAGCTGCGACCGCACTCCTCGCACTGATACACTTCGGGTTTATAGTTCGGATCGTGTTTTCTCATATGAACATGCATGTTGTGTTTGAATCCAAACGACTTACTACACAACGGACAAACATACGGCTTTAGCTCCTTATGCTCCTGTTTATGTTCCTTCAATCCAAACCTAGATATACATTCTTTGTTACATATATCGCACTGATATAGCTTTTTATTGCAACGCAACCGCTTGTGCTTGAGGAGATTAGCTTTACGAGTTGTCGTGAAATTACAAACATTGCAAACGTAGTTGACCACTTCTTTCTCGACTGCTTTTTGTCGTCGCTTCGGTTTCGGTTTCTCCTTGACGGGTAGAGGAGGTTCGTGAGTTGATATATGTTTCTTTAAATGTCTATTGGAAGGAAACTCCTCACCGCAATCGCACAGAAATTGTTTTGATATAGGGTATGCTACTTTTCGTACTCTATGCTGTCGAGTATTGTAGTAATCTTCTAAATACCTGAAAAGAAGAAATTGTCTCATGAATTTCTAGCACCGCTTTCACAAGCTTCAGTATTACACATATCTTGAGTAGCCCTACTACACATACGAAAACAATGTATTTCACATCCTATACATAAAAAGGCTCTAGTCAGTAGCGTGTGGGTTGACAATAATGCTATGTGATGCAGGTTTACATGGAATTGATTAGAATCACAATTTAATTTTTTTTTTTTTTTTACGACAGTTTTATGTTTGAATAACCTTGGTAGTCCGGTGCGCACCGGAATGATTATGAAAAATCTAAACTGACAAATATAGGCTAGTTGAAAAAGAAGTTCATACAAGGGGTTTTCAACAAAAATGTGTAGAATTTAGCGTTTAGACCTTTTTTCCACCTTTCTTAGTTGTACAAATAGTAAGGTTTTAAAATATGCATGATATAAAAATTATAATTCTCTAGATATTTTCATTTCCTATAGACGTTTCAAATAAGTATCAAAGTAAGATCTTCTAATTATCGCAGATATGCAGTTGAAAACATAATGTTCAACTGCCTACCTCGGAAAACATTAAATGCAAGTGTAATACTGTACATCAAATGCATACCATTATGTAGGTAATAAAAAGATCCATTATATACTTATATAGTTGTCAAGTAAAATCATCACCAGAACATGTAAATCAGGTTGAAATTTAGACCTATCAGGAATTAAGATCAAAAACTCAAGTCAAGCACATACGAAACATAATAAATGTTAACTGAAATTGATTTCTGTTTTAATAAATAATTGTCCACTGGTGACTACCAACTTTTTTCACAAAACATAACAAATATTGACTTTCAATAGAAATAAATATTCAATAGAACTAAACTGAATTGAGTATTGGGGTTTTACAGCGCGTCAACGATGAGATTACGGTATATTGTGCCGGGTAAATATTCAATCGAGTGGGCTATTTATTCCGAGGGTTCCACCAGGGTATCTGTTAATGCCCACATATTATATATATCTAGGTGACCTACTGATAAGCCACACCTATCACTTGTGGACAATCGTATTTTGTATTTCATTCATTATTACTTATCCGCACGCCTAAACATGCACTCATCATGGAAGGAAGAACAGAATATGAAAAGAGGCAAAATAAATACAAATAACAAATGGATTAATTATTATCAACATTTTAATTACATGGCTAAAGAGGCCAGAGGGCAACACAATACAACAATCAAATACAGCAGCTTTAGAAAAGTAGTTCAATAGTATTACTGCATCCATATTCCTCTTTTTGTTGAATTTCTATTTGTGTAGCTAACTGAAATACCAACAGAATAGGGTACTGGAAAAGATGCCCAATATCCACAGAAATTCATTTTTCAAAAGAGGAACCATATAGACCTAACTAGGTGAAAAAAAACACACTTTCAAACACCAATATGGCCAGATAACAAAGTGGCTGCCTTTTAAATGTGAATAAATGACTAATTGTTTTTTGTCTTAAAAACTCCGTAACCGACATATAAGCTTACATCTAGTAAAAAGTTTATAAAAATTGAGCACAAAAATTGAAAATTGATATACAGGCAATTTATAATTAGAATTAATGTTGTAATCTTTTCACAGTTATGAGTGACATACCGTATACGGTATACCTTGACTTGAATTTAGTTGTATTGCACACAAGCAGACAAGTTATTTTTCAAAGTGTCAATAATTATTTTTCGGCCCTCGAGGGATATGAGAATTTAGAAAACCAAACCTTCCGGTACAATCCAGAATGCAATTTTTAGATGAGCGTGGCAAAGACTTCACTTACTCCAAAATATCGAGCTTCGTTCTTATGTTTGTTTGTTTTTTGTTAATTTTGTGCACGGTATACAGCTAACCAAACTAACCAAACGACTAGAAACTTTCCTGAACATTCGTGCCATACCAGAATAGGTTGGTATTTTTTTTTTTTTTAGTAAAATTGGTTTGATAGGTTTTGAGTAAACTTGGAAAATCTCTATAAGAACAGCATTGAGCAGAATTTTCAACTCTTCAATTGTATCCAATTTTAAAAAATCACAGAATATTCAGAATGGTCTGATACATGTTTCTACCAAGTTTGAAGAAATTTTTGTGATATTTTGTATTGGGAAAACATCAAATATTCAGTACAAAGCTTGTGACGTGTCAATCGGTTGGGTAACCTGTTAAAGGTTGCTTAATGACAGCTATTACTTATAAGGTATGGTTGAATATGATAGTTCAAAATCAAGGTATGTATAGCTTCCAAATACATTTCATATAAATATCTCGCTCATCTTACAACGCACGTGCTGCGTTTTCCTCATGTTATACCATTTTTTCAGTATACTGTACCAAAACCTAGGGCTTGTAATAATTATAAAAATGGTTTCAGTCAAGCTTATTCATCTTTCAAATTCCAAAGGTACTCTAAATGACCCCTTCAATAGGTACTAAAATGGGGGTACTAATGACCACGTGATGATTAAATGTAAGTGATGTCAGGTGGAAGGATGTTCATAAAGACCCATGTGATGCATACAGTAGGACTCAAACCCAAAACCGCATTTCACCGAGTTGCGTTGGACGATTATAACAACTACAAGCAAAGTCATAGTGAGTAACATGGACCGTAGATGATCCATAAGTGTTCATTTCTGATTACTTTAGCTCGATATATACAATAAGGCACATCAGTACTTGCGTATCAGATTGTGCACCTAGCTAATGCAACCAGAAAGCACCAGTCTGTATCACGACAAGGAAATTTGAAAATAATAAATATTTTTCCTACAATAGATTAAAATTCACCATACTATAATACGGTAAGACGTCTATGGCATTCCTGCATCGTGAATTAACGCTAGTACATCTGAGATTTAGAATACGGAAACTACGAGGTTATTTCGGGCAGCGTTGAGTAGTGAAGATACTGGACGTTTGCGTCAGGTTTCAGGTTACCACGGATCCACGATCATGATTACTCTGTGAATCATGCCACTTACGCACTCCTTGTGCCTCTCAATCACGGCACAGCACGAGTCAACTCGCAGTGATAACAGTGTTTACAACTTCTCACTTGATTGAACTCGTGTTTGTTGCAACTGAATGATGAGTTTTCTCATGAGTATTAAGTAGTGTCTTGGTTACAAAAGACTTCTCACATTGGTAACATTCATAAGGTTTGATGCCACTGTGGAATCGTTTGTGGACAGTTAACGTAGAATGTTGAGTGAAGCTTTTGCTGCACTGATTACAGGAGTACGGCTTGGCGCCGGTATGAGACCGTTTGTGCATCTTGAAGTACTGCGGTGAAGTGTACGAACGACCACACTCGTCGCAGATGTAGGGACGTTCGCCCGTGTGTATTCGCATGTGTATTTGTAACGTTTCCTTGGACGACACAGACTTGAAGCATACATCACACTGGTATACTTTGTTTAAATTAGCATGATAAAGTTTGTGCACTCGAAGAGAGTTTCTGTGTCGAAACGTTTTCCCACAAGTGTCGCACTGATAGTCCAATCCAAGTTTAAAGTTGGGATCATGCTTCTGTTTCATGTGAAAGTCCAAATTGTTTTTGTACGAATAAGATTTCTTGCACACCTCACACTG
Organism: Brachyptera putata; assembly: GCA_907164805.1. NCBI lineage: Eukaryota > Metazoa > Arthropoda > Insecta > Plecoptera > Taeniopterygidae > Brachyptera > Brachyptera putata. The sequence continues at coordinate 8,751,500 of OU015464.1, read as the reverse complement.
GAAAGGTTTGACCATTTCATGTACAGCTTTATGTTTTCGAAGTTCAGACATATGATAAAAACCCTTCTTGCAAATGGTACAATGATAGCTAGAGTCTTTGAGGTGTTTTCTCTTTTGATGCAAAGTAAGTCTGAAGTTGGAAAATGTTCTATAGTTGCACAGAGAACAAATATGATCTAGATCGCCAGTGTGACGTTTTACGTGGATCTTCAACTCTTGCGGCCTCTTGAATTTCTTATCACATAAATGAACTGTACACTCGTAAGGTCTCAACTGACTATGTTTAACCTTGTGGCACTTCAACAACCAACTCGACGTACATTCCTTTGCACACAAATCACACTTGAATGTTTCTGCCTCTTCTTCTGCCGTGACATCAGGCTCTGACACTGGCCTATGTTGACTACGTTTAGAAGCCTTTGGTGACATCTTTACATGTGACGTTAGAGTCTTTAACCGGCTACTACGAGCATAACGCTTAGTTCCAGGTTCAACAGAAGCTTCTTTGGACACAGAAGTGGTTTTAGATATGAGATTCTTAGACGAGCAACTATCTCGAGAATGTCCATACATATATTTATCGGAATCTGCGTTGAATCTGGAAAGAAGAGATGTTTTAATGATTGGTCTATGTTGGATGTCAAGGTATGGAGAGGTCACCACACCATTCAACACACTGCTAATTCTGTCTAGTACTGTATTTCTGTTCATAACCGAGCATTAATAAAAAGGCGAGCTATAAAATGGATAGGGAATATTGTTGAGTACTTGATATTTCCAACACAATTTATTGGCAGTATCAGTATGAATAATTGTTTTCTTGTTTTCCTCGTAGTACAACTTTCTTATCAATTAGACATCATACCGAATGTTTATTTTGGTTGTGATAATTAATGTATGCATATCTTTATGCATATATGCCCTGGAAAATGTAGTTTTGTTCAACAGTGAATTTGTTAACTGAAACCATTACTATCATTACTATGACAAGATATTACTAGTATTGTAATAGCAAGAATTGACAAATGTTTTATTATGTACCATGAAGCAGCTGTTCCAATCAGCTAAGGCTATGATAAGGAGATGAGGTAAACAAAGTAAAGAATGTATATTCAAACACTTTGATTGGTTATATAACATAGCCAATACAAAGCCCACACATAAAGAATGTGTACCGGTAGATATAAAATTTTCATGAGCTAGACTAATCGTCATTTCCGTTGAAACCGTTATATTTAAAATGAACATTTTATAAATGAATTCTTCACGGTAAAGTTATGTTTTGTCCCCTTCTAGTTTCTTGTAGGAATTTAACACTGTAGATCTATTCTTCTTTCTACTGTATTGTAACTTTCTTAGCCACATATTTTATAATTATTTTAATGTTACTGCATGTTCAAAAACTAAAATCTAAATTTGAATACTGTACCAATATTTAATGAAGTAGGCCTATAGGAAATTTTTCCAAGCTGCAACTGCTACCAAGGTTACAGTCACGTTTGCTCTGAGTTACACCTACCTTTACTACAGATGTCCTCAACAATGTATGTCAATTAGACATTTTCAAAAATTATTTGCCATCAACAAATATCTACAAAGAACCAAAATGAAATCAATACCTAATTGTATCGTTTGATTCACCCTGATAAAAGAAAATGTTTGAAATAAGTGCAACCTTTGAATTAATTATTAATAAATAATATTTTAATCATATTGACAAGTACTAAGACACAGTTGTCAGTGCTAGATTATCACTGCCTCATAGCGTAATAATCATGGAACCAAGCACACAATAAAATGTATTTTTTGAAAGTTGAAACTTTTCTAACCAAAGTACCGGTACAAGCATTAGAAACGTACATACAAACGCATCCAGGAACTGAATTGCTATTTGAATAATGCCATAATATGGATTGATGGATACACAATCTAATTTCAATGACACTTTCAATCACCTGGCATCTTCAAAAGCAGATTCACATTAAAAAAAAAGTTGTACTGTATATATAGAAATAGTTTAGGTGTATAAGAATATGATTCCTCATCAGTTCTAGACAACTTACTTCAAAATTCATAAATCAATGCTTTTAGTAAGAGTAAGAATTATTTATAAAATATCAAAACTTGATATATTTAAAAAAAAATCTTCTATAGAATGTTCAAGGCACTATGTATTAGAAAACCAATACAGGTTTTTACAAGTTCAATTAAAATTCAACTTCAAAACATTCCATATATTGTATGAAAAATAAATTATTTCACTTTGTTGGCCTACTACACACGATATAACATTCAATGAACTTAAACGAACAAGCTTGTGAATACACTGTAACAAGCGCTATACCACAAACAAGTGCTCGGTGTGAGTTTTTCTCTGATGTGATTTTAGCAAACTGTTGGAAACAAACGACTTGTTACACAACAGACACGTGTACGGTTTGATACCGTCGTGCGTTCGTATATGTACCGTGAGGGTAGAAAGTTGCGTGAACGACTTATTACACTTAGTACACGTATGCGGCTTCACGCCATCGTGAGTCAAACGATGAACCTTTAGATAGTCTGCTTTGCCAAAACTCTTGTTGCATATCTCGCACACGTATGGCTTCTCGCCTGTATGTATCCGCGAGTGAGCCTTGAGCGACTCTCCGCCTGACAGCGTCTTACCGCACACGTGGCACATCATGCTGTTATCGCCGAGGTGATGACACTTGCGATGAATGCGCAGGGAATTGTTATGCAGAAATCGCTGTCCGCAGAACTCGCACTGATAACGCAGTCTCTCTTTATAGTCAGGCTCGTGTTTCTTCTTGTGCAACGCCAAGTTACTCTTGTACGGGTACGACTTCGGACAGAGGTTGCACTGGAAGGGTCGCAAGCCGCTGTGAATCGTCAAGTGACGTTTCAGTTCGGTCTGCGTGTAGTAACCGCGGTTACAAGTACCAACATCGCACTTGAACTTGTACTCGTTCAAATGACGTCGCTTGTGCACGAGTAAGTTGGACTTTTGGAAGGTGCTATAGCCACAAATCGAACATATGTGATCCATTTCCTTGTTGTGAGTTTCCTGGTGTTTCTTCAACTCAAACGCTCGTTTGTATTTCCGCTGGCACACGTCGCACTCAAATGGTCGATCAGTGCTGTGGACTATCATGTGCGCTTTAAGATTGCCTTTATTATTGCATTCCTTATTACAAACGGCACAGGTGAAGAGCATTCTATGCTTGATTCTTGTCTTGCACTGCTCTTTTATTTCATTGGTCAACCTAGAAAGAAGAGAAACCTTTATGTTCCAGAATAGATCATAGAGCTGCCATGTCAGATAATAACACTCAAGTCTCATTCAGTGCTTACATTAATATCACTATTTACATTTACACATTGATATGGTTCGACACTTTTGAGATTGGGTGAAATAAAATTTGCTTCAATTTCATGCAGACTATAGCTGCTAATTAAGGGGTTCTTGAAGATACTATTACACCCAAGTCCTTGCTAAAAAATGGTGGTGGTATAATCTTCGGTCCACAGGACTTGATTATATGTAGGGCCTATCAAAGAGGAACTACACCTACAGTCGGTTGCATGAGTTTCAACATCAACTGACTAAAGAGCGTGACTGATCACCACCGTTGCTGCCTAGCACGTCTAGAGCCAATCTACATGTACGAGGTATGAACTAACCCAAAGGCTGCCAATGTAGCAGGAAGGAGCTGGGAAGGTTGGCACTAGAACCCATGTGACTTGACATGTGACGTGAACAACGTATTCGTCGCAAACCGTTTAGATCACAGGTGACATTAATAAGGTCGTTCAATACTGTTATACATCTGATATACTATCAACGATGAACGTTGAGTAAACGATTTTTGGCACTCGATACAACTGTATGGTTCAACTCCATCGTGCATTCTCAGGTGCACATTCAACGAACCAGACTTACAAAATGCCTTGGCACGTGACAAATATATTGTTTCGTCCCGTTGTGCAAGTGCCTCTTCAACGAGTCCTTATAAGACAATGTCTGTCCACAAAGCCCGCAGATGGTCTTACTCAAGCCTAGATGGCCACGTAAAGATGAGAGATAAACAGACTGTTTCTCATATACAGGACACTCGTTACGGCTCTTGGACGTAGCATCGTGGGTTCATTTGTGATACAATAAACTGTTCCTCAAAGCGTAAGCCTCATCGCACACGTTGCACTTGAACGACCTCTTGCCATTGTGAACGTTCTGATGCTGTTGTAGTTCATACGATGAGTGGAAACCCTTGGGCATAGCGTACAATTATACTCGAAGTTAGAGTAATGGGTGTTATGATACGTCAACAAATTAGACTTCTGCACGAACATGGTCCTTCTTTCCTTCATGAATGAACAAGTGACGGGTCACTTCGAACGACCGTTTAAAACTCTTATTGCATAGGTTGCAGGTAAACAGTTGGTCAACGCTTTATTTTACCATGTGACGTTTTAGAAGTACCTTTGATGTACAATACTTGTCACATTCTTCACACTTGAATAATGCTTGTGGCACTCCGCAGCAGTATTTATACGTAGTTTGTTTACTTTTTGAGACCTGGAAATAAGATTTACCAGCATCAGCTATCACGGAAATGATACTACGGCTTTACTGATGACACGTGGTAGCAAGGCTGAGGAAAACTCTCACATGAAATGAGCCATATTTTTTACTCTCCCCATAGCTTTTTTTTAGGTGCTGACTACTGTTGATACTGAACAGTTTCTGATAGCAAACAAACAAGACTGTCATGCAGCCTGGATGAGGAAAACAACATGCAAAGAGCTTATTTAAAGTGTTTTATTTCAACGGCTTGGTCATCAGTGAGCGTGAAACTTCTGAACTCTCACAAGTGAATATTGTACAATTTCATTTCACTCTTTCATATTTTTTTGTAATATTATAAATGTGCTTCTCACCTTATTGGGATTTTTTTTGTATATTTTATAAATCATCATTTCAGTTATTATGATTTCTTGAAGGTTAACTTGTGCATACTACATATCTATTATATACATTCCAGTTTCATTGTTGGTAATCCTTTGCCTAAGTTATTGTTTGTTCATGTATAGACATCATGTGAGAAAATTTCAAACAAAATTCTTCAATTGTATTTTGGCTCACCATTTATTTTTAAATAATAAAATATATAAAATAGTAACATGAACATTTAATAAAGAACTGTACGTTAACATTCAACAATAATCTAAGCTTAGTAACCGACCAATAATTATTAAACTTCAGATTGATGGTTCACTTTCGTGATGTTTCCTACGATGAGATTTTAGAAGTGTTTTCGAGACAAAGCCCTTCATGCAAATGTCGCACTGGAATGGCCTTGCTCCGGAGTGGTATAGTTTATGTAGTGTCAACGTTGACCGTTGTGAGAACGCTTTCAAACAATTCAACTCGTCACATTTGTAGGGCTTTACACCGCTGTGTACGCGCATATGCACGTTCAAGTTCTCCCGCGCTCGAAACGCCTTATCACACAGAACGCAATTGAACGGTTTAATATTCAGATGTATAAGTTGATGACTCTTCAGAGATTCCTTGCTCGTCAAGACCTTATCACACTCAGGGCAGCTGTAACGACTGCCCCCTTCATGACATTTAAAAATATGCAAACGCAAACCAGCCTGTACTGCAAACGTTCTACCGCACAAGTGACACTGATTTTTACGTTCTATAACATAGCCGGATTCGTCATGAGTCTTCAAATGTTTGTCATAGCTGATTTTCTTGGCATACACTTTGTCACATATCTGACAAACAAATTGGTTACCAGAATGATGAGAGTTCTTGTGGACTTGCAACTCGACATTGGTGTGAAAACCTTTCTGGCAACTCGGACAAAAAAGCTTGAAAGCATTTAAATGACGATTTCGGTGTATAGTCAACTGCGATGCTTGAACAAACTTCCTGCCACAGATCTCACATAAGAAGTTAAGAACTATGTCGTGAATCTTTTGATGGGTTTTCAGTTCGAAAGAACGTTTGAACATTTTGTTGCACTCCAAGCATCGAAAAGGACGGGAATTACTATGCGTTATATTATGTCTTCGTAATAAACCTTCAGTGTTATATTCTTTATCACAAAACTGGCATTGATATTTGCTCTTATTTGAATGCTCAACTTTGATGTCAACTGATTCAACTTCTAAACCAGCTTCTTTCTGAACTCTAAAATTCAATTTTGAACACTTTTTGCTCAGCGAGACAGGTGGCGGTACGTTGCTTAGCAATGGAACATTACTACTGGTATCGCTAGGCATCACAACACGTATCGCTCGACACCTGTTATCGCTAGCCATTAGCCGACAAATCTTTTCTGACGAATCATTATTCTGTGTAGACGAACCAAGTTTCTTACGATCGATAGAGACTTGAGAGCTGTAAAGAAAAGGAACATCCCGTAAACGCTTTGACCTTTGCGTCACCCTCTGCTGAATCCACGTTCACAAAAACACAGATAAGGTTAAAAAATTCAAGTATGATCACAAATCCAATATAAACAATGAAAAAATTAGTACGAAAGATGAAAAAAGTTAGACAAGGTACAAAAGTGACGAAATATTATATTTTGAACATTTGCCATTGTTAGGCTTGAATATTTTGTTTTCAACTACGGAAGGTATTCGAAAATAGAAATGTAGTGATTTAATCAAGAAAATAAAGTGAACACCTTTGCATGTACAACTAAGAATGTGTGTGACAAGAAGAAAGCATAAGCTCAGCACATAGCAAACATACCACTTCTGCAACCAGATGACATGATATGCACAAAGCTTTACAAGTCCAGCGAAGTAAGTCTTGCAGCATTAAATAACAAAGATTTTGCAAATAATTTTAAATATCACTTTATTAATCAATATGAAACCAAGACAATGTAATGAGGATATGATAGACTGTACTCTTTACAATCCAAAGTCAGTGTTTTTTATCAAGCCTTTGCATACCGTGAATGGATATGAATGTAATATATACTCTCCAAGCTTTTGACGGATAAATTCGCACTTCTAGGATTAATAAGACACCTCTGATACTCTGACTAATAATAATCAAAAGTGAAAAAATAATCTACTCATTTTAGTACTACTTTAGTTACTGGCCAAAAGTACCAGTATATGTCTAATACTGTATTTCAAAAGGTGATGTTTATTATGAATAAATGTAAGAACGGTCTGCCAACTTTCGACGGTAGCCTACCGGTAATAAAATTATCACAAAAATAATGACAACACAATGAGTAAAATTCAATTGAACAATGCCAAAACATAAGTAACGCCAGGTCAAACAATAAATATTACATGTTACAAAAAAGTTGATGCATAATAAATATAACTTGCTACAATTATACTTGAGTAGGAACTTGATTTTTTAGTTATTTTCAATATTGTATACGCCTTGACGTGATGGCAATACAAATATGAGATATAAATGAACATGAACAACAAGATAGCTAATTATATGACTTGAAACAACTAGTCTACTTGATGACAACTTTGATATATCTGCAGATAAAGGTCAAAAATATGGTTTGCAGCTATAATTGAGCAATCAGTGATGTGACGTGATCTAGTGAATCTGACTGAAACACTGTCTCATTCAACGCTAACAAAACTAACCGTATGAGATTTCTTGTGTACTATAAGAGACGACTGTTGCGTAAAACGCTTTAAACAAATGTTACATGAATATGGCCGCTCGCCAGTATGCGATCTCATGTGGGTTTTAATATACTTCTTTGAGTTGAACGGCTTGTTGCACACTTCACACGAGTATGGCTTCTCGCCTGAATGTGTACGAAGGTGTATCTTGAGGTAGTCTTTCGACGAGACGCTCTTACCGCACAGGTGACACACACAGCATCTCTCGCCCGTATGACAGTGCATGTGTACTCGTAGAGACTTCTTACACGCGAACAGTTTACCGCAGACTTTACACTGAAGGTCCTTGGTTGGTGGAGCGTAGTCCGGCTCGTGAATACGCCTGTGTTGCGTCAGCTGGTTCTTGTAACGATACGCGATACCGCAGTTCTCGCACTGGTACGGCCGTTGCAGCGTGTGTTTCATCGAGTGCTCTTTCAACTCGGATCTCGTTATGAAGCGTTTGCCGCAGTTCGGCACGAGACAAGGGAAGTTGCGGTCGTTCAAGTGACGCTTGCGATGGTTCACCAAGTTGAACTTCTGAACGGCAGAGTAGCCGCAGATCTCGCACACGTAATCTTTTTGAGATGTGTGAATTTTCATGTGAAACTTGAGCTCTTGAGAGCGTTTGAAAGCCTTCGAGCAACACTCGCATACAAACGGTCTTAAATCACTGTGACTTATCGAATGACGCCGAAGAAGAACCGCGGTCGAGAATTTTTTCGAACATTCCATACATTTATGCTGCTTTTGGTTCAAGTGTGTGTGACCTTTCAAATGTGATTTCAAGTCTATTAACCGAACAAACTGCATCTTACAAATGTCACATTCAAACTTATGAATTATACTCGCTGGCGTCACAGGTTTAGACCCAACTTGTCTAAATGGTAGCTGTTCAATATTAGGCGTAGTTAAATCAGACTGTTTTATGTTCAGAGGCAAATCGTACAATGTCAAATATGGATTATATTCGGAAGCTTGGTCTGTTGAGGCAGATTTTTCCCAGGAGCTGCAAAGAGAAGGAATGACCCATCAATGCTCAGCTAAACAACACATGCATGTCACTATAGTTTTGTTGCCAAGAGAAGTTTTACTACTGCTAGCTACATGGTCAACAACAAATCATTATTCTAGTCATTGTTAGTCAGTTATTTTTCTTTGTGAGAAGTCATGTGGCTTTTGAGCAACGATTTCGAGCCAAATCTCGTTTCGCACAAGTTACACTTGTATCGCTGCCCCGAATGACCAAGCTTATGTAAATCCAGCGTAGACTGCTGAGTGAAACCCTTTGGACACTCGTCGCATTTGAACGCTCCTTGGCCGTGGGTACGCAAGTGAACACGTAAGTTCTCTCTTATACGGAAACTCCTGCCGCACAAGTCGCAAATAAAGTTCCTCTCCTTGGAATGTACCGATGCGTGAACTTTCAACGACTCCTTTGTCGTCATCGTTTTTTGGCATATCTCGCAAGTGAACTTGTTTTGCCCCGTGTGAGTCAATCTATGTGCTCGGAGACTCGACTTATGGACGAACTGCTTGTGACAAGTCGCACAAGGGTGCTTCTTCAACGAGACAAAGTTTGGATCGTGCAAAAGCAAATGCTTAGTATAGTTTTGTTTGTTCGCACATGCGCGATGACATATCTTGCACACAAACTGGTTCTGATTGTGTTGGGTATTTTTATGAGATTGCAATTCTTCATTGGAGTGGAATCCCTTGGAGCAAAGAGTACAGAAGTGTTTATAGTCACTCAAATGCCGGTTGCGATGGATCGTAAGGTGATGTTTTTGCACGAACGACTTGCCGCAATATTCACAAACAAACATTCTATCATTACTGTGGATTTTTTTATGGATTTTAAGTTCTTGTGAACGCTTGAACGTTCTCGGGCAGTCCGTGCAAACGAACGGTCTACTCTGGCTGTGTGTGACCATGTGTCGATCAAGACGCGAATACGTCGCAAAGTGTTTGGAACATTGCGTGCAAGCAAGTGGGTTAACAATAGGAGGTTCTAATGGCGCAGACTGATGTACTACTACCAAGTATTGACCGTCTGGTTCCACCGCAGGAGGTAAAACAATATGGTAGCTCTCAGCAGAATCGTTGACACTAGCAAACACCATCTCCGTGCTGGTACTGTCCGTAGTCGTAGTGTACATCAACTTGCTAGCAACACCATCAGGGTTATTAGAATTTATATCATCAAGAGTGTTGGTAGTGAAAATTATGCCCTCGACTTGAGAAAAATCATGTTTGCTTGAAATAACAGAGGTATTATCATCAATTGCTATCAAAGTGTTTTCGTTCAAGGCCATTAAGTCGTCTGAGCCTATCGTTACACTTGGCTGTTGAGCAATAAAACTATCGATACCAGCCATGTCATCGGTAACGGTTCTATTTATTAAATTATCAATTGCCAAACTTCTCGAACACCTGGCATTGTTATTTGAAAATGAACTATTGTTAGAGACGGCGGAATTAACATTTAATACGTCAACAGATTTCCGTGTTTCTCGTTTCCTTGTTGTTTTATCCAAGACAGCAGGCAGTAGTTTGCTACGCAAGGCTCTACTTTTATTTGAGCATTTACGAGTACCAGACCTGGAAAGAAAACGAACGTTCTTTAAATACTCAGTCCGCGGTCTGGTTAACACTCGGTAAACTCGAGATGAAACTGTTCAATATTTGACACCAAAGAACAGTTTCAATGTTCATGTGAACAGTTTCAATGATAAATTGATTTTACTTGTATTTTTATTGTACTGCAATGTATCATCTTCTCCAGAAATTAGATCTTGATATTAAACTGCACATGGAATGTAGCTCAGACCACACAGGCTTCAAGTCCACTACCACCAACACTGAACTCATGTATACTGAACTCATTGAATTTATAGTCTCCTCATCTTGACAAGACAGTATGAACAATTAAGGAACTGTCAGAGTTTGTTGAATATTTTATGTGATAAATGCATCCTAGTGTTATGTAGAATAAAAAGTGGAGTCATTCGAATCGAACACAACTTAGTCGTGGTGATTTTTCTAAAAGCGGTCTGCATCTTGAAAACCCGACGGACTCGCTACCCTCCGTCATGTCATTGACGCTATACATACCTAACCATCCATACAACAATAGCTGCATGGAGCTACAATTGTACTCTTTAGTATAAAATAGTTATACTTAAAAAAACACAGGTACAAATATATAAATTTCAAACTATAGTTTTTAGTATTAAGAAATCTAGATTAATGTTGGGGTTGGTCCACGAACAAAGCATATTATTTTAACAATCCTTGTTTTCGACATTTCACTGCTTGCTATACCTAGCCTGCTTGCCATAAGGTTCACAGCAGTCGCTCGGTCCACTAGATACCCCCAATGCTGTTAAGGCTTAGAAGGCAGAAACTCATAAAAACAATCAATACGACTCGAGTAGAAATAGAAAACATGGACATTGCTTCACAAAATGAGAAATGCTTGTTTCAAAGTCAGAAAGTGACTTTCAAGGTTTGGTAAGAACCAGATGCTCGCATATAAGTCATTTAAGAGTATCGTTGTAGGGCCTACTATTGGACAACCTATATTGGTTAAAATATTAATTTATTGAAAAGCCTATTATAGTGGGTAAATACTTAGCATAAGTAACCATGGTGACTTGACTGATCATCTAATGGCCAATACATCTGAACTAGCTAAATAAGTTATTCCCAGAAAATGTCATTATTCGTTCATTTTATAGAGGACTATACTTTATTTTCTACAATACATTTCAAGGAAAACACGTAGTTTTTTAGTAGAGGCTCAATAAGTCAAGTCACAGTTCATTCACTACTGTACTGGCAATATTACGCTACAAACATATCGTCATAGCAGCCCATATTCACAATTTGTAGAATGGTCTACTTGAAGAAGAAAAAATAGGTGTTTTCTTCTACAGATTTTATATTTTTCAATTCCTCACAGTCAAAACAGGTTTATATAATAGTACAAGACTCATTTTTTCAAGAAATTAATTTCAGCACATGAAAAGCTCCCTCTATTTGCATGCATATAAAGCTGGAAACGTAACCAATGTGGCGTAGAGCACCGTATCAACAGTAGGTCAAGAAAAGGAGTGAGAAGTACGCTCAATCTGAGCAATGATTTACACTAAAACAACATATTGTTGAAGACCAATGGTTTATTAAATAATATGCAGGAATACACACCACTTAAATTATCAGTAAACAACTTCAAAGGCCCACCAAATTGTGTACCTCATTCAAAAAAAAAAATCACTTTTTACCTCTATTCTAGATTGCAAAAGTAAACTACGTATTCTATATTGCAGCTATTCTATATACAGCTATAGCTATTCTATAAAATAGTAGTTACCGGTAATTATATGTCTATGAACATCAGTCTTTATTATTGTTAAATACACTTGGCTCTTTCAAATGTCTGAAACATTATGTCAGAACACAGAAGCAATACTATGTTTTCATCTTATATAAATAATAACGGACTAAAACAGGAAATTAACTAATATCAAGTACGGTCAAGGCTAAAGGAGAAATAATCAACACATGGAAATATTATTCTATGGTGCATCAAATGACGAGCTTTGGATATCATTATGGCAATACAATTCAAAGTATATTGCTCCTCTCAGATTAGGGGATAAAACAGTTATAATAATTACTCAATAACTAGAAACACAAATGCTTAGGCATATAAGGTGAAACATTTTTGATAATAATAATCGATTAATAATAATTATTGAATAATTTACATGAGGTAGTCGAGTTTAAACAAAGGGAACGAGAGAGCAAAAAGAGCTTCACGAGCAACGTTAGGTACCAAATGTACCACAAACACCTACAGTATATCAAATACGATACTACTCTGAGCAAGGGCAAGTAGTAGTTGTAATCTATATGGCTATACCAATGCCATAGCATAGGTACCAATGTAGGTATAAAAAGAATTTCAATATCTATAATTGCACTTAATATGCATTGTAAATAGTAGATTGATCATATCTAAATGTGATTTGTTATCTATCCATCTATCTATCTATCTATCTATCCATTACCTGAAAGTTCCAAGTATATCTGTAGAAGTTGACCTATAGGATAGCCTATGTATGACAAAAGTAAATTTATAGCATCAGTGCTACTATACAATACACAAATCAATACCGACTAACCACATAATTGATCAAATGTTAAGCTTGTACCAAGTCAGAATATAATAATGGACCTTCACAATTCATTTTTCTGTTATTTCCTTATGACATATTGAAAAAAAATGGTGGCTAGTCAGAATAATCAATGGATTATCAGAAATCAATGTCACAGCAGAGAAAGTCCACGTACTAAACGTCAAATTCAGTTTCGGTACTCAAGATGTCCGTGGTTAAAATGATCTGTAAAGTTAGATTTATTTTGGCAATAATGCAAAACGATTGAGTTTTCAAGTTTCGACATTTATAAAATACACTATACATATACCTATATTTAATAGAAGCACCTGTTATGTTTAGACTAGATTGGTGTAGACTGCATATCAGTTGTGATGTGTTGAATGAATGTTAGGGTTTAGAGGCGCGTCGACAACTAGGTCATTTAGCGCCTTGTGATGTGTTTTCTGGTGAGTTGCCAACAGATTACGAGATATAAAGCTATGGTTGCATGCATGACAATGATACTGGCTCTGTCCATTATGTGACCTTCTGTGAACGATAAGTGACGATTGTTGCGTGAAGCTCTTGTTGCACGTATTACACGAGTACGGTCGTTCGCCAGTGTGTGTACGCATGTGGATTTTCAAATACTTCTTAGAAATGAATGCCTTATTGCATACCTCGCAGGAGTACGGCTTCTCTCCAGAATGTGTACGCAAGTGTATCTTCAGGTAGTCTTTTGAAGAGACACTCTTATTGCAATAAACGCAAATGCAAAGAGATTCACCAGTGTGAGACTTCATGTGCGAGGCGAGCGTTTGTTTACGAGAAAACTTCTTGTTGCACACTTCGCACTCGTGAGTTTTGGGAGGGGCTTTATAATCAGGATCGTGTCTTTTTTTGTGAACAGTTAATCTGTATTTGTACCTATACGAGAGTCCGCACACGTCACACATGTACGGTTTGACGCCGTCATGCCCATTCTTATGTTCTTGTAGCTCCGTGTTTGTATAGAAACCCTTGTTGCACTCATCACACTGCAGCTTGTACTCGTTAAGATGTCGCTTACGATGGTTTATTAAATTACTCTTTTGAACCGAAGCGAACCCACATATATCACAAACGTGGTCTTTCACATTCAAATGAATCTTCCGGTGGTCCTTCAGTTCGAACGCCCGCTTGAAACGTCTACTACAAGTGTTACAAGGGAAGGGTCTAGCGTCACTGTGTATCACCATGTGGACAGTCAACGCGCCTTTACTGACAAACGACTCGGAGCAATTCGTGCACTTGAATGGCTTCTCTCCCGTGTGAGTTCTACGGTGGATAATCAATTTACAAGGAGTAAAAACTTTGAAACAAAAATCGCAAACATTATTAGCGTCTGTAGATTTCACCTTTTTAGTTTTTTTATCCTTCGGGGGTCTCTTAGAAGTTCTGAGCTTAGTTTTTCCAACCAGTGGTATTTTGCTATTGGTCCTAACGGCAGATCTGTAAAGAAGAGACACTGATATGAATCAACTAGCCTATTCAAGTTGGTACATCAAATAGAATAAGGCAATGATCAACACCAGAAAATGGCATTCCCTTTCGAAAGTACGTAATTGTTGAAGAGATAGCACAAAAAGTCATTTCATTCAAGAGGAAATCTTCCCAAGGGTTGGACACTATTAGCCATGTCTTGTGCCAATAATCACTCTAGAGTGATCCCACAAATGAGACTTGAAATAACAAGCAGCATAGGCTTGTCGGTAACTGAACCATCAGCAGTAGTAGCAAAACAACAAGATAAGCTGGTGGACAATTACACAATAACAAAATTAATTTGTGTACAAAGGGTCTACCAAACTTGAAATATCAATCAAAGAAACAAACAACAATTGAGACATAATACTAACCAATAACTTGGATGGCAATCGTAAATATAACTACAATATCATGGGTGGATTGCAAAGACTAGGTTAAACGCCGGCCTACCTACGACGCTGTCTAGGTACAAAATTACATTCCCTTGCAATCAACCCATTATGAAATGCCAATCAACAAGTCAAACGAATCTCGTTCAACAATGGTGTCAACTCCTAACCAAAGTAAACCCAAGTCAGACAACCAGGTAAGCTGCTATTGCTAAGCTGCTAAGATTGATAAAATAGCAATACCGGCTATATCGAACGAAACTACTTCACTTCAACTTTCAAATGGCCAAGAGGTCTGGTATCAGCATCAACTTGGCAATCCATATTAGAGTTCTAGCCATTATCAAAATTCAATCTCGGCAATTCATAAACAGCAGTGGTGGTCAGTGGAACATTCCGAGGGTAGGTTATAGAAAGGGTATAATTGTAAAGCTGGCAATCTACCACACAAAAAGGATAATCTTTTCGTTTGGAACTTCAAGAGTGGTTGTTGTGCTCTACAAGAATATTTTATAAATAAGTAGGCCAAATGTTTGAATTCTTTTCCCCAAGATTAAATGGCACATACTATTTTAAATAGTTTGGCCCTACGTAAGCATTACAAGTATTCTCCAGAAAAATTCCCTCTTCATTATAGCCATTATATCAACACATGGATATGCAACCCAATGTAGAATTAACAAGTTGGTACAGGTATATTATTCATTTGTTAATTAGTCCAACCAGTCGACGAACAATCAGCATTGCATTTGCTTCTATCACAATGTCACTAGTTCCATATTTTCACAATTTACTTACCACTCCCCACCAAAAAATGATCACATAACTTGCCAAGATCAAACACGGAACTACTTCTAGTAATGAATTTACTAACTTAGCAATACAAGCCAACATCAACGACCAAATAGATTTTGTGGAAAACCAACATACCCATTGACAAAAATCAGTACTGGCACAAAATAATGACATTGTAGCATATGTTGCCAAATCCATCACTCTCCTACATAAAAAAATGTATGTACAAAAACCAGTCTCCTTTTTATTTCCAATTGCACTGCAATGACTTTCATGTAACCATAGTAATCATCTAGAAGTAATGCCCACAAAGCTGTTTGGTAAATAAAAATGCCTCCCAGTCAAAGGATTATCATACACAATAACCACATAAGCATTCTCGGTAGTTAATCCGAAACACTAGTAACAATATAATAGAATAAGTAATCGGAAGCAATATATGCGGTAAGAATGCTGCACCGATTTCTAAAATAAACGTGCATACCACCAAGTTGAAACTGAAAAATCTCGCTCATCAAGGTAAGCTGCTGCTTCCAAATGTAATTTCAACATGGCATAGAATAAGGTAAAGCACATAGATCCGTCAAATTAGTACTGAATCCATTTTGATTCACCACAGTACAAGTGGTAAATGAAACTGTTCCAATGAATAAAATGAAATTGTGTACAGTGAAACTATCCATCATTTTTCAAGCGACCAGGGAAAATAGAGCCATCCATGCAAGAGAGCAAACCATACAAACAAATTCAACATTGATTATAT
The DNA here is from genome assembly GCA_907164805.1 of Brachyptera putata. Taxonomy (NCBI): domain Eukaryota; kingdom Metazoa; phylum Arthropoda; class Insecta; order Plecoptera; family Taeniopterygidae; genus Brachyptera; species Brachyptera putata. The sequence goes on along the minus strand of OU015464.1, from coordinate 8,735,190 downwards.
GGGAATGGGGTGTGAAAAAATGAATGATACGAGCGGGAAAGCAATGGATCCGGGAACGACGCATTCAGGCTTCACTGTACTCGACTTTGTCAAGAAGCCAACTTGAAGTGCATAGATCGACATTGATAAAAAAGGAAAACAAACAGGAAACTTGTGAAGTCAATGTAAAGTTGATAAAAGGTACAGGCAAACATCATTTTATGGCATAAAATCATTCAATTAAAAATTTGGCTACAAGGTGAAATTGTACTCGACGCGTTTCGTTGGACCTAATCGAGTCGATTTAGCGGCAACTAACCATGGAACTTGTAAGTCGAAATATGTGGCCAACAAATCATGTGAAGTAATTAAATACTGAGACCTCGTAACGGATATAAACTTTGGAGCCGTTATTTTGATTGGCGAATTAATGTCGTCGTTCGCATAGGTAAAAAACAAACATAGATACGCTAAACAAACAAATTCTGAACACAAAAACCATACAATATAATAATCACTTCATTTGACATATAAAAATAACTCCTATTAATGCTTTCCAAGTTTCAATACATTTGATGTTGATCATGTTTCTGCAATGGCAACAAAGTTCCAATTTCAATGTTTCTACTTATTCGGAATGAAACTAGACGCCATTCATCCAAAAATTATATTAATCGAGGTGTAACAGGTTTGAAGTTACACGTATGGGATTTTGAAAACCAAAATGCAAGTAGCATACTTGTGAAAACAAATCTTCTAAAAATATTATCTGGAGCATTTCTCGTGTATGCCTATTGAAAGTCATATAAAGGTTCTACCGGTACCACACTGTCGTTACGCAACATAATATTGTTGCACTACAAAACACTAGTAACATAATAGATGCGAGAAAGTGCTACTTTTCAAATTCTGAATGCAATAACAGTAAAAAAATAGGAGCCATGTTTAGATGTCTTTAATTTAATAAAACATGGAATACAAAAGTAATACAACACAATCAACACTCGGTGGGTCCAACAATTGCAATGAAAATAGTGCTACAATTCATAAACAACAAAGGAATTTTCTTTTGACCCATTTTTTAGGCACGCATGGCTGCGTAGTGTGAATCTTGTATATCTACAGTTTTCTACCCTACTTTGGTACCAAAACAATATCTCAAATTCTAGTCGTTCCCTTTTCCATCAACAGGAAAGTCCCGAAAAACTATTTAATTTCAAATTATTCTACAACTAGAGAAACGCACTTAATGCATTGTTAGTTGAGAAACTTTGGAATAATACGCATCATTATAAAAAGAAACAGTACCATGAAAATTTTGATTTATTCAAAGGAAATATTTTCGAGGGTTTCAAAACTTTAGTGGCGCAACCGATAGCGCTCCAAAACCATACAAATGGAATTAGATGACACTTCTGAATGTGAAGTTTCACCTGAATTTGTACTTCCATTTGACCTGTTCAGCACAAACAAAAAATGTGAACACAATGAAATTTAGTCTGCTTCACTTATCCAAATATACGAAGCAAGTGTAATCAATGGTGACATTATATAGATCCTTCCAAACAAAACGGTGAAGCTTAGCAAATCGTTTGTGATGAAAGTGTCAACTCTTTTCATAGCAGTGTTCAAATGATAAATTTAATATAGGTACCGTCTAAGTACCGTCATACATAAACCCCATCTACCATACTAGGCTGTGCATTCAATTATATTAATTCAATGTTGATTAAAAATTAGGCTCAAGGTTCTAAACACTCAATTTCATATAATTGTTGTCATCTAGATTTCGTTCAATTAAGAACAATACCTCGATTAAATGTGGTGATGGACGGAAAAGAGACACGAGTCGAAGTACAAGTCTAACATTTTCTTCTTTCTACAAGATGTACTTACCTACTTGGTTATGCAGCTTTCTACGCTTATACTGCCACTTTTTCCGAGATCGATACCATTTGAACACATCATTTCTTTTTCCATAATCATAAGTTGATAATGGAATACAATTTTTCCCACACATTTTTAATTGATCCTCTTATCATTTCATCAATAAAAACTGTATTTTGGTCATTTGTAGAAAAAAAAAGGCAAAACTCTTTCTTCACATTCATTTTTTTCCTCCAAGTGAAGTAAAAGTGACATAATTATGTATTCAGAGTTTTCATTTGGAATAATTTGTTTTATCAATCAATACAGATTTTTTCAAAAGATTCAATAATGCCAACAATCTCAAAACTGTGTTTTCTAATCATGCCCTCTATCAGCACATCGTCTCAATAACTATTGATGATCCAGCTTCACATAAACACAGTCAATTCGAATTAATACCTGAATATTATCCCTGAAAATGTTGTTTATGAACTCAAATGATGGTGCAAATTGATCATAAAAACGTTATGAAATGAGAAATTATGTAATAAAAGATTATAACTCTTCTCTTGTTTTCACAATATCAAATGTATAATTTATCAGAGATTTACTAATAAATAAAAATTGTAATAATGAGAAAGAAACATTCGATGCTTAATTCAGTGCTACGTTATTGGCGGTCGAGGACTGTGTCGTGTCGATAGCAATTCCTCTTGGCTTGGCCTACCTACCTGGAATCACCATACATTCACAAAGTGGCAAGTCTTCAAGAAGAGACGACTGATCAATACTGCGCGAACAAGCCAGCCTCGAGATCCTTCACGTTTAGAGCGTCTGTTGCAATGACTCGTGCAGTGTAATACATTCATTTCCATCAATTTCATTTGATACGGATTCTTTTCGATAAATTATATTGGAGATGGATTCTGTGATTCTGGATTTGAGTTCCAAAAATTAAGTAATGCAGAATAACTACTTGAATGACTCGGACATTGAACTGCTTCAATATAACATTACCAACCCATTATTGAAACAATGGAGTGGATCTGCATCTAAATTATTAGCAATATCTATCTCTATCAATATAATGAAATATTGAATACATTTGTTTAATGACATCACCACCAGGTTGGCAGTAATGGCACCAGGTTATGTGGAGGGGTGGGGGTATGAATGAGCAGGTGATGAAACCATAAAGTGATAAGTGAAAGGACGTTCACAAAAATGTTCACGTGCCTTATGCGGGACTTGAATCCATACCCAACTGTGACTTCAGTTTCTACCATTATGCTCTTTTGACCTCTTTAGACTCAATATTGAATGAACTAAAAGTCCCATGACGTACATAAATATGACGTTTACAATACTCCACCTAATAATATACATGAAAATGTCTCGTTGAGTTTTGCCACCGACAAGATTTTATTGTTACATATTGGTTATTATGAATTAGACCGTTTTAGCCCACCTTGATCTCTCCTAGTCCAATTTGCTGGAACATACAACTTCGTTTTACTTTATTTTTCATATTATAAATTACTGGTAAATGACAAATGTATGAAAGGATGGGTGACTCGGTAGTACGTTCGAACGTAATTCTTCCCAAATAAAAACTAGATGTTTATGTCTCTCAGGTTGGTGAAAATGGAGCCTCCAAATATGGCCACACTGCAGGTCAGTATTTAGAACGCTCGAACATATATGAACGTATATGTATGTATATATACATATATAGGGGATGTGCGAGTCCAACTTCATTGCAAGACCAAGTCTCTGCCAGAACGGACTCATTTAAAATATTTTAGACTCGATTTGCGAGTCCAGTTGAGTGATCAAACCTGCTGCCCATTCCAAATTTGGATGCTTTCTTCTCACTGGCTGCTTCTCAATGAGCGATCTCATTGGCTGGTACGTTCAGAAGGCAATACTCTTCCTGCAAAGCCCTTTGGGAAATCAAAATGCCAGCCGCTTCGTGACTTGAATAGCTTGATGAAAAAATAGTTGAAAATAGGCCTACAGTAAAAATTCTAAAATGTGTGCTAGTTCCAACAGTGATATTATTTTCTGTAGGCCTATAGGTTGACTGTGTTCAATTTGTCTTTTTTGCTTTAAATTTCTGGACAGTCCATGGTCCAAGATGCCATGGTGTTACCTCAAAAATTCACTCTGTCACATTTTTAATAATTCACCAATTCAACAACGCTGAAATAACAAATGAAAATAATGGCATGGTTTCTTGTAATATTGTGAACCTAGAAATGGGATTATTGAATTGTAAGTGGAAATAATACTCATGTCCAACTGTCGCATTCTCATGTTGGTAGATATTTAGGCCTAGCAAACAAGCACGAACTCAGACTCAAAACTGAAAACATTGAATCGCACACCCCCTACATTTATTTATATGTATATATAATGTGTGTATGTATATGTGTATAACAATTATATATATATATATATATATATATATATATATATATATATATATATATATATAAATATACTACATAGGCATACATAAGTTTGTAATGTTTGGTTCATTGCTCCACAACTCATTTTATATACAATTTGTTGAATCTTAATGGTTGATAACTTAATATAGCATACTTAATGGTACACCAATTATTTAAATCAAAATATAAGACTTAGTTCACTACTTGAAATATCTAGAATAAATAGCATCACCGGTTGGGTTTGAAACAAAGCTTGACAGGTGGGAGAAAGTGGACAAGGAATTTGTTGAGTAATTATGACACTATAATGTACTATGTCACCTCAACCTAAAAAAATGATGTCAATAACATTGACATCCGCATCATTCTTTCAGATTATTGTATACCAGAGAGGAAGCATTCAATGACCTAGCTTAATTTGAAATATTCTGAAATAATTGGATACTATACTTATTTCAGGCCCTAGGCTGAAAACCTAGCACCAACTAAAATAAATTGTACTTACTTCAATCACACTAAGTAAATAACAGGTGAGAAAAATGCACAATTGTTATTTCATATCCTAAAATATGTCATTATGTCAGATGTGTATTAAATGATATATTAATTGGATTTGCGCACTACTTTACCTTTAATGTTGGGACACTTGTCAAACCTGTAAGTCCTCATTGATCCAGGAATTGTGGGGCTTCTTGCTACCAATCGACATGACCTTCAGAACAGACCAGCACTTCTCGTATCTGCCAACGTAGGTCATGAGACATCAACTTGTCCTCGTACATATTAATTGAACGCACAACCGAGACCGAAACGAAGAAATATCGAGAAATCTTGCTTTCAATAAAGTTCCGAAAGTTTCCGAACTTGAAAGTGACTACTAATATGTAGCCAACCGTTCTATCCGAAAAGCACAAATCAATACACTACGTGCCTTCCAATACACCAGGCAACTAACAGACATAAGACAATAGAACTAACTGCTTTATGATACATTCAAGCAGTTAGTCTACTGCACCTTACCGTTGTGTTGAGAGTCGATCTACTCTGTACAACATGAATCCTATCTTCCGCCCAAAAAAACACTGATGAACAGAGCATTTCTTCTTGTCTTCCTTGTTCTTCTGGTGCACATATTCTTCGATACGTTTCAACTACAGATGTTTTTGTCGGGTACAACAAAAAATATGATACTCTCTTCTTTTTCAATTTGTTACGATTCAATTAAGCGGATTCAATGTTCAAAATAGCTACTATTCGACAGCTGAAATATACAATGCCTAAGAAACGTACCGAAACACGAGCTCCCAACAAGACTTGGGCATGGTTATATGCGATAAGTAAATCTTATAGGACTATATGGCATAGCTTATATCACTCAAATTCATGATGAAAGTTATTAGAAAGAATGAATATTTATAAACTCCAAAAAGTTTGAAGTTTCAATCCTTCACTTGATGTTGACAACGGGCCACACAATCATACAACTAGCAACTCCTCCGTAAACTAAAAAACACGAGTAGGCCTACAAAAAATTGTAGGCTACCTCTTCAACACCTTTAATAGTACTCGACTATAAAAACTGTAAAGTGTATGTACATGAATGATCCATAATTGGCATCTTGATTACCATTAACCCAATACCAGTACTTCTCTTTGCACTTATTGCATGTAAGCCTACTTGAATGGAGGTGGATTAAAATTGCTTTGAGATAAGCTAGTTCACGTGAATCGGGCTACTAAACTTGTGGTTGAATGAGAATAACGTTTCCTATACAGTACTACAATAGTTTAGACAAGAAGATGAACTAGTAAGAAAAGACCAAGGCTTAAGGAAAGTATGGTATTAAAGTATAGATAGGCCTACCAGTATAGCTAACGCAACATTTGACACATTGCTAGGTATTGTCTCGTGGACAGCTGGTCAAGTAACTCAGTAGATCCACATACATACTTTAGGCATCCACATCTCAATTACGTCTAAAAATGAACATCATCATTCTGATCACAGTAGCAACATAGTAAACAGTAGTTGCACTTTTAATGCAAATGCGTTATCGAAAATTACTACCCGAGATAACCGAAAAATGTTATCCTCGTTAATTAAAACCAATAGAAACGAAGGTCTCGATACGTTTGTGAGAGATGTTACTGTTTTGAGGTGTGGCTGCAATAATCGGATGCATGTGGATTCTCACCGGAGAAATAAGCATTGCGCACTCACCCACTAGCCGCAGGGGCAGATGTACTTGTCGAAGGAGCTGTCATTTGTCTCTGTGTACCAGAAGGTCCTGCCTCGTCGCAAGCCAGCGAGACATTTACAAAAGTTGTTGGTTCTAGTTCTTCGTCATAAGCTTCGTCGGATTCACCATCGTCTTTGCTTGGTTCCTCGGCGTCATTATCGTCATCTTCGCTCTCTTCACTATTGGAACCTTCTTCACTCTCATCCTCTTCTTCGCCGGCTACACGTCCGGCTTCTTCCGCAAGTACGGCTTCAACGCGACTCAAACTTTTAGACAGTTCAGAACCATGGTCTAGATCACCTGATTCCTGTTTTAGATCCAACTAAACAATCAATGAAACATCACAATCTGCTACAAAATACTATAAGGCAATAAAAATGAAGTTTTTAAAATGAAAATACTCTCACCAGATTATTTTCCATAGGATTAGTTCTAATATTACTATGATCATTTCTGGCAGAGGTAGCATCACCAAACCACTGCAGTAGTTGCTTTTCAGCATTTGCAGTCGTATTCCAAAATTGGTACTGATTTTCAACTTTGTACAGGCAGTCATCACAAATGTTTTTGGGGAGTTGATCTTCGCGGGAAACCTGAAATAATTTTCAATCATCAATTCTCAATCATTATTGACATATATTTTCAGAAAAACATACATCAGCTGGGAAGATAAGATACGGCCAAGACGACATAGTGTACTGATTATATTGTCAGAAAACATCTAGGGCCTACTCTCAAAGTTATAACCATGTGTATTTACAAAATATTCTTCTGGTATTCATTCAATATCTAGACGTGTAGGCCTATAAAGTCACGTCAATAATAAGTCAAATGGCAGAACTGATCTCACTCAAAATGTTTGTCAGTATGTGGTACGTCATCACGATATGTGGTCTGCGATCAATATTTCAATTTTTGACAATGATCGCCATTCGTTGCTTAGGTTCAAGTGTCAAATTAACATCACTAGTGTACTTAATATCCATTATTTCACTCAAATTGAGATTATTTATTGGTAGGCCTACACAATGATATTTAGGGTTGGATAGGTTCAGATTTGTGTTGAATCAACATGAATAAATAATGTAAATACTAAATAGTCAGTGAGCAAGGGTATACTACAGTTTATACCTACGTTTTATTTTGATGGAATGTCATTTTGGCTAAATCCAAGTGTTTTCTGATTTTACCATTGGCAGACATGAAGAATAGGTGATCTTTGTGATTTTCGGACTTTAATGGTGTTTAGGGTAGCGTTTGTACATGCATCTTTTTAAACACGATAACTCGTACCTATTCCGAGTCGTTTGTGGCATACGGATGAGCTCAATTTATTGTGAACCACGTCCAGGTCAATTGTTTTGTTGTGTATTTCCTCAAGATGGTACACTGAGATCAGTCTCTTGTAAACTGCATACTGGCATAAATACTTAATGATACTGGTAATGTTCATTTAGTAAGTGTTTATTTTATTTTAAAATTTCAATTTTACGAGTGCAGTACCTTCATTCAATCAATGAATTTCAAGTTGATAAAACACTATTTTCAGGAAAGGATTTGCACAATTTAAAGATGCTTGGACAAATTTTACTACAGCTGTCATTCTGGGGTGTCAACCATTTTTCAGAAGAATGATCTAGCCAAAACCATGCCAAAGCCTAGACCTAGCTTATTCAGGAGGGGAGGGGGGAACCAACAGATTTCTACTCTAGAATCGTCTTACATTCTTTCACATCAGGGAGGACAGACGTTTACTAAAGTATAATTTTGAATAATTAAACATTGTTAGCGAAGTGGAGTAAAGTGATAAAAATGCTTCTGATAGTCATAGCTTTAAGCCCTCTATTTAGCGGTAATAAATATGGCGTGCGGAACGGCTTGGGGAATGAGAAAGATGCAGCTTACCTTCACTGGTAAACAGGCCGCTATTTTGAGAAACAGACGTCGAACTTCACCTTCTCCATCGAAAATAGGAACCGAAACTCTTTCTTTCACAAGACATAATCGACAAAACTCGGAATAATTTAAAGAAGACATTGTTATTTAGTCTTCTTTGAAGAAATAACCACCACCCTCCGACGCCAATCCTTACGTTCAAGAGATCGTTGATTCCACGGTGAAGATGAACGATCGCAAGTCAGTATCCTAGACAACCAATCAAATGTTGTGGATTTCAACACGAGAAATTAAAATTGACTAAATGAACCCAGCCTTTACTTGATTAGTAGTCTAATATATTAGCATTAATCGAATTATTGTGTTTCACTACAGTTTTTTTAACAAATAATTGATCCCGTTTCGAGTTTTGAAGTAAAATGTAGATTATGTAGTTATATTTATAATATTTAATCAGTGTTTGGGCGGGGCTACGTAGGTTGATACACCCTCTTTAAAGGGAATCGATGTCTGGTAGAACAAGCGCACGAAAATAAATTTTGCCGGGAAAATATAATTCCCAACCAAAAAAAAAAATTGAAAAAGAGGAAGCCAAGCCATGGCCAAGCCCTTGTTATTCAACACTTTGACATAAAAAAGTAGTGATATAAAAGTTTTGGTCAAGTTGTCCAATGCACATTCTATTTCATTACGACAAAAGCTATTAAACCTAGTGATCATTACCATACTTGCCATGCATATCATCATCATGAATATTTATATGAATATCATTATATTTGCATTATATTCCTAATATCTAGGTCTATTTTGGTGAAATTGCTTCATTAATATTGAGTCTTCCCTTTGTTCACCCAAAAATGACATAATTACCGAAATTAATATAAAACATATTTTCAATATAATTACCTACATAATCTACTACAAATCTACAAATCTACTAGTCACATACATACAAATATCTTGCTCATCTAACAACGTTTTCAACGCATATGCTGCTTTTAACTAGAACAGGTTCTAAACTAGCGACCCGCAAGATCCTGAAGGGTGCGCCCCAATATTTAGATTTCTGATATCAGTTCTGGCTGTTGGCAATGAAAGAATTTGCCAATATTGAATATCAAGCAATAGTTCTGCTGTTCCCCGCTTCCATTGAATTCCGCTTCTTACCAGTGTGAGCTGTCACAGAAACAATGTATTCTCTGCATTGAGCACACTTACACTGTGTATAAAAAAACATACATGCATCAAGGCATAAATTTAAAATTAAATCAACTATACAAATTAGTAGCACTTTTAAAATGTATCTCTTTAGATAGATTATAGTTGTAACTTGTGATATCTTTCAGGTGCGCCCCAGCATTTTAGACAACTCCAAAGTGTGTCTTCACATAAACGGTTAGAAACCACGAACTATTCTTCCTGTAAATACATGGAGATGGATTTAGTTGCCAAGGAGAGACAATAATAATAGGCCTACTACAGATAATTATACAATACAGTATACGCTATACTTTATTACATATTACTATAAACGTACATTAAACAAATATATCTAATACCTATACCAAAAGTCACACTTTGAAATAAAAAAGTATTGGCCTATAGATTGCCTAGTCACAATAATATCAAAATTTCCTAAATAATAGATACATTTAAATATTTTTTAAAAAAGGTCAACGATTGAGTTTATTTCCTGTGACAAGTTGTAAATAAATAAATTTGTTAGGTACTTATAGATATGAGATTGTTACCCTATTGTCACATAAAAGAAAGCATTCTAATACTTTGTGTATAGTAGCAAGCACCACACCTTACTCAGCATGCTAGGCCAATAGATTGTTTAATAAAAATGTCAATTTTTAAGATAGGTAGGCCTGGCTACATACTATATTAATATACTAATAGTATTCACTGGTTTGATACACGACGATTCAATTACAATAAATCATTTCTAAATGCCTATAACATATTATTATACATATTTATCTTTGCACATTGTACCAGTCTCGTAACGGGCCGTAGTAGTTGAAGCGAAATACAAGTTTTTCGATAACGAAGGTAGAATCACACACTTCTAGTAAAAGAGAGATTTAACCATCAATTTTTCAGTTTATTGTATTGTACTGTAGTACAATATACTAAATACACTGCATTAATAATAGTTGAACCGTGACCTCTACCAACCTCGAATTGTCTGCTGCAACATAACTCGAGATATTACCGAAAATCTAATACTTCACAAAATTGACTCCATGTGTACTCTTTAAATCTATTTTTCAATCATAAACATAGCGTTTATGTTATATACAAATATAATACAAGATTGTTTTAGTTATATAGTGTTTTATTCATTTCTGAAACAAAGCTTTAATGTTTTTTATAAAGCAAATTACTAACAATAACCTGCCTTGACGTACAAATTACACTCTAACTCGTCATTAATAGAAACTATAAAGGCAGTAATTTATTTGCCGTTAGCTGACACATACGTTATAAATCTAGCTTGGCATGCATGAAGCATATAATAATACGAAGTGTAAATGTTTCACACCTTGTCATGGCATCAGGTTGTTTTGTCACACGGTAGCTAAGGAAGCACAGACAAGGAACGTAACGCACTTAGTAACCGTTTGATGGGCACTGACCGTACTACCAAAAACAGCACGGTTGCGGGAGATACGAATCACTCAACATAGCAAAAAAGGTAAACCTGTTAAGTGACAAAACAGACAGTCATAATAACAATGAAAAGCTGGTAAGTATGACAACAAAATCATGACCGTTTTTGTTTAAAAGATGAATGTTTCTCAAGACTCATTCTAAATTATTTCTCTTGACACAAATCACACAAACCTTCATGTCGATAATAACTGATAATATGATGTATTACAATTGTTTTATATGTTGATGCTTTGTTTTTTATACTTGGTTCTATATTTTATACTATGTTTAATCATAGTACTCGATAATAAAAATTCTTCACAAAAAAATCAATCTAAACAATAAGTAATTAGCATACTGAAACTGAAGAAAATGGTTTAAAAACAGGAGTCACCCTTTACGTAATCAAACTTTACATAGTTGCACAGTGAATGTATATAAATGTCTGTTCTGAATATCAGAACACAACTGACAATACTTTGGAATTGTTCAGTTGCTGTCACATAAAGTGGTTGATCAAGCTACATTAAAATTCATAGTGATATACGCTCTGTCACTAAAAGAAATGTAAATACGCACTCCACGCAAAGTATGTGAAAACATAAGTGGTTAATTGTGGGCATAGATTTTATTTAAATTAAAAATATATTTTTTCAACAAACATTTTATGTAACCGCAAGTGTACATATGAATAATGACGAGAAAAATAATATTTGAAAATACCTCATTTAACGCGCCATTATGGAATTTTTCTAGACGGACTAAAAAATAAATCATCTCATCAAATGAGAACTTTCAGAGATAAGAAGGTCCTGTCATGGAAACTATGTCACTAAAAATATACTAGCAGCATTGCTGTAATGAGTAAAATATTGGTGGAAGTCTAATTGATACAGCATCCATCCTTCGGACACCCATATACTCAAATTAAAATTTCTTACGGAAACAACTGTTACTGTACTTGAAAGAAACCAGTATAATATATCAGAGCACTGTTGATATTGTTGTTTTCCCTATAGCCTAAAAGCCAACATAAGATTGACATTGGGCTAAATAATGAGTACATAACAGGCCAACCTTATCAACTCATAATACTCTAGTCAGCTACACAATTTCACTTAGGCCCACTTTAACCAGCATCCAATACAGATCAAACAGCAAGAAATGAAATAATTACTGGAAGATCAAGTTACTGGTGGGTATTGATTTACTATTCATTAGCATAACTTCAATCAATAGAATGTCAAAACAAGTTTGAAAATATAAAATACAATTTGCTTCAGGATTGACTTGTGGTTCAAATAATTTTCAAATCAATTTAAATTAGTTATAGGCCTACACAATTAACCTGTGTACAGTAATAATGTAGCAAAACTAGACATCAAACTGCAAGCATTATCTTATTTTCCAGTAGGTTTCAATCAACTAATGGTATACTTGTACCCCCAAAAGAGTCGTGTACCAAATCAAGAACAGCAAAAACTTCGGTAATTGTACAGAAATACGCTGCTGATTTCAACATTTTATGCTTCTGATCGATAATATGTCTCTATCGTAGATCTCACCCTGGATAGGCCTACTTATGAAAAATAAAATTGTGGAGATATAACAGTGGTGTTCCAACTGAGACGGGATGTGTCGGGAGCCATCCACCTTCAAACCCCACTTCAATTTTTAATGCACTGTCGTCTGTGGTCTGTCACGATTTTGGATCGATATTGCCTATTGTCCAATCACAATCTAGAATGCGAGCGAAATAAAATTGCGATTGTAGTCAGTCATACCCGTAAAATCAATAAATCGTGTCGTCTATGTTGGTCCAATTTCAATAAAATCGAAATTGAAATACGGCGAAAAGTTTTTTGTCAACTGTCAACCTACTTCTGGCTATGCCCTTCCATTTTTTTTTCGAAGACACTGGACTTTACTTCCAATCACTGCACACAAAAGCTTGTCGAAAAAATGTGTGGATCAAACCAATTTCGGTCCAAAATTGTGGCGGACGAGAAGGAAAAAATCAAAGCGGGAGCCATGCTTCAAGAGAAATTTTCACTTACACCAAAAAAATAGTTAACCATCCCTCGATACAAGAAACAAATCAACCATTTTTCACAAACCTCATACGAGTTTTCATAAAATACTATAAGCAGCAGTAAAATGTTTCATTATTTACCAGTTACAGTATACTATATATCAACATGAGCATTCTTAAAATGATGTCAAGTTATTTGTGTCATACTTATTTTTATACAGAATCGTAGTCGAGAACAGTGTAATTTTCTGTACCCTTAAGCGAATGAACTGAATGGTCAAACTTCACAAAACTCTGATGTACAAATTGATAGATGCATGATTTCAAACTTCCAAATAGGACTATGTAACCCCCACCCCCACATTGGTTCATCATTGGTTTGTGACTGGAGTTATCATTCCCATGTGAGAAATTTTCTAATTTGGCCACTGAGTATTTGTTATGAATGATAGTAGACAGCCTTCTCTTTTATGGATACAAGTATATAGCAGCGCACTGCCCTAATTTTTTACAAATGCATTTAAATTTTTGTGAATCAAATTTATTCCAAGGCCTGGTAATACTAAGATCAGTAATCCTTATTCTGAGAGTTGGTGAGAACAATAGCACAGGTAACCACATGGTAATAATAGCACTCAACTCTCACGTTAGAGCTACTTTATTAATTCCGGCACTTGCACACTTACCAAATACTGTATCTTAGTAGATTCATATTTAACAACTGTTTTACCTTCACCTACTGGACGTATTGTCTTACTGCCGGGACATTCAATTTTTACATCGACGTCTCAAGTCTTGTCAGTTGTTACGGTATAATGCACACATTCAACCAGATTGTTTGACTTGATTTTTTAAACATTTGTTTTGTTAAATCTGAATCTTGGATATGAAACAATTTATTAAGAATGTATACGTAGGTCTACATTTTATTACAATGTACAGTAAGTAGCCTACACTGTTTCGAAACTTTTAATACTTCAAAATCAAATTCTGTATACTGTATTCACGACAAAAATGCAGTAGGTCTATTACTGTAACGAAGATAAATGAGAATGTTTGTTAAAATTTAAAACAGTAAACTAGGCTTTAAAGCACTAAAGTGAAAAGTCCACGAAGTTCATGAAATGCATCAAGAATGTGAAGTTTAAAATAACACAACTCATGTTGTAGAGATTTCAGCCCCCCTTTCCTCCTACGGCATTACAAAAATCAGATCTGTTGAACAGTAGAGCGGTCGGGTTAGATATACTGCAGTGATCTTTTATTTCGGAAAAAAATTGAATATTCATTTTTTATACTTTGGGTTCAATGACACACTGTAATGACCAAGATCTATTGGCATCAGTGAATGATGAATGAGGTGATAGAAAGATGAGATGAGAGGTAACACCTGTTTTGGATAGTGAGAAGGAAATGGTCAAAGCCTATTGTTAAGGAATCATCCTATTCTTAACACTTATTGTAGACTGTCAAGTTGGTTGACCTGGCGGGAATCGAACCCTAGTCTTCTGAATGACGTGCTAGCCAATGGCTTTATTTATATTGGGTTCAATAATGTAATGATATATTGTATATATATATATTGGATATATGGGTATATTGTAATGATAACCACAATCTATTGGCGTCAAATAAAGCGACAATGAGATGAAGATTTCTTAGGTAATGGGAAGGATAGTTGGGAGGAAGTAGTCATGGCATATATTGTGAGAATAATCTGCCATTAGTCTAGGCAAAAGAGGAAGATTACTAAAATCTTCTGCAAAGATGGAGGTAGCGGGTATCAAACCGAGGTGTGATTTACCATTACTGCCCGGGTCACACGAACCACGCGTGTTACCAACTGAGATACATGTGCCGGTACTAGCCACTGGTCCATCCATCTCGTTGATGGCTTTCAAATATCTGACAAATAATGAGCACAAAAGCTTTGAGTATGAATAAATGGTATGCATGTAAATCAATAAACGTATTCTATGGAATTTTGACAATATTCTGTTAATAATGCAGAAGTATATGGAAAAATTAACATCTAATTAAAATGCATTATACCATATAACATTCAAGTAAAATTGGCAAATAAACTGATTTTTCACTAAATCCAACCAAGACTGCTCTTAATCTCTTAATAATTATTGGACTTTGGTCAATATTTGGCTTAGCATTATTTCTAGGGCTGAACCTACAGATCTTATTTCATGCTCATATCTAGTATATTTATTCTTGTTTCTAGCTAATATTTCAAGTGACTAGAGCATTTATGTTTCAGACAGAAGAAGAGGTTTCAAGATATCAAGTATCGGCATCAGGTCATCTGAAAAGGAGACCATCTAAAACATATTTCCTCAAAGTACATCAAACCACGACATCGTAGACAGCCTTTTATGCGACACTTTCACATTTCAGAGAACCTCAGTTATCAATACTTATAATAACATAATAATGTTATTGTGTTATATCTACTTTGTAATCATATTCCTGTAACTAATAGAGATGAAGGTGGTCTGCCAAGTGAATAATTTAAAAACTTTATCTTTCCATCTAGCTCAGTAAGACTAGGCATTGCCTTAGAAATTGAAATCAAGTCGGGCATGGATTCGAGTCCTGCATTAGGAATGGGTTTTTGTAAACATCATACGTACATCCCAAAATAACCTACCTGTTGAGCAAACAATAATCACCACACAAAACTCTGGCAAATATCAATACGACTCGTCTGCAACTAAAACATTCAACATTTTTGTGTTTCTAATCGTAAAATGTCTACCTAAAACCACTGATGCATCAGATACCAGGGCTATATACAAGTAATTAATATATAAATGATATTTGTGCCTTGGTGGTAGACTACTTCCAACTGTTATGGGAACAAGCATATTTGCTGCAATCTTACTCAAATGAATTTCCAATAAGAATAACCCTTAGGCCCTAGTTTATAGTAGGTCATTCACAGGTCATTTGAGCTTACAATTAAAATAATGGTAGGCTTATTTTCTGATTAAACGTGTCAAGGAGTTTCAAGTCAACTAATTGTTATTTGATAAAAATGAGGAAAAAAAAATATATATATATACCATGCTTCAATGATAATAATGATATTTAAAACAGTTGGCTCAATGTATCAGATTATGCACTATGTAACGTATTTATGTATAAGAGAACGCGTACCTATTATCTCCAGTCTGAGGCACAACTTCTGTACACGACTGACTGGAACAGTCAGCGAAGCTAGCTGGTAGTCAACAAAACAAGACGATATACATTCTGGAAGATGTCTTGGAAGTTGCGACATACTTGCGCTCAGTTGTGATGTTTCTTCCGATGAGACATCATAGTTGAACGTGAGACGAATGCCTTGGTGCAGATGTCGCATGGATACGGACGTTCGCCCGTGTGCAGGCGCTTGTGGATTGTTAGCGGAGAAAACTGAGTGAAACTTTGACCTGGAACAGAACAAAGCACACTTTTGGCTTTTACTTGCGTAAACTACTATTTCATGGTGTGTATAGCAAAATAGCCCGAGGCTTGATGTATGAATTCCAAGGGTAAAAGGTAAAGAGAGAACAGCAGCTCATCGATTTTCATAAGTAGGCCTACTATATATATACACACACACACACACACACACACACACACACACACACACACACACACATATATATATATATATTCATAAAGTCCTAGTACCGGTACTCAAATAACCAGTTATTTTGATCTGTTTTTCATACTTATACATACCTGTGCTTATTTTTCATACTTATTTTTCAGTACTTAGGCCTATAGTACTTATGGTGTAGAGCCGTTGAGAGAACACAGAGATGATGATTTTTACACAACAGATTTGACGTTTCAGCTATTGCCTTGGTCACCTACTCTACTGTGACCAAGGCAATAGCCGAAACGTCAAATCTCGTAAGTAAAATATGATCACCTCCGTGTTCTCTCAATGGCTCTCAACAATAAGTAGACTATCTACTTATGACAATCGGTAAGCTGCTGTTTCCTCTTTCCCTTTCATCTAATTCATACGCTACTACCATACTTCATACGAATAGACAAATATTACAAGTTTATATTTATTAAGATATGTTTTAAATATTGTGGGTGGCCAAGGCCTACTTCCATAACTCATTTAAAGTGCAAAAAGCAGTGAGGATCTTTAGCCCTTAATTACATGAATGCCTACTAGGAAAGCACATACAAAAAAACAAAAATACAGAGACATTGCAATAAATTGTATGAAAGTCTCCACTAAACTTTATCCAATTATTCAGATATCGACAATCGCACTCAATAATATATAATGAAACATGTTGTGACATACCACATATATCACAGCGGTATGGCCTCTCCCCAGTGTGGCTCCTACGGTGACATCTGAGAGCATCTCGTCTCGCAAAGGCTTTACCGCACCATTCTGGAACAACCAATCACGGCGCAACTTAGCAACGCAAGGTGGGATCGTAGCATGGCAAATAAAAGCCCTTATTAAGTTGCATTGCTTTAAAAATATTGTTGTAAAACTATTAGTCTGGTATTGCAAGATGGCACTGCAAATATGTAAAAATAATTGATAAGTCAGTCATCTATAGGCTTCAAAGGTGTAGCTCCTTGCAACTTGACAGAATTTTTTCTTCACAGAAATGTCCGTGAATCATGTACAATTCCTTGTCCAAATACCCAAGTTAAGAAATGCGGAAAATGAACTAAATCATAGAAAATCGTCAACTACACAGAAATCAACATCTATTTGCAAAATAACTAGCCTACCTACTAAATGTCAAGTAAATTACATGGAACGAAATTACTGGAAAGACTAATGCAATGAGTCACACATCAATGTCATACGACAGGTATCCGAAAGTCACGTGTGTCTGTGGTAAGAGCCTGTACTTGATGAAACTACCCATCGGCGATCGCAGACCAACCCTTCATCTCATACATGAATAAAACTGTCCAAATATTCAAATATTCAATTTCCACTTCATATCCTTCCAGACATTTTAATCACTACCATAGATAGGGTAGGATAAATAAATTGGTCTAAATTTAATCAAGATGTTATATCTTATATTGTTACCAGTAGGCCTAATTGGTTACAAGTTTCATTGTTCAATAAAGTCAATTTATTAAAACAATAAAGAAGCAAATTTAGATTGAATAAAACTAGAACAGCCAAAAAATGAAAGCATTTCCAAAATGGGGATCTAATGAACATTACAAAAAAAGTAAACAAATAATTGATGATACTTTTTGATATCAAATGGCAACCCTAATTTTATAATTAATAACATAGAGATACGCCAATCATTTGTAAAAGATAGCATTATCATTTGAAAGTATGATCACGTTCTGAACAACAGACTAGTACCAATAATTACTGCCACCAGACTTGACATGAAGGAAAGAATAATTACCACAGACAAAGCTCTTCTCTCCGGTATGCATGGTTGAATGTATCCTAAGATCGACTCGAGTTAAAAACCCTTTACCACAGACTTCGCACATAAACCTGAAACAAATAACAACATGTTACACGTTAACTTACACCGTTACATGTTGACTACTATGTCGACTACTACTATTATATTCTCATTGTAATTACTGTGACTACTAGTGGCAAGATCACAATTTGGAAGACTATTTTACATTTCGCATACAAATACATGGGACGAAAAATACACTACATGAATATTCAATTCAAATAATACCTTTGATACTATATGAATTTAATTAGTAATTGATTGGGGTCTATAGCAGTTCAATAAAACATGTTAAAAAGTAATCTGCTTTTAGGAACAAAAATGCATGAATGAAAAGTAAAGTCTCAGTTAAGGAAGGAAGGGGACTCGTGTCAAAAATATTATCGAGAGGATTTTGACATTAAAATAAAAAAAGGGAAAAAATTGAAAATTAAGCTGGTAGGCTACTAGAAGCTCTGGAAATAGTACACCTGTGTACACCTGTGTGAACACCTCACCGCAGTTAGAACGGTATCACCCATGATGCTTTGCGCCCAGGTAACCATTGTTAGCTCAACAGCAGTTAGTGATCATGGTGTTAACGGAGTATTAGGAGAACAAGATGTCTCAGAAACCTAAACGTGGGTTTAATGAGCAATAAGTGTTTGTTGGCTGTGCTAAACAACTCAAGAGCAACAGTGACTAGCTGCTTGATTCGGGTGCAATAGATCACCTGACAAACAGGAGTGATTGGTTCGGCAAATTTCAACAAGTTGTTTTCGGACCCATTTAAAGTTCAAATCGGCAATGGTGAGCAGCTGTCATGCAAGTTCTTAAGATGTGTTTAGACCGATGAATGAAGAATCACTTAATGAAATGTGATCACCAGTGGCGTTTATTCAGGGATAGCTAGCATAGCGGCGCTGGCCCTAGCGGAAACAATAATTCAATATATTATTTAATGTCAAATTAATTTAAAAGAATGTTGTGAAAATGTGAAATTAATATTCGGTCTTCTCTTTTCCATGTTCAAATTATTATGTTTGCAAAATTGGAATTACATCAGAGCCGTGTAATGTATTTGACGCGTTGTAAGAGCACCGTTGCATAGGCATCTATACCTACTCGTATAATCGAGCTACCGCCGAAGTCCTCAAGCCGTGAGATCGAACGACGGACGTGTAAATTCTGTTTTGGGCTAGTAGAGCTACGGAGAGGGAAATGGCTGGATTATGTACCATAATGGTTATAGGCCTGACTATTGCACTCTTCGTGCAACACCGCTCAGATTCTTAATCCCTCGTACTAATGAACAACTCAAGACTACCGCATACTGTCGCGAGTCGCGTGGTCAGTAAACAGATAGCTTCCACTGCGTGAGCATCGATGTAAAAACGGATGTCCACGGTCCGGTTATGATATGATATTTCTATTATTGCACGGTACTCAGTTACATAAATCCCTTATTTTGAATTAAATTAAATCCCCAAGAATTTTGAAAGGGCGCCATGCATAAGCCTTTGATGAAAATGTGCATGAATAATTTAAATATAAGTGTGAAGTCAAGAGCACGTCATATAAACTGCGAAGCCTGTTTTTATGTGGAAATACAATGGGGAGGGGGGGAGGGGGCAAGATCATATTCATGGGGGGGAGGCGATTTCCATTTGGGAAAGAAAATGCCACACAAGAATAGTTGTGTAACGACCCGTTACAGTGAAGTGAGGACTCGCAGGAGGCAAGGGGGCTCCCTTCTGGCCCCGCAGAGAATTTTTGGAAAATATAAACCATTTTAATACGGTTAAACGTGTTTCAGACAAGATTGAAATGCAAAAATTGGATTTTCTGATAGGACCAAAGTGCCCAACTGCCACTTGACAATCAAAGCTGTTATTGTAGCTGCAGGTTCGTCCAAGTGTTGTCCATTTGAAAGTATTTGAGACTGAATGTTTCATCCACCTACCCACAGAGAAATGTCATAAGCTAGACGAGAAGGTACTGAAAGGTTAGGCTACTTTGTGGGATATCTTGAAGATGTGAAAGGCTATACATTGTGGGTTCCCAAACTGAATGATGAAGTCAATACAAAGTCAAAAGTCGTGACGTAATATTCAAAGAAGAACACCACTCCACACAACACCACCACACCATTCGAGTTATGTTGAGCATTGCTGCTAATAGGTGCAGCTGCATCTGAGACAGTTCGACATCAAATCAGCGTTTTCTACATGATGCTCGGAACGAGGAAATATAACCAGAATGTTTTCATGATGGTTCGCCAAAGGTAAACAAACTTTTGAAGAGTTTATACGGTCTGAAGCAAGTGCAGAGATATTGGAATAAGCGCTTTACAATTTATATCTGAATGTGGCTAGAGGGAGAGTACCGTACTGTTAATTCATGTTTGTACGTTGAAGTACCCGAAGTAAAGAAATTGGTGGTGATCTTGTATGGTGGGACGGACTGATAGAAGCTTATGTGAAGACGAAGTCAACAAGTTTCTTCAACAGTTAAAGTGCGAGTTTAAAGCGACTGCTACAATTAATGGAGCCTCTGCATCGACACACAGAGACAAGAGGATGGTATTATCTTCATAAACCAAGCTTGTTACATGAAGAGGACCTTGGACAGGTTTAGTATGACGCTGCAAGCTAAAAAAGTAGCAAAACCAATTGAAGCTGGATGGAATGCTGGACCATCAACGGAAAAGGCTGGACAAGTACCATATCGAGAGGTCGTCAGAAACCTGATGTATTTGCAAGTGGTCACTAGAAAAAAACGCAGAACGTAACATTTCCACATACCAAATCCGCAAGTAGTTAAGCAAGTGGGGCTACTGCAGCAAAAGAAGTAGATTGGGAGAAGTGTAGGCCTATGATGAGTGATTGGTATATAAACTGAAGACTGTTTTGATTGTCAATCACCAGAGTGTGATGGAATTCATTAAAAATCCTGAGCACTATAAGCATCGATGTTTGATATCATTTTGTTTGGTACGAAATTTATTGGACAACTGGTGAGCTTGGGAGTGGAGTAGGCCTAGGTTTTAGTAGAAGTGAGGATCAAGCAACAGATGTGTTGACAAACGCATTGCCGAGACCAAGATTAGAGGCTACGAAGACTTCACTGGGACTGGCTGATAACAAGAATCAAAATTTGTGCCAGGTTTACAGACAGCATTGAATTATTTCAATTTATAGAGCAGTTGCCACTTCTGTGTAGTTTAATTGGTATTTTTTTGTTCTCCGTTGTTAACTTGTTTCTGATTGTTGCCTGGCTGTGGCTACTGTTGTAAAAGTTCTTTTCAGAAGCTAGACCTACATCTGTTCTTCTTTCCTCTCTTAAATTAAAATGAATTACCATATGCAAAAGCTGCTTTTACTATTCAATATTATTACAGTAAGCCCTAGACCAATGGCCTGTTGTATCCGCTAGGTGATAAAATTCCTAATTAGCTCACTCAATCTGTAAAAAAAAGTAGGTAGGTGCCTAAAGCTAAAATATTTCGACTAAACCAACACAGGTGAAGGCTGTAAAACAAGTGTAGAACTTACGGCTTCTCTCCAGTGTGAATACGTAGATGCGTTGTGAGGTAGGACTTGCTAACAAACATCTTCTGGCACACACTACACGGATACTGTTTGTTGTCTGTACCCGAGTGAACACGTTGATGTGATTTGCACAGCCCCTTGGTGATGAAACGTCTACCGCACGTCTCACACAGGTATGGCTTGACGCCCAGGTGACGGTTCATGTGATCTAAGAGGCTTTGTTTGGTCTTGAAATTACGGCCGCACGTTGTGCAAGGATAGGGCTTGAGGTCACTGTGTACACGCTGATGCACTATCAGATATGACTTGCACTGAAAACCCTTGCCGCACGTGTTACAAGTGAAGTCATACTGTCCCGTGTGTTTCGCTTCGTGTTGATTCAACCCGATTTTTGATCGGAAACTTTTCGTACAGCCGATACCGGCCGCACACTTATACGGTTTTTCGCCTGTGTGCTTCCTCATGTGCTCCGTCAGTTTGTAATTTGTCCGATATTGTTTACCGCACTCAGGACACACTTTTGGCTCCCACTTCTTTCTTCTTGATATCTCTTTCTTGGCCTCAACCGGTGGAGGTGGCATAGGGGGTGGTTTCACTAGGGGCTTCCGAGGGTGCATCTCTTTCCGATGAGCCTTCAATGCGTCCGAGTTCATGAACACTGCACCACACGTTTTACACTTGCTGTAGTGACTCTCGTAATGCACTTGAAACTCGTCCTTGTCGGCATACGCTTTACCGCATATATTACAGAAGAACCAGGCAACCTGATCGAGCGTAGTTGGCTGGTTTGGAAGTGGGGGAGGAGAAGAGAGTAAAAGCAGACCATTTGCAGCTGGATTTGAATAGTTGGTGTTGCCGATATCGCCGTTAGTACTTCTGAAAAATATTCAACAATCGAACATCATTTAATCTGGAAAATAAATATATGTTGCAAGACTATTTTTAAAAACGATGAACCTTTAAGCACAACGTTAATTAATCAATGTGTAGTATATCCTCATCAACTATTTCATGCTAGCAATAGTAAGCAAGGATAAATAACCAAATATCTTGAATATAAATAATACTAAAACAAAATAAAACTGTGATCATTCTGTGTACAAGCAATTTGAGAAAGTAACCTGTGGCTTAGATATGCAACTGTTGAAGTAAAACCACAAGTTACCAGGAATAGTCTCAAGACCTGTCCCTCAATGAATTTGAGGTTAACCATTGGTCCTTTTCGTTATAATAGTCCTATCATTTTATAAAACTATTTAGTAGAATAGCTGTGCTTGCCTTGTAGCTGCTTGACTGGAGGACGCACCGAGCGCACTAAGAGCAGCCGAATGTCTTGTTACTCGAGGTTCTACTAGCGGTACCAACGTCTGCAGGTGACTGCCGTTGGGGATTGTGGTGTCATCACTTTCGCTCTCCGACTCGCTTTCCGAATCGGAATCGCTGTCACTCTCCGTCTCTTGTAAAGGTATTAAACCGGCGTTTTCCTCGACCTTTATTAGTATGTCTGGTTCATTCTTTATCGTTTCTTGCTCGAGCTGTGGTTGATCGACAAGAATACCACTGGTCTCCATTAAAATGCCACTAGCTTCCATCAAGATGCTGCTTGTAACCATGCAATCTGGATTACTGTCCTGAGAAAGTCAACAGCAATCAGCAATCACTTATAAATAACAGGGCAATTGTACAACTTGACTGAAACCAATTTCAATACACCATAAAAACAAGTGAGAATAAAAGTGTAGACTGGCATCCAAGGTCGTTTTGAGTTTTACCAAATAAGACTCAGCCCCCGAGATGGTAAAAAAAGGAATAGAAACTATCCGAATTTTCAGCCTACATAATACAACAGTAGGAGAATCATTTTAGATTTTTACAAATCAAATATGGGAAATTTCGATAGAAAATATTTAATTAAATGAACACAATAGCCTACATACGGTAGTCAACACAGCCTACTTATTTAAACTTAGGTAAAAGGCATCACAACTGAAATTTTCTGCATCGAAGTAGACTTTTTCTATTAATTTTGATGAAAATGACACATTTTCATGTGGTGTTTGGAATTAATTATATGGTAGGTCTACCGGTAGGTCTAATTTTTTTCATCTCATTTTAAATGGGGAATGTCAATATATTCTCAAGTTGTAAAGAACACTAGTTGACTACCAGCATCCAGTCATCTACGTCGCAATGTCAGAACGTACGCCTAATGACATTGCAAGCATTATACTATAAACTACTATAAATACTATAAATGCATACTATAAATAACAGCATGGGAATTTCACAATTTGTTGGAAAAATATTCTTTCACCCTACAGCAGCAAATTTTGCATTTTTCAAGTGCATCTGAGCAACCTTGGTTTATTTCTAATATAGTTGATGGCTCAGCTGTCCGTCTGGCTCAGTCAGCCAAGGCTCAGGCACTGATCTCTATACACTTGGATAGCGTATTCAGTGAGAGAAACCTGAAGCTAAAAGATGAGTGTACTAGGCCTAATATGTCTGCCAGTTGTCTATGGATCATGGGGTTGACGTGGCCCGAGATGACCACAGCGATTTCTTCTTGTCTACGGACACAGAAGTGATGAGCTTTGGTCAAAGATATTATGTTTGGCCTTGGGCGTGAACATCAGAGGGGCAAGTCTGTCAGATGTCAGATTGCCGTAGAAATTCTACAGTAAAATCTGTAATGGGGTAAGTATACCGTAAGTTTGCTGATTATTTCTAATATTCTAGTAATTATTTCTGGCCCCAGTAAACAATATCGGCTTGATTCCCTGTTTCAACTGAAGAAACTTGAAAAAAAATCCGCTCATAGGTTAGTATAGGCGTAGCGTAATAGCTGCAGGTGGCCTACTGGCTAGCTTGACTCTGGTAAGATTTAATGGGGGGATCCATAGGCCACTGACCAGCGCCATTGGCCAAGGTCTTCTATATTATATAGTAGGCCTATAGAAGGCTTCTTTCCGGCTTCTCTTGCTTACCGGCAGTTGGCGACTATACACTATCCATATGTATAGCGATCAGTGAGCTCAGGACCCGCATAAGACATGATAGGCCTACAATATAAACCTAGTCGCTGGTTGTGCTGTTCTACAAGCAATAATTTTACAATTTTATATCTCACCATTAACGGAGGATGATCGTTTGCTTCTACAAGACTGTCCAAATAATCCTCTGTCTTCATGGTTTTCTCTCTGAAATATAACACACTTAGTAAGTTATTAGGCCTAGATGAACCATTGAAAAGATTCCATTTCATATTTTCTCAAATAGAGGCCTACTGGAAAAAGAAGTGTTACATTTGTGTGCACTCCATACGTTAAAAGGAGATATTGGAAATGGATACACATATTATCACTATTACCTATATAGATTATTAAATTGTAGGCCCTATTAGGCTACATCACTATGTAATAAGATTTAAGAAGCAATAATAAAATGATTTGAAATTGTATTGAATTGATTCATTGAGATACCAAATGACTTCATTTAGGCAGCCTATAAGCAGGTCCTAGGCAGCCTATAAGAATGTACGTGCTCAGTTTTGGGGTAAAATTGTATATAAAGAAAAATCCGACGCATAAATTTGAATCACAGATAAATTTGGATCACCATACATATAGGTCTAACTAAGCAGATCAACATTAGAAAAACGCTTACAAAAATTTGGGAAATTATCTTTTCCAAAACAAAAACAAAATGTTTACCATACGGTACCCTACTGGATTTGAACTTAACCAGAAGCAGAACAAAAAGAAACAATAATTTTCGCTCAGTAAAATTATGAAAAATAATATCTCGAATGATAGGGCCTATCAGATTATTATATTAGTCCAAGAATAACAAAGGTAGAGCCTATACCTTGTAAGTCGTTACATAAAATATTAACACCAGCCTAGCAATCATGAAATACAAAATAATTTGCGGCCTACTAGCCGCAAAGTATGAAAACATAATTGGTCCTTCAAGTTGCTAAAATAAAGTAAAATAAAACAACATTATTAAAATGCAGTAGGCCCTAACAAATATATAATAAATTTTTCATTTTATATTGGGTGTTGTCTTATGGGTTTATAGGGTTTTTAAGTGACTGTTACGGCAATCTCAATAGTTACGGTTAGGTAGGGTGAAGTTTGTGTCAAATGGACAAGATTGTAATTTTGGGGTTCAAACCCTGCCCTACCTAACCATCACCTTACATAACCCTAATCAATGCCCTAATGCAGATCGGTTAAGGATACGGCATATTTGCCGCCAACAAGAGTTCAACAGGCATAGGCCTACAAGCGGAAGTGATTATAGTCAATATTTAAGCCTATTCGTTGAATCTATGTTCGGGAACTTTGCCTCTGTAATAATACTAAATTTTGGTAGATCTGTAGGAAAGGTAATTTTACAGAACAGGTTGGCCCTATTTATGTTGAATTATTAGCCATTATCTAGGCTGTGCCTCAGGTATAATCTTGCCCAGCCTATCTAGGAAATTCAATGTCTAGGCCTAACAGGCTTAGGCCTAGATCTCTAGCATGGGCATTCAATCTATTTAAACTGATGGCCTTTCTGTTAAGGCTGGGCCCACGTACTAGGCCTAGCTGTATCACAGATTTTGTAGTGTCTAAGCTCAGGGTCTAATCTAGGGACAGGTCCTAGGCCTAACCTAGGGTAAAGGCTATCCCCTGGGCTATTTCGAGGCCTAACCTAGCCTACAGGCCTTAGGCAGAGTGACTTATTTTAATGAACGGTATTACTCAAAAGACTAATAAACTGATACTATTTCTTGCTGTAATACAAAACGTTTACTCGAAGTATAATGTACTAGGTTACTTACACTATGCGGTTCTGGAACATTTTGGAATAATTAAAAAACCAAACTAAAATGCTCTGTCCAGAAAACTACCTTCGTTGTGGGTGCCTTCCATTTCTTACCTCCCGAACACCAGCGCCGTAGCGTAGCCAAAGCATAGCGAGCCAGCGGAACTCGAGACTCCCAGATTTTATATTCCAAAATTCTACTCAAAGCCCCATAGAGTCTGTAGTGGTAATAGGGTGTTTCGAAGTAGAGAAATAGGTTTTTTGGAGAAATATTTCCTCACAACCTTGCGTTCATGCGTTTTTTCAATGTTCGGCTATGACATCTCGTGCTTAACAGTGACATTATTAGCTTTGTTATTATGGCAGAATCGAATGAAGAAGTGACAATATTAGAAGGTGAACAGTGGCGAGTGGAAGCAGTAGCAGTGATAGCCGACGTGAAAGACTACGTAAAAGAAATACTTATATCAACACTGATTGGATCAGGAAACTGTATATACCTTAATGTTACGACAGTAGAAAACCGCAATTTCTGTATTGAACTTAGTTCTGCTGGTTTTAAAATTGTAGGTCACGCATACGATCAGAAAAAGGAGTGTGATTGTGATGGTGTGATCTATTTTGAAACACCCTATGCCGTGCTCGACCATATCAGTCCAAATTACAAACTGTTGTTCAGCAAGTCTCTAATACAAAAACTGGAAGACCTAGAAACCCAGCAGAGTGACTGATTATCCACTGATAGTTTGGAAATCATCCGTTTAATAGGCCTAGTTAGGTCAAGTTTTCTAATAGTTTTGACAATCATGAAATGATAACCCTCCTAGATGCTGTCATTGCTGTGTGCATGCTGTGTGTGAGTCACTCGGTGGTGTAAGTGTAAGTTCGCTGTGTAGTGCGCTCAGAAATGTGATGGATCGGACATAAAATTCGATCTAGGTTTATGTTTTCCTGTATGTTTACAATTGGAAGGCAACCATCGTATGCGACTGTGCGTGATTCATTGGGTGGACTGTGATTAGTAAGTTATTTGTCGCCAATATCTGTAGTTAGTGTTAGTAGACTGTGTTTTTGATCATGACAATTACTTTTCGTGAACTACTAAGCTACTATAAGCTACGAGTGTGATATTTGGAATTCGAAGTAAATGTGGTACCTTCTATTTAATGTACCCAAAGAATACAAGGGCGAGAAGTAAGAAATCTCTGGGTAGGCCCCTATGCCTTGGCATAGGGCCTATGCCCTTGACAAGGCGGGCCTAGGACCTATAATTGTGAACTTGATCGACCTAGGTAGGCTAGGCCCGTCTATATTAGAATGTGTTCAACCTAGGACCTCTCTGTAGACCTTCTTCACCTCATAATATTTCTTTATCTCATGTAGATCTAGTAGCCTACATGGCTACATGGGCCTGGGCCCTAGTCTAGGTCTAAAGTGCTATAATGTCCCAAGTCTATGTGGATGCCTCATGTACTCAAATGTCTTTGTGATTATCTTCCAGATATGGGTGAACATCTAGGCTTCCCAAAGAATGGATAGTTTGCAGGTTGCTACTACAGGAAATGCTAGTAAGTCATCAAGTCGCAGTGCGTCCCCATGTCGCCAACAACTTGTTAGCAGTGGGGGTAGCCAGCCTGTTACCCAAGGCAGTGTAAACACTGTCAGTGGTCATACCAATCAGAGGAATGCTCTTGCGTAAGTGTGTTTGTTTTACTTGAAGCTATTATAGGATTATGCAATTTTGTTATTTTGTATGGATGTAGGCCTAGGGCCTAGTTTGTGTCATTTCCTAATTAGGCCTAGTGTATTATGGTAATAGGGTAATAATTTGACATTTGTTCTTTGATTATTATTTGTATAAAGTAGCATGTACTTGGCCTAGTTTTGCGTTGGATGTGGTCATATAAACATTTGAATTTATGTTTGAGCAAAATTGATGTTGAGCAATTTGTGTTTGACAGATGCATTATCGATCATTTTAGGGTTTTTTGGGGGGGGGGTTTATGGTTTTATAGTGATGATTAGGATTATTGAGTTCAAGATTTGTGTCAAACTAAGAATTGGGCTACAGTTTTACATGTCAAACCTTACCCAAAGATCCTAAAAAGATTACGTTGGGTGGATTGCAAGAACGAAGTTTAAACCCCGGCCCACTTTAGACGCCGTCTAAGAACAAAATGGCATTGCCTCTCCAATGCTATTTTGTACTTAAACAGCGTCTAAAGTAGACCGGGGTTAAACTTCGTTCTTGCAATCCACCCGTTGTCTTTCTTTGATGATTTTTTCTGTTTTTGTTTCATTATTATTAGGTACTATGATACAATAGCTCAGTGGTAAAGTGTGAGATACAGGGCTCAAAACTACTTAGGTCTATATGCAACTTTAAAAAAAAAGATAGAATTGACATAACAGATTGGTGACATAATGTATTTAATCTGATTTTATGTTCAATAATTATTTTATTGTGTGCAATTATTAAAGGAGAAACACAGATCTCTTCAATAGGCCTACTTTCAAACTTTTATTGAAAAAAATATCAATCTTGAATTCCAATATTTTCACAGATATATAGTTTATCATAGATGTTTTTTTAGATGTAGGGCCTAGGCCTATTTTACTTGCATGTGAAAATCATGTGTTATCAGTCACTTATCAATAAGTTGAATAGTTTTTACTCATAATGTCTTGGCGGTATTACAAATAACTGTGTCTCTTCCTATAATTTTCATATCTTCTGACATTCAATTGAATGTCAGAAGATATGAAAATGAGAGTTTCAATGAGAAATCAAGTTTTAAAACTTGGAGGCCTAACCAAAAATGATATTTTGCTAAATTGACTGGATTAATTGAGCATCGATTTAAATTCTCAGAATTTGCTCATTGCTTATTTTTATATTGTGGGTATGCTATTTAATTGCCAGTGTTTGATTTTATTGGAAGTACCAAAAAATGGGGAAAAGTTGGTCTAGATCCTATAGGCCTAGTAGGCTAAGTTGGTTAAAAGTTAGAAAATGTTTTTTTTCAGTTCAAGTTGATGGAAATATCAGTTAATGGTCTAGGTTCATAGTTTCACACACTAAATAGGCCCGGTGAAAAATATCTGAAGTGCTATTTTGTAGTTATTTTTGTCATTATTTAAAATTTGGGAGGGCTTGGTTGGTAGTGGCGGGATTCTAGCGTGGATGCTTGCTTTGATTCAGATGGCGAACAGGCACAGGTAACGGCAGTAGTGGAAGTGGGAGCAGTGCAGGTGATGTTACAATGAGCGTCTCCTCCCACAAGAAGCGCAAGTCCCCCGTAGCGATGCGCAGAAACAGAGAAACCGGTTCTGCCGAAGGGGGGAATTTGCATATATCTCGAAACGAACCGGTTTCCGATCGAGGCTCTCGAGAAGAAGTGATGGCTCAACATAGTATGACGGAAGAAGACAACAACCTACCTTCTTCGTCTTTCGTGTCAAACGGTTCCACAGAACACGTCATGTCTTTCGACGAGGTGGACGGAAATAGTAGCGAAGCCTCGGATCACTTACGAACTCGAGCTGCAATCGACCGAATGCAGTCTAAAATAAATCACACTCGTGAACTAATAGTGGGGGAGCAAACAACACGTGATGGTGAGCTACAAGCCTACACTAGGCCTATATTAAGTGCATGGTTAATCACAGAGGTGAGCAAGTGGGATAAATATATTTTATTTTAACATACCGTAGCGTACTTTGAGCTATTGAGAAACAGCAGAATGAAATGTAGTGTGAATGTGTTTCAAGTTTTCTGACTTTTAGCAATTGAGGCAGTTTCTTTGTGTTAAATCCCTTCATTGCTCAAATAGTGAAATCATCAGTATCTGTTGCATCCCCATACATATAAAAACACAGCTTCAAAGCATTTGATTATAAAATGGCCAATGTGCTCAGATATGGTAACAAAGTATTCCTTTGTTATTTTTGTATAGCCTGCCTTGTATTCAACGAATGAATTGCTAATTAAATATATTTCTAGTCTAGTTACTCTGACTTAATTCATAAGTTGTCTTCATTTCATTGATATAGTTAAAAGTAGTGAACTTTGTCAACATTTTCTCAGTTCAACCAACTTTGACTAGTTTGGTTTGTCTTAGGGTCTTGATAATGTTTGCATGTTGGTTGTGTAGGTCTCTGCTTTATGATAGGCCTAGTTGTATTACATAGATTACAGTGTTTCATAAAATAAAGTTTTGTAAATTACCATTTCAAAGTCCACGTCAATCAAACGCTCATATAAGTTAGTTCCTTTGCACCAGTCAGTCTCGAGATTAAAGAGCAATACGACGATACTTATTAGATAATATTTTAAAGACCTCTCAAGGCCAGTCAATAACCTTTGCACTTTCAGCACAAGTTGAATGAATAAGGTCTAGGCCTATGACTAGGAAACTACTTGGGTCTTATAGTATACCTACTTGCTAAAATCATGTGTTCACTTGGAATAACTTCATCTTTTTCTCATCTACAAAATGGACACAAATTACATCACAAGTAATATAGGGAGATAAGTTTTTGGATTGCTCTTATAATTTATACCCATATGATGAGAATTCCTCACGTTATGTATTTATTTAGATGTAGGCCTAGTACGAGTTTTTATTCAATAACAAATTTATACCCTTCTAACCATGTAATGAAATAAAATATTGCTCAAAAATAGATAACATTCATGAAATGTTTTCAACTAAGAGGTAAACGTAATTTATAAAAAATAGTATAGAATGCCACAAGCAATAATTTATTCAAGACCCATTAAAAAGCCGATCAATAGCTGGTGTATGAACAGGATTTTGAAAGTAGGCCTATATGTGACTGCTATGCCAATTATATCAGGTCTTATGAAAAATACATTTTTTATATATGCCCTATAGATAGGGGTATGTGAAGTAGGCCTAAGCATTCTATTATGAACTTTTTAGCATTGATTATCTGAAATGAGCATTTTGCAATATTTTTAGCAAAATATTTGAAAATAACTCATCTTTGGAAACTAGAGGGAAGTGAAGGTCGGGCTGAAATGATGTCAAGTAAACCCTCATTAATCCAAAACTTAGCGAAGCACAAAGAAGACATTTTAAAATAATTTTAAAATTCAAATTGACAATTTTCTTCTTCTTTATAGCAGTAAATGTTATTCGGATAGGTAGTACATGCTGCTCAAAAGTCAAAGTAAAGCTGTTTTTAGCTTGCCGCGTGTTGCTTGTGTGTATTCGACTGGTCGCTTGTGCCGAGCGTAGCCAACATGACGCGGGGGCGCCAGAAACTACACCAATAGACCGCGCATTATACGGGCGATAAACAACACTCTATTACATACTTTGCAAATTGGGAAAATGCCAATAAAACATACATGGACTGTAGATGATGTTGAGACAACAGGAAAACTGAAATTAAAGTTTAAAACAAACGCAGTTATAATCTTGGGGAGAAAATATTCTTGGTACATTATTATATTTTTTAAACTTTCATTTTCAACGTTATAATGGTAGTCTAGGGCCGTGGAGCCGCCTACCAGATGCTAGCAACTTGCAAGCGATAACAGTGGTTCCGTGTTTGAAACAGACAACATGTCGGTAGGGGTTTTTCAAGGTTCGATGCAGCAACAACACGTGCGATTACAATCTATTTTCGTGGTGGTTTCCGTGGATAAGACTGTTTTTGACTGCATGGCTTGGGTTTGGGTAATAATACTAATAAGTTGCGTCTCAAGATTTACGGTATCGTAGGTTCGAGGTTAGCGTGGAAAGCATTATGTATATTGAAAAGTGATCTTTATTTTTGCACGGCTATTTCGTTGAATAATGAATATAATAAATACTTTCAAAATGTTCTAAAATGACCATTTTCGTAATAATTCGTGCGATGGAAAACCACTTTGAATGCATCTGAATATCATGAAATATAAAGTAAACTTGAAACAAAGTGTCTGAACAGTATTTTTTTAAATATTCTATGTCAATGCAAAAAACATGTATCTCTACCTAGCTAGGCCTATAGATATTGAATTAAATCTAAAATTCATCCATGTTACATATACCCATGTTACATATATTTTACATATAAAAAAACACTCCTAAAACACCAATGAAAATTGTGATTACACTCTTTTCAGATAACGTAAATGAGTATTTGCGGTTGGCACATCATGCTGATAAACAACAGGGGATAAGATTAAAAGCTGTCTTCGAAAAAAAAAATCAAAAATCTGCACAATCCATCTCTCAATTACAAAAGAAACTGGATAGCTACAATAAGAAACTGCGAGAGTTGGAAACTCATGGTCTGCACTCCAGTCACCGTCAGCCCCGTGAAATGTTACGAGATATGGGGCAAGGTCTCAAGTATGTGATATGTCCTTATCTTATCTTATGTTTACATTTCAGTCTCACAAAACAAATTATCTTCTTGGTATACCAGTACCTTTCATTTCTAACATTTTTTTTTTGTAACTGGAGAGTATTTTCCTGTGAAAATACTGAAAAAGTAAGTAACTTATTGTAATCTTGACTATGATTGAAATATAGAACTAAAATATAACATGTTTGCAAATGTGTAATTAACAGTCAGAAAGGTATGGGTCTAGACAGGCCTAATGGCTACAGCTGTAGCTATGAACTATAGGAAACATACTAGGAGGCCTATCCTCTCTTGCGTCTAGACTGCAGTGCTGTCCTGTATTATTGATGTAATGAGTATTAAGAGTACCAAGGTCTACTACATGTATCAACTTAGTAGTAAACTGAAGTTTTTGTTTTGTTGGAGAAGGAATCATCATTCTTGTTACCGGTAATAATTGACATATTGAATGGAAAATCTTTTTTCATTTACAGTACTATCTGTAAAAACTGTTTATATTTATATAAGTAGACCATATTTAATTACACATCTTGGCTAACTATCTTGGCTAATGGTTGGTTTCATATTGTATTTTATAAATGTGTGGTAAAGAGGTATCAAATAATACAAAGTAGACTACAAACAAGTGAAATATGGCAAAAAGCAACAAGATCTTCTACACGAGTTAGAAGTCAAAAAATGATATTTCATCTTTGTGTGTAAATAAGTGCCTCCCTTGTTATACCGATAGTTAAGTGATAGTTATGGTGGGAGTTCATGTACTGGTAGTTAGTTGTGTAGTAGTATATCACTAACATGCACTTATGATAACCGTGTGACCACTTACTGAGAACAAACCCAGAATACTCTATTTGTTGCTTATTAATTACGTTTGTGTTTTAGTCTGCATTTTTTGCTGCTGTATTGTTTGTGCGCTTGTGACGTTCTTTGTGGTTGTCTTTACAGAAATGTGGGCGGAAACATACGTGACGGTATTACAGGGTTCTCGGGGTAAGAAAGAACTCTCACTGTAAATATGTCTTCTAGTTGTTACCCCAGCTTGTTTCTAACAATCTCTTTTTCTTGTGCACGTAGTTGTTGGCTAGAGCTTGAATACTTGTTATTCTAGTGCTTAATCCAAACATTTCATTCATAATATTGAGAGTATTCTCTGAATTCAATTGTTATTCATTATATTATTTACTTTCACCCACTAGATTTAGACGTATCAAGTTGTATCCAGGAGAGGAGGTCGAGAGGCCAACCAGAAAAATGCCGTCCCGCCCACCCCCTTATACGACCACTTAAAATATTGTGTTGTGGGAACTTTGGTAGGCCTACTTCAATATTGCTATATCTTCTTCATTTTAAATATAAACAATGAGAGCTGTCAGATACTTGAGAGTAATCGAGTCATTTATCTCCTGGAATGAAATATTTACTCTAGATGATTGTGAGACCACGGCACTGTAGCTACATTGACTATGAAGTATGTGTTGATGTTATTTGTTACTTGAAAGTGAAGAAAGAGACCTGATGTGAACCTTTATCATGAATGTTTGCATAAGACTACATTTTAAGTGGCATGTTTTTGCTGAAATATCCACAGCTGATGTAGCCATCAGCGTGTTGGAAATGCACACATTTTAGTTTCGCCAACGAGTTGACTACTCTGCATTCTGTCTCTTTCTAATCTAGTTCTTCTTTCGTCTCTTCTTTCGTGGATACTAGTAAAGCCTTCAGGTACCTAGGTCGGGTACAGGTTCGGGTACAGCCTGGTATTATTGTGCTACTCTGGTACCCGCTATATGGAAAATATTGTGTTTATAAATCGTGAGACCGAATGTTGTTGTGACAAGCATTACAGATTTACAGTTTTTCCTACGTTTTTTCACGTTCTCTCCAACACCACCTTTAATTCGTCACGATTGAAAATATAAGCTATGAATTCGTATAGTATTTTCCTCTTGCCACCTGCTTGTTAGTTGTCATGAATACACTAACTGTAAATGTTTGGTCACAAGCCCTTTACTGAGAATCATCATATACCTCATGAAAGACGATGTATGCAATTGTTCAGGGATGGACACCTCCTCATTAATAGTGTCGACAGTCAAATGAAACGTCCATTTAATGTTATACTCGGTGTGTCGACAGTCAAATGAAACGTCCATTTAATGTTATACTCGGTGTATAACCCTTTTCATGTTGTCAAATTTATCAACAAGCACACTCCACCCCTGCCAGGGCACAAAAATTCGTACCATCACAAACACATAGCTCACAATCAGGACAGCAATATAGGAATTGACAAGGACCTTGTGAATTCTGAAAAAATTCTACATTTTTTTTTAAAATATCCGATAATTTTGGCGGGTACATAATTCCCAAATTTGTTACCCGGAGGCTTCACTAGTAGATTTATATATGGGCACTATAACATAATGTTTAGTTAATGCAATATTACATGGAAAAACTCGATTGAATAAGTTTGGATTAAGTGCAGGCTGAACTGTCTGAGAAAGACAATGTAAACAATAGACTACTGAATGAGATGTATATATGGTTATACAGTATATTGTAACAAATTAATTTACTTCTCGTTACAGAACCGTCATGTCTAAACCGAGGGAGTTTGCGCACCTGATCAAAAATAAATTTGGAAGTGCCGACAACATTAATACACTTTCAAGTATGTAATATGTTTATAATAGGGTTGTCATTCGATATGAAAAATGCAAACGATATCAAATGTTGATCGAATTATATCGAAATGTCTCGAACTTTCCACTTCAAACATTTTACAAAGTATCACTTTCAACATCACCAGTTTTTGATGTGCGAAGCAAAGACTTAATTTCACTGTAGAGTCTACTTGAAAAAAACAAAAGTATTAGTGGTTTGTTTTTTCGCACTCCACAGTTCAAACGGAGGCATAGGCCTATATTTTCTTGAAACTTGAAACTTGCCATACACTTGTGTCAGTAAGCCCTATCTAACTTGATAGGCCTGCTGTATGGTTTTGAGGCGCAATCGGTTGCATCACTTTTGAGATGTTCTATTTCGAAATCTTGAAAACCCCATAGGCCTAAGAATAATTCTGAGAAGAATATTTGGAAATAATATTTTCTTTCATTACGTGTAAGGCCTACAAATTTTCAAGGAATTTAAACATAAGAAAGAATGATACAAATTATTCCAAAGTTATATATAAACCGGTTCAGCTGTTTTGATGCAAGTAATTATAACGTAATTTTTTTAATCAACTAAAAAATAAAAGTCTATCAAGAAGATCAAAAGGTAAAATTAGATTGTTGAACGATTAAAAAAAAATGGAGGCTGTGACTTGATGGTTTCAAAATCAATATGTGTGTATAGCTTTCCATTACATTTCACATAAATAGGCCTTACAACCCATTTGCTACGTTTTCTTGGTGAATAATATGCTGATGTGTGTGTAAGTAATATGTGAGGACTGAGGAGTAACTGAATATGCCAATATTGATTAGGATTCAGTTTCAATAGACACTGTTGACAGTCTTTGGCTTGAATGTATTTTTTACAATAACTTATATAGGTAACAGTCGTAAATATTACGAAAAATTGAAAATTACCTTCAAAATAGGCCTATGCAAAACATTCAAAATCTGATGATTCTATTATTAATGTTGATGATTTTTCGATCCTATTCTAATCCTACTTTAAGTTTTGCTGAAATAACAGGCTGTCTGTTTGCTCTGTGGCAGGAAACGGTGACAATGTTTCTATCGACGAGGAGAAGACGCACCATGGCAGCGCAACGCTCCCCGGCGGCTGTAGCCTCAGTTCGACTCACGCATCGTCAAGTGCAGGAGTCAACAAGTTCGCGTCGGAAGACTCGGCTAGCAGTTCCGTAACGAGCGAGAGCATACCTGCAGGCAACGCTACGCACATCTCGTCCCCCAGGAATCAGACCACCGTGCATTCGGCAGCATTCAATCTGGAGCCAATATTTACTGAAATGCAGGAGCGGAGAGAAGAGTTTGATAGATTTAGGGAAGAATTGGATGCAATGAAGGTATTATTTTAATAAGGTGTAATTGTTTATTTAATATAATTGGTGTTGGTGGATGGTCTGAGTGGGCCTACATATAAATGATTGAATTTGGTTATCTTCTCATATTTAACTCTTGATGAGAATCATTCTACTAGCGTATTTTATATATTAATACCTACTATCGAAACGTTTCGAGTTTATTATTGATAAATTGGGTAGGCATACTTATTCAAATGCCTCTCAATATGTTGTTAATTTCATATTGACCAATTTTTTGGTTTACCATAGTTCTGTATTGCTTGTTGTAGGCATATTCTTTCTATAGGCTTGAATAGCTCTCTCTTTTGAGTTTTGACTCTCAGTTAATTGACCCAACTTTTTATAAACCTCCCCTTTATTTCATCAATCTCCCAGTACACCATTACGTAGACACAATAGAACCTCAATAAATCAAAATTCAATGGTCATACGGTAATTTAATTTCTATTCACAAAACTCGCATTATAAAAAATCTTAAATCTTAATCTTACAAAAATCTTTATAACTAATAGGCCTAGTTAATCAGCCTTGTAAGAGCTGATTGTTTTCTAGCCATAGACCTACCTTATTTATCCATGTATATTTTATGTATTTAGTTGAGAATCGCAATAAAATCGTTGATATCGCTTTTACATTACATTCTATTGACATATTATCTGGCGCCCCCACGTCTTCGGTTGCGTTCGGCACCTGTTTGACATAAAACATGTGCTTGTGTTGTGACCGCATGGTGATGGCCTGTGTAGCTAGCGAGCGTTATGCCTATGTCCTTTTCAAAATTATTTTCGATGGTCAACTTATTAGTTACCATTTTATTATGATCGAAATAGCAGATTTGAAAATATTTTGTCGGTAGTATTTGTGGTTTCTCTTCCATGGAAACCATATAAATCATTCTCACGATGGTTGTTATATTAAGGGACTTATTAACAAGGAAAAATTACAAGGGACCTTATGGTAATTGGCCGGCAATTTCTAAGAACGAGGATATATCGCGATGGTTGCTTTAATGAGGGACGTAGGCCTACTAAAGGACTTCTACCGTACCACTATTTATGTTGGATTAAATGAAAATTGTCAAAAATTGAATACTAAATTATTGAACTATGAAATCCTTTTAATTGAAATGAATTATTTGTCTATCAAGGGGCATCAACAGCCAGGTTCTTTTACTTATTATTTCAAATAGGCCTTGAATCATTTCATTCTATTTCAATACCAAGTATCAAGGGTACTGACCAAGTGTTCTCTGTTTGTTAGCAGGCATTACAGCAAGAAGTGTCCTTCATGAGCCACTCGCTGCAGGAGGAGCGGTTCCGCAGCGAGCGCCTCGAGGAGCAGGTCAACGACCTCACCGAACTTCATCAGAACGAGGTGGAGAATCTCAAGCAGACGATCACCGACATGGAGGAGAAAGTACAGTACCAGAGCGAGGAACGGTTGCGGGACATCCACGAGATGCTCGAGTGCTGTCAAACTAAAGTAGGCGAACATAGCCAAACTCTAGCCAACTCAACGGTTATTGTTTATATTTCGGTATATAGGCCCAATTACTAAAATGGTGCTGACACTTTGTATTCAAAGGTTAAACTCTGAATTTTAGCTCTATACTACATAATGAAGACACGTTTTAGTTTGTGACTTACAGTACTTTTGTACTGTAAAAGTACTGTGGGGCCACTGTGGGTTTGATAAGTGTAGTAAAACGTTACGCAGTAAACGGGAAATAGGTGATCGTAAAAATACCCAATCGAAAGGGCTCCGATTATAATATGATGATGCGCAAAATCGCGATTTATTGAAAGTTTGTGTTTTTGAAGATGAGTACGAATTATGTAATTTGGCCCACAAATCTGTTATTTTTCTATCGCGACGTGAAATGAAATACATACAGTAAACCCTCGTTGATCCAAAATCGAAGGTACCGTACCTAAAAAACATTGGGCCTACTTCGGTTTATAAAAATTTGAATTATCCAACAAGTCATTTTTCCCGCTCAGAATATAGTCAATTTCGTATTGCGCGCTAAAGGAAGCTATGTCACCGGCTGAGACTATTTAATAGATCCGTTGCTAATGGCCTTCCTGATCGTGTGTACTCGGCTATTTCCGTGACACACGATCCTCATATGGCCCGTTTCTATTGGCGCTCGGTTGTCCCAAGTCGGACGAACGAGTATTCCGAGCTCAAGCTTCGTCAACTGCTTTCAGCCGCATTCGGTACACAAAGCATGGAACAGCTGAGCGTTACATCAGGATCGATACAAAGATAGGAAGGGAAGTTTCCATAATATGAAAGTTGTATTACTAAGACATTTAATTATATTTTCTCGTTTCTAGATCTCAAAAATGGAACATCAACAACAGCAACATCAACAGTATGTGACTTTGGAAGGGATAGACAACTCCAATGCTCGGGCTCTTGTCGTGAAGCTGATCAACGTGGTCCTGACGGTACTTCAAGTCGTACTGCTTCTTGTGGCTACAACCGCAGGAATAGTAATGCCTTTCCTAAGAACACGGTAAGACACAGCCTTGCAACTAACAGGCCTAGGTATTCTGATGCACAGCTCGTATGCCCATTATAGGTTGATGGATGAATAAAATAGGACCAGTGGAGTCAAGCAGTGTAAAATTAATGTGACTGGGGTAAGGGTTAGAGAAAAAGTGGTGGTGTATCTGTTTCAAGCTGCGATTGTATGTGTGTCAGTACAGGCGATGCAAAGAATCCGCCTGACACCTACGGAACGTATTGAATGCATTTTGAAAGCCACATATAAGGATGATTTGTGTGAAAGTTTATGCCAACGCTCGGACCTCAAGGAATAGAACCGAATAGGTTTTAAGAATATTTGGGTTATTGCAATTTTATTTTCAGTAAAGATTCCAAATTTGCATTGACAAAACCCCTTTGCTCTAGAACAACAGAACAAGGATTTTTTTTTACATTTTTCGTACAAGTTTATACATTTTTTTTTTCATTTTGTGTGTATATATACGGTATACGACCCCACTTACTGGTGTGACTGGTATCTTATTTTAAAAATAGCTTTGACTGCGTTGATTTGGGAAATGCGTGACTAGGTTTCAACCTCGAAGAATATTTGTGAAACGTTTCTATTTGTTTCAGGTTACGTGTTCTAACGACTACATTGCTTGTGGCTGGAATAGTTTTTGTTTTGAAACAATGGCCAGAGCTGAGAGATGTTGGCAATCATTTGATGCGCCACTTAAAGGAGGCGCTGTCGGTAAAGTAGCCTATCCATTCTCTTCCACACATTCAATTACTAACTACGTACCAGTTTTCGTTACTATTACAAACATTGGAACATTTCTTATATATCAAGAGCAATTATTATTTCTGTTGAGGTTACTATTATTGTCAACCCATACTGGCATTATCTCTATTATATATCAGTGTTGATCTGCGCGTTATTCTCATTTCCTAACGTTAAAAGAACGAAATTAAGTTGGATAATTATATCCATCCTCCGTACTAGTTTGCAATTTCATAATAATTGTACCTGTGTGCTACTTTAACTCAAATTCATCTTGATCACAATGGATTTCAACGATCGTGTGTTTTAAATTTTTCTCTTCTAGCACATAGTTTGATGTTCAACTTTTATTTGCATCCTTTTCAATTCATCCTTTTACTCGATTCACGTGTGACCTGACATCGGCCCAAGTCGATATTGTGACCGTTGGAGCAGTCCTTGTTTTAAGTGTTCATTTTCATCTATGTAGACATAGACAAATTTGTTTCCAATTTCCTAGCCAGTATATTAATATGCATATATTCTAACATGGATGCGTTGATCTCTACTATGCGTGGATAGTGTATAACCTTGGCACTTGTTGCAGACACCGTCTACGCAGGCTGTAGGGATCAGTGCTTGAATAGCGTAATTATTGAAAGACATCATACTGCCTAGAAGTAGTTTTAATCTAGATTGTTTTACTCTTTACACGTGTGACACACTTTACTTTTAGTGATTCTACCGGTCATCGAGTCTGCTCAGTACATGACCGTCACACGTGACTAATGTTATAGAGTTTGCATGGAAAACTTAGTTTTGCTCTCATATTGAAGTGAACACCGTAATGGATCTCATCAGAACGAGCTAGATTAATGTGGACTAATAGTTTGTGTGTGCGTGCTGCTAAATAGCGCAGTTTGCAATTTGCCTAAACCATGACGAGAGTAGGAATAATGAAAGACTGAACTGAAGATATCATAAAACGAAGAGTGAAGCTTGTTTTTCTACAGTGATGGGGTGTATTAGAAGTGATAACAGTTACTATACTATTAATCTAGGTACTAATTTATTTGTATATTAGATTTGGTTGAAACAATGTAATATAAAGTGATACAGAGGACAGGTTAGAGAGCACATAATGTGGTGTTGTAATGTCGCACAATAGAGCATTACACCCGAAATGATACGTCCCATGTTTCTAGTGTCTTCTGACTAGCTGTTGGTGCTTATCAATATTATCACGCCATCCAGGCCACTGCTACTGTGTAGTAACGAAAATATTGTTCTTTATGTTCTACTATATGTATATACAAATATTAATAATTCCCATTACTTTTAAAGTTTCAACACTTTTAAATGTTTTTTCCTTTTTTATGTATGTTTGCTGAAATCCGAATTATGTATGGTTTGTTGTTATTTGATTAGTGAGATTGCAGAACTAAGCCCTTTACAAAAGATTGTTCACTCTGGCCGTATTGATTATTGTTACTGAATAGTAATTCATTAGTCATTTTCGTCAATCCAAGCTCAAACTCCAATTACTAGTACGTAATACTGTTCGTACACAGTATTGTACACATTATTTCTTATAAATTACATCAGCCATAGTGTGTATTTTAACTATTTTTATAGTACTGGCCTGCTTCTGTAATCGCACAGTGTCAACAAAATCAAGTCACACAAGTTATGTTCCTTATGTTAACACATAACATGTAGGGCTAAGATAGATAGGTTCTCTATAAGTATTTCATGTAAAATATGCTCTCAGTTATCATGTTAAGTTGCAATAGAATGTTTTACCTAGTTACCAAGATTCATTCCTGAAATTGAGTAAGCTATTGTAATAAACACTAGAATAAAACAGATAAAACTATAATCACACCTAGAAAAACATTATGTAATTGTACCGATATTAGCATTATTGTTACTAAGACCCAAAATATGTAAGGCTGACAATAAAATATAAATTATTATTAAAACATTTTGGATATATGTAAGAAAAATTATAACAACAGAAGTTGAGCTATGTTGCATTGAAATTGAAAACCAACAATTGCCTTACATATTGAGATTTTTCCCTAAGGCAAAATGAGTAAGTGCAATACTATGTAATACTATTCATTTCATGTTGCAATATCAGCACTTTCATTCAACATGTGCAATAAAATTACTGTTTTCAATTCTTGTTTTTTAATACCACGCATTACCTGCGAGGAACATTAGTGACCAAGCAACATCCAATCCTTGATTTTGAGGTCTGACAATAAAAAAGTGGGGAGTGATCTCGTGTTAGCAAAGGAAAGATAAGAGACGTAGGTCCCAGTTGTTTCTGGACTTATTGTACAGTATATCTAGCAATGCACATGTGAG
This sequence comes from Brachyptera putata, assembly GCA_907164805.1. Classification (NCBI taxonomy): domain Eukaryota; kingdom Metazoa; phylum Arthropoda; class Insecta; order Plecoptera; family Taeniopterygidae; genus Brachyptera; species Brachyptera putata. Next base: position 8,692,162 of record OU015464.1, on the reverse strand, counting down.
AAAGTGCAGGTGATAGACTAGTAACAGGGAAGGATAGTATAATAACAGCACTTCATCAGTACTGTGCTAGGTTGCAAAACGTAACACAATGTAGGCCTACATAGAAAAGTTTTATTTCTCGTCCATCAATGTCATCTTTTATTCACTTTCTTGAAAGTAAATTATTCTTAATTGAAAATCTTACACTTTCTATTACCAAAAGAGCTCATATGTAAGAAATGAATACTAGGATTAGGTTTGTTAGTAAAAATTAGTTGCTTAAAAATTATACTAAAATAATAATATCTGAATCAGCTGTCTGACGTCTCTCTGCATTTCTTCGTGGCTGCTTCTATAGCTCCTATAAATGCTGCCCTCAAACCAGCACGTTCCAGGTAATGTAATCCTGTTGCAGTAGATCCTGCGGGGTAACAACAATGTTAGATTACCGGTAACTCTAATTATTTTCAGTTCATTGTCAAGAGCAAAGTCTTTTAGATTCATCACTAACGTAGAGCTCTCCATATTTTGGTTTTGAATGTTGTTGATCAGAGATTCAAAAGTCTATTGTGCTGGGGTAGAATGTTTCATTTTCAAAGAGATTTAATATTCATTTTGAGGACAACAAAGGTCACGAGTTTCTGAAAAAATCCATAACAATAGGGGGGAAATATTTTTTTCAAACATCTTGGAACATAAGGTCTGGAAATTACCAGCAGGAGACGTAACATCGTCCTTCAGTTGGCCAGGGTGAATGTTCGTTTCCAACACCATTTGACTTGCACCTAACACTGTCTGTGCAGCTAATTTATAAGCTAGTTCTCGTGGTAATCCCATTTTGACGCCGCCATCAGCCAGTGCTTCGATCACGACATAGACGTACGCAGGGCCAGAACCACTGAGCGCCGTGATTGGATCGAGAAGATATTCACTGACTTGGTCGCAAGTGCCAACTGCTTTGAGCAGCTTTGTTGTTGTTTCTGCATCCTCTTGATTAGTTGTTGACCCACATACAAACACGGAGGCACCTTCGCGGACCAATACAGGCGTATTTGGCATCACGCGAACTACTCTTGAACCATGTGGTAGACCCTAGTGTTGAAATAAACTACTTGAGAACATATTTATAAACTCAGACTATATATATTTATATATATATGTGTGTGTGTGTAAATGTGATTGATGTATGTATGTTGTATATATATTTATATAAGTATATTTATATAGATACGTTTGAATTGTATCCCAGACATCAACTCTTTGGAAAGTTTCGTGTTATTGAAGTGCTAATGGAACCTTCATTCTGTATAACTTACTAATATTGTTGCTCCATTCATACTAGCAATAGTTTATAGAGCACCTGACTATTCACTGTTTCTTGACCACCTTGATTCTTTCTTAGATAAGTTAGGCACTGGTAGAAGAAAATGGTGCTTTTGGAGATGAACGTCAATATACTAGATCCTGTCCAACGATCCCAGTTGGGTGAAATTTTATTGGGATATGGTTTCTAGAATCACTTGTCAGCAAATCCACAATCGATCGTGTGATAACTAACTGGGAAGAGGTCAAACTTGTAAAGACCCATGACTTTCAGACCATAGTGGTCAGCTCTTGAAAATGTATACCTAATTTAACCAAGCTCATTTAACACACCCTGGAAATGAATTACAAACACGTTTTTTTTTAAACGCGGCTGTCTCTTGTTTTTTTTTTTTTCACTGTTAAGACATTCTCACGTAGTTTGCAACGTAATGGTTTCATCACTGATTTCGGACTAGTCGATTCGACACCGGTATACCTGGAAACCTCGGCTGATAGCAAGTACAATTCGCTCTTGAAATATTTCTACTTTTACTCGATCACCACTTTCCATAAAGAATCAAACTTTCAAAGAAAAATGTGACACCAAGAGGCAGGACTACTTCAGAAATCTGAATTGCATGTTGAGGAAAAGAACTCACTCATCTGATTAAAAGGGCAACAATCCCTGCCACTTGGGCACTTTTCTAACAAATGAAGAAAGAACAAGACAGAAATGACGATTCGCCAATCTGCATTATTGAGGATGGCATCATAGTTCCTGACCAGAATGGTGTTACTACACTCTTGAACATTTATTTTGTATCTGTTGGTAACAATTCTATGGATCATTCACAAGTCACGACCAAAGAGTGTATGGAGAAACTAAAACTAGCTTTCCCAACAGTGCTACACTATGGATCACTTTGTAACTTCCAGTCATGCGCTTGATACAGCTGCTCAAGAAAATGCACTTCAAACCTTCAACTAGTTGGGATGATATACCAATCAATCTTTTGAAACAGTGTGGTCCCTGTGTTACCACTCCATTGATCACACGTTTTTAATCGCTCCTTTTACACGGGAGTTTTCCTGAAGGAATGAAGCAAGCTATCGTGAAGCCAATTCATAAAAAGGAAGTCCAAACAGAATGATCAAATTCTAGACCTATCTCTTCACTCTCTTCATTCTCCAAGTTCATAAAAAAAATGATTTATAAAAAATTGGTAGTTCACTTGAAGGACTATAAAGTTATAAACGGCTAATCAGAAACCTTCACATCGATCATCTACTACTGCGACTTGTACCGGTAATATGATTGTAAAGATAATTAATACCCTAGAAAGCAAGAAGAAAGCTGGAGCAGTCCTGTGTGACTTGTCAAAGGCATTCGACACCATGGATCATGGCATGCTAGTGAACAAGCTGGCTCGATAATGTATTTTATTTCAAACAAAACGTTTAACTGCATTATTAGTGTTTTACAACTTTCTGGTGGTATTACTGAGATTTCTTCAAGATGTGAAGATTTTTTAAATATAAATTCATTACAGAAGGAATAATTGTTACATACCAGCTCAAGATCTTTTATTGTAACTCCCATGGCGATGGAAAGAAATAAATTATTCTTAGTAACTACTGATTTAATGTCTGCTAGAACAAGCGGGACAACCGATGGTTTTACGGCTAAGAATACCACATCGGAACGTCGAACAACAGACTGGTTTTCAAACATTGCTGTAGCACCCATTTTCTGGAATCAAAATGTAATTGTTTGATCTATTAATTGTTTTATACTGTAGGCCCTACTGTGAAAAATATATAAGTTATTAGTTACAATTAGATATCTTCTACAGTGGAAGCTTTGGTCAACTCATATTTTGTGTATAATATCTTTAATTTAATTTATCGTATTTATGGTGTTTTCAAAACTTATGTGTAGGTTTATGTGAAATCATAAAATAGATAACATTAATTTTTTCAAGTATTGAGTAAACCTTAGGGCTACGTATGTAATAAAGATTATAGAATTGAGCATCTAGAAATGATTGGGAACTGACTAATGTTTACGCCACTGATAGTTTTACTAAAATTGGCTACCAATAAAACTCACCTCAAAAACTTCCTTGCAAAGCGGATCCTCAGGTGAACAGCTGGCTATTATGTGTTGACCTTTTGTGAGACCTAATAAACCAAAACATATTTGTCAGAAACGCAAACAACTGATACCTATTTCTTGGTAAGTACAAGCGAGAATGATACATAACAATTTTTTGTGCAAAGAAATTGAATACCATGAAATAATCATTTTGCTGCCCACAAACATATGATAAATTGACATACATCTTAACTTTTGTGTATATTATGCATCATTGATCGTATGTACTTAAACTAATGTCAATGTCAATTTGTATGCATACGTCTGTGCATCAATTTAATTTCACTTTTATTGACGTTTATCATTCTATATTGTACAGTCAGCAATCATTTTTTTCCCTAATGCAATGTGGAGAGTGACCAGAGTGACCAGATGTCGAGCCTCAAGAGAGAATTCACATAATTTTTCGGGACACTTGTAACATGCGAGCAGGCACGTAGGAAAATGAGATGACCCCCCCCCCCCCCTTAATGTTGCTGACTCTCCTATTCTATATGCCTTAATACCCTCACAATCACTTCCTTATGGAGAATACGTGCTAACTTGGGTTGAATATTGAATATTATATAGTCAAAGAAAAATTAAAGGATCCAGCCTCCGACGGCTGGGACTTTGTACTCTGTATGTACAAAAGCCCGTAGATGTATAATACATTTTGATTCACAATTATGTTTTCTACAACCCCCTCCCGCCACTCAAATCAATTTCAGACACGCCTGCCTGTGAAAAAGCCCGCGAACCAGTGCAAATTGGATCAAATGGCCCTTCTGATAAAAAGGTTGTGCATTACTGAGTTACAAGGTATTACTGAAAATCACGAAATTTCAACAATTTATGTTATTTTATTTTTTATAATTTTCATCAAAAAGCATTCAATTTATCTCTGCATTTTATTACACGTGCACACAGAATAAACAGGATAGCAATTGAATTCTAATGTTTGGACTTAATGTCACTTGTCCGTTGATGTGATTAACACAGTGATGACCTTCGCATTCACAATCACAAAAACAACGGAAGGCAATAAAATCCTTCGAATTTGCGACCACCTGTAGTACATTGCACGCTCAGGAAAACGTAATGAATTATACAATGTAACAATATTATACCATATATGTTTAATTAATATAAATAATCATGAAAAAACATGAAATCATGTTGAAAGCTAATCATTTCTAAATTTGCATGGAGTGACTTTCTTACTCAGTCATCACCTATGAGGTTGTCTGCTTCACAACTCTTTTCAATTTCCATACATATTGTTGACAGAATCCAGCGTATTCATAAACATAAGTTAGGTGAAAAAGTCATGAAAAAACATCATGGTCAGCAAAAGTGACCTTATATTGGGAGATAGCACATGTTGGTATTTATTATAAATTATGAGCATACTGTTATCTCTAATGTGAGGTCATTTTCATCCTTGAAATGTGTTCTATAAATGTCAGTAAATAATTATATAATGGTGTACTAGCCTAGCTGCTATACAATACTGAAAGATATTTAGGTATGATGGCTCTTGTTTTATCTTAAACATTTTTTCACATTGAAACCCCACATATCATAGTGAATTTTATGACTGTATTTACTTGAGATTCCAGTCAATATTTTGTAAAATACTTCAGTATAGTCATTACATTGACTATAAAGGTTTCCCAAGTTTATCTCTGTGTTATCTTAATTAAACAGATAACTGCATTGTAAATTTACTTAAGATAATTTTGCCTGATATTATTAAATAAATGTATGGTAGGCCTACAGTTAATATGAGCTATTTAAAGTTGAAACAATTTTCATAAATACTCGAACTGATGGTCAGACTGAAAGGTGTTAACTGGATGCAAGATTGCAGTCTTATAATATAGCATTCTCTTTTTTTTAGCTGTTGTATTCCAAATACTGTAGGCCTATTCTTAATCATTTAATTTATAGATATTTATAAGTAGCTAATAAAAAATATAAATAATAGGGCCTATATCGATGGTGGAAAGGAGAAATGTCGTAAGCGACATTTTTTTTTTTGTGTGATATACAAGTTGGAAGGTCATCTTCATCGATGTGCAAAGTGTCGTAAGCGACATGTCAATGCATTAGGCGTGGTCACCAATATAATTTTGTCGTAAGCGTCAAGGATTTTGTACATATTGGCGTAAGCGTCAAAAATGCCACGCTATATCCCAACTAAATTAGCTGAGGCATGCTTCAGGCACTGAAGTCACCCTAAGCGTGGGTTCGAATCCCGCATAAGGTATGTGTTTTTGTAAGCCTCCTTCCACTTATCATCACTTCCACTTCATCGTTTCATTTTCACCTACTCATTCGTACCCCCGTATAACCTAGCTATTGGTGGAGTCGTTGAGCAAACAATAACCATCGTGAATTAATTTTTTTAATACAACATATTTTGTCGTAAGCGCCATGCTATGCTATATCCTCATTAAAATACAAGTTGGTGAAAACTTGATGAATTTTCATGAAAATTTGTGACGATCTGAATGAATGCACGAATATCACACAAAAATGTTGACAAATCTTCTAAGTTTGAATTTATAAAACGTTTTCAACTTTCTGTGAGCATCATTTGAAATGGCGCTTACGACATTTTGCCACCATTGATATAAATAAATTCATAAGTATTTTAAAACTAATCAAATATACCAATAACAAACAAAATGTGAGAACTATCAATATTTCTGGAAGTAAGTCCTATAGAGTAGAGTATACGTTTCTGTGAAGTTTCACTCTGAGTGAGCTAGAAATTTTTTCTTCCATAATTTTCTTCATGGATAGGGCTGTTATACTGATTCAAACATCTACTGTCAAGGAAACTTGATGAAATACAATAGGCATAATATTGATTCTAATAAATCACTAATATTTTCAGTGAAGAAAAAAATTATACTTTCATAATAAGATTCAGAAATCAAATTGAATGAAGAAAAAACTAATAATCAAATCTGGATCAATTGAACTACAATTTTGGAAAACAATGCTGGATCAAGGGTTTGTGTTTAACTCACTTCTGACTGCTAATCTATTATTTTCAATGTGTGTTTTATAAAAAATGTATATAAAAGTACATAGGGCCTATGCTGTATAAGTTTGGGTTGGAATGTTAGTTATTACTGGCAGCTGCCTAATACTTGGATGATATAATAGCATGTTGTAGTTTCATACCTCCAAGTCATATATGAGTTGGAGGTAGAAACTGTAATTCATGTTTATAAACATGAATGCCTAATCAGTAATCAATGCTGATGAAAGCCTAGGCCCGTACATTCCAATATAATTTTTACTATTATTAATTGACCATAATAATTATTTTTAATTATTCTAATAAACTTAAAACAAAATGTAAGATACCTTACCGGCTGCTATGAAACCTTGGGCTAAAGCTTGTGCCATCTTTCCAGCACCTATAAACCCAATTTTCATCATTGTAGAATGTACTGGTGTCTAACTCTTACACTGTCTGGACAAGTTTATTTACACTGATAGATTTTTTCACACGCATTAAGAATGTCTCAATAGTGAAGTTCAAAGTAAATTTAAGATAACAAACTTTTTTCCAGACAAGGCAGTCAGTGTTGCCACTCTGTTATTTTGTTATCTAGAAAATAGGCAGTGTTGGGCTATTCCTAGTTGAATCTAGCTGTGTCAGAAAATGCTGGAGGATGGTATATGCTCCTATTAGCAGTTGCTTTGTTAAATTTTCCACATACAATACTTGAAGTACCAGTAGAATTTTTGTATTAGTTTGACAACAAAATATACATTATACATGTAGGCCTATGCTATAAAAACGTAAACTACCACACACTTGAAACACAGTAAATCCGTAATTATTCACAACTACCCACCATAGGTCAGCAGCAACCTTGGGATAACTGTCACTGTGAAGTGTATGTGTCAAAGGTCTGTGTAGTGAACAAGATGTCTTGATAATTTATATTTTATTATCATTGTTGTATGATCAGAACTCAGAAGGCAGTGCTACTGATTATTGTAAATTTTTTCACAAATGAAGATTATGCTGTTTGGTATAGGCCTATTAATAATGATCATCATTGTTAATGAATTGTTATTCTTTGTTATTATTTTATTAATTGAATTGTATATAAATGAGTGAAGGATTATGCACTCAGTGGTAGAATAATATGTTTTTTGATTATTATTGTCATCCAGTTTGGTCCTTTCGTTTCAACCACGTTGACTTAAATATCATTGTGCCATAAGAAATTATTTTCCCCGCCGTTTCTACAGAGTGAGGAAATGAGAGTGAGAGTACAATCGTACTTCAATGCAAGTAACGAAACCACAACATCGTCTATTAACAGTTTAATAGAGGAGGTTGCGAATGAGAAAGGGATGCGAATAATAATTTATTCCGAATTTAGTCCTTGAGTTATTCCCGCCATAGTAATTGATGAATCGAAGTGGCTGTCTTGATTGCAAGATTCCTAGGGAAAAAAAATATATAATACGAATATTCGTGGTGGTTGTGGGACGTAAATCATTGGGTGGAATGACATGACATGCCAATGAATGAAGAATGAAGTGACATAATTAGGTATGAAAATATTCACTTCATTGGCAAGTTTCGTGAAATATACTTTTCCGTATCAGTTTCTTTGGAGCTATCCAAGTTCATAGCTGACGTTCATCCAATCCAAGTAAATCAGAAAAGTAATCCAAGGTTACAACTTTTAAATATAAATTGAAACATTTCGTACTTCACAAGAGTGTCTGTACGGTATTAAAGAATTCTGAAATGATATTTTACTCTTTCTATCGTAATATTATGACTCATTTTATAAAAGTGTATGGTTCTAATTGATTAAAAATTAAAGGTAATATTTAACATGTGCGAGTTGGTAGCCATGTAGAATCAAGTCAGAGTGAGGTCTGGAACTCGGAATCAGCTGTTAGTAGATCGTAGACATGGCTGTATCGGTCTGTTGTAATAATATATTTTCAGTTGGTCTTCGCAGCTTCACATATCCACCATTACTAATTGGATTCAGTAATAGCGAAACGGTACGATGGGCATCAAAGAAAACAGCTGGTAGTACGAGAAATCAAAAAGGTCATGGGCGCCCTAAACATAGAGGTTGGAGGGTGCAAGATGGTCATTTTGTCCAAGCCGGAACAATCCTAGCAACACAACTAAATCTCCGTTTCCATCCAGGATTAAATGTAATAAATATGAAATAATGTATTTTATATTGTCTTATAGGCCTACGCCTCCTTGATTAAGTAGAAATTCAGTTGATCTGGTCCTATCAGAGGAACAAGGCGTCAGAGGGTGAAAAAACCTAATCTAGGCCCTAGGCCTAGGCTATGGCATTGAGCGTATAAAAAGCCTTTTAACTTCCTCATTTGTAACCCCAAATCCTGATTATCGAATACAGCTTGTTACATTTACACTTGTAAATGTTATACGTTATACGGGGGTAAATCGCGTAATATTCCTATTGTAGTAATATTCCTAACCAACCACTTGGGGAGAAGAAGTACGTACATATTATTTTAGTATTCACTCAGAATGTACAAATCGATATTGAGTAATTATTCATATTGATTCACACATTTTGTTTGAATTCTAAAATGATACTCACTTTATCTCCCGAACTGGTTGGTTAAGAAAATGTTGATAACTGGGTGTAAAAAGTACTCAATTGCTTTTAGCAAGTCACAACGCTCTAAATTTGATTAGTCCTATGATTTCTTTACTTGAAAACATTGCATTTTTTATAGCTTATGAGTGCACATAAATAGCTTTCGTTAATAGTGATTATAAAACAGGGTTCCCACTACACATTTTTTCTCATCGTTCATTATGATTTAGAACCGACATTTTCTTGTGTCTAATAACAATTCAGAATGTGACCGAAATAAGGTGTTTTTTTTCTTTCCGAAATCGTGTCGTCAAAGTTGTTCAAATTCAATAAAAACGGGTGAAATTCTACCGAACCGATTTCTGGCAAATTTCAACTGAGGTCTGGCCACTCTGGGTGTTATTCCTGAATGCACTGGATTTGACATCTAGGCACTGCATCCAAAAATGGTTTGATTATTTTAATCCTGAATTTCACCCAGTTGAGCTGTGGTTATGAAAAATTTTGTGAATCAAGAAATCTGTTTGAGAGAAAAAACAGTGGAAACCGGTGCACGATTGACGATCCAAAATCTTGGGGACAACAAGAAAATAATTGTGGTGGGAACTATGCTTTTAAAAGGATTTTTGTTTACTCTTCTATGTCCTTTTAGGTTGGCATGGGTAGAAATGGTACATTGTTTGCCATTGAACCGGGCAAAGTGTTGGTCACATGTGAAAAATTGGAACCGAATTGGGAACATAATTGGATTAAACGAAATTATGAAGGAAGAGAGAGTCAAACAATCTACAAGAAGTTTTTTAATGTGTTGAACGAACCTCAAGAAAATACATTCAAGCTTGTCGACGTGGTGTGATTATTGACTAGTAGCGAATAGTAGCCTTTAGATTATTAAACTGTACGAAATTGTATTACACATTGACTGATTATTCTCAATTGATTTTATTGCATAACAACCTTAACATCATCTGTGCTTGCTATAGAGATGAGAATCCTTCGAAATCGTCGCCTGAATACCTAATACAGTAGAAGCTCTAAACTCTAAGTATGACCTTCACTAAAGTGATTATCATGATTATTATTGTTCTTTTTAGGAAATCCAGGCCAATTCCTATTAGATCCAATGTATTTTTTCTACGTACCTTAATAAAACAATGATCACATGAATACAAAGCTGTTATTGGTCTCCGTTCAGAAAATACCATAAATAGCATGACGAAATGTATAAAAAAAGTTCTACTTTGATCTTGTAATGGTAATTAGTAATTACATACATACAAATATTTTTGAAATGGTCTTTAGGCCTAGCAGGCTAGCTACATGTGGTCGACCAGATACATTCATAAAGCGCTGCCAGTGTTATGATTCTGACGCATTTGCTTTTAAGTTTAAAGGACGTTGAGCAGGAGGTTAAAACCAAGTTCACGGGAAGAAACAAAATAACAATTTGGTTGGTCACAATTGAATAATCCTGTTTGGTGGCGAGGTTGGCTGGTTTATTCAGACGAGTGAATTGAAATTTACCAATGGAGTAGAATTCTATTTATTCAGTACATTTTATTAGTCCTCATTTTTACTAAATTGTAGTTCCAGTTCTGTTCTTTTCCTTTTGAAGAGAAATTGAATTGTTGCTGATCAAAAATTTTGAAATAAAGATATTGAGAAGTATTTTAAAAGTAAGAAAAGAAATATCATTATAGAAATAGAATAGGTGTACATGCAGAATTATCTTGGTTTACTGTTGAACAAAGAATTGTACCTAACACCCTCTGTTTTATGTTTAAGATGACAAATAACTTGATTGGCGTCTAATTATCCGTTTAGAAATTTAAATTTACTTGTGAAACACAAAAATAGAATCTAAGAAACAGTAATGGGTCTAAAGAGCGAACTGTAAATACATTTAATTTCGACATAATTCGATGAGCGTTAGCGAAGTTTCCATCCCACTCTTACGGAGCTTTGTCTGTGTGTTTTTTTTGTTTGTTTGTTTGTGCGCACTGCACAGGTCGCAGGGTTTGACCGATTGAAATGAAACTTTTTTTTCATACGCAAACTCATCCAACTTAGAACTGAATAGTTTTGGGGTCAAATCGGTTGGACCATTTTTGAGAAACATCATTTCAAAGTTTCTAGAAACCCCATAAGATTAGGCTGGGCGGAAAACATTGAAAAATAAAATCTCTCCAATATAATTCAAATTTTCCTCAAACGTGAACACAGAAATAATACACATTAATAAAAATTGACGTGTAATTCGGACCAGCCGTTTCGGAGAAAATAATTTAATACATGTTTTTTATTTATAGAAAAGATAGAAATATTAGTGGAAAAATATTGCATTGTTAAAGTCACGGCTTCCTAGATTCACTGGCATGGGATAAAGTTCATTTTATATGATCAAGGTGTGTAGAGTTTCGCTCATCTTACAACGCACATTCCGCGTTTGCCTAGTTTTATAGAACACAAACCGCGTAGGCTCTTTTTTTCATGGAGAAGTGTGTTGCTTTGTGCCAATTTGCGTTGAAACAGATAGAAATGAGTCTTATTACTTCTTGTCAGTTTTGAATATTTACGTTTTAACTTTTAATCATTTATGTTGCCTACCCTGACTCGGGCAGGTCAACCACCCGATCGTCCGTCAATAATCCAAAATCCAACTGGCAGTGTAACACGCATGTCGGATTGTTACGGCTTATAGGCCTATGTCAAGTCATTTTCTGGTTCGTTATATCTTTATGTAAGTAATTTTCTATATGCTAGTCCCAAAGTGTAAACATACAGAGGCAATTTGTTACATTTGTATATTATCGATTTTCAATCTATAAACTCATTACCCTGCCGTATCTTATGGTTTAGAGTCATGCTTTTGTTTAACGTCTGTCTCTTCGACTTGCCGAAGCCTATGGCGAATAGGCCTACAGGGTAATGAGGCTAGCCGCTTAGCTGCTGATCTTGCTGGCAAGGTAGTTGGTCTGGTAGGCCCAAGAATTGAATTAGGGCCTAGTTCTGACCTAGACCGTATAGGCCCACCCTACTGGTTTATGAAGAATTCAAGGTAATACTGTATGTTTAAAGTTAAATTCCACAGATCAGATTGAATCAGAGCTACCAGGTCTATGCATAGGCTCATGTTAGTCTAGGCTGAGTCTAATCATTGACTCTAAGGTCTAATTAAGGTCCTAGGCTGATTTGTGGTGCCTAGGCCTATGCAGAGAGATGTCTGAAAGTGGTTCGTGACCTGGTAGGCCGAGAATCTTTTTGCAAAGACTTGAGACACTAACTTTTGCTTCACAATGGAGTCGGGTTTTATGGTTTTTAAATACTGGTAGGCCTACGTTCTGCTTCATAGATATGTTATGTCGGTTAGGTTAGTGGGGGAGGTTGGTGCCGTGGTTGGGGAGGGGGTGCTGGAGGGGTTGATATGTTGGTTAGGTTAGTGGGGGAGGTTGGGGAAAAAAGAAATAGGCGTGCTCAGCCTCTCAGTAATTTTACCGATTCTATGCTTTCCTCTCTTTTCATTTTGTTTCTTATGACTGTTTTTTAAATTATATTCACATGATGCATCCTTTAAAGAGATTGTTGTCTCATGAGTAGGCCAAGATACTGGTATATAGAGAGTCCCGTTGGTTTGCCTGTGTGTTTATGGTGGCTCAACTCTCTAACCCAACATGTTGATATTATGTACCAATTTACTGGCCAAATCTATGAACCTACCATAGCGATCGTGAGTAATCTAGAATTGATACAAGGAACTGACTTTGTTCACAAAACTACGTTTACATCGGCTCAGCTGTAGCAACAGTCACCTGAAATGGCAATACTTGAAGATCGCAGAAGGTGTGACGCTTGGTTTCATATTTGTACACTAGTTAGAGCAGCGATCGGTTGGTTAAATGTCAGAACTTTTGAAACAGAACAAGAATGACGGGCCTAGTCGAGGGAAGCCACCATGTAAGCTCGGCTCAATACATCTTGGTGTAGGCCTACACATTAATAGACGTACACTCCTGCAGTCTGTGGGATTTGGGGCAATTTATTTTACAGAATTGTGTTTTCTCTGAGCCAAAACTACCTTAAGAAACTAGAATCATGTTTTTGCTTCTGAAACATTTTCTCACTTTTTGTAACATTTGCACATTGTTAGAGTATTTTTTTTTTGCTTTCACCACAGACTAGTACTAGGGTGTTTAAAGACCTTCAACACATGTTTAATTATCTATGCCAAGTGGGGAGCATTTAGAAGTTGGCTTGTACTGATTGAGATACGGTACAGAGAATACTTATATTATTTCAGTGTTAGCTCGGGTAGGCCTATAAATAAGCCACAAAGCCCACACTAGTATCGCTATTCAATAGCTGGCAGAAACCTAGATTTTCTTCTCTCTCTCTAGCATTCTTCATCTTTCTCGATCATGCCATGTTACCATTCTTTATATTAGATGTGCTCATTACTGGATGGTTATAGATGGGACTTTTGAAGAGATAAGTTACGGAAGGGGTTGGTGGGGGAAGTGTCTTGAGCAAGCTAATCAAGTAACAATATTGTAGAATTGGCAACCGTGTGGAGAATGGAAGTTCTCATATTTACGTCGATATCAGTGCCGCATAGCTTGGCATACGGTGCAATTTATTAGGGTAATCGGACATTTTCTAGCTCTCACTCCCTATCTTTGTTTCAAGCATTTTTTCTCATAAGCATATTTTTTCACAAACATTGGACTAGCTGAATAATAATTACTTGATGCTCTTGCAACACGTATGTCTATAGTAGGCCCTACAAACTAATTATTGTTTTATTGTTTTAGGTGTGGCATATATGAAATATGCCTACTAGGTTTTGAATGGATAGAGACAGCCCATTTTTGTTCAACCGTAACATCTGCATGTCACCGACCACAACTAATGAGGAGTTGGCACCGATATCTAAAGATTTGAATGTTTTAAAGAACCAAGTACCCTTGAATAATTCATTTGAAGATTTCTCATGTAAGAGCCTTCTGAGTGGAGACTGCAGCGAGGAGATTCAAGATATTGGACATCCTTTTGAAGCAATGGGTATTGAAAACTCATGGTAAGCTAACATGAATATCTCTAGAACCTTGTACGCTTTTAGCAGTTAGGCCTATAAATATACGGGGGCTTAGTTTGCGCCTACGTGGTGGGCCGGCCTTCAGAACAATCTTTTATTGGACGAGTGTAAGCAAAGACTCAATTTTACTGTCAAGCTACTTGGAAAAAGGTTTTTTGCACTGCACAGGCCAAACAAAAGCAAAATTCTCATGAATCTAGCATTACGTATTGAAAATAATGTCTGCAGCAGTGGAGATAAGCCTTTGGTAAAACATCCAATATATTTATGAGAACAAAATTACACACTGGGAAAACAAGCATGAGGAAGGTAGGGAAATTTTTCTTGGGTAAACTGTATGAACTGGAGAAATAGAATACCGATATGCCTATTAGTCTTGAATGATATTTTCTTTTGTTTAGCAGATAGTGTACTCATTTCTCTTGTCTTCTCCTTCCTACAAGTAGGTCTAAATGAATGCTACATAGTCTGGTATCTTTACCAAGCAAACAAACATAACATATAGAAGGCACCCTACTCACCCTTTTCATGTATAATTTATTTATTTATATATGATTAGAGTAAAAGAGAAAGAAAGAACGGCCGCTTACCGAGGTTCGTAAATAGATAGGCGTACTCATGGTGGAGAGCCGTTGTACTGTGACCATAGGAATAACCAAAACGTCGAAACCTCGTGTGTTTGTAAATCATCTCTGTTTTCTTTTATCGGCTCTCCACCTTTAGCAGGCCTATCTACTTATGAACCTCGGTAGGCTGCTGTTCTTTCTTTCCCTTTTACGCAATTGATATATCAAGCCTCAGGCTATTTTCCTGTGTACAGACAAAGTTTTTTCATGTAGAAAACCCCAGTTTATAGCAGGACTTGAACCTGCACCAGTGTGGCTTTAGATTTGAAAAGCGACTGAGCCATGCAGATGGCCAACAGAGTATATTAGACCTAAATGGATGAATCTGTTCTAAGGAATGATGACAACAGCTTTGCTTCGGCACCGGCTGGGGACTTCCCAATCCCGTTGCCTCCACCCGGAGGGTTTGATGATATTCCTTGTTTGGACTCGGACCTTCAGACGTCGGAACATGGACCGTTTCATGAGTCAGATCTCGGAAACCTCTTCTCTAGTGAGCCCGAGATCTCGGAAGATGTAAAAGGTGGGTGTAGATGATGAAATACCTGATATTATATTTATGGCTCATAATGTAAGTTGTTACCCCGGATTGCTAATTTCGATGTAAACTTCACCTTGTAAATGTTTGTTTTTGCACGATACACACAAATTGGAAATCTTCGAGTATTGAACGGGATCTTCACTGGTAGTGGAGCTCATTTGGATGTTGCGTGGGAAGTTTTATTGAAAAGCAAACGACTACAAGAATGAAACGTGAAATATTAACACATGCTGTCGGGCGTAGGTTTTACTCTTACCAAGAAATAATAGGTAGACCTACCAATAAAACTAGACATCTTGGGGCCTAACACTAAGTTTCCATTGATAATCTGATGTCAAATCATTTATGTGGATAATTTTTTTAATGGTACTCAATGAACCCACCAACAGCTAGGCTATATATCTTTATTCAAATGAGGAGGGGTAAAATGAAATGATAAAGTGGTGGTGAATGAGGGGTCGTTTTCAAATACGACTGATGCAGCAAACTCGAACTTGCGTTTATCTCTCTTCAGATTTCGAAACAGTGCCGCAGATGTCTTGGTAAATGAATGACTGTAAGGACAATCATAATCACAATTTCTTTGAAAAGTATTCAATTTTATTATTTCATTATTCTTCACCAATTTATGTCGTATCTGAGAGGTTTAAATTTCTTTATTCACCGTTATTACAGTGAATTTATACTGTCGGTGAATGGGATAATGAGATGAAAGTTCATTTTATTATGTGTTTTTGGATATCGGAAAGCAGTCGGTCATGGCCTATTGTTAAGAAACCATCCCGGTATTTACCTGAGTGACAGGGAAACCACGATAAACCCCTTTCAGGATGGACGACCATGGTAGGAATCGAACCCCGGTCTCCTTAATGATGGTTCAGTGTGCTAGTCACTCGACCACTTTTTTTACTTTTCAAATTTAACATTTTTCACAGAAGCTCATGAAAAGTTTCATTGAAATTTCTCTTTTCATGAAACATTTCACTTTTACATGACTGAATGTGAATGACTCGAATATATCAATGGCAAAATAAACCACAGCGACCAAGTGATCAAGGTTTGTCGGACGGGCAATCGGCGGTTGCCGTCGACAGCGGGGAGGCTATTCTTTACGGTTGTGTCTGCGGTTCGGAGGTACCTGTGGTAACATCTGGGTCAGAACCGAGAGCTTGGCGGTCAGTATAACTGATATTTGGAGGTATCCGTGATTCTCCGTGAGTGTGAGCGCAATTCGTTGCTTCACGTAATTGTGTGGGTCGGTGCCAAGACCTTGTGTCAAGAGCCAAGAGAGTTTGAAAAATTTATTGATCAAACAAATCATTCAACTCGTGGGAGTGTATAGAAAAGAAAAAAAGAAGTAAACTGAGAAAGACACATCTTGGACCAAATGGAAGTCTTTGCTTACGCTCGTCTAGTACAAGTGCTATAACCAAAGCTTGAGTCTGAGGAAATTATCTTTGTTCACTTGTGTTTCACTTGTTCACTTGACCTAACTGTCGTCACTTTAATTTCCAGTGTGTGAATATTGAGGAGAGTAAAATATATGTGATTTTATTTTATATTTATTAAAAATACTTTATTAAACACTACAACATGAATTTTAATCTTCTATATATTCGTAAATAGAAGATTATTGATACGACAGTTAGGTTAAGTGATCACTTATGACAGTCACAACAAGCTCGAGGTCCCTGGTTACTGTAGTAACAATGTATTTAATGTCTTGACAATACCCTCTTATTTTTATTCCAGTTGTTGTTGTAGGCTCAATAGATAATTATGTAAGCAATGGCATTTGTTTTGCACAACAGTGAAAGATTTTGTAAGTCAACAATGCCACCGGCACGTAGTCACTCAAATCTTCTTAACTGTTCACTCAACTGACGGTTTTATATGGAACTATACACAGCTCAATAGATAATCATGTTATCATAATCATGTTAGCAAATTATAGAATTTCAAGTATACAATAATGCCACTGGTACGTAGCCACTCTAATCTACATCTGTAGTTCACAAGGCAGTCACTGAATTGCGACATGCAAATGGGACATTTGGCTTCAATTTTTCCTCAAGAATGGCCAAATACCGGCTATATTATTAGTTTACAAGTGGATAGACCTTCTTTATATTATATTATAACGTATGTTGGTATCACTACGAAGTCTGTATAGTAGTAGTTCAGTCATTTGTTTTTATATGATTCATGCTGGACATACTGTTGGGGACACGGAGATTGCATCGAACAATAACTAAGAGTGACATTTTTAATCGGATTGGCAAAGTCAACATTTAATGGTTTGAAAAACACTTTTTTTTGAAAACCACACAACTTTTTTTTCCTCATTTATATTGGGTTTAATGACGCACTCTAGTGATGAGTACGATCTATTGGCGTCAGTGAATCATATATGAGATAATGGAATGATGAGATGAAATTTTATTAGGTGTTTTTGGATGGTGGGAAGGAGTCTGTCATGGGCTGTTGTTAAGGAACCATCCCAGTATTGACCTGAATGACAGAGGAAAACCTTGGTAAATACATTGGATACCTTGAGTTGATAAGAACGTGAGCCGTCGAACCGATTGGAGAGTACATAGATATATATTACCGAGATACGTTACTCAACATAAGAAGGCGTACATATTTGTGTCTCGGCAGCAACTTCACACCGCTTTGCAAACCAGGAAGTTTCTGCCATATTGGAAATTTTCTGAGCAATTCATTCCATTTTTACGTCGATAATTTATAATTATAGAAGGCCTTACTTGGAAGCTATTGTTGTAAACGTCCAATATGGCCGCTGAGATCGGAACGAGTATAAGTCGCTAGTTGGCCAAGGAGTAACTTATCTCGGTAAGTAATATATCTATGGAGACTGGAGAGTGTACACAGCCTTCTCACTGATAACAACTGAATAGTGCAGGTCCTGTAGAAGGCAGTCAATACAGTGGTTGTATTTTGTTTTGTTCCATTATTGTTGTCTTTGGAGAGTTTTATATGGTTTTATTTCAGTTTAGTTGCAAATCGATCTGATGATATAGCAATTTCAAGTGGCTTGATGAACAATCAGTTTCTACTTTCAAGTCTGTTTGAATTCAAGC
This sequence comes from Brachyptera putata, assembly GCA_907164805.1. Lineage (NCBI taxonomy): Eukaryota > Metazoa > Arthropoda > Insecta > Plecoptera > Taeniopterygidae > Brachyptera > Brachyptera putata. The sequence continues at coordinate 8,673,742 of OU015464.1, read as the reverse complement.
CAGTTGATTCAAACTAGTTTGAAGTTCTAGTTACAGTCTCTACACTTATATACCTATAGTTTATATATAAGTTAATAGTGGGTACACATAGCAATAGGCTAATTTATATGTGAATATAGCATATTGTCTTATAAACAAGACAAGTTATTACAAAAATACACTGACAGTCAGTGGCATAAACGTATAAGAAAAAATTGAGGTTCTTGATACAGCATGTAGTTAAGAAAGAATACTCTGAAGTGTCACATCAAATTCATTTGAGGCTAGCCATTTAGTTGGTCACTCAATGGTCTAGCTTAGTGTAGCCAATACAGTGTAGTATGAATCAATTTGTGTGTAAATGGTGCAATTATATGTGTAGTCAATTTATGAAGGAAAAAGTATCAAATTTAAATGTTTTATATAGGCCTAGTAGGTCTAAATTTTTTCTCAATTTGTACATGTCTTTCAAATATAAGCTGTCTGGAATACATCAGTGATTGCTATAGTAACATCTGATAACATAATATATTGTTTTTCAATTTTTTACTAACCCTCTTTGTTTTAACCTTATTGTCCAGTGCCTAAAGGATCTTCTTAGTAATCAGCAGGAAATAGGCAGTCATTGTAATATTTCAACTTGGGAATATTGATCTCAGTTAGTTTACAAGCCTGACTTGAAACTTTTGCATCGGCCTATATTGAAAAATGCGATTATATAAAATGTTGTATAATTTTTACTCTTTGTGATGTATAGCTGGACTTCATGGAAATACAGTAGTTCTATAAATTGGATTTGTTGCCAATAGTGTCAAAACAGGTTTTTCATGGGTGCTATCTCTGATAACCCCTTTTTATTATGGGTGTTGGTCTGAGGCAGCGGAATGCTAATGGTCAGGCTGTCAAGGCTAAAAGTAATTGTTATAGCAAAACTAATATTTTACTTGACTCAGTTGAATAAATTAAGTAATAATAAGCCTGTGTTATAGTAGTACTGTGTTAAATTCAGTGACTTCATTATATATTAATAATTTTAGCACTTGAATTCTGGCGCTATCTCGAGAGAATTGAAAATTACATCGTACATTTGGGCGATAAAAACTCTGCTTGTTACAGGAAAGCTATATTTTCCACCTTCGTTGTTTATGCTAGCATGTATTGTTTATGCGTGTGCATTGTCAATGTAAGATTATGGTTATCCAATTTTTGCTTTATTCATCATTTTTTTGTAATGCTTCTATCAAAAAGAACTGTTTTCTGAATTTGGCTTTATATATTTTAAAGTTTCGAAGTTTATTTTGTCTACATTCTGTTTTGTACCTTTTTTGCACTAAGCTTGTCACTAAGTACGTAGGGCCTAGTCAAGTAGCTACAATTTTTTAATGACAATTTAATGTTACAGGTAGGGTGGAAAAGATTGGCACAACAGGCAAAGAGAACATCCTTGGTAAGAGTCCTACTGATCCTTCCATCCTTCTCCATTTAAATTTGTCCTTGAGATTGTACGTTTTTCCCATGTATAACTTTTTGAAATGTTCAAAAATGAAAAAAATGTCTTGATCAGAGATTCAAATTTTGATTCATCGTTTCTGATCATATGTTACTTGTTTTGTGAAACTTATTCGTCTCATGTTGGTGCTTTTCAGATCCATCGGCATCCGCTGGCGTGTGTGGCTTACACAATATGGGTAACACTTGTTTCATGGGGGCTGGTCTGCAGTGTCTGGCTGCAACACCAGCCCTCATGGAGTACTTTCTAAGTCGGCCATCTGGTGAAAAGGATTCTCCCCATTCGCTAACGGAACAGTTTTCGTCTCTTCTTCATAAAATATGGTGCGGCAAATTTAGTGTCCTGGGGCCCGACGATTTCAAACGAGCTCTTGGAATTAATCATCCTCAATTTAAAGATTATAGACAGGTATTTATGACTACCTCTGTAATAATCTGGTTCTTCTCTCATTTGTAGTTACAGTGTAGGTAACTGACTGTAAGGTGATCTTTCTACTGATGAAAGAATGTGTATCATTGTGTACACTCGACAGTGAAAGTGACATTACCTACAGTAGTGGCAAGGTCTACCTTATTATATATAGACGCCTAAAATAACATACAACAGCGTAGTAGGTATTTTAGTTTCCTACAACAATTTGATTTAGAAATACATTCACGACGGATACATGAAACCTTCATTAATCCAAATTGGAAGGAGCCCTAAAACATGTAATTCAGTTTATAAGAATATATCAACCAAAGAAATAAATGCTTGCTTCCCTTGCTCTGAAAGCAACCAGTGTTGTATAAAGTGGTCTGTTGTTTGTACTTGTTTCTCATTTATTACTCGTAGTAGATCCATTTTTATTGGAAGATTTAACTCTCATTTGCTTTTCGACATACCAACATTGGTGTCATTTGACGGAATACACACAGCTTATGTGATAACAAGAACTAAATTACTGTAATTATAATGGTGTAATATGGTGTCACTGACTGAACTGAAAGCAGATGGGTTGTGGCATAGGCCAAGACAGCTGTATCACAAATGGTCTAAATATACAACCGACTTTTTCATTAGCTGGAAACAACTTGGAATTCGTATTTACCACATTAATTAACAATTGCCTACACTTCAGCCAGTTACTACTTGAGCTCGAAATAATTTAAATCTCTTAGTAACCGAGGTTGTTTCAATGAGGGTTTACTTCGATTTGTACTATGTGCCACACTAAATATGCAGTAGGCCTATACAGTAAACCCTCGTTGATCCGAACTCGGTTAATCTAAAATTTGACGTATTTCGAACTTGAAATCAGTCCCTAGCTGAAAGTATAGGCATTTCAATGTTAATTAATGTGTTCAATCTGAATCCCAGCTAAACCGTAATTTGAACTAATATTTCTTCCCTTCAATTGCTTCAACACTGATTTCAGATTGGATAATTCAAAATAATTCAAGTAAATTCTTAGAAGTTATCATTGTTTTCCCAATTTCTATTTTTTTTATTTGACGCGTAAGAATGAGTGGAAGTACGCTCAGGTGTTCCATGCATCGTGTACCGAATCCGACCGAATGCTATCAGCCTTGGCAAAGTTTGAGCTCGGAATACTCGTTCGTTTGACTCGGGACGGCCAAGCGCCAATAGAAACTGGCCACATGAGGATCGCGCGACACTGAGATAGCCGAGTACACACGATCAGCGAGGCCCTTAGCAACGGATCTATTACGTAGTCTCAGCTGGTGACTTAGCTTCCTCTAGCGCGCAATACAAAATTGACTATATTCTGACCGGGAAAAATGACTTTTTGAATAATCCGAATTTTTATATCCCCAAATAATTTTTTGTGGGTCCCTTCGATTTCAGATTAACGAGGGTTTACTGTACTGTGAAGAGATTTACATACATATAGTCGAAGAGTATTATTCAAAGAGCTTTAGGCCTGCTTTCTTTTAATTTAAAAATCTACTAGCGAGTTTCAATTGCAACTCTCAAAGAGCAAGGCGTATCTCGAGTATGAAAAATATCCTGCCATAATTTTTAATAGTTGATAACTTTTGTATTTTATACTAGTATCCAATAGATGAGAAGGTCAAATACCAACTAAGTACCTGATTTTTGGCTTTTTGCCCAACTAAATGCCTTCTCCCGTGAATACAAGCGTATATTAGTTTTAGTTTTCAATCACCACTGAAATTATTATTGCAATATTTGTTCCAGCATGACTGCCAGGAGTTCCTCGCACTGCTTCTTGATCATCTTCACGAACAATTGAACCATGCAAGTTGTAAGAGCGTTTTGTCAGATATGTCAACGGCCCCTCCAACACCTTACAGTACATCCGACGTATTAGACGAGAGAGACTTCAACAGGAAACTGTACAGTGATTCAGCGGATCACACATTGACTGCGGTGGATTATCTTCGATGCAGCCAGTCTTCTTCGTCACACAGCTCAGAGAGTTCATCCGGTGAATCTCGTAACGCTTTTCGCTTGCAGCCAATCCCTGAAGGTGTGTCACAGTTTAAGGGCCTGAGCGAATCCGAGGAGCCAATGGACGTGACTGAAGCTAATAGTGGAACAAACGATGTTTTCTGTAACCAAATCATAAAGGATTCTAATTCGAGCAATAACCTTATTACTGAAAACCAATTGAAAAATGATCATCGATTATCATTTGAAGAATCAGTACTAGATAAAAATGAAGTGGCTAAACAGTACAATAACGTTTCACAATTTCATGGTTTTGAGGATATTTTAAAAGATGCTAGAACTTCAAATGTTAATGTTTTGGTCACCGAACAAGAAATCAACAATGAGTTACGTTTCGATTCGGAAAAATTTCCAAAATTGGAAAAGGTGAGACGACGTGACGCGATAGAAAATCCCAACTATACCGAGAACCACAACTTTGACGGTAAAACAGTTAGCATAAAGCGAATTAAAGAAAATAATCTAATAAATTACTGTATGGAATCACCCGATTATAGAGAGGAGAGTTTGGAAATGCAGTCGAGTAAATGCTTTAATAATGTCAAGAGGATAAAGTTGGGTGACAGCGAGAAGAATCATCGTATGGAAATCGAGCGTAAACTGAGAGGGACAGATGAGAACAGTGTCGACCATGAAGAACCAGCAGCTGCCAGTTCGACCAGTTGTCTTCTTCGCTCAACACACAAGCCAAACGACGAAATCGAGGCTGATAAATTCTGGGAGAAACATCTTGCCGCCAATCAGAGTATTGTAGTGGATACTTTTCAAGGGCAGTTTAAGAGCACTGTGAGTACAAAACACAAATGTGATACATTTTAAAACTAAATACTTTTCCTCCATATTATGAGGAAATAATTCGAGTTTCATGTTAACAAGATTTTTTTTTTTCAGGTTGTTTGCTCAGCTTGTGGACACATATCAGTAACGTACGAGCCGTTCATGTATCTCTCAGTCCCAGTTCCTCATGCTATGGAGAGACAGATTTGTATGTAAACATGTTTTTATTGTTGTATTTGCAGCTATTTTACTACTGTAAAATATAAATATGTGAAATATTGTCTCCGGCCAATTGAAAAATGTAAAATGTGATCTATTTTCAGGTGTTACGGTTGTTTTGGTAAACTCGATTGATTCGACAAAATATTTGGTGACTTTAAATAAACAGGATAAAATCCTGAAACTCAAAGAAGAATTATTTCGAGTAATGGGACCAGACGGTCCCAAGTGTCTAGTACTGGCCGAAGTGTTGGACACTCACATAGCCAGAACGTTGGACGAAAGCTCCTACTTGCGACACGTCAATGACACGAATCGGAGTATTTATGCGTTTGAAGTTCTTCCTCCGCCTGATGTCCTGGAATCTCTGCCGCTGGACTTGACGCCGGATCTGGAGGATGTTCGAATGGGAATGCCGAGCAGTTTCGGTGACGGACTCGAGTCGATGGGACCGCTCACGGAGACCGAATATGCTAAACTTGCAGCACAGCCGCCGACTTCGGCTGGATTTGGTGATGGGAGTTACAAGGTGTGCACCATCTGTCTGGAGGATGTGGTAACTAGCGGTTCTATTATGCGACGCCACAAATCGTGCAGCTGTATACTCTGTGAAGGTTGCATCGAGGTAAATATTATCATTTCTCAACACATTAATTTTTGTCCTGCATCATGTTGGATTACATTTATGAGAATGCAAAGTCTCTTTTTGTCCCAAGTAAGTAGGTACGGTATAAACTATAAAGTATATTCTTACTTGTGCATTCCAGCATTTGTGTATTGTTGATTTATGCCACATATTATAGCACTGTTTTGTTCTTCCAGAAGTCTTGTAAGCATCACAACCCTGACGGAGATAAACTGACTTGCCCCGTGTGCAGCCTGGTTGTGAAACCAGACACTGAATTTGTTCTGCTTGATAAATCGGGCGACATGAAACCAACGATACGAATATTCAACGTACCCGTTGTGTTCAGACTCAATGTCGACGGCGACGGGAATAACAATAAGAAGACTATGAAATTGTTCGGACATCCGCATTTAATTCGCATCCCAAACTGCACGACGGGAGAAGATCTCCATGAAGCCGTTGCTCGAGTGGTTCCGTACTCGGCACCATACGTCGTTCTCCTTATAGATGGACAAGTACGTCGGTAGAGCTGTACTATTTCATGTCACTACTGTATCGTTAGCTCAGAGGTGAAACTCAATATCCTCATTTTTATACTTTGGATATGAATGAATTTCAAGTTGAAAATAAGTTTAAAACAGTTTAAAACAAACTTTCGATCGAATACACTTGAGGATTTTTTTTTATGTCGAGATTTTATTTCAAGTCAGGTCGAAAATATTATTAGAACTAGCCTAATGAGTTAGTTTGTTCCATTAAAATTAGCCTATATTTCAAGGCTAACAAAAAAAAGATGACTGCTATTCAAGATAGTGTTTCGGGCCGAAATACGCCATCTTGTTTCGGTGGAATTCTGGCTTGTTATTGGACAAGAGAAATTCGGACAAAATTTTGTCGGCCAACCCCAAAAAATTCAGAGTGGGAAGTGGGAACCAGGCGTGAGCCCACGGTGTAAAAACGTAATATGATTAGGTCTAATACCACTCGCTGTTTCTTGACATCAACAACAATGCCATGAGTGCCATGCCAGGCGGAGTCTGTTGCCAATCACGAAGTTTGATTGATAGTATTTGCTTCTCCTTCTGTGTTCTAGGATGTAATAGTAACGTTGCTAGCTTGTGAAGAGTGTAAATATTTGATTGCAGCCGTCGGCCGATTGTGTGGGTTGCATTGTGTCCGACAAGGGTCCGCTAATGCTGCGAGACAACGATAGAGTGGTAGTGCATTTCACGGTGAAAGTCAATGACTCGACGCTCACCGTCAACCACTCGAGCATGGACGGTCTTCGCACCAAAGAAACACTCTCCATCAACAAGTGCATGGATGCTTTCGTCACAAGGTAGGCCTACTTTGGAAAACGAAAACGTCTTTTTCAACGTCCTCCTTCATTATGTCCGTTTTTACATATTCCACGCAAGGGTATTCTGCTAGAAATGTTATTGTCATCATTGTGAAATCACTTGCTCAAAATGCTATGTGAAACAGTAAACCCTCCTTAATTCGAATTTGCAGTATACCGTATATATAACTCAACTACAGTATATAATTTGTTGTTTTTATTTATGCAGTGAACAACTGGACAATGCGTGGAAATGCCCAACATGTCAGAAAAACCAGTGCGGAACGAAAACGCTCACGGTGTGCCGATACCCTGATTTCTTGATCGTTTATATTAAAAGGTATGACTAGCTTTTACATATCACAATAGACTCATTGTTACTGACCATGCTCACTATTACTGTACTTGCCGTGATATCTTGTTTTAACCAATATTTGTGTTGTATTATACTATCACGACCCTCTGAGATGGTATGACTAACTACAGGTATATGACCGTTGGTCATTTCATCTCAGGAGGCCAAGTTACGATTGATGTTCTACCATTCGCTCAAGTTTCTTTTAAAAAATCAAGTTCGTGGAAAATTTTTTGTTGTTATTCAATTTTCTCCAATGAATGTCTTAACTATTCTAATTGGTTAATGAATTAAGATCACAGTTATTTTGTCTGCATTTTCAGTTCATTTAATTGGCGTTAATTGACCAGCGAAGGTACCAAAAAGGAAATTGTTTTTACTTTCAGGTTCATATTTCATGACGGCGTAAGTGTAAAACTAGATAATAAAATAACTTTCCCGCTGACCGGCCTCAAGTTCAGTTCCCCCTCGGCCCTTCAGCACGGCTCTTCGCATACCTATGACCTCTACTCGTGCGTTTGCCACTTCGGCGACTCTACTGGCGGCCATTACACTGCATACTCGAAACATTTAGCGTCAGGAGAATGGCATTACTTCAATGATGCCGAAGTCACCAAGCAGAAACCCCAAGACGAACACTACAATAATGGATATGTTCTATTCTATCAAAAACAAGGTGTGTAACACTTGAATAGCATACAATGTAAATAATTTGCTGAGATAACCACTACGAAATTGAAATTATTAGTCAAGATTAACAATTTCCAAAAACAATTCATTAACAATTCATCAGTCCCAAACATTTATTGTTGACAGTTTATTTGTAACCTTTTGTCGGCAATATTGGCATTTAGATGCACGCGGATTATGTTGTTACTTTGCGTGTTGAATAAGAATAAATTAATGACATGAGTGAATAAGGAAGGCTTAGTAATAGGGAGGGGTGTGCGAGACCAGGTGTTCAAACTCGAGTCCGATTCTTCAAAAAATTATCCGAATCGAGCCAAGTCTCTCGAGTCACGAATGCATACATGCATACGAGTAAAAATGCATACAGGTTGAATTTCAACAGGTACGGTCGACGTAATCTGTTGTCGTGTGTTACGTGTTCTAATCGGATGTCTCTAGATGTTGGAATATTTTTCATTCTAGATTTGTATACTTCTAAGCTCACAACGGCATATACTGCGTTTTCTTACTACTACATCAATGGCAGCATTATCATATCATATTTGGTTAACTTGCAGGCGTGTCCTACGAGCTGCCCAAGACGTTAATGTCCGAGGAGAGTTCGTACGAACTAAATGTACCGAAATTGCTTCTGTCGCACGAGAGTTCGAACCCAAACATTGACCAGCTCATCCTGGACTTGGACTCCTCGGTTGAGCAAGACCGCCAGCAGGAAATCATGGCTCACAGCTCAGCCAGTTAAAATTAGCTGTTATTTAATTTATCTATGTGTATATACTATATATATATACAGTATATATATATATGTAATATATATATATATATATATATATATATATATATATATATATATATATATGTATACATATATACAATCCTAGAATTATTATTAATGCCTGAAATGATACACTCAAATAATTTAGGCATAATAACTATAAATAAGTACAAGTTTTAAATATTGCATTGATTGAGTCTCTTTGTCCAGCCAATTCTCTAAATGGAACTGGTAAAAAATCTATAGAGCCTCTTGCTAAATGTTTGGGTGTTTGGTGTTCTAGCTAGTGAAATATCAAAACTGGAACATATTATATACGTTAGTTGGTATTAATAATTGATAAGAGATTAGGTTTCATACTACAGTTACTACTAATACTTAATAGTCTTAATCGTGTTGCAGATTAAAATAGAATCTCAAGGTTTTGACTGTTTGAATGTGATAGAGGTTGTGACCGTGCTGAGCATAAGAATCGTAGCAGAATTAGACAATCGTGATAGCTTAGTAGATGTTACAAGATTATGTTTTTACGTTCTAGTGTGTTTGTGATTTACGACGCGATGTGTACTGTGTAATCAAAAACCTTATTACCTACTTAGATGTGAAGTTTCGTATACAGATGGATTTTAAAGTAGGCCTAGATCCAATTAATTTGTCCGTTTTTACTAAAAGTATTGTATCGTGCAAATTGTAAAAACCAGTTATGCAACGTTTATTAATAGTTCTTACTTAATAATACCAATTTGGTGTCCTTAGCTTGATAAAATATACTTGCTCTACACATACAATGGCGTTAACTATGATTAGCTACTTGGTGACATCACGTACCAGAGCCACATTGAATTTTTTAATTCATAATGTAAATTTTAATGACATTATAATCCAGAAGACGGTTTTGGGACTTTTTTTTGTCCGAATGTGTCTAAAAAATAGAATTGTGGTTAATGCTATTAATTAATAATTGATAATTCATTGTGTTTATTTTCTCTGCAGTAAAACAAGTGTCTTTAGTTTCTATTTTATTGGTCTAAAACTAGACTGGGTTACAATTATATAGGTATATAATGAATCTTTGTTTGTATGTTGCTTTAGACACATTGTTGTGCTGTGTGTATTTCTTGTGGATACAGTATTTGGAAGACATCAAGGTATTCGAGAAACTATTTTTTACTTATTTAAATTTAAATTGCCACACTATTAAAACACATATTACACATTTTATTTTCAAAAGAGTGTTTTTGATAAAGTAGTACCGGTACTTTCATCGAGCATTTTGTACAAAATTCCCACTGATGTGCATGCGAGATCAGTTCACGATTGTTTCTATGGCAACAGAACAACGCCGATAGGAATTAGAGAAATATGCAGCACACTAGGCAGCATACAGTAGGCTTGTCAGTGGCACGATACGTGTCGAATGCACCCGTCGATCGCTGGCAACGACCACGCAAATCTTGGGCAAAACGCACGGAAAATTTCCAATTTCTTTACCCAAGGTTTGCACGTTTGGCAAAACAGTCTTGAGAGAACAGCTATTCCAATGTGTACTTGAATGTTGCTTGGTTGAATCATGGTTGAATAGTCTGCACAACTCTTACCTTGAAGGTGTAACTAATTTGCTTGTTCACTGTTCAATTGGTTTGTTCATGGCTTGTATTAAGGCCTGGGCCTAGGGTGCCAAATATTTAAGGGGTGCCAAATTTTCACCAGCCCATCGAAATTGAAAAGTAGCCTACATTATGCCTAAAGTTGTATTTATGTAAGAAGTGAATTTAATGTTGTATACAATCGTATTGTGAGATGTCAACTCACGAATGAAGACAGTATCGTATTGAAAAATAGTGCTCAAAAAATACTTATTAAAACCTATGTTGGGGTGGTGAACTGCTTGAAGGTGTCGGAAATTTTTGGACTTTGAGGTGCAAAATGTCAAGACATAGCCCTGGCTAGAAATGGCAATAGTACAACGGTGCACTCTGCATCAAGCGTTGCATGAACAAGCCAATTGGTCTATTATTTATTGCATTTCAAGAAATTATTTGAGAAAGTGAATGCGAGTGATGTTCGGTCAGGAATCTGTCACTGTTGAAAATCTCATTTTGTATGGACATGTTTTTGCTTGTCACACTTGAAATGAGCACAGCATTAATTTTATTCGATGGCACGATTCTAATAAATACCAGCATTGTCATTTTTGTTTCTCACATGTGCACATGTCAATCTGAATACTCTCAAACTAGCCAGTCCTGTTCTGGTTAAGCCCAAGTGGTGCTGCAAATTCAAGTATACTTAAATAATAACGCTTATTCCATGAGTCTTCACTTCACTGAGTCAAAAAAGATTTTCATTTCCAAGTTCATTCTAGGCCCAAGCATTTTTAAAAGTGGGAATTTAAATAGTAATTAACTGATCATTTCTCTGAAAAGTGGCAGCTTCTTGACCGTGTACACATTGTACCCTAGGTCTATGTCCTGTTGAGTAAATGTCTTGAGCTTGGTTACTTTCACACTTCCCTGTTCATGGCGGAGGTATATTTTAGGGCTTAATTGATTTATATGTTGTGCTAGATTATAGAATCAATTTTTCACAGTTTTCTGTGCAACTATTAAATAATTAAATTATGAATAATTCAAGAGACTGTTTGTGTATTTACACTGTTTGAACCTTGCCTTGCCTGGTTCTTGTTGGGACTTTTTTAATGTTCTCTATACCTTTTTTGGACTTACCTTTCCTGTAAGTCTACCTGTAAAGTGAAACTCCCAGTCGTGAATGTTGAGGATAGGCCCAACGTTAAATGTCAACGGTGAAGGCGATCATTTGGTATCCGTATTTTGCTTACCAAAGTAAATAAATCGGATCTACTCAAACTACTCTGGTTCAATTATGGAGCAACCATTCTACCCAAATTATATTTATCCTACCCAAAGACCTTATTATATAACCTATGGTTGAATCTACCTCTTTTTTTTTAGAGAACTGGGCATGTTTGTGTTCCTTGATTTGTTTATATTGTGGGAGGTTCTTATAAAAGTTGGCTCTATTGATCTCCAATCAGATGGCATTTGAAAAAAATCTTTTCAGTCAAGATGATATAATTTTTATTTGAGTAAACTACATATTTTACAAAATGAAGAAGATTGCATTGAAAAGTTGTATTGTTTCCCTTGTTGCTTTCTTTGTTCAGGCCATAGTTTGTTTACTCTACAATCTAAATCAATGTGACAAGTCCATAATTCAGACCACTGACATTTAGATATCAAATTTCTTCGCGGTTTTACTGGCTTCACAATGTACCGCCTTCTATCGCTTAGTAGGATTTATTTTCTGGGCAATGGCAGGCGGTGATTAATGATCAGACAACAGCTGTCAGTGTCACAATCTGGAAACTGATGACAAAGAAATGTTTTCGTAAAGGCATTGATTTTGCATTTGAACAGTGGATATTAATTATCATAAGCATTGTCATAAGTGACATTTCATAATTAACGTGTTACCTACCCATTTCCTTGTAAGCTGAATTGTCGTATCATTGACAATGCAGTCTAGTCTTGGGTTATATCAAGTACCTGTATTTGTATATCCTACTCCAATAACTTTTTATTTAGATGACCAAACAACGCATAAACAAGTTCTTACTTTATACAACCCTTATGAATTTGCCATACGTTTCAGAGGTAAGTGTAGTTGTGTGGATATATAATGCAATATTCGTCGAGTAATATTAACCAGCCTCTAGTGACAACTTTTACTTTCATATAAATTTGTTTTCCAGTTCTTTGTACATCACCCAGCAAATACACAGTAGTGGATCCCGAAGGTTCGATCCGTCCTCGTTGTTGTATCGACATCGTAGTAAGACATAATGCAGTGACTCCCATGAATTGCAATGTCACGGATAAGTTCCGAGTTCAGATGCAAAATCACACGACTAAGCAGGTTGGTAAACCTAGCTCAATAACCGTATAACTCTATATAAAAAACCTGAACCACACTTGCGTAGCATTGAGTACGTAAATATCCTTACGGGATAGAGGGGCAGAGCCCTGTTTAAACAGTTCGATCATTGTAGTGATACAACTCGTAATATCGCTAGGAGCTTGACAGATCCTATGGAAATATCGTCTGCTGGAGCACTGTTGCGAGGAGCTGAATGCTGCTAGGAGTGTGCTGATCAGTCAATTTGGTGGTCATAGCATTGATGAAGTAGTCTCTAGATAGCCAACAACGCATGACAGTGCGGTGTCTATGATCACCAACAGTTATCCAGTTGCCTGATCAGCATGCTCCTAGCAGCATTTGCAACAGTGCTCTAGCAGATGACATTTTCCTGGTTTTAACAGCACTCTTAGCAGAATTAACAGTCATAACACTACCACGGTCTGTAGACTGTTTAACCAGGGCATTGAATTGTAGGTTACCAGGGCACTGCCACTCTATCACGTAAGGATATTTATATACTCGATGATCATACGCACTGACATACGTCGCTGCGTATCCAGAGATTACTTTGATCTATGAACATCGTGCCTGGACTAGGCATGAGAGTTTCTCTAGCTGGACTAAACTAGGTCCTGCCTGCCTTAGAACCAACAGTCCAGTGCTAGAAAATGTACTTTCATTATTGGAACAATGTGGATAGTGCTTTTTGTATTGAAAGTGTCACTAGTTAGCAAGAAGGTTGCTATCTAATCCAGGATCATGTAAAATTTTGTTGAATTTGTAGTTTGTCATGCTGATCTGTCTTGTGGATATGTTGAGTTATCTTTTTTAGGTTTTTAATTTTTTCTTCTGCTTGAGATGAGGTAGGCTAAGGTGAGGTTGGTGTCAAATGGACAAGACAACTGTAATGTTATTGTTCAACTTTATGAGATGGGCGTAGCGAAGATTTTCATCTCATATCTATAGGCCCCTACCGAAAAAATTTGGGCTTCGTTTTAATTTTTTTTTGTGTGTGTTATTTTGTACGCGGCATACAGGTCAGGAAAATTGACCAAACGAATGCAAACTTTTTTCGAATATTGGCCTCACACCAGAATAGGTTGGGATTGTTTTTCAGAAAAATCGGTGTAACGGTTTGTCCAGAAAACATTTGGAAAGTTCGGAAAATCCCCATGAGAATAACCCAGGGGGAAAATACTTCGAAAACAAAATTTTTTCAAAAGCTTTCAAATTCATACAGAATATGAAAACAACCATCATACACATTTTCGATAATGTGTAGGCCTACAACAATCGGATGAGACATCACGAAGAAAACGCATTAAAAGTATACATTTCATCAAATAGGATCAAAACATGTAATGCAAAGTGTATATGCGACAGGTTGCTCTGTAAATAGCAACAAGTTGCAGGTAAGGTTTTTCAGCGTTTGAAGTAGTCCAACGTTTATCTATAGATGTAGACAGAGTATTTTTCAATTCCAGATTTCCAGACTTCTACGCTCATCTCACAATACACATTCTGCGTTTTCCTAGTAGTTATACTCATACGGTGTATCATACCCAACTCCTTAATTATCACCTAGGCCTAACTAAAATAATCCTATAGAACAGAACGGCATGGCTTACTATACATTTTTAAAAATGTTTATATACAGGCCTACCTATCTTACTGTGGTTACAAATATTAAGAAATTAATGTGGTTCTCAATAGTTGATAGGTAAACATGATGTACCAGCATCATTGGTCCCAGGCAAGCCCAACAAAGCAACACACGAAACGGAAGAGTTTAAACATCTACCCTCAAGATTGGAAACTGGATCGTCGGTTAATGTTCAACAACAATTTGGTTTTGTGCGCGACACAAAGGCTGGTAAGTGATTAGTCTGAAACTTGATGAAGTTTTTCCATAAACCCATGAACACCCATGAAACTCTTGAAAATGATTGTTTCAGGTCGGTTACAAAGTCCAAGTTACATTGTCGTCATTGCAGCCTTGGTATGCATGATTGCGTTGTTGCTTCCTACGCAGGGTGATAAGGATACATATTTTCCAACGTATTTACATTTGACGTCAAATCTTAAAATGATTTTTTCATACGTTCTTGGTTTGGTAACAATGGTAATACTTAGAACTGTATGATTTCATTTTAATTTCCACGTCGCAGATTTTATACCCAACTATCTTACGTAAAACTAATAAGTAATACGCGTAGAGATATCCAAAATTGAGACGATTAGTAGTGGTGGACTCTCTATTTACTATTTAGTATTTAAATGCTAATAATTAAGGGTGCTGTAGCTTGACGGTCGTGAAGCTATTTTTATTTTGACCATTTTAGCGTATTTAGGTCTATATATATATATATATATAGGCCTATATATATATATATATATATATAGGCTATATTATATTATTATATGGTCTTTATTTCTGGCGAAATTCGGCAGATATATATATATATAGGCCTATATATATATATTTTTTATTTTTTTTATTTTTAGGGTTGCTGTGAATTCTATTGATATTTTAATATTGAAATTTTCAATCAACAATCAATATCAAAATAATCAATATTGTAGGCCTACCCTATGGTTTTCGTAGGGAACAATACGTATAAATAGACCAAGTCAAACATAATATGGTTCATTTTCACAGTTTTTCACTGCTCTGTCTTGAGTAGCTATGGCTCGAGTTTCTCATGCGTAATATGAAATTCCTGGCACTTGCTTATTAATTTAGTTATTTATCTAAAATTTTCTAATCAGTATCAATTCTATACATGGAACGGTGATCCTAATGTTACAGCTGTATCTTAATTAATATTATTATCAATGTGCTAGCTCTTCTATTTAATTGTACTTTTATAAAAGTTTTGTTTTTTGTTTCCTTGACCAATACAGACAAGAAATTCAAGTTACTCATGATCTGTCATTTTTGTTCAAGTCTTAAGATAAGGTCTCAAAGTAGTGTTATTAGGTATTTTCATTTTACTCTTACAGTTGCGCATAAATGCACGGTGGCAAGTTCCCTATCCTTGATCACGACGGTTTGCCCGGCTCCCCAACCTTCTGATGGAATTGTTTTACCCTTATTTCATCCCCCTTCGATTTCGATATTTTAGGACTTTCGATTCGATATCGAATTGGAATATTTAATTAATACAATATCGAACGCGATTTTCAATCTCCTTTGAAAAAGGAATTGACAGTCTTTAGAGTTGAATATAATGTTGTCTATTACTGTAAAATGAGCTGAAACAGCTATATTACATGATCTTCAGATTTCTAATCTCCCATTTTTTTCACATTTTTTATTTAATTTTTTAATTTTTTATTTGATACCGATTGAAATTCAAAAATTTTGATCGATCTTCTATATTGACGTTTTTATATGGTTCACATTATTCATTGACTGGCAACCCTAGATGTCAAAGTAAGCAAATTCATCAGTTTTAATAGTGACAGATTATGTGTATTGTTTTATTCCAATATTTGTTTGACAATGTTGACACAACCAACATGTCGGAAGCAAGTCAATTTTCTGAAAGTGTCGTAAAAGATCAGTTTCAATGAAACTTGAACTTGGTCCTAATTCACGTTTCTTCCAACCAGTGCAAACATTCTTTTATTAATCATCTCCCAGCACTGAGATGAATATAATATTAATTAATAATATTAATTAATAATATTTAACTTTAAATTGTACCTTACAAAATGTACCATAAGCCTATATTTTACACCTGGTTAAATTATGTTGTAAGTTGGTTATTGCAATGCTGGTCATAATAACACACGTGCAATACAATACTACAGTATTAAATTTCCTTTTTTATGTACATTGTAATGCTATGCAGTGTTGAATAACTATAAAGGAATGTACGGGTTTCTCTTACGAAATACAAAATGCTACCAAATCCAAAGAAATATATACTTTAATACTTGACTGCGTATCAGTACATAGTTTATAAGGAAAAGTTAACAATCATCATCAGTGTTAATGTCCCACGCTGTTTCAACTTGCAAGTGACAGTAAAGTCACAAAATTTTACAAAGTAACCAACATGGACTAAATGCAATGGGTCGTCAAAATTGTCAAATCATATATATAATATATGCCAGCTGGAGTAGTCCGCCTGCTACGATATCTCGACAATTATTGTTGATTGCCAAGCTTCAGTGGTAGACATCAATGCTACCTTGCAAACACATCTGTGTTACGGAAGCTTGAATTATCTCTGCAAAAAGGGAAATACAATTTTTATTGTTAGTTATGGATGGTTTATAAGTTTATATGAGAAATACTTGAATAAAGGAAATAACAGCAGAAAGTACATCAAGCCTATCCTTTTCGAGGACGTACTATATTTGATATATTAGTGTGGTTATAAATGTTGTAAGATTTATATAATTTCTGGCACGCACCCCAAGCAGCTCGCGTACTACTGGTTCAGAATCACTGTTTTATGTTTATATATTGAACTCTTTAACTTTCTCATGAAACAGAATGTAAGCAAAACGTGCTCAACTAAGCAATTGACATTAGGCCTACTCATTATTAATTATTTTTGGAATTACATGGCTAGTACAAACGAAGACGTTGAGAGTGACTAAAATTGAGACCTCGTAAAAACATTTCCCAATGCTGAGTTCATCCTAGTTTTACATTGCTGACTAGGTAAAATGATTCTCAAATAACTTGATGATTCTTGGGATATACTTATATCTACAGAAGATGATAACAACATAACAAAATACAAATATCACGGTTATATTAGAAGCGCCATTGTATTTTTACGGTATTTCGGATTTTACAGAATGAGAATTCCAATAAGAATCTAACTTGGAATCATTCAAAAGTGTGAAATTTATGAAGTTATGGCAATATTATTCAATTAACACATCCCAGTTTTAACAATTATTCAGTTGGTACACGACCTACTTCTTTTGTGGATACCGGTACTAGTATAGTTAGTGGTACCCTAATTGATCTACAGCACAGTAAAGTGCAAGTGAATTATACATACTTTAGGCTATCATTATGTGTTTTATATTCCATTATTGTGTTAGGAGGCAAGTTCAGGACTCTTCTTAATGTGTCGCGTATCCTTGCTGTTGTTGAAGTGTCTGAAGCCGACTTGTTCCATACCGAGATTATATCCTCCTAGAAAAAAGCAGTTGTAGGCTTATAATAAAATTTGCTTCTGCAGGTTGGGACCAACATGGCAAAGATCAGATATCTAGAATTACAATACAGACTTGTAATTAACAAGGGATGATATGGATTGTTTGAAAAAACTTGTAGTCCTAATAGTGTTGTACAATTTTGATATTTCCATTAGCCTGTACATGGTCATTACGGGACATTTTCCTCCCCTTGAAATACCATAAGTCACATTATGAAACATAGATAGCATCAACTTATTAGAACGAACACTTAAATTGGTAAGTTAAATTTTCAATTCTAACTTATGATGATAATAATATACGATGATAACAATACAGTATAACAAAACTGAAATATCAAAATATAACATTATTACGTGAACACACTTCTTTGAATACCTACTCTGAATTCTCAAGTAGGCCTACAGTACTAGTGGATTACTATTGTATTTAGTCGAGTAAATATGGCTAGGCAATGGGTATTGGCTAGACAAGAGTTATGAAAAGATAGTTGATAATTTCAAATATGGTATTCATTGTTGATTTAATTTGGACTCATCTTTCAATTCTAATTTGGACCAAATTACGAGATCATAATATTGTTTTGAATGATAAGAATTGGGCAAAAGGGAAAGAATGAACTGCAGCTTATTAAAGTTTGTGGAGAGTCTCTTGAAAGAAGTCTAAATTTACAATTAAAGTACTACAGATATTTGACTGTTCGGCCACCGCCTTGGTCACTGAAGAGACTCTTACGTCTACAGTGACCAAGGCCATATGCCAGATACACCAGATACAGTATCTCTATAGGCCCTAATGTTTTACTGGTAATTGTAAATATATATATTCTCTGAATCCACAGTGAGTATCTCTACTCATTACCTTTGGTAATCTACTGTTAGTTCATACTTTCCCTGTTACCCAATTAATATATCTAGCCTCAAGCATCTATCTTTTACACACCAAGTGGTTTTGAATTTCATTCTCAAAAATGGTATTTCAACTGAAGATTTATAGACCTATCTTAAATAATGTTTGAAAACAGTAAAATGTTGAGGCTACTTAAAAAATGTAGCAACTACCTATGATATATGATCAACTTCCGGTAATATACAATCCTGTAATGAGAAAAAATTCAGTACGGTACGTACTTGAAAACGAATTGAAACAACAGCACCACAAATTTCCTCTCCGACCATAAATTGTTCCCCAAGCATGGCAAGGACTAGATTCTCCCAACAGCGAGACGCAAGTCCTTTTCGAAGTCTTACTATCCACTTCCCTCCCCGTTGATTCGCCTCATCTTCCCACATTGGCTTGATGCCGATTTTGAACAAGTGAAAATCACTGTGGCTTTGTAGATCTGACGGCTTTGCTAAGTGTGAATATTGTGCCCAAAACTGTTCAACAGAAGCAAACCGCCCAATCAATTTCAAGTTCTGGTCATAGTTTTGTACTGAAGCTTGTTTTCCTGGTGACCGTCGGCTGAACCACATCCAGTATGGAAACTGAAGCTTATGTTCACCAGGCGGGATGACCAATGGTGCCTGCAATGAGAGGTCAAACAAATTACAATAAAAAATTAATTGTGGCCACAAGCTTACTACAGCCCTACATAAAACTGGATGAATACACTACTGAACTTCCAGCCACCAACAATTAGTGAAATGTACTTGTAGGTACCGGTAACATTTTTTTGTTCAGAAAAAATTGGCCTACTTATGACTGACTACGTTCATCATAGGGCTGGGATACGGTTTATTCATAATTATTCATTAGCCCGAGACGGTTAAAATTCACGGTTACCACGATAACTTGAATTGTTTGGTCAAAACGATAGGAAATTAAAAATCGCAGGTCGTATTTGCTTATTCATACCTTGTTATTAGCTTCGAGTTACAGGCATACCCATCCAAACTATTTTGGCCTCTTCATAACTCACTTTTGATAGGAATTGACATATTTAGAGATACTCATGATTTTTGTTATCGGTGGTTATGACTTATCCCGATTTCTAGAACATGACACTTTGCCAAAAAATCGAGCCTAAAATTACTGAGACACTGAACACGCCTGTTTAGAGTTTTTTCCCCAACTTTCCCCACTAACCTTTGAACCGACATATCACCCCCTCCAGCACAACCTCCTCCCATACTACATTGATGAAGAGCTGTCAAAATACAGACGTCGATGCAAAAACCATCAGATTCAAGTGAATTTAAAAACTATAAAAACCGATAATTCTTAACGTCCCGCGACTTTTTCTGATAGGCTTAGAATATAAACAAGATCTTTCAGAAAGCACCAAAAAATCAAATTCAAACACCAATTGGCCAAGACCAGTGTCACGGTAAAATAACCCACGAAACATAATATGTACATAGGCCTAACTGGAAAATGTAGGTAGGCCCATGCATTTTTGTCACCAACACATGGCGTGTCACACTATGCATAGGCCTATGACATGACAAAATATAACAACAATGTGGATCTAAGCCCAATGACTTGTAAATGTTGTTAGCATCAAACCTCCAGGGCCAATTCTATTCCTGCAAATGAAATGAAAGTTTGAGCCCATTTGATAGGTTTAGAGCCTACACCATGTTAAAGTACAGCAAATCGCTGGGAATAAAAAGTAAATGAGCCGCTTTCATTTCGATGTAGAGTTATAGAATAACGGCCCAGGGCTTGGACTCGGTTCTAGATCTAGTCCTATGTCAACACTTACAAGTGACTCCTTGTCAGAGAGCAAATCTTTACTGCTGATCTCGTCTTCTCCACTGTCATCGCTACTCTTCAACCTAAAGCATAAAATACAAGAGGAATTATGACGAGAATAGGCCGAGTGGATGGCAGTATATAATAACATTATATTTTAAAATGTTACTAACGCTTCAAATTTGTTGGACATTTTAATAAATAGGTCTAATATAAACGGTTAACTCTGAAGAACACGTCTAAATGCTTTTATTATTATAGTAAATACTTAAAAGATGTAATAATAAAACTATCAATCGGTACAGCTGCGCCAAGATTATCACAGAAAAACTGAATTATTGGTAGTTTGGTACGACTGCTGGACTGCGCTGACTGCCTACTACAACTTTTTAAGAACACAAACGCAAACAAGAAGGCCTCGTCTCGTTTAGACTTTGTCCGATTTTGACAGCACAAAAATGGCCGTCATGGAGTTTAAACCTAGAATTGGTGAAACATCAGACTAGGGCTGGCCTAAAGTGAAAAAATGTTATAGATATCAATTTGTAAATACAAGAAAATCAAGACATCCGGGTATTCCGAGTATACGAAATATTTGTCCCTAGTTAATTCTACTTGTAACTAGTTCCGAGAGTAATGGTCTTACATAACCAAGAAGCAGCTTACTTCGAAGGATCAGCTGTCCAGATAAATAGGCATGTGCCTAGGCCTAGACAATATCCTATAAGAAAATTATTAAGGCCCACGACCGTGGAATCTGTTTGAACATTTTGACGAGAGTGACACATTCCGCTTATTTAAAATGGCCCAAGAAATTCATAATCTTACTGCAGATAGTAATGGCCTGTATGTTTCTCCAGAAGGTTGCGATGAACATGAAACCTTGGAAAGACAGAGTACTAGTCCTACTATTTGGTGCCATGAGCAGTTTCAATCATCAACGTGCCTGACAGATGTGGATGTAAACTGTTTACTAGAAGAAATTGTTGTCGAGAATAGTCACTGTGCACCTAGGCCTACACCTACAGAGATAAGTGACTGTGTTCCACTTGATAGTCATTCTGTTACACACATTGAGATCATCAAATCTAATTTACCAGCTAGACCTAGAGTAAGTGGCACCAATTGTGTGGTTCCCTTACTCACAAGTGTATGGAATAGAAGTACATTTAAAACAAGTGAATTATCACTTGGCAACATATACAGTAAAATAATTTCAGACTTGGATACTCAAGATGATAGAGAATGTCATATATGTTATGAGCAGTTCCTTACCTCCAATGAAGTAGAAGAACATGTACGAAAATTACATTCGTATATAATCATTTTGCCAGAGCTATGTTTTGTCTGTAGAAAAAAATATATTTCTAATTCACTACTAAAAGCTCACCTCTCACAGTTCCATGGTATACAGTATCCTGAATTGATTTGCAAAATTTGTTTCATGGAGTTTCACACTTCCATCGAAAAACGAGCACATGAACGTAAACATACAAAAGATCTCAGTTGCCAATTTTGTTCGTTCAAGTTTGCATCAGAGTATATGTATCAGAAGCATTATGATGATCACATGATTCATCTGAAACCTTACGAATGCTCAAAATGTGGAAAACGTTTCGGTAACAGCATGTCTCTTGGCTTTCATAGAAACCGGCATTTTAATTTGTCATGTTTTATGTGCAAAACATTATTCAATGAAGAATTAAGTTTACTTCAACATGTTAAATCTCATGGCCCAGAAAACGAAACATGTTTCCTTCAAAGTGTCAAGTTAGTTGATGAAGAAGAGAATAAACTCGTAGATCTTTTAGAAAAATACTTCAAGACTGCTAAACAACCTCTAGATTTCTCATCAAATAGTCAGTCAGGTGTTAATGTTTGTAATCCTATTGAAGAAGAAGTTGAGAAATGTATGGAAACTATTCTCAGCACTGTATCGTTAGCTTCTGATAAGATTTTAGAAAAGTCAGAGAAAGAATGTGCGCTGATGAGTAGTGGTGGATTTGAGTGTAAAGTATGTTCTTTACATGTTGAAACAGCGCAGGACCTTATAGATCACCGTAAGAAATCTCATCTTCGCAATCGAACTTGTCTTTTCTGTGGACGAAGAAGTGGATCTGTGAGTCAAACACATCGTCATATGGCTACACATACGAAAGCAAATCGAACTGGTACTGTTGGTACTGAAACTTCTGTTGCAACTAATCTTTTCTGTGATATTTGTAATAAAACATTTAAAAACAAATGGAAATTGAACAATCATCAAGAAACTGTTCATAAATTGAATATAGCAACAAAAAGGCATGGCTGTTCAATTTGTACAAGAAAATTCAAGAGCTCTGTTTCTCTAGACAAACATGTGTTAACTCACAGTGTCTCTGACACATTAAAACCCGGTTTACGTTGTGATATTTGTCAGCAGTCTTTCGTCAGATCCAAGTTTCTAGCAAAGCATATGTTACAGCATGAAACTACGCACACATGTACCGAATGTCAGAGAAGTTTCTTGTCCAACATGAAACTCAAGTTACATATGCGCACTCATGCTCCAATCGATGTGCGACAGAAGTTCAAGTGTAATTTATGTGCTGTCAACTGTTCAACATTATCTGGCCTTCGAGTCCACCTCCGTATACACACCAATGAACGTCCCTATCGCTGTTCTGTAATAGACTGTAATAAGGAGTTTAAGCGTCCCCAAGCACTGAAAAAGCATACTCTTCAGGTTCATCGCAATAATGATTCGGTCTTATATGCTTGCCGAGATTGTACGATGACGTTCAGTGACCGCGGAAATTTGCTCCGACACTTTCTTCGCTTACATAGAGGACTGTGTCGTTTTGTTTGTGGGGTTTGTGCAAATAGATATGGCCAAAACCAAGATCTAAGGAGGCATCTTAAAATGAAACACAATATTAGTATCCCTAAAATAAAAGGAAAAAGCAAAAAGTCTGTGAATGAGATATATGTGCTACCACCAGTAGAGAATACCCCCGATTCTGTAGAATTGGTTGCAAATATAAAGCGAATAGTTGAAGAAGAAAAACGTAAGTTTCACGGAGTTACGGAATTATTCAATGGAGATAACGATGATCCTGATAATCCTGATGATGTATTGCCCAGTGAAATGCCAGATATTCAGAATAACAATGAGTCTGATGCAAATGTACTGGTACCGACTCCGGAACTGACCGATAACTACAGTCAACATAGAAGTATGGCAGGGGAAATTGTAAACAAAGAAACAAATCTGGAACTGTCGTCCGAATTCCAGCCACAATTTCTTCCTTTACTTGGATTATTAGCGCAGTTAGGTGAACACCCACAAGTGACCAATGAGTCAATCAGCCTTCAGTCTTGTGATCTGTGTCAAATGATGTTTTATATGGATGCTCATTTTAAGCAACATTTACTGAAAAGAAATGAGAACCGTTGTCAGTACTGTGAGAAGAGTTTCTGTGATCAAGCAGCACTTCAAGACCATGTCACAAGAGTGCATGTTGTAACAATATTTTATAGATGCGGCATCTGCCTAGTAGATTTCACTGAGAAGGTATATTTAACACAACATATGGAGGCAATCCATGGAGTTAGTATACACTTTGAACTTACTCCGAATGATATTTCTGTCTCGAAACCTAATGAGTCTGTTATAACAAACTCTGTTATTCCACGGGCCATCAATTGTATCCCAGATTCAAGTTCTCAGTTGAATGAAACTGTGACTGAAAATGCAGGAGAACAGTTGGACCTCACAATACCTGTCACAGTAGAAGAAGTTGGAATTGAAAGTCACTTGTCGGCTCTTCCAATCGCTTTTACCAACCAGAACGTACCGGTACTTGGCACATCGAGTATTCTCACATTCCAGTCATCAAACTCTCTTGTGAATATTCTTCCGCCAAGTCAACAAGCTTTGAGTATAATAGGACAAACATCACTTCATCCCCCAACTGAGTTATTAAGTACAGACTTGATACCAGCAGAGCAAGATGAGAGAAAAATTGAAGATAATCGGAAGTTGTCCTGTGTCAACCCTAGTCTGGTATGCACTCAATGCGGGAAAGAGTTCCCAGAGATAGGAAGACTAATTCGCCATGTTAAGACACATCTAGGTATGTAACTAGAGTCAATCTACTAGTATTGTGACTACCGGTATCGGTATTGACTTTGTTGACTACATTAGTACTAATAGGGTATCATAGTACAGTGATGACCAATAGGAAGTGTCAATATCTAAGCTACCAATATGGTCAAAAAAAAAATGGTGTTGAACAATCAATTTAGTAGCTTTGTTTTTCCTGTTTTAGGATTAAAGCCATTCAAGTGCCTTCACTGTGACAGACACTTTTCCGAGAAACACAACTTGAAAGTGCATAATCGTACGCATTCTGGAATTCGTCCATTCACGTGTCCTGATTGTGGCAAGAGCATGCGTTATCACAAGGAGTTTGCTGACCATCTTCTTATGCATCAGGGTTTGAAACCTCACAGCTGTGACACATGTGGCAGAAAGTTCTTAAGGCAGAGAGAACTTACTCGTCATCAGTTGATACACGACACAGAAAAGAAGTAGGACTTTCTCATAGTAAATAACTTAAATAGTAAATAAGTAAATAGCTTCTAGTAAATAGTAGCTTCTAGTAAATAACTTCTACTAAAAAGAACTAATTGATGAGGAGCTATCTTGTAATCTAAGCTACCTTCTAAAAAACTTCTTGTGACCTAATTATGATGAACATAACAAAGGTTTCAGAGGTCCCTGTTTTTTATCCATCTTCATATTTATTTATACTATTGACTTTGACATTGAACTATACTAGATGGGATGGTAGGAATCATGATGAGGTGCAGTCGAGGTCTATATTGTAGGAACCATTCCAGCATTCACCTAGGCTACAGATGAAAACCACAAAAATTTGAAAAACCTCGATAAAGATGAATGGTGGCGGGGCTTGAATGGAGATCTGATCATCCATTGAGTTTGTAGTGCTAACACAACAAACTCGATAGATCTACCCTCAACTCCCGGTTGCACGGAGAAAGCACGTTACCAACTAAGCTACCAGTGCCGATCGCTCTTTTTTGTGATGTGTAATTTAATTTGAATCTGTAGTCAGTACTTCCAGATGGAACATGATGGTTCAATATTTAATATTTATTGAGAATTTTGAGAAACTGAGCCAAAAACAAGTTTGAATTTCCCCCAAGAACCAATGAAATTGAACAATAAGGAGTAGGTCTGTTTTTTCGTCTTGCATCAACCTGCACTCGAGTGTTGCTGAAGTGCAAAAAGGAAGGGCGTCATATTACATGTTTTGTGCAGGAAATGATCCCTAAATATTAAGGTACAAACAAACTTGGAGGTCCTGAACAGTTACTTTGTTTATCTTGGGATAAATAATACATTTCTGGGGCAAAATAACCCTAGATGTTGACGTGCCGTTAAACACCAACAATAATAATAATAATATATTATTTTAATTTTTTTGCCCATATTTTTGGCTTATATTAGAAAAGTGAATGAAATATATTTCAGATCGTACTGAAGAAGGAGTCTGCTGACGATTTTTGCTTCAATTCTGTTGAATGTCTGAAATTGTTTGATAAGATAATCAAAATAATGATGAGCGATTTTATTTAATCATTGATTTTTGGCTTATAAAATTATATAAAATGATAGCATTAGAGTAATAAATCGATTTCAATTTGATTGATAATTTCGGATTATTAATGACTGTTGAAGCTTTTAACTTGAGTTTTACAATGTGTTGAATTTTGACAGACACGTGTGTGAATCTTGCAACAAGGCTTTCTGTCGTTTGGACCAGCTTCGAGTTCACACGCGCCGAAGACATGGCAGCCTCGAGGATACACAGCTCTATGCCTGCACGTCGTGTCCAAAGAGCTTCAAGTCAAAGCACAAGTTAAGACAACATGTTATACTTCATTCGGGCGAGAAGAAGCATCATTGTCCGATCTGCGGCAAGACGTTTGCATTGGACATTTACTTGAAGTCACATCTTCAGACACACAAACGGCAAGACACGTATGTCATGTGTACGAAATGTCCGAGGAAGTTTTCTTCCAACTCTAATTTAGAGGTAAGAAAGATATTGAATTGAATTTGAATAAGCTCAGAGCTACGCTAATTGAGCAATAGTTCTTCTCCATTGTTTTGCTCATTCCTTTTTTTGTATGTAACAAATCAGGATTTTTGTGTACAGTCAACATGAAAATTACTCACTTGGAGCTTATATAGCCTACACAAGATCATCTAGTTGGCACATCTTTTTCATGCCCTAAGAAGTTTATTTAAAATAATATATACTGAATCAATCTTTTGTATGATTTTTAGCTCTTTGCTAGTGTTGCTATTTTTATTTTCAAAATCTAAATACATAGGCATAATTTAAATGTATGTTGGTAGCCTAGTGCTGTATTACGACTCACATAAACGAGTGCATTATTATTATTTATTGTGTAATGAACTGATGAAATACAAGACATGAACATAGTTCGAAGCGAGTCTTTACTTCACAGTCTATGTAGATGTTGTTTGCTTTTTTTTTAGATTCATTTGAAAAAGTTCCATACGAAGCAAACAAAGTGTAAAAAGGATTCAATTCAAGAACTTGCTGTCAGCTCAAAGTCTAGTACGCTGCTGGAGAATGCAACGGACGAAATGCCGGAACTGGAAATGGAAGAACTGTTGAGTGCGGTGGAAATGCTGGGCGTTGACAAGTCGAATACTATCATTTATTTCCATATGGTTCAAGATGATTTAGAGAATGAGCTCAATATGCCTAGTAAATGAAATATATACTGGGTTCAAAATGTGATGGTTCAATTGAAATTGTAAATACTGTAGTACAATAGCATAATCCAGTATATACTCTATCCATGTTAGATGAAAGTGAAAGAGAGTAAGGATGACATAAGAGGTCATTCAAGTATGAAAGATTCAAACATTGATCCTTTTTGTAAGATGTAGTTGAGTTTTCAATATTAAATCTCATCTAGAAAAATCATTGACCATCAAAGAATCACACCTACACAAATGTAGCAGTGTATGATGTATTTATTATGTTGGTAGACAACCATTCAGCTCTTGTGGTATATTAACAAAAGATTTTGTAATTCCTCAAGTTGTGGTCAAAAATAAGAAATTAAAATAACTGCTACCTTATTTTTACACGAGGTTGACGTTTATATCGTTAACATCAAACATTTTCAGTGCTGCTCTTTGTGTTTACTTCTACAGTATTTACTTTGTATTTTACGTACTGTACTGATCACTTTTGTACATGCCTACGTATAAGAATGGGCAAACTTTGACTTTGAGGTGGTAATAGTCAATGAAATAAATGACGTAAAACAAAAACATTTGTGCAGCAAAATGATTTATTATTCTTATTTAAAGTTTCATACATTATTCTGTGATCTATAGTACGTATACTAGAGAGCAGTAATAAACATGTAGATCTCCGAATAACACTTATGTTAGTGTTCACAGCGTCTTATGGGTAGTTGCGGTGTACTTTTTAATTTTTAAGCCATGTTTTACGTACACAATCTGGCCATTTTGTTTTACCCTCTTCACTGTGGAAGTTAACTGTAGGCCGTACCATTAAAATAGTTAATACTCTATATAGATGATGAATATTTCAAAGTAGCATAAATGAAAAACCTTGTGAGTTAGGCCTAATGCTTTGAGTTGTTGGTTTGCTGGTTATCAATTCATCTAAAATCTAGTTGTTCTAAATGCCTACTGATCCAAACTATGGTTCATCTAGATACAAACTGGTGATGAGGAAAATCCTACTTGTGTAGGCTGTCTAGACTATCGTGCAACTAGTAATATGTTTTGTTGTATTGTGCACTAGCACATCACAAGAATAGGTGTATGCCGGTATAATTAGGTGAGCGTAGCTAAATTTTCCATTCCATATACCAAAGAAAAGGGCTCATCTTTTGGGGGGATCTAGTAATATGTTTTGTTGCGTTATGCATCTCAAGCATAGGCACGCCGGTATAATTGGATGACTTCCATTCTAAATACCGCCAAATTTTTTTTGTTTTTTTTGTTTGTAATTTTGTGCGTGGCATAAGGAAAAAACATCAATCAACTTGACACTTTTTCTACATATTGGTGTAACACCAGAATAGGTTGGGATTGTTTTTCAGAAAAATTGGTTGAATGGTTTTACCAGAAAGAATTCAGAGTTCTGCCAGAAAATGTTTTTTTTTTTTTTTTTTTCAGAAGTTTCAGAAAAACTCTACAAGAATTACCCAAAGGGAAAATACTTGAAAAAATAAATAAAAAACTACCTTGCACATTTTCAATGATTGTTACAACATTCGGAAATGGGAAATAATATAACGAAGAAAACTCATTTATAATATAATTTCTCCAAATCAATCAAACCAACTAAATCTAAGCAACAAGTGTCACCAATTAATTTAGATTGAAATAAGTGATGAATAAAACAGGAAGGCAGCGACACTCGAGGTGCATATATCAATAGGCAGCAAGTAGGGTTTTTAAACGGAAGTAATCCAAGGCCGTTAGATGTGGATTGAGCTACAGAATATTTTTAATTCCATACTTATTCAATATCAAGTTCATCTAACAATGCATATCTTCTAATTGTCTTCTAATTATTGATCAATTTGAGGACAATAAACATATTATTATCATTATTATATTGTGATTAGTATATATCGTAGGCCATATGGATCCATTGAAGACTGTAGAAGAAGTGAAGAACACTGTTTAAACAAGTAACATATTTTGTTGATTGAAAAAAATCACAAAATTATGGCAAACAAAATACATTGTCATACAGTGTTTGATGTTAATATATGTGTGGAGATGTAACCATCTGACCTTTGCTTCTTGACATTGATGTAGATTGTACAGTAGGTCTATTGGCTGCTGTAGCTTATGTGACGTTAATCTCAAGGTTAGCCAATACTTTTTATCATATACCACAAATTCATGGTTGTGGGTATTGATTACAACTTTTATTTTACAGTATATTAAATGACATATGTACTTAAAAATATTACTCGTAATAGCCATAGTATCCACTGCTATATTGGAAACAGAATTTACTTACTTTTGAGTTTGTAAAGTATTATTAAAGGAAAATTATTTTAATAAATTGGTTTATAGGTCTTTTCTAACAAAACAATCAAACGAACTTGAATTTTTGAAAATTTCGTAATAGATTATTTTCAATTTTTCAAGCAAAATGTTGTTTCAAAAATTGCTAGTTAGGTCTATATAGATTTGCGAATAAGTAAAATTCTCTTCTAATTTGAAGTAATTTTTGAGATGTAATGGTGACATGCGTTGTGTGTTACATTCAAACAAACTTGTGATTCAATAATAAAAAAATAGAAGTATACATATTGTCCAAATAAATACATAAAGATAAATCCCTGCCTTACATCCTAATTACTTAAACTTAGGATTTTGAAATGATGGTTACATTCAGCTGTATTACATGGGGCTTATAACCAACAACGAATTAATAATGTGGTAACATTTCATTTTATTATTTTAGGTGAGTAAAATATGTTGGTCTATGGAACATGATAATTTTATTACTATGGGTAAGAAGTGAAAATAAGTCTGGAATACTCTCAAGAAGAATTGAACTTGACCCGCTTTACGGCATTCGAAAGTTTCAGATAACACCACCAGTATCAATTTGCCACGTGCGCCTTACGTCAAAATATCGTAGAATGTAGATTTACAGGATTATAGGAATACCCTGTGAAACCCTCAAAACTCATAGGGCCCACAATTAAAAGAATATTTTAGTTATAACCACCGAACTAAAAATGTTCATAGTACGTGAACATTAGTTGTTATAATAAATCGTTATGTTGATTATTATCTGGGACTACTTCTTCGAGTGGTTGTCTGCTGTTGACACCATTGGCTGACACGCAGGCGCATTCTCATCCCACTTCCTTTTACGTCAACAGCTAGCAGACCGTTCATACGTGGTTCTTATTGAACAAATAATTTGTCGTTAACTTGTGTTCTGACAGAAATTAATTTCAACATAATGGCACCCAAGCAAAGAATGCGCGTCGCTAACGAGAAGAACAGTAAAAATGTGAATTTCCGAGGAAATGTGCCGAAATCGACAGTAAGTAGTCCTCGGCTAGGACCGAGGTATCTTGTGGGCATCCAGCCTTTCAGGCTTGGTCGAATCTGCAGTAGTATCATTAGGCGTAGGCCTACATGTCTATAATAGTTAATTTGCCAATTTGGAATAAAGTAATTCTATCCTTTCAGTGATGACTAGTCTAGTTTTGAGTGATATGCTTATTATGAAGTGGGGAAAATGTCTTGTCTTCTTCAGCTATGAGGCCTAACATCATTGGTGGCACATCACAGCTGTCAGTGGAATTGGCAGATTTCTCAATATTCTAATGTCAATAAATAGTAAGGACTTGAAAGTTTACATTTTAATTAATCATCTAATATGTTGGCTTATAATAGCGTATTAATTAATATTATTTTTAAATAGTCACAATTTAGGCCTAGGTCTAGGTATGTCTAAGCCTAGGTTAGGCTAATGGGGGTGTAGGCCTAGGCCCTAGGACTATCAACCATTGTAGTGATGAAAGGAAGCTTGGATTCACAAGCAGTGGAGCCATCTGGGCATGGCTTATGAAAGTCGCTCAGTGTAGACAACACCGCGAAGCCGGTGACACCGAATATGCAAATAAAAATGAAGTAAAATCAGTTTGAATCTCTAGGCGTAGGATAAAAAAATAAAGTAAACCATAACTCAAAGCCAAATGACTATAGGCCTATAATATAGCCTATAACATGTGCTGAAAATGCAAGTTTAGGGGATGTCCATATATTATGTCTCACTTTTTTAGACCACTTTGAACCCCCCCCTCCTTCCCATGTCCTAGTAGGTCACAAAACCTATTACCCTCCCCCCTTTGGAAAAATTAAAAATTCTCTTACCCCCCCCCCCCCTCTAACAAGAATCTGCCAATTGAAATTAACGGGCGGCAAAGGTAAAATAAAGTAAAGAAATGAAAATTTTTATCTCTTTATGTTCATGATTTTGAGTAGTCAAACTTGATAATTATTTGATATGCATCTGCATACAGCAGGTTTCTAGGGTGGGTATAACGATAAATATAAGAATCTATAATAATGGGGCCAAATACGTGGAACAAAAAATGATACGTCACACAGTTGCCTCCCCCCTCCCCCCCCCTTGTAACACCTTGTCGCAATCTTGACAAACCCCCTCTCCCCCAAAGCTATGATGTAATTTTTGGATCTCCCCTTAGTATCTAGGTCTATACTGGTATATGTATATATATCGGTATACATATATTATATATATATATATATATATATATATATATATATATATATATATATATATATATATATTTTTTTATATATATATGTATATATATATGTATATATATCGGTATACATATATTATAGGCCTATATATATATATATATATATATATATATAATAATTTATTGAATCTTTGTCTCATTCCCTCACTCGAGCGCTCAAGCGCCGTAGTTGCCATACTAAGAACCATTTTATTTGTATTGCAGAAAAGTCAAGATGAGAAATACCCTGTTGGACCTGGACTGTTGGCGTTATTCATATTTGTCGTTTGTGGATCAGGTACGTTTGTGGGAAGTGGCTATGTATTACATAGGCCTAGACTACATAATATACAAGTATCAGTATACCTCTTGTATATTATTATTTATATATTTATTTATTTTTTTATATATTATCTATTATTATTTATTATTATTTTATAGCATAAATTGATTGTTTTAGGTTAGATTTAAAATAGTTTAGCCTGGTTGGGTTCATTTGGGTTACTTGCAATCACAACACCCCCATGGGTTACGTACCCAGGGATTCGGCAAAGAGTCCGTGCCAAGTTTGTCAACTTAGCAATAGGTAGTATTCTCGTATTAACCTCACATGCACAGAACGTGAAATTCATAATGAGTCCACACTTCTTTAAATCTGGAACCTACATTTCTGATACTAGGAGGCCTAGGCCCTATATTTCTTACTAATTTTTCAATCTTTACTATTGGTACATCGTGTTCTGTTGATTCTTCTCGTTGTGTAACTTACTATGGGATGCAGTGACTTGTGATCAAGAATGTTGAAACGCTAATGCCTTCTACACGAGAATACACATGCCATATTTCAGTGCTGTACACTTACTCTCGAGAAATATTGATATTTCTTGGCATAAAAATACCAATTGTCCCTCGTTTGCCTATTTGATTACGGCCCTCCGCTGCTAGGTTGTAAGGGCAATTCCGTTTGCTCTTCGTCATTGTGTTAGTAGTATAAAAGAGCCATTCTAACGATATAACTTCTGCAATAGTCATATACATTCTGCGTTCAATAAGATACGTACTGGTACTAGCTTGATAGCTAGATTGTAATTTCATCGGCCCATTTGAATCACAAGAATCAATTATTACTTATTGCCTAATCTGAAATCAAATTGAAAATGTACTCGTTTATGGATTAGTGGATGATTGTCCATTGACAATGAACAAATTATAAACATCTGTAGTCAATTATTCAACTCAGTGTGGTTTTAGTTAGGCACTTATATCATCAACCATGTGTATATTTTTTATTTGGTTCGTTCCTAAAACGGTACAAATTGGAATATTAGGCCTAATGTACCGTAAATAGAAAGTTGATAGTTTAATGGTTTATTCACAAAGAAATCAGCAGTAAACTTGACTTCGAGAGTAAAAGTAAGTTTTGATAGTTACAACGACAATTTAGCAGTAAGAATGGTCAGTAAGATGGCTTGTATATAGCAGCAGGTGATCCAAGTGATAACTTTTTATGGTAATTGTAATCTAATTGACTGGCTCTTGCAGTTCTGTTTAAAATTAGGAGTAAAGTTTGCTAGGAACATTGCCTTTACCGTATGGCTTATTCCTTACTGCTATTCCGTGGTGTTGAGACATGAAGGCACACCTTACTCTTGAAGTTTTGCTGCTAATTTCTGTTACAAGTACCTGTACTATAGCTTGAAATACTGTAGTCTATTTTACTGTATTATCTTGCAACTGCAGGTATAAATAACATGCAAGTAATTTTTTCTACATGAAACATATTCTAATAATTACTGTCTCGTTTCATTCCTTCGCAAACATTCGGAACCAAAGAAATTGAAATCTTACTTTCAAGTTGGATAAAATATTAATTGGTAATTTATATGTGTATCATTCGTATTTGCCAGACAATACATGTTGCATCTCTTTTTGTTCTAACACTGGTACTCTTATTGTTTCAGCTGTCTTCCAGATAATTCAGAGCATCAGAGCAGCCTAAAGACGGACCAAACTACAGCTCAATTGCACAATTATTATTATTCAAGATGGTTTCTATTATTTTCTTGTGATGTAGGTTTTCTATTCTTGTTATGGCTTATGCTGCAGTTGTAACATTACCTTTTATTAATGTTATACTGCACCATACATCTACATATACAAATAATAGTCATTCTGAAATCATTGGACTAAAGTGATATTACATTCTCCACCTTGTAAGCATTTAATTTATTTCTGTTTAACTATATTGTACTGATATGTACTTTTGATTAAAAGTGCAGTTTCTTCTATAATCAAATCATAGATAAACAGTGATTTTGATAGGTCTGAAAATAAATATCTGTACATAAGAGATTATTTAGAATTTGTAAAACTGAAGAAAATTCAACTTGCATGTCCCAGCAAACCATTCCGAAAGTAATCCTTTGAGCTAAATTCCAATGTGTGTGCCTATCAGGCAGTATTGAAATATATGTGTTTTACAGAATAACTGTCTCTTTATATGTTATGTTAATAAAATGAATGACAAATAACTTTTGAAATTGTTGTATTGATTGAATAAGGAAGGGTGTGTAGTTTGGCGTTTCCAGTAAAGCGGAAAATGATAGTTACGTAGATAAGATGTAGAGTTAGAAACAACGCGGGGGTTTTGCGAAAGAAATATACATTTTATCACTTGCCTAGAAAAAAATTGATAAAATAGGCTATAGAGGACAGTGAATAACTCATTTGTTTGGGGGTGGCAAATCAAAGGTGGACCTTCATTAAAATAATTTTTATTGGTGAAGTAGTTTGATGTTATTACCATAATTCAGAGATTAAAACAATTTGTCCATGTGACTATTCGTTTGAAAGCTGACATCGCCCTGAATGATTACTTTAAGTGGGAATAAAAGGCGATAGAAGCAATCTAAAAAAGAGATGGAAAGAAATAACCTAAAAGATGATTCAATGAGTTGATATTATAAATGGCATTGAAAATGAACTTGCCATAATGACAAAATCATCAAAATCAAATCGTCAAAATGACATTTTTCAGTTTGTAGTTCAACTACGGTTGAAATTAACAAATAGATAACACTACTGTATGCTTCTTTCAAAAGTAATTTCACAACAATCCTAACAATGGCAATGTACTGGGGAAGTGGAACGTGTAATAATTGTAATTTGCAAATTGCATTTGGGCCACCTTCATGGTTTTATAAGTGAAAATTCATTTTTTTTCATCTAAATCTGATCTGAAACATAATGAACATAACAAAAAATTCTCTGTGGGGCCATAAGGGGCCTTTAATAATAATAATAGTAATAATAATAATAATAATAATAATAAAAGATCTTTATTAATCTGGCGAAGTTGAGCCAATGGCTTCTCTTACACTTGACCGCTTTTACATAGACGGATACATAGATATCCTCCTTGAACTTATAAAATAATAGATATTAGAAATAGTAGCTCATATTTTGTTGTTACCGTATTTGGATTATAAATTGTATAATGATATCCAGAAGGGTTAAATATAGTAAACTAACAGTAGAGGTACAGACCAAACAATACTTAAATCTATGGTACAGGGATGTAGATTTAAATGAATGTGCAAGGGTTACGACATGTACGGTAAATGGCCTGCAATATGCTCCTGCAATGTGCTCCTATCAATATTGTTGGTAATTTCAAAGAACATTATACAAAAAATTATGTGATGCTATACAATTCGATACGAAGCGATTGAAAATGTCTGATGAATATTATACTTTTTTTGCAAATGTATTGTGTTGATAGTTTACAATTGTTTCCAAGTGTTCAAGTATTCATTACTATTTTTTTCTTGTTCTTTCACGTACTGTATTTTATTATGTAAGATAGCATGATTACTAAAGAAAGTTTCTAACCCTATTACTTACTGTAACAAAAGTTTGCTGTTCATTTGATCCATGGTTCTCACAACTCAATTGTAATTTTCATCTGGTATTGCTATTGTTTCATATAATTTTATATTGTTATATTGTTTTCTTTTTCTGGTAACGGAATAGATCTTTGAGTTTGTCTTATTTAATTTCACTAATTTGCTTTATTGCCAACATCTGACAAATAATCATTACTGTAGCTATGTTGCCCACACACAAGAATACATTCTTATGCGGGCTTCTTATTCTTCATTATCTTATTCTCTTACATTGCAGTTTTCCTTTATATTTTCTGAGATTACCCTATATATATATATATATATATATATATATATATATATATATATATATATATATATATATATATATATATATATATATATATATATATATATATATTTTTTACATGAATTTTGTCTGTAAAATTGAATATTAATAAGAATAAGAAACAATGTTGAAAAAAAAAAAATGTATATATAATATATATACAGAATTCTATATGATGCATTCTGAAAGTAGAGTAAGATTCTTCAATAATGGAGATATATGCAGAGCATTATCATGACTGAATATTACCCTTGCTATGTTTCATTTTCAAAATATAAAAATATTTTTCTCGTAATTATTTGTGTAAAAATTTAAAATATGGCAGAGTTACAAAAACCTAATTTGAGAAATAAGAATTATGTTTTTGTTGAAAGAACAAATAACTTGAGTTAAGACAACTCAATTTTTTATTAAAGATATGTTATGTTTAATCAAAGAAAACCTTTGACCCTATGAAAAATGAGAATTTGAATTAGTAATACGTTAGATTAAAAAAGAATATTGAACAGGTGCATCAAGTCAGGCCTTTAATCTTTTGCAGTCGATTTTCCTATTTTTGGGACATAAATATTTGTTTTTAGTTGTCTATTTTTTTATATATATATAATATTTTATTATAAAATTGTTGTACTCACTTGAAACGTGTATGAAATTATATCAAGTATAATACCAAAATACCAAAAACCAGAATTGCTTAAACAAACAACTACGCTTCTGAAAAACAGTATGCGGTAAATTTATAAATACAACAATAATTACAATAAGAATACCTTTTGCATGCAAATGTTTGTGAAACTAATACGTACAATAATAATTATGTATTACATTTATTATTATTGTAGTTATAGACAAAATATCCAAGGCCAATAGATCTTAACAGATAGCTTAGCATTACAGTGCGTTGTTAAACACAATATAAATAATAAAAAAAGATTCTTTTCTAGGTCTCGAGTTCAGTGTACTTGATACATTATTGATGATTTATTGAATTTTCTTTTAAGGGGCTACTGTTTTCTTGTCGATCATTTTCTTTTAATCAATTTTCTACAAATAAGTATCATCTTGTATACGAGTGCATCTACATATTTCTAGATCTAGACACACATTGGAGGGATATATACATAATACATACATATTATACATATACATTCATTATCATACACATAGAACTTCAATATGATCCCTAGTTTTACGTGATTAGAAATGCTGGTCTACGTAGAAATGATACTTATCCGTACTTTGGGGTGCGCTCCCTTATCGCTATCGAGTCGACAGGTACTGCCACCTATGAGCCGAACGGAGAAACGACAAGCTAAAGGGGGTTCCGTGACGTATTCTGATGCAGTCTGCTCTCGTGGTTTCGCGTAGCTAGATGCGCTACTGTGGCAGGTTTAAATAGTGTTTTGATTCTAGCACGTTGGTTTATTGCCACCGAACTGTCAGGATACTAGTTTACAGACCAGAAACAAGGTAAGAATTAGGATACTAAATTACCGCTGCATCTAGTCTCGATTAGCATGGTTGTAACTCTATAATCGCTACTGGTACGAGTAATGCTATAACCTCTGTCTGTGTCAGTGTCATTTCCGATTTTATATTATGTACATTACCATTTAAGTAATAACAATTTAGTTAATTGATAATATTTGTTACTGAATGTAGAGCTATATACATTACTGTGGATCTCATCAGTTAGGCCTACTGATATTTTAGAACATATTATTGTATTCACGTTTTGTCAATTCATATTCTTTAATAGGTAAATAGACCATTCATGCATTAGGATGTCATACAAATTTAATTATCTAAACATGTTTCGTGTAATTAGTTAATTATTATAATTAATAAATAATTATAGTACGTGTAGCATGCTTGACCCTTACGGCCTATCTGACGTTTATGAACAGGCGTGGAAATGTCGCCCTTATATTTTGTACGTTGCGTTTCTGTAACTGGCCAACGGGAGGGATGCTGTTTTAGCAGTGTGGTGCTAATTTGCGGGATTGCCTTTGTATTATTACCTTATTGTGTTCTATATTCAACCGAGTAGCCCTGTGACTCGGTCGTATGAGTCGGTTGGAAGCATAGCTCTATGGTTGGAAGTAAAATAAGACATCGTTTATCATTGAACTTGAAGATAGAAACTTAATAGGTGACATCCAGCGTCATTTATATCCAATAAATATCAATGTAATATTAATAATATATCATCAATATATCAATAATAATTATCATTATTATGAGAATTATCATTATCATAATTATCATGAATATTCATATTAATTTCTCCTCATTTTTTGTTACACAGACCTACCGTATTTTGATATCGGCATATTGAATATCAGCTATACGCCTAATTGCAATGAATGATGTCAATGATATTTTGACATTTCGAAATTTCGAAATATTATCTCAAACTACGTGGAACGAAATATGGTAAAAAAATTTGAATGGAAATTAATAATTAAAATACAAAGTAGGCCTATGCACTCATTGCTGTTGATTACAAAAAAAGATTTGTTGTAATCAGGTTTATAAAAATGATAGTAAATTAATGTGGCATACATTTTTAAATTTAATAATTGTGAAAAATAAATATCCATATATATATTTCATGATTAATTAGTTGTGGCCGACATTTTTTAATTTAATAATAGTGAAAAATAATATCCATATTTATATTTCATGATTAATTAGTTGTTAATAATCTGTAGATGGCTTATAAGATGGCAAGTCGTGGTCAGGAATAGTCAAGTGAACCCATCGTTAGTCTGACATATCGACTGCACACTGCCTCAATCATTCACGTAACATGATATTGCGTTGTCTTCGAGTATACCTAGTGTCACGGAGACACGCAAGTGGTTTTGTTGATAAATGAAGAAAATTATGTTGAATGTTGATTGTGGTATAATTTTAAAAGTATTCAAGTCTGATTACTGTGTAATCTGACACAGTAATTATTACTCACATGTATATAGTCCCTCTATACTAAGTAACGTATTTCTTAAATTTCCGTGTTTTTACATTTAAAAAATAAACGTCTACTTCGAAACTTCGATCGTGACCAAAAGCTATGAGCTATGATTTCAGGTACTTGATAAAAGTGTTATGCTGATAATTATGTTGACCTGTGTAATTATACTCGAGTGAAAGATAGCGCTTATTTCATTTGGTAATCGACAAATTGCTGCATTAACTTGTCGAAGTGCATTGTTTCGATGCGCTTATCACTCGTTTCGTTCGAAAGCGTGACAAAGCATGCCAGTCCGCCGCTATTCACGTCCGAGGGAATACGCGTTGTTTTAATCTAGGCGGAATGTTGATCCCCCCACCCCCACAACCCCTCAACCCATCCACTTGATCCTCCTGTTCATGTATTTGGGCCAACGCATCAGGATTGGTTTTAATCATCACTTCTACTCGGAAACACAATTACGCGAGGCATGACAAATAACAAGCACACGCGGGATGTTTCATAAAACTAGATATTTCTCAAAGTATATTAGAATAGTGTTCGATCAAGTTTCAAAACTGACAACTTGTATTTTAACTTGATATTAAAAACGGGTTTCAAGTTTGAAAGTTTTGATTGGAGTCGTTTGACTCGGAGAGAGATCACAGGAACTACAGAATAAAAATAAATACAGTGGGTTTCGTGGGTTGAGGACGAAGATAATAGTTGGGGAAGTCGGGGGAAATAAACGGACAGGCACTGCATGAAGAGATGGACGGTCTACGGAGGGAATCGAACTCGCGTCCATAGCAGGCTAATCACAAAGTCGCTAACTCCTACAATGTCTTACTTTTGTTCCTCTTTATCGTTAGAGTCTATAATCTAAACTCATTCGTCATTCTTTTTCGTGTTTGTGTCTCGGATCTTCTGTTAGAAGACTTTTGTTCACGCCCATTGAAATTCATTCCCGTCTTCCGATGATTGATGAAGAAACACGGCTTGTAAGAAAGTTCATTACAAGACAAGATTGTTGAATGTCACTGTCATGCAGTACAGTCACAGTCAAGACGGCACACCTAGTTTACTTGAAATTACCTATAATATAGTCTACATTAGGACAAAATATGTTACTTCCAGCTGCAGACTTTTCTGGAGACAATTTTGAAAAATATCCGCTGTAAAAATAAAAGTGTAGTGCCACAAGTGTACAGAAGTGTAGGCCTACACAACGACACTTCGGGTTTATCCTCGTTGTACACTTTGTTTACAAGTTCTGCTGGCATATAGCGAGAGTACCACAATTGATTTTTTTAGAATATAGTTACAATACCAATGGAGGTACCATCTGAATCTTGACTCCGCGAATATAGATAGTAGTTTAACTATAATAATTAGTATAGCAGATATTGTTTTCAGATTGCATGTTAATATTTCTACCCGGACTCATTTGTACGGTTCTAGGTTGACTTGGTTGCAGATTATTTATTATTTATATTTTGGTAACGTTACCAAGGAGTTGTCATTTTATAGTAAACACTATTTACTTGGTAATATCTCGTTGAATGTCATTTTTCCCCATTTGTATGAATAAAATCCTAAATTTGATGGAATCGGGACCATCACAGCTGATATACAGTACTGTACTGTACTGTATATACAGTACTGTATACACTGAAGTTGAGTTGCCCGTGGGTTCGGGTTTTCATCTATACCTCCGAATAATCTACAGCTTCAGTTGGGAACTCATCGAAAAGGCAGCTTGTATTTGTAAGCGAGTGTACAGAATGCTAATCTTCGTGTTTACACCTTATTGGAGAATTCTGTTAACATTACGTCCAGGTGGTGAGATTAATTGACAGCATACGACTGACCAGTTACACCTCATCACTCAATGTCACGTGCTATCCTCTCTTATACAATCACAATATCATTCAAGACACAATCACACTGTTATTGAACTGACTATCAGAGCCATCAATGTCTTGCTGGCTAACCGAATAAGGAATGAGAATAATGATATGTATAGGTAAAGATTAAAAAAAGTGAAACCTGCCTACTTCGAGCAATCATTGTATAACTTATTTATTATTATTATATATCGTATTATATTCATGTTCAAATATTGAACAAATGGAGACTTACAAGTGTATACAAAATATAATAACACAATCAATAAATAGTTGGATACCTGACTTGAGTAAGGCCTACATACATAAAGATGAAATAGATTGCCTAACAAAAAGTACAAAGGATACTTGTATACTCATTAAAATGTCTTTTTAGATATTTAAATATGAATAAAATTTGAGCACGCTGATTTGTTCATAGTTGGCACGTGGTTTGCGTATGTATATGGTACTTTGTGTATAATTGTCTGCTTGTTTAGTATACGTAAACAATGTCAGTACATTTTCTTCAGGACGCTTTTCAAAGTGGCTTGATGCACCACGTTATGCCACAAACGTAGTTTGATTTCATTCAAGTATATTGCTAATATTATTGTCATGACTGAAATAGATGAACAATTAATAAGAATACACTTTTTTTTTTGTAGAATCATTTCGAATTATTTCAGAATTATTGTCTGAATTATTTCTGAAGTAGAATCGTTGACCATAGCAAAGAAAGCAATTGAAATCGCGCGTCCATGAATATGAAGTATGCATGTTGCCAATGCTCTGAGTGTTGGCTGAGGGAAAGCAATTCGCAGGGTGCATCTTTTATTGATATCGTGCAGCGACTCACCCCTCCCCCTCCTTCACTGTCGTTCTCTCTCTCTCTCACACCCACACAACGCGTTTGTTTAACCTTGTTGTCATAGAAACACCGCCACGG
Organism: Brachyptera putata; assembly: GCA_907164805.1. Lineage (NCBI taxonomy): Eukaryota > Metazoa > Arthropoda > Insecta > Plecoptera > Taeniopterygidae > Brachyptera > Brachyptera putata. The sequence continues at coordinate 8,631,751 of OU015464.1, read as the reverse complement.
GGAGCGAGCTCGTGTGTACTTTGCGGCCAACAACATAACCTATACCATTCAACAAACGTAATATACGAACACTATTACAGCATTTACCACAGACTTTTTTTTTTTTTTTTTTTTTTTTCTTATAAGTATTATTTTCAATACAATTTAAATGAATTACAACCTAAATTATAATCATGAACATATATATTAATTAATACACAATACGTAATAAGTACTTAATACCGATAAATAGCCTATAATAATAATTTGAATTCCAACCTTTACAAGTTTAGATTGATGTGTCATTTTTTATTACAATATTATTACTTTACGAAATCTTGATGAACTTGATCTTTAGGATTGCATTTGTAATTTGCTTATCAGGTTGGCTAAAGATGTTCTATCAAATTATTCTGATTGGTGAATTAAAATAGCATTGGTATTTTATCCAAGTGGATCAACATTTCTCATTCTTGATTTAAACAAAATTATTTTTTGTATTGAATTTGTTTAATTACTATTGGATAATAGAGATATGAGTGTTCGATGCTATGAATGAATTACAAATAATATTTTGGTTAAACTTTTAATAATATATAATATATATAAAGAAAGAGAGACAATGCCGGTTCATTTATCTATCCTCCATACATACACTTGAAAATATACAATTATAGAGGCAATTTATACACCTTCTTAGACAAATTTATTGTTAATACTTGCTATAGCTTCTGAAACCATTGACGTCGTCGTCTCGAAACCTTAGCTGATCAGTTAATTCGTTATGACGCTTCGAGGAACAATGGAGGAGGGGGATGAACGATATTATACTTGAGGTGAATGTTGATTGTTGATCAGAACAATGAAGCTATCACTTGCAGGTGTTGTCTGGCCGTAACGCGTGCATGCTCTCACCCTCGTATACCCGTACCCTTCTCGTACCCGTACCCATCTCGTACCTGTACCCTCATACCTGGACGTGCAGGGTGGAAGAGTCTGATTTACTTTCAGAACGTTGCTCTTATGCATGGGTGGAGGAGCCACACGTTCACGTGGTGAGATGGTAGAGGAGCCAAGTTTGAAATTAATTAGTCAGAATGAGTGGCAGAGTGTGGGTTAATTACTTTGATGAAAACTATATTGTGAAGATGAACAAGGAGATGTGTATAGGTTTATAGAACAGCGATTCGATTTCGATGTAAAATTAAGGTGACCATATTTCATTTACAAAAATCGGGACAGAGATATTATATTGAATTTCACATAAATTACATGCATTTTTAGGAGTTGATTGACCTCAGGTCAAATAAACGGGAGCTGTTTGTTTCAAGAAATGTTATTTTTCTGCTGATGATAAGCTGTGTCATTCAGCTTAGTGGTGTGTATAAGTTGTGTATTTGTTTTTGTGTATTTATCTCTGATAGCATTGAGAATTTCCAAGAATAAATAAATTCAATAAGGCATTTCTAGTTTCCTAGAAATGGTATAGAGGCATGATTAATAAAGAAAAAAGAGTCTAGACAAAGTAAAACAGGACTTTTTCAGCACGCTTATAAAATCGGGACAAATATGAGTTTTGATGAAACCTAGCCGATGCCGGAACGAGGTTTTCAAAAAACGGGACTGCCCCGGCTAAATCGGGACGTATGGTCACCTTAGGTAAAATATCCACGAATACAACGAAGATGGAAGTGAAATGATCTCTCATTTTAGACGGATTTGTAAGATTAACCTGTTTTTCTAATACCTGTATACCTTGTGCTGTAATATTAGTCTAACTCTTCTTTTTGTTTAGTTGCAGGTTGCAGCCGTTGAAGTTCTGGTCTTCACGTCAACATGGGGGGTAAGTCTGATGCATTTACATATATTAAACATCGTATAGATAAAAACGATAATATCAGAGATAACAAAATTCGTGTCTGCAGATCGTATTACTTTCTTAATGTACAACACGTACAATTAGATAGCTATAGCCGAATGAAAAGATATGAAACTGTTTGAAATCTTGAAATATTCCTAACCTAAAATGTAATTAAAATGTAACCTTCACGACAATGCATGTGTTCTGCTCCATACAGCGGAGACTTGTCTATATGGGCAGTTGACGCTAACGATCCTACATATACAAGTATACACTGTTGTGGCACAGTCAGTCGAAAAGGCAAATTTTCTTGTAAACTGAAGTCAAGACATCATTCATCTGTCATTCTCACATTCTTACCCCCAAATAACCTAGCTGTTGGTGGGGTCTTAAGAACACTACAATTATCATTATACAAGTTTATGGAGTAATCGGAACAGAGTCTCTCAAAATGATTAGAAAATGATAGTATATATAAAAAGCTCAAGCGATCGAGTTATGCACAAGCTTATAGAACGTATTTGGCTGATGATGTAATAAAATTGTGCCATTGTATGAAATTGGTTCGTCGTTGACGCTCCGTTAAAGCCAAACATTACTTCGCAAGGTTTTGACCTGTATTCTTATGAAGAGCTTCAGCATAAGGTAGGTCGTTGTTTCACAGAGCTTATAGTTTGCATGTGTAAGGATTCCGTTGCCAATCAATAATTTATATAGACTAAAATTGAAACCTAGTTTTGTTACTCAGTAGAGGAAGTATGGAGTTCATAAATTGGTTACTAGCAGTGGCGTAACCGAGCTAAGAAAACTCGAAAACCACTAACCGAACTAAAATGTAGATAAAGAGCCACGATGGTGAAATAATTTTAAGTAATTTGGTTTAGGTCTTAGCTAGGTCCTAGTTAAGGTGTAAGGTCTTATCATCATGTTGGAGACACAGAGTTCAAATACGCATTCAGGACCTTAGGCGACAGCCATTTAGAATAACGTCGTCGGCCTAGCTAGCTCCAAAGGATTATGACTTTGATTGATTAATGTTTATTAGAAGTGCTAAATACCATGACAACACAAGATGATAACGTAGCCAAGATCTCACACCATTCCGTAGCCCACATCATAAGCGGCTAGTGCTATGATTTTGTGCTAACAACAATGGAAATACACAAAGACCTATTAGGAATTTAAGTAATAGATCTAGCAAATTAAATTGTAAGACGATTGAAATGATAATGAATGAACCAGGGGGGAAGTGACGTGATTGTTTTGAACTCAATGTGCATATATAGCTTTCCAGTACACTTCATATAAATATTCTCATATCGTTCATCCAACAACTCAAATGTTGAGCTTTTCTAATACTTTAAAACCACCTCTTGAAAAAACTTCCAAGAACCACCTCTTGGAAAGAATTGCGATATTGAATGAAGAAAGAATTGTGTGGTTTTATACGACGTTATATGAGCCCAAAAAATGAGAATGGTTTTCTGAATTACGGTATTAAAACAAACAATGTAAAGAGAGAAGTTGTAATTCGCCCACGAATACGGGCCGCGCCAGGGTTCTTGACATTCTGCTCCTCGGTTCACCATCATAAATACAAATTGAACCACATATATTTGTGTAGTAATAAGCTACGTTATTTACTCTCAAGAGGACTTTTATTGTATTATTATAATTGACTAACTTGTACCGGTCTCTTAGTGTATTGTTTTGCGATATTTCATATACAGACTATTGGTTGCGACAGATGATATTGTTACAATTAGAAATGAATATAAACTTTCAGATCCCGTACCAGTACCGTATATATTAACAATTCAGTATAGAGCATAGGCGTGCGTAGGACTTTTCAATAGGTGGTCCATAGCGAAATATTGAAAATACACTGTTCATTTTTAATTGTGCCATGAAGATCTAGAATTATAACCTTTTCCTTCTGATTTAATTTCATGCATTGTTATCCCACTGTACGACAGTACTATATACAACTCCATGATTGCACGGCGTCCAAGCGGGCCAGCTAGGCCGTGAGCAGTGATATGTAAAAATGAGAATGTATGTGAGAATGTGAGATGTAGAAACAAGATCGACGGCTATCGCGCATGCGTTTCTGCGCAGCAGCTTCACGGAGGCGATGCTTTCTGCTTTCTGGCGATTGGTTTCACTTTCGTTGATGACATCAAATAGATGAAATTACATCCCCCGATCACATGACCAAACATGTGTATCGCTTTCTAAATTCAATATTGACTTTAGAGCGTATAGAATGAGCTAGTTTCACTATATCATTGTTGATAACAAGAAGACAGAGTCTAGCCATAATAGTTTCCGAGTATTTATTATTGATGAAATTTGCAGTGCATTGCTGTGACGAATTCATAGTCATATTACTACCTACATGAAACATGCTAACAAAGTAGGTTTAATCAGAAGTAATTCTGTTACAAGTTTATGCAGTCAGGTTTCAGTTCCTATATAGACACGTGACTTTGGCACGCTCACCTCGAACCATAGGTCTACTCGCAAGTTTATATAAGGCGGAGAGATAAGCAACTCGCTACCAGAATAGATCCCCATTGTTTTTGAGCAAAATCGATTCACACGGTTTTGAGGAGAAAATTGAAATTTTGATTTTTCCCCATAGAAAAGTATTGGGTGTGGTTTTAGATTTTGAACAGTTGCCCGTTTGGAATGAAATTTTCACGGAATGTTATACTGTTTTGATACATGTCTCTACGAAGTTTTGGATTGGTAGTTTAAAGAAGAATATGTTGTAATAAAAAAAATGTGGATATTGACTTCGAAGTTTGTTGAGTGAGAACAACAAGTTGTCAGTCTAAGGAAGGCAGTGTTTACACTTTATAGCTTTAAAATCAAAGCGTGTATATAGCTTTCGAGTACATTTGCTCATCTTCCAACACATATCCTGCGTTTTCCTAGTACATGGAAAACGCAGAATATGTGTTGTAAAATTAGTCAAGAGAGAATCATTCCGGTTCAAAATAAAGATACGGACTGAATGATGGTCTCGAAAAAGGTCTCGACATGGAGGCCGAAACGTGGAGATTTTCTCTCTCTCACACGATGAGACGAAATGCCCAAATGAAAAATATCTCAAACCTAAAATTATCTTTATTCCTCATTTGTACACCATAATATATTCATTTTCTTGAAGACGACCGATCCAAACTTCTTTAACTTTCCTAGAAACTTGTACCAAAATAATACATCAACATTCCGTGAAAATTTAATTATCTTATGTATTCAATAATAATAATGTTCAATTGTTCAAAATTGATCATACAATGATATTAGAACAGTCAGTATAAGAATAAAATGTTCATACAGTGACAAAGATTATCCATACTATATTCATTTATTGAAAATAACATTTGTTTACTAGAAACTCTTAGTTTAGATTTAAAATTATTATGGTTCTCACCAACGTCCTTTAACTTCCTTAAATGATGATTTATCCCGAGTACTTGGGACCCTTAGTAAACAAGCTCAGTTTATTGCGTTCCACTGTATAGTATATATAGCAGCGTATGACTATACTGGTGTGACTAGAGTGTTATTATTGTGAATCTATAGCGAATTTGTTATAAAATAACGCTGGGTTCAAGTGGCTCTTGGACAAAGGTAATGCAGAAATAACAAGGTATGTTAGACGTGGGGTGAAATGTTTCTCTACAGAAGAAATATCGATCTGGGAAACTAATCTGCGTCGACACGCAAGTAATTACAACGATGCTCATTTTAATAACAGATATTATTGTTTGGTGTAAGGTTATTCGCAGTTACAATGGAAATAAACACGTGTAACAAATTATAGGTTTACTCGTGAAAATGCTGACGTCTCTGTCATTAATTGGACAGTTAGAGGTTCAAGTTTTGAGAAATTTGTTTTCGTTTTTATTAACCGATATACTTCGTTTTGTCACATCTGTCAGAAAATCATATTGAAAATGGGAAAATCCAGCGTTGGGTGAAATTGTCTAAATTTTCAATTTCATCCGATTGTAACGAAATTTTCACAGTTATATTGTTGTTCTAGAACATATACCTACCTATCAGGTTTTAACAAATTAGCTTCGCCCATTTTTAACAAAATGAATGTAATATACAGTTACTTTAGTGTAAAACTGAGACAAAGAGTTTCAAGTTTTGGTCGTATGTGAGCGCAATGACAGGCAGTGACTAGGCCTATACATTTGATACTTTGAAAATCAAGGTATGTATATAGCCTATAAGCTATTGAGCACCACACAAAAATATTTCTCTAATTTTCTTTCTAAACATTATTATCAATTTTTTACATTGATTGTACAATTTTTACAGTCAAACAATCCACAAAGTCTTCCAAAAAAGACTTGACTCTGGGATAAAAAAAGGAATATCTCAATCTTAATATTTTCAATATGTTCAAATTACAAACGCATCGCTTACAACGCATATGCTGCGTTTTCCTACTCAATTAATAATAAACCGTATTTTTGTGCTTGAAATAAATTTCGCTACTTGACTTGATCAGGTTATTATGAGCTATTCTTACCTGTCACGTGATGAGTGAGCGGAATAGCACATACTGGAACAAGTAATAATACACATCGGTGTTCTACGTCACGGTCGTTGTGAAGCCCTACCAAGACCCCCCCCCCCTCCGATCACATGACCAAACATGTGTACGTCAGCGTAATAAAACTTGTCAACTTTTAGATACCCATCACCGATCTGATAGATTCACTTGAAATATTTCGCCCATTCAATCTTCTTCTCATCGAGTCGGTTATAAAACGTTGCCTTCTAGAAACGTTCTCGTGGAATGATATAATTTAAAAGAACAGTATCCAACTATCCAATGTTTGCCAATTGGCTTTACTTTACTTTGATGATTTTCTCGTTTTTATTTTCATCGTCCGTCGGGGATTGGAAAACATTTTTCTTTCTGATCAGTCAATTTGATCAATTATTTGCGCCCTCGTCGGACGTTTCCCACCGAACTATTGGAGCGCAGCCATCCCACAATGACATTTCCACATTCACAAGTGACATTTCAGAAAGATAGCCGTTGAAAAGAAAGACAATATCGCGAACATATTCGCAATGGAGTGGAGATGAAATTGTTCGCGATACTAACAGAATGAAATATGGGAGAGGAAAGCCACATTCCCGATCAATGTGACTGGTTTTTAAATTACATGTGTATTCGCGTTTGAAAGTAGAAAACTCGGAATATACGTATTTATTGCACTTTAGATTACCGATCTATGAATAACATAACCTGGAAGACAAATCTCTATTACCGTTCAATAGACTTGAACTTTGGACTGGACTCGAGTCGATTCAGTGGAGTATAGTTTTGTGGTAATAACTTCTGAATCCTATAACAATATTTAAATTTGACAAAAACCAAGACCGACTTTATTTACTCCTATGCAAACTGTGTATACTCACTGGATCCACTGCATGCATATATCATATTATTTTTGTAGCAATATATTTCATATAGATGTGAGTTTAGTAGCGGTAATTTATATAGATAATAAAATGATGTTTTAAACTAGATTTATTATTATTTCATATCTGCTACCGAACAAAAGTTTAATGATCACACTGAATTGCCTGCTATACAAATGCCCAGGTAATTTGCTATTGTAGTGCCTAGTTTCGCATTATTTACATTCGCGTATGCATTACAGTTAAAGTTGATAATAATAAACAGACACGTGTAGAATTAATTGAAAGAAGAGAGAAAGAGAGAGAGAGAGAGAGAGAGAGAGGGGAGGGGGGGGGAGAGAGAGAGAGAGAGAGATGGAGAGAGAGAAAGAAAGGCTATGAGGATTCTCTTATTTATGAACTTCGACCCTCTCTTCTGTTTCTATTATTTCACTTTGAGTAGGACGAAAAAGTGAGTATAAATTAGCTGAGCATGAAGTTCTCAACTCCCCGTCGCCATCTTGCATTGTGGGCTGGACCGCCTACTCAAACTGCTGAGCTAATTAATGGTTATTGCATGCAGCGTGAAATGCTAATATTAGAGAAAAAGCCTGCTATTTGAAACGACGCGAGTTGGGCATAGCACTTCAGGGACGGATTTACAATCTGTATATTGCTCAAAATACATTGAAAAAAAATCGAAACTTGATACAAAATCATTGTACCCCAATTATGGCTATAGATAGTTTGAATTGTTTACTTTTCACTGAATTCATAGAAACTATTTTTCTATAATTTTTGAAAAGTTCTGGCTCAGTTCATATAGAAGAGTTTCACGCGAACACTTGTGGCATTGTCCCAGTATATAATGTCGGCTAGGGAGACTCCTGCATGCTCGATCCATTTGAAGGTTCATGAACAAGTTAACTGAGTGTGAATTAATTATCGAGGTCTATTGATTGGTATTTACACACTCACACACACACACGCAGTAATTGCCATGCTTGTGATTGAAGAGTAGTGTAGGATTACCTGTCATGTTAGCGCTGTCATAACAAGCATTACGTATATTAACAATACTGCGAAAACCCTATATAATCGCGTTTTGAGGTGGATAAACTGGGGATATGAGTATAGATGCATTGTACATTTCGCTGAACCGTCATTGAGAACCGAATTACCTAATAAAGTACGTATACTAGGGCTAGCTAGCTCAAAGAGACTAGAATTTGGTTGGTTAGTGTTTACTAGAAGAGCTATCTTTTATGCAACTTGCCTATGCACACAATTCTGGCCCTGCTCATGAGGTGAGCTTCGAAATATGATAGGTTATTGCGGTTCAAGAGAAATGTTGCCATGGTAGGTAGTTCTTCTATTAGATATTAACCAATCAAAGGCCCAGAAGAACGATTGTATAAAAGTAGAATAAATGGATAATATACAGGACAAACAAACACTCGTTTTCATCCATCCTGACGTGTTTTTTCGTGGTTTCCCACAGTCTGCGAAGAAAATGCTTGAATAACGCACTAATTGCCTACGACCTATTAGTAGAGTGATAGTCCTACTTATACCAATTTAGGCCTAGTGATGAACTTTACATCTGCTGTTAATGGAAAGGAGTGAGTTTAAAGTGTAATATCTCAACATTCGTCCTACTTGGTTTACTCTTAATACCAATTGCTGGTAATGTCCGGATCAAGATGCATTGAAGGCTGCGTTGGTTTTCCGTTGGCAACGAACCAACGCAACCCTCAATGCATCTTGGTCCGGATTTATCACAAAAACGCTTATTTTGCTTCTATTTTTATTTTTTATTTTAATATAATACACTTTTATGGTTTTGTGCTTTATAATGGACTTTTTGTGAGTTCAATATCAGTTTATAGTGCTTCGATTCAAAATACATTGATCTGTCAGAAGTACCATTCTCATTTTTAGAGGGATGAATAGGGTTAACATTGTTTTAAACATCTGTTAAAATATCATTTAGGATGAAATAGAGTTAATGAAATGGTATTTCCTTATATACTGAGGTCATAAACGCAGTTGTACACTAAAATATGTAAGTGTGAAATAAACTGGAAAAATGTTTATAAGTCAGGTTCGTGCAGGTTCAAAGTCCGTTTTAGTTCAAAGTCGGTATTCGTCGGACGGGAAGTAGGTTTTAGATAGTTTTAGTTTAGATTAAACTAGTTTAGCATGTTTGTTTGGTTAGATTAGTTAGTTCACGTAAGTTCGGGTTATATGTAAGGTTGACTAACTCAGTTAGATTTGACATATTTAGGTTACTTTAGGCTGCGCGCAAGAGCAACTACAATGTCCGCATGTGGTAACGACATAGACTGATGGTACGATGAATAGCAGCTGCCTTTTCAGGTATGCTTAATATTTATTAAATCGATGTTTCCATGGATCCGTCAAGTGTGGTATATCTCGAACATTTTAGCAAACGCTTCCAACATTTGTTTCTGAGATAACAAGGTAGTTAATTCATTAATATTTGTATCGAGTTTTTCGATTATAAATCTATAATATCTTTAGATTCGAAGGCCAAGTACTAAATGGAGTTTCAGATGATTCTTTTCCTCCTGATTTGTTATCCTGCAGTAAAAAGTGTTTGCAATAGTTGTAACTCGGCTCTGCCGGCTAATGACTTATATTATCGAGTGCGGTGCGCCACACGAAACTCTTTCTCTCTCTTTGCTAAGAACCTGGAACGGCGCCAACCTTTCCTATCTGATTCCAGAACCACGTCCCTGTCTTCTGGACTTTTAAGACAAATAGTCGCTTAAAACACAGTTACCTTAGTCATTTAGCGAACTGGGACCGAGCTGAAAAGAGACTGTGCCTCTATTCTTGCAGTGTACTTGCATGGTAGATATTCAAAAAAACAAAATGACTAATCTTGCCTAAGGTTGAGACTTGAGAGGTATTATCTCCTTTGAAAACTATCGTTCTCTAGACACAAAAAATTGGTAATGTCATTTGTAGGATCGACGTAGCATAGGCCTACATTTACAAGGCAGTGAAGTTTTTCATTGTTGAAACAGTGAAGAAGTTTGTTACTGAAGAGATTGTTGTTCACACTATACTTGATAGTTGGAGCGCTAAATCTAGATATCTTTTCTGCTTTATATCAAAGTTATATAAATTATAGTATTCGACACGAAAAGTAGCAACAGAAAGCGCTTCCAAATGCAATATGGTTGACGAATGGTTCCAAAAATATGTCAACAATGTAATATTGTGATCAATGGCTTTGTTGAAAATATGTGCGCGTTCTATTTTGTAACATTTCATAAGTTCACTTTTCAACACTTCACTTTTCAAAACCTTTTTCAAAAACCTTTTCCAAAAAACAAACCTTTGTATCGTCTAATTACTTACTCGTCCCTGTCTCTTACTAATTGTCTGCGTCTTTGGAGGACTCGACCGTTGCCTGGTTTCAGCGGAATTAGATCGTGAGAGATGGAGGTGGCACTAGTTGTCATGGGCGTATTCAATATTAAAAGAAAGTGTTATAGAGCAGTAAAACAGTTTTATTCATCTGAATTTGATTGTTGATCAGCAGCACATGAAACTGTTGGAGCACGTTCAAGTGACCTAAACAAAATGAATTTCAAGTAATTTCGAATTTCACGACGTTTCAAATATCATAATTATATTTTTAGAAAGAGTGATTTTGATATTATTGGTTTAAAAGTTGAGATTTCAAAGATAATAGTTGAGGTTTATTCTGGTTTTGAAACCGGAAAAATTTGTATTCAACGTGAAACAAGCCAAGTTTGTCAGGAAAAACAGGAATACAGTTTGATTCAATCTATTTGAATTTCAAATTGCAAAAAACACAGAAAATGATAGATTTCCATTTTTTTCATTGATACAATATGGTGAGTGTGTCGTTTTTCCATTTCATAATTATATCCAAGAATCTGGACGAGGATTTTTTTTATGTACCTACTCCAGTATTTTGGAGAATAAGTTCTCCAAACAATATTTCGTCAGAATACATTTCTTTTGAGATATTACTGCAAGAGTCACTTCGAAGACATGTACTGTTTGAACAGTAAATCTCTATCTGGGTCTAGTCGCGTTGTATTAGAGGCTATTCCCATGCTGGACGCGGCAACCCCACAGGAACACGTAGGCTACCCTTCCTCGCCGCACAATCGATAAGTGGTTCGTTGTTGAGTGACCACAAGCCGCAAGGCATGTCACTCTATAAACAGCCGCATTAGACCAGATAAGAAGACAGGACAGAAGGTCTTGGGTTCGATCCCCTGAGACGGGGAGGAAACTGCCCCTTAAAACTAGCTGACTCAAGACATTCTGGCAAGAAATGAATGTAAGGACGTGATTAGAACAAAAAGTATATTTCACGATTCCCCTTATGGTTAACGTCATCAATTGGAAAGGTAAAAAATGGTACAGTAATATTTAAAAAAAAGGTATTCACTATAGTAAATAATTGTCAATAATAAAACAATTTTACTGAATTTGTTTCATCAGTCTTCCAACTCTTTAAGCATGAATAAATACAAATAATACATTTAATTGTCTAAAACCCATAGTATCGAAGTAAAGACAAACATTCCTGCATACTATTGGGGGGGATTACGTCACAGTACTCTCATTGAACTCAAATGGTTATTGCAATGGAAACTTGGTTCAATGAGAATATTAATTATTGAATGGCGAGAGATTTATAATGAAGCTTAAGGATACAGCTGTATATAAATAATTGATGCTTCTGTATACCCTACATTCTGTGTACTGAAATTCGATCATCATTCCAATCGCCCAGTTTGTGTGAACGCAATCAGTTATATTATACCATATACCGGGACACTTCATTCTCGTTTTGTTCATTTTGTTATATTAAAGTCACTCGGGAAGACATTTCAATCAAACCTTATATTTTTATAATTATAATTCACTCCCGTTTCTCCAAAAACCTAGGTCGTGTTGTTATTCCAACACACAAAGAATTCTGATTAATTTCTACACATAGGAGATGTGTGTGTGTGTGTGTGTGTGTTTTTTCACCTCGAATTGGTTTCTTTGCATAAAGAAAGTCGTACCGAAAAAAGCTGGGGAATTCTTTATAAAGGTTTTCAATTTAAAATCCTCTTGCACAGCTTGTGTAACCACATTGCGATCGCTTTTCAATTCTCAAACCGATTCCATTAAAAGTATTTATTGAGCGTGATGACTTTAAATTGGTCTCTCGCTCTCTGTCTCTGTCTCTCTCCCTCTCTTACTCTCTCTCCCGTCAAAACGTCATGCACTATTTCCAGTCCTATGGAGACTGCGATAAGAAGCTGGAGAAGAAATATGATTGATTTCCGACTCGTCTCATTGGAAGTGACGTGCTGATCAAATATTACACGTTATATTCAATATGTGTGGGAAAAGTTTTCCAGGGAAAGTTTCACTGCGCTTCGGGCACAAGTTTTATGTACAAACCATCAACTGTAAGGCTAGACTTTTAATGGCCTCTTCGGGATGACATATCTTACACCAAAGAGGCACACTAATAAATCAAATGATATTCCATGTCCTTTAGCTATATTATAACCTTTGTTCATGAATTATAATTTAGTTCGAGTTTCTAGCTAAAGCTATAACAATATTTGATGTCAGCTTTAGTACTTATAAGGTTTATCTCGTAGCTAAGCCTTATAGATAACTTTATAAGTGCACAACTTAGATCAAGTCGTCAAACATGAATAGTTGCATTACAGTAAGTACTTTCATGATCTAGTATAGGACGTACGAAGAGTATGACATAACATTTTTGAAATGTATTTTGATGGCAAGAATAAAAAATCGTTCCCATGATTACCGTCTTCACTCGTGACAACACTTTCTATGCACCTTGTTTTCAAAAATGAGAAAAGTTCACCATTTTCACGAGGAATCGAGTCTTTAAGGGTTCGCTGTCAGTCAGTTCTCTCTCTATAGCTGCCAACAGATGGAACTAGTGTTTTTTCATTATTGCAATATCTGAATTGTCTTATCTGAATAGATATATAATAATTCTTGTCAACAATGAAAGTGACACCATGACACTTTACTCTCTTGAAGAGGCAAAAAGCTCGGACCTGGGATAGACCTAATCAAGTAATTCCCGTGGTTCATGTTGTGGTGCAGATTTAATTACTCTATGAAACTATTCGGAGGTGAGTCGTGAAACTATGCAACAGTATGGCATTTTAAACAAAATATCGAAACTTCTGTTGAAACTCTGAGCATTAGATGGTTTTAGTGTCTTTAACTTGATATTTTTATAGTAACAAAGTTAGTATTAAACGAGTAATAGTAAAACTAACGAACTGATTAAATCGTAAAACTAACAAACGTCCTATATATAACACTGCACGTTTGTTGTAACGAAGCTCAAATGCTTCAAATGTTGTGTTTCTGGTAATTCAATGCCTGTGTTGGTTGAACGGATTGTCTTTTGGCAGTGAGGAAAGAGACAGAGGCCGGGTAAAATGGTGGAACACAGATGTAGACAAGGAAGGAGAATGTGTAAGGAAATTGTAGTGACCATCGGAAGTAGGGTGGGCAGTCCTGGATGTAGAAAGAAAATATACAGAATTTCCAACTTCTGCAGGGCCGGACGGAGTAAAGCTGGGTGGAAGGAAATGAACAATAAAATAGTTCGTGATACATGCAATAAAAGAGGGGCATAGTAAGAAGTTTAAGGTACGGAGATTTAGGAAAGATGTTGGCAAATTTGTACTCATGAATACAACATAAAGAGAATGGAACTCACTGAATATGAGCAAGTATTTTGAGAAAATGAGAAAAATAATTTTCATGGGATTCAGATGAATAATATTAATAATTGTGACCACAGTACATTTGCAATGAAAATACAATTGTTACAATTGAAGGGGGAAGGGGGGGGGGGGTGGAATAAAGACAGTTTTGGACGATCTGTGGGTTGATAATATAGCATGTGTTCGAGTCTGATTTGCGATTTTCGCCGACGTGTTTCAAGTGAGAACAGGGCCAGCAGCTATCCTGGCAATAATTAAAGTCTTCGTCGGACAGTGCATGGACGCTCGTCACGTGTTTTATTTATAATGCAGTGTTACAGGGAGCTTACACGACAGCGGGGAAAACCATTCTATCTCTCATTAATACCCGGGAAAAACGAAATATTAAAACTGTCACACTTTTCGTTTTAGGGTCTTTTAGGGAATATTGCCGAGTCTGGATACGTAAGCCTATAGTAAGTTAACATATGTGTAAGGATTACGATTTTGTGAAAAAGTATGATTCAGATTAACAATATCCAACTGATATATTATAAACTGAGTTTATTCAAGTATTCACCAATAATTGACACATTTTCGAATAATCTGATTCGATTAAAATATTGTAAGATGAACTCGGAGTAAAACTAGAAGTACGGTACTTGATGTTTTGAAATGAGAAAAATGAAAATTGTAGCATTTACATTTCAAAATATTGTTAGCATTTTCATATCAATCGACAAGCCTAATCTTGTGAGAATTTTACATTTCACAATAATCTTAATTATACTGTTATATTGTTATCGAAAGAGTAACGTGGACCTTTTTCAGTATAAAAGTTGAGTATACTGGAAAATCAAGTCAGGTTAATTTTCACGAGTTTTTAAAATAGAAAAATTCACATAAATAAACAAGTTTTATGCATTTATGAAAACTATTCAATCACATTGGTTTAAAATTATGTGGTGATAAAAACACGGAAAATTCAATATTTCCAATTATTTTCAATGTTGAAAATATATAGCGTATTTCGTACATTGTCTCTTAAAATTTGAACCATCAATGTTTATAAAATAAATACGTTTCAATTCAGTACTGTATCCGGAGGCTGCCGAAAAAGTGTAAATAAATCTGTACGAGAATATATCCACAACATATTTGTACGTAAATAATCGTGACAGCGCCCAGCTTTGATAACCATTACTGCGTGCAGCTTCAGATTGAGTTAGAACAATATTACTGATCCTCCCTATAATTTCCAATGTATACCGACATGTAAACAGAATTGTATTTATATCGTTATCACACTGTGTGTGTGTGTGTGTGTGTGTGTGTTTGTTAGATATATCGATCACTGTGATTCGCTTTGATAACGACATGATACATTACTTTGAGCTCACAGCGAGGGTCGAACGATATTTTCACGCGTATTCGCTTCGTTTCGATGTCCAATTGAGCGTAAAGAGCGAGAAAATGTTCATAAAACTACAATCATTGTTCATTTTGTAGGCAATGGAAAAAGCTAGGTTATTAATAATAATATATCGATGTATGGGCTAGAATTTTAAGTACACTGGTTGTAGATTTTTATAGCTTTACAAGTACAGGCATCAGCATGGGCAGGCCTATATAAAATATATTACTCTAAAATAGTGTTTGATGTAATTCGTATTTTGTATATTTTGTATATTGTAATTAAATGTATATTTTATATTTATATATATATATATATATATATATATATATATATATATATATATATATCTTAAATGAATAAAAGTCTGTATTATACACATAAGATTGCTTGGAAAACACAGAATGAAAATCATTTAATTAAAATATAAAAAATAACCATAATAAAATATTTGAAAGAGTAATAAAATAACAATAGAATGAGGAACAAAACATGAGTTAATTAAATCTAGGAATAGTTGTAATAAAAAATGGAAAAATAATAATGATAACGTGAAAAAAAGTGAAAAGTGTATAAATATAGCTAACAAAAAGGAAAAACGTGAATGAATACGGCTAACAATATTTGAATTAACAACAAAGAAAAAAAAAGTTATGAAATGACACAAAAATTGCATTTTATTCATTTTTGTCCAAAGGACTTCATAATACGATGCAAAATTTACGTGATGTTAAATGAAGGTAAATTATATGGACAGTCAACTTGAATAAAAGGTTATCACAGAGTGAATTGCTTTCATATATCTTGAGTAGATTGTTATGAATATAGGGTCCAATGTACTCTGCATGTTTTTGACTCATAATGTTACTTTTTCTGGGAACGTTAACGTATATATTAAATATGTTAGATAAAGCTTCATTGAATCTAGTTGTACATGCGTTAGAGGTCTATTTTAAAGTTTATGCATTTGAAATATTCAAATGTATTAATTATGACTTGTTTTTAGAAATATTTTCTCTATTTCCGGCATTCCGTCTTGAAGGTTCATCTTTAAGGTTTCAGTGGAAAAATTCTCTAAACAATTCTTTTTCATTTGGTTTAAAACCTATAAACAATCAAGTGAGAAAGTTGTAACTCTGTAAAATGTTAATATTTTTATCGCGGTAAATAAGTATAACGCTGCAATTACTTTTTAGTATAGTAGTATAAGTTATTCATGCGTATGAAGCAATGTTTATCTCCTTTATTATCTTTCCGTCAAAATGTGCCTATTTGCTGCCTCGTGCATGGTTTGAATGGTGAATGCGTCGCTGCTGGGGGAACAATTACTTGCCGCATTGCTATTGTCCGTCGCGACGCTAATCTGTGTTGGAGCGTGGGACGTCGCGGAGCGTCGAAACCTCAGGGGTGGACTTATTACTGAGATAACACAGTATAGTCAGGCTCTCTAGTCTATTGTACGGTACAAGTGTGTGCTTGAAAATGACCTATATGACGCATGCGTGCAGCACACTGTCAAGTTGTACTTAAACCTGGAATGTAATCAAATGGAAAACCAATGATGAATTCCTTTAATTGTGCCCGACATTTTATTAATTTTCATTAGATTCAGGAATGATAGCAGTTTCTATAACTAGCTAACGCAAACAAAAAAACTTTTTCATTAATTCATTTATATTTGTATTATTATTATTGCAATACACGAACACCTATTTATACCATACCAGGGTTTGTTGTAACCTATGCGGGTGATGATGTTGCGGTTGCTTCGCTCAACCTAAATTAAACAAAGTAATTGTAATCTAACTAACCTAACAAACCTAATTCAATCCAACCCATAGCACTAACCTATTGAATCAAAAGTGGATAGTGCACTGTGTAGTACAGCAGTTTGTAAGCTGTCAGCTGTTTGTATAAATAGCCACTTCAACCATTTTCTTTTTTATAAAATATATCGCTGGATCTGTTGAACGATCCTACTATAACAACGGCTGCTAGACAGCTTATCCCGGTCGTTGCCGTGTGTTGTCCACCCCAGTGACCATCATACCAAACAACAGAAGTATTGTGACAAAGGCGAGAATTCCAGTCACACGGCAAACCGGTGCAACACATCGCGTCATATCGACAATCTTCCTCAAAAGAAATATCGATTCTGAATGCAAGAGGATATTTTATCGCTCTAGTATTCATGTGGCAATGAAAGATGTGCTCTCTCTCACTCTCTCTCACACTTCAAACAACTATTGAGATCTTTGACAACAAAAAAGGACGACTGCCAAATGGAAAATTGAAAAGAGATATTTGAAAATGCGCATAGAAAATGATCGCTTGAATTGTACTATGAGTCTCGTTCTGTAACATATTTTCAATCTCTTGATCTGTCTTGATAAATAGAACACTTTTCATATCAAATCTCATTTCCCTTGTCAATCTTCAGACTGTATTCAACTCGGCATTGTTCATTATTACGATTTGTGACAAAGATTGCAATGAGACAGAAATATAATCAAAAGACTTGCTTCAAATTACGGCTTCTCTTTAAGCCACTGAGAAATGAGGTTTCAATATTACTATATATTAACTATATTAAGTATTGAAGAAAAAGTATTAGCGATTCGTTGAAGCATATTAAATGAAATTTCTATCTCCTAACAACTAATTTCCCTACTAGTCTTTCACATTTCATGATTCGTTTCTTTGAGGTTACGAACTAAAAGATCAGTAACGTAGTTACACGAGATTGCATCTGTTATGAGATGAAGAGAGCAGTGACAATTCCTCCTGATCATCCAGCTTCGTCCTACTTTGATCCCTTTTATAAAGAAATGTGTAGATTGTGTAAAGCCAGTACGATCCTGAGAGTCGTCGGTGGCTACTACCTACCAGTCTTCACTCTATTATGATGAGCGACCTGCATTAGGACTTATATACCCTGCATTCAGGCTTAAGGGGATGTTGCTTTATTACTCTAGAAAGACCATAGATTGAAGGATTTATAGACGAACCCGTTAAGGATTTTCCTTCACCACCATTTATCAAACTAGATATAAGTTTATAACTCAAAAAAGTTATTCTTTCGGGACGTTGGTACGAAAATGATAACCTAAAAAACCATATATAACATCGTTAGTTTCATCTTTTTAAGATGATGAAATATCTTTGTTCTACCGTAAATGTCCTCAGATCGGGTATATAAGTATAAGAAGCACGCGTTGTTAGATTTATTTCGCCTACATTCTCGTATAACAGAGTTTTATTTAACAAAACGACTTGCGAGTTAAATTGTTTGGAAAATGTTCTTCATCTCGTGTGAATATTTGCATGCACTTTGCACAAGAAATCAATTGAGTTGAATCAGTTGCATCGTCTTGGTAGCCGGCAGCAATGCTATGAAAAGCATCCGGAGAAGAAATGCAATAGTATTTAAACTTGCAATTCAGGTCAATAGAGAGCTTTGGGAGAAAAGCTCATCAAAAATAAGTTTTCTATCTGATTACACAATGAGCTTTAGAGGAAAGACGTATGCTTCTTTTATCGATCTTCTTCACTTTAACAACACAGATAAGTAGTTAGCTCTGTTAATTAGAGCTAATTAAATGATCTGATCTCCTTCCGTCTGCTAATGACAACAATCAAGTATCGTTCAATAATTTGTATATTGTATAATTTTTTTATACATGTTGTGGAATATTTGTTGAAATAGGATTGGTCCTAGTGATACTTTGATGACTAAGCCAACGACGCAGCGTATGCCTTGTGTAATATGAGCCAGATATTTTTCTATGGCATGTAATAGAGATGAGCGTATACTTTCGTTTTGAAGCTATCGAGTCTCTGCTTGTATCCACGAAGAAAGGCGCGGGCCATCGGTTCGCTAGTGCTATGAGATGGAGGACGGTTTGCTTGGAAGCTTCTTCTTTCCAGGATACAAGTATACAGCTCTTCATTGCCAATTCGCCATGCAGCTCAATTTGACTGTACCTGTTGATCATTTAAGTGTGTTTACATTAATCTAGAAAGAAAATCCTTCGAACGGCCGTTCAGATTTATGTGAAATTCAGTAAAAATGTTTCAAACTAAAACTGAAAGTAACAAAACTTTTGGAATTCAGTAAAACTTGAAAGTGTTGTGATAATAGTTTTATAATATGACCGAAGGCATCAAATAATGTATTTCACTTATTCACCTATATGAGAAATATTTAAAAATATTTAGAAATATAGTCGTCCTTATTACAATCATGGAAAAAAATTGCACTTTCAAGTTCTTGTATTTTTAAATAATTCTACAGTGCATGGTCTTAAATTATTTAGAAGTTGGAATACTGCACAAAGTAAGTGGACGGTATTACATAATGTCAGTGTTAA
This sequence comes from Brachyptera putata, assembly GCA_907164805.1. NCBI lineage: Eukaryota > Metazoa > Arthropoda > Insecta > Plecoptera > Taeniopterygidae > Brachyptera > Brachyptera putata. The sequence goes on along the minus strand of OU015464.1, from coordinate 8,611,918 downwards.
AATTGTACGCCATTATGCTTTATGCAGATGTCTGGGCAAGTCATGAACTTGAGTATACTTACTCATTAATTATTATTAGTCCTGCGAACATAGCAAACTTATTCAAACCTGAAAAACCAAATATCGATGCTAGGAAGTAGTTTAAACTTACATTTGGAAAACCCAGAATGCAATATTTCAAAAACGAACTGAGGTGTTATGTATTTAGTTCCAATTTAAATACATTTGAGACTAAACGTATCTAGTCGAGCGGTAGCTCGACGGGAGCCAAGTCCCGCGCGAAGCCAGCTACATATATTCTACTGTTAGAACTCAGCTATCAATCATTTGTCGACTAGGAATGTCAATTCGGGTGACTTAATTCGCATTCAGAATGATTTTGCAGTGTTTTGGGTAGAATTGAGTGGCATTCATAAATACATTCGCTTTTACTTATTTAATCAAACTTCAAACTTTTGATACTTTAAACTTCATATATTTCAGATTAGGCATTATTTTAGGCATTTGTATTTCATATTTAGTTATTTTTATTCTCAATTCATTTTTTTCTCAATTCATTATAATTTGTTTAATTTATATTATTATGCAGGTAGTGAGGCACATGTTGTTACGGGGCTCCTGCTCTATTCTCACTACCTGTATACAGTGTAATATAATGTATTACACTGTATAGAAACACTAATAAATAAATAAATAAAATAAATAATCTAAAAATGATTCACTAAATTTGGGCAACTTTCAAAATGAAAAAAAAAAAACTAAAATACGAATAGATTACGAAATATTTATAGCGATTGCTCAAAATCTATGTATCAAACGTGTATTTATTGAATACGATATTGAATATGTGTTTTATGCTGATCACAAAAATTGTTATTTTACAATATTTTGGTAACCCTAGGGAAGTGTAAAATTAGTTGTACATAACATTTTCAGTGATTCTTCTTGTATTCAGTAGTATAAATTGGTTGGCTGAACGAAAAATGGAGTGCTAACGTCAATGAGTGCCATTGAGTGCTAGTAAGGTATAAAGGATAAGGATTGCGTCACTTCTCGAACCAGTCGTTAGAAAGTAGTTCAGTAAACAAATGCATTTTTCAAAAGATCATTTAATATAAGTCATTTGATAGAAAATTGTGACGTATACTTTTGCCCGCTTGATTGTTACGTTATTTGAAAGCTGATTGAATAGGGAATGGAGACACCATACAGAACCTAACAAAACCAACGTACTTCTGTGCACGACACCCTTGCTTTTTGCTCATATATCATTGGAAGAAATAGTAGATATTGTTGGTCGCTGTTGGGAACCACAAGATAGAAGAAGTAGATAGTGTCACAAATCTTTGTCATGGCGATCTCGTATGAAACCCACAGTTTTTATCTAACTCGTAGACGTGAAAGCTTTTCCACACAACTGAGATTGTGACAAAAACTACTGATCAATTGATCTTTGTATGGTACAGAAAAGACTTGTACAGTTTACCTTTTCTCGTCTCGTATTTTCACAATCGTTCAAGTGGAACCACACGTCGTATTTTCAAGCACAAAACTTTGTTTTCGAAAAGACTGTAATCAAAAAGTAAAATGGAAGATAACGCTCCACCCTTTTCTCACTGATTGTGTGTTTGTTTGGATCTCATTTATTCAATTATGAAGTTTGTGTTTGTATTTGTATTAGTATGTTGATGTTTTTTTTTATAGAAAATCATATACAATATGTGTATGCCAGGTCAAGTACGTTTTACACTTGCACAGTGTTTTAGTTATCGGAAACGAATACTCTTACCTTGAGAATAACACAAACTTTCAAGATAATGTTTCACCTGTTGATTTGAATTGCTTTTAGGGAAGACGAATTGATTTTCTTCAAGAGTTGAATTTCTCATTTAGGCCTATAATCTTCTTACACTGAACGTGATTTAGAACACTTGAAATCTAACTACTAGTTGTCGAATCATAAGTTCACAATACATGGAATGAATTTAATATGCACGTTTTTCCTACAAGTATAATTCATACGACTCGAATAAACCTGAATATAAAACAAATTTCCTAGCTATAAATATAAATAATTGATTGAGTGTAAATGTGATCCAATAAACTTTAAATTTTTTCCTTAAATACATCCGATTGAACGTCTAAATATTGAACTTAGCAGATTTTACGACTATTCCAAGTAAAATATTCAATTTATATTCAGGTATATGAATAATTGTACAGTGAATTGAGGTTACGATAAACGTATACAATGTAAACCCAAGGTATAAACCTAAAATATTGTGAGGGTATTTCTCTAATCTCGTGTCCGTATATATTCAGCTGTAGTTTGCGCATTGTTGTCTTTATAACCTTTGACATCACAGAGCTTTAACTCTCGATACATGTTTCAGTGTTCCAAGTAAATGTTGTGAGCACCTTAGGGCCTAACTGAAGTAGCTAAGAGACGGAACACGAGGAAATATATCGCGTAAGTTACATCCAAGTGTCGTTATACACTGTCCACCTGTAATGTTCTTGTTGAAACCAAGTTCTGAAACGAAGTCATCATGTTTCTCTTCCTTGGGAATTCCTCTCTATATTTCCTCTCTACTCTTATAACTCTCAGTGTCGGATTATAAACTTGAATCCAGCCGGGAGAGAGAAGACTGTCGAGAGGTCAGCCTAATATAAACACCTGATATGGCCACTCTAACATTGGGTTGTAACTTGTATTATCTATTATCTATTGTACTATTGCATTGTATTATATTATTTATTATCTGCAGTAATTCAAAAGAGACCAGTCAGAGAGAATATAGAACGAGAAGTAATCAGCGAAATCAATTGATCGAATTGACATACTTAGATGTATTGAATGGAATCACTCGACTTTTTTACTGACTCCACCAACAGCTAGGTTATACGGAGGTACGAATACGCGGGTGGGTATTGAAATAATGAAGTGATGATAGGGGAAAGAAGATACACAAAACCCATGACTTATGCGGGACTCGAACCCACGCCCAACGGTGACTTCAGTTTCTACCATTATAGCGATAGTTGACTGAGCCACAGGGGCGGCCACGGGACTTGGAACGTACTTAATGCCATGGTGAACTCTTTAGTGGCATAACGTAGAAGTTAATAGTGATAGGAAGAGACATGGTGTGAACCTAGAAGTAATATGTGATAAGTGGTAACAAATTGTGTTTTAGATATTGAATTTTTTTCTGATTTGATCACATCTGATGACAACCATCTACCCATATTGGAAATCTACCCATATATTTAATGTGACATTAACTTACGGTAGCCACTCTACATTTTCTGTTTATTTCTAATGTAGTTACGCCTTCTTTAGTGGATACAAGTTTACTCTTGGACACAAGGCGACGTAATTATAACGTGGTGAATAGTGCGTATAACGTAGAGAACTTTACCTATTACAGGAGCTACTCGAGCCTTTCAGCGAACATCAATCACAACGCATAATAGGTCTACTTAAGTCTTAAAACTGGATACGTTTCAAAGTGAAAACACATTTAAGACGAGGTGAAAAATGACTTTGACAGAACAACTAATTGCTTGAGAACGGTTTTTCCTTCGTGAATAATAACTGGCTTCTAAGGAATGCCGCCTAATCGATATTACTGCTTTAATGGTTGGAAAAGTAGAAAGTAGAATTAGAAATAGGAATGACGCTATAGTACTTATACGGCGTGTCAACGACGATGTCATTTAGCTTCGGATAGTACCTAAAGTTATATAATAAGTGCTTAAGTAATGAAAGATACCGTACTCAAGATATATGATATAATAATAATAATATATCTTGTAATATTAATACCCTCTGTTGGGTTGGCCAGATGTCTTAAACATGATACAAGACTACGTACGCTGTGTGCCATAAAAATAAATATTTTAATATAGTTGTTAAAGTAAATATTAGTTTGTATAAAATGATAAAAAAACTTTCAAAGTTTGTGCAAGATAATAAAAACGTTATAGTTTTATATCACAGCATACCTTGTTGTAACGTGCATGCAAGAGGTTAGTCGCTGTAGAGCTAGCTAAAAGCTTCCGTAGCCGACGGGAGGGAGGGGGGGGGGGGGGGGGGGTGTCGTGGCCCTAGATGTAATTTAAGTTGTTCTCGTTTTTCCGACCAACTATAGCGCCTTTCCTCCTGTCTCACTATCACTCCTTCCTTCTTTCCCTCATAATAATACTTGATGCGCAGCTTGTAGGCCTACTTACTCTTTCACTCTCCCTGTTTCTCCTCGTTCTCTCTCTTCGTCTCTTTTCTTCATACCTCGTCCTCGTCATAGTGCCACTCTATAATGTAACCAGGAGCACTGTATGACTGAGACGGTGGCCGGCAGTCCATCTCTCGTCAGGATGCAGCGCAGCATGCACTCTCGTTGACGTCTCTCTCTCTCTCTCTCTCTCTCTCTCTCTCTCTCTCTCTCTCTCTCTCTCTCTTCTCTCTCACACTCTTTCTCTCTGATCTTCATATTCAAGTTCCTCTCAACTAATTTCCTCTATATAATGTATATGATATGATAATGGAAATGGATCATCTAAGCGACTCGTCGACGTGCTGCGGTTGAAACTTGATAATACGCCGTTTATTATATTTTAAGCGAACAACTGGCCAATTTATTCAGCGAGATTTTCAACTGAAATTGAGTGAGATAAATACTCGAGTTTGTACATGAGCACGTAGCAATGGTTACCAACAGTGAGAATATTGTGTTGTAAAACTGTGCATGACGCTGCATATTATATTACTTTAGCAAATATTTTAAACTTTGCCAACTGTGCTGAATGGAAGGCTTAGTAGTGTGCCACTCGAGTCTGTTAGAGCGAGGTACAAGTGCTAGACACTCGTGTCTGTTAGAGTAAAGTACAAGTACAATAATTGTTAGTTCATTCAAGATTATCAACTTTATCTTTGTCAAGTTTATGAAGAATATATAAGAGTAGTTCAAGTTTTAATTCTTGGGAGTAGATTTCTTGACAGTTGGAATATCTTCTCTTTTTTAGTTTCCTATATCGTCTATTATACACAAATATATAAATGCATAGTGCATTTCATTTTTATAACTTGACTTCCGCTTAAAGGAATTAATTTAATCTAAAGTTGTAAAACTTTGCCAGTAATATCTTGTTTGTATAAATAATATATCTTGGCGCAGTTGAAAGAATAGTCTTTGAAAAAAGAAGTACATCACTATTGACCTCTGCTTAAGACATATTTTGACCTACATTTGAACGTCTGGTTTTCAAAAGGTTCTATTTGATTACAATTTATATTTATTTATGAAAAAAAGTAAAAATGTATATAAACGACTCCGAGGTAGATGTATCATCAATAGCAAAGGTTTGGCGATCTATAAGTTCTTTGAATTTTTTTACAAAAGAACATTGTAGACCCATGGTGGTCGAAAATATATAATACAACGTGATACCCAATTAGTGGTTGAAAAGTATCTCTAATTTTGTATCCTCGTCTTCTAGTTTCTCTTACGGCTACTTTCGGTAGCACAAAGCAAATAATCAATCAAGCTTGTATACATAGCTTGTCCTGATCTGGTACTAACAAGGCAATTATTTATGTGAAACCACGAACAAACCAAGCTTAAGTCCATGCTTGCTTACTTCATGTCAATATCTCAACTTCACTGCACAACCAGGCAAGCCCTATTTGTAGCTAGACCTGGATATGTTGCAATACATAGAACAAGATAGGCGTAGGCGGTAGGCCTACATACATACCGAAAACTCCAGTTGTCCCAATTCAATCGCCAATTGACTTGGCCAACTTGAGCATAATTGGCCATTATAGGTTAATATTATGTTAATTGGTTAATACAATTGGTTAACATAATTATTTAATATAATAACACAATACATTCCATAGAGTAAAATCTATAAAATTAAATGATAAAACGCTATAAAAATGTTTTTGTTAGGATTTATAGATAATTGAATATGTCATGTTTTGTTTGTGAAAGGACCTATGCCTTATGCGGGACTCGAACCCACGCTCAACGTGACTGCAGTATCTAACACAGTGCGCGTTAGTTGACTGCGCCACGGAGACGGCAGATTATTTTAATAGTATAATTTAATTTAGTACAACAGGAAAACCGTGATTTGATTCAATAGTCTCAAAATCTAGGTGTATAGGTATTGCTTTCAATTTACATTTCACATAAATATAGGTCTCTATTGCTCATCTTACAACGCATAAGCTGCGTTTTACTGGTATCAAAAAATTCGCCAGAAGGGGCCTTTCCACGTTACCATCCGCAGGTTACCGACATTCGCGACAATAGGTCAGTCATGCTCAAAAATTGATTTCTACGCAATTTTCTTTTCTAAACTGAAATTGTCGTCTCCCTTCTCTCCCATGAATGTAACCTGGAGCCACCCCTGCTCCGCCGCCTTCAAGTATTGTAACCAGTATAATTACTAATTGTTTGTTTTCAGGTCACGTTCGTTGAATTTGGTTGAATATGGAATTTTCTTTTCCGAACTAAAATTGCACTCTCCCCCCTCTATCATGAATGATACCTGAATCCGCCCCTGCTCCGCCCCTGCTCCGCCGCCTTCAAGTATTTTGTGACCATAAGTAACTAATTTGTTGTGTTTTTCAGGCGCTGGGATTATGTGGTATTGCTGCGTGCTGTTCGTATGCCTTGCTGTCAACGCTTCTGCCAAGGTAAGATAGACACACAGTTCACAAACATACACAACGCTTTCCTCCCCTTGCTGTCACCGTGACTACGACTCGTACGACCCCACCAACAGTTAGGTTATAAGGGGCATACCTTCGTAGTTACATAGTCAGTGTACTTGGAAGTTTAATATAATTTGTCAATTTAAGGATGTTTCCTCACAATATCAAAATATTCAATGAAGCCTCGTAAGCCTACGTTTATATAAGTATCCTAAAAAATAATTACCTTGTAGAAGAAACCATAAAAACATGGGAGAAGTATCTAAATTTGACTTATACAAGTTCATACGTATACATAGGCCTACATATATATATATATATATATATATATATATATATATATATATATATATATATATATATATATATATATATATATATATATTTGCATATATGTATTATATGTGTATGTGAATATTGACACTACGGCTTGGAGTGACATCATATTTGTTGGACAAAGCACAGCAAAGGCGATCGTACCACCTCAAGGGAAATGATTAATAACATAACGGAAATGATGGCAAATATTCGTTATATTAATAATGTAATTCTCCCCTGTTTGTTAATTAACCGAAATAAAAGTTTTTTCTGTTGATCTCATAAACTGTCAACACTGCAGAATCTGTTGTGAGTACTATAATTAATTAGTACAACGTTGAAGGTGAGTTTGATGGGAGCTACCGAGAAAGGGAGAGAGCGATAGAGAGAGAGAGAGAGAGAGAGAGAGAGAGAGAGAGAGAGAGAGAGAGAGAGAGAGAGAGAGAGGCTGCATGGTTTTATTGCGAGATGTAAAACCTGCCTGATCTATTGATTGATTCCTAGAAATGTTACAACCTAGATATAACGTTTTATGTATGATACAATATCGCGACTTGATTGTAGCAGCTTACAGCTCACATTTCACTTCGTTCATCCAATCAAAATCGACATACTAAAAGCACTTTTGTAAAAACTATATAGCGCATTTAATATAGAACATTTTATAGTTGAAGTTTGTCAGTTCTTGGTGGATGGAACTCGTGGAACGTATCAACTCATGTGATTTAGGGTAGCAACATAGTAAGCATGATCAGATTTACACAAGTTTTTCTTGAACAAGTGGCATAGAAGTGCGCAGAATATTCTAATTGGTATGGCCTGTTACTAGAAATGAAAAATAATTATCTAGGAAAGCTATATGATCATGCAAAATATACATGGTTATAGTTGTTATCCTATTGTTTGTACAAGATGCTCTCATTGTCAGAGGAAACAAACAAAAATGTAAGCCGAAACCTTAATTAGGCCTATACGTGGTAGCAGACACATAAGGGGTCGATAAAGCTGCATTAATTGCATCCTGAAGAAAATATATACTGATATTATATGCACTAGAACTAGAAGACAATACAAACGCTCTGCACGCATAGTCTGTGAAAAATTCCAATAGCCAACTTGCAAGTTGCAGTATTTACTAACCTACGTATTTTAATTAGTTGGTAGAAAAAGTAATCGATTTGAGCATTACGGCTCCCAACTGCATGTACGGTATCAGTATTCACGAATGATTCAATCACAGACCAGCCTACGACAGATCACTCTTATGGCTAAACAAGAATACATTCCAGTGAACACCTCCATTTCCCTCGCCTACGTCTGCAATTAGTACCTATATGCTTGCCAGGCCCTGGTGACTGCTCGGTAGCAGCATAATCCAGCATGCCTGTAGTGATTTCTTGCGGTCTGCATAAGTACTATACAGGGCGTTAGCAGAGAATGGTGATGAAGTTCCATTCATTTTTAACATTGCGTGACATGTCTTGTTAGTATCGTTAGTCCATGCTATCTAAGTTTGATTGCTCTCGATGTTTCTAGTTGTTATCGGTTAACCTCACACAATATCTCTCCCTTTAGATATTCTTGGATAGCCTATAGATGTGCTCAAATGGTGAAGAACTCAAGGTGTGTAGAGGTTGAGTTTGCAGACAGATTATTTGTATAATATTTTTATACGATCTTACATATTATGATGCGTTTCCCAAGTTCTAACCAATAAATATGACTTATTTCAGTGTTTGGGACCCTATTACACTCAATGACAATGCACACAAGATAGGCTAGTGCCTGCGTCTTTGTTACTTCACACCATCTTTATGATATTTACCATCAAGTACTGGATATAAGATGACGTATTTTTTTATAGCTGTCTCAGTCGACTTTTACGTCATTTAATGTTTTGCAGAAAGAAGTCTCTAAAAGACTTGAGCCACCAACAAGATTTAAACTGTCAACGTTTTTCTACCACACAAAACTCAATCTACGACGCCGCTTTTACATCAGTGGAAAAAATATGAAAAGAAATCTTTTTTTTCTAACATTGACCGTCGTCAAAAGGGTCAGTAAAACTTGAATCAACTTTATCATATAAAGGCGGAAAACATCCTATGTATTTTTCTTATTTTTCAACATGTTTTCTTTGAGCGCGTAAAATAAATCCAGGGCCAATTACAGGTATACCTCTGATATACGTTGTGTACGTTTGTGATTAGAACATCTATAAAATATTCCAAAAATATTTTTGTTTCTCTCGTCTTAAAATTTTGACATTTTCTACCGTTCCAAACTTATCAAAAGCGTGATATTCCGCTAAATCGACTCCTATGCCCTCTTAATGCCCAACGTATACGTACTGTATAGTACGTATATATACGTCTAGTTTCGCTTCTAATCGACTCATACGAACCGTATCCATGATAATAGGGAAGAGAAAAGGAGACTTCCTATGGAAAATCAATCCACGTGTACTGAGAAGGAACCGCCATTAGCAAACTATCATTTATGATTGATTGATTGATTGCTATTTGTTGATCGACTGAGAATGTATTCTTGTATAGGCGTATCCGGATGAGCCAGATACACGATACATGTTCGAGTTATTTTGTTTAACGCCATCACCGACGACGAATAGCTATAAATGGCAAACTTGTACTCGGGTTTTGTTTTTCCCCGTTATCGCTTCAATGCAAATTCAATTAAATGCAATTCAAATTCAAATTGCTCAATTGAGTCAATTTAATTTCAATTCAGTTTATCTCTCAAGTGTCAATTATATATAATATATTACCATAATATAGTGAGGTTGTTCATTTCGTTAATAACTGCAATTAGTCTTAGACCCTACCTTTTTTTTTTACTTTTCGTTACATTTTTTGTATATTTGTATATTTTGAAAGTTAAATTTCATTTTTTTGTATGGTAATATTTGTGTAAATAACGATGGCTGTACATGTGCCTTTTGTGTCTAAATCGGTATCATTCTTATATAAAGAACATAAGAATCTTTCATCTTTCATCTTTCAGAAGATGAAAGTAAATCTTCGATCTTTTATATTTATTTTTGTTAATTATTCCTTACACTCTGCATTGTTTTATAATAAATAACAATGATGCTATCTGGATGAATGAAAGGACGATTGTGCCGAAGTTTTCTACAAGTTTTTATAATAATAATAATAATAATAATGAGTTTTTAAAGTTCGTATCTTACGAGCGACGGACAAGAAGAGTTTGTTTTAAAGTTGTAATCTATAGTAACATATATTCGTATGATATCTGAAATCAGAATGGTTTGACAAGTGGAAGTTTCTATAGTAGACCTCAACGGAATCAATTAGCCAACAAGTGATAGTCGGGGAATATAGCCTATAAGTGTAGATGGTTACAATTTGATTTGTTCACCATTTTACAGTAGCACCTACACTTTTTTCAGTATCTACAGTGTTGAATGTTGCTTAAAGACCCCACAAACAGCTAGGTTATACGGGGGTGACCTACAGTGTTTTTGAAAATATTCTTTCACATTTGATTTATGTTACGTTTATTTGTCGACAAATGTGTCTTTGCGAGTTGAAAGTTATAGCGCTGATTAGTTGAAAGCAGACCAAGGATAAATGCATGAATGAAAATTTATGTTTGTGTATTTTGAATGCGCGAAAGTAATGCAAATTCATTTTTTTTCTCTCAAATTCTGTAAACTTTCTGGGTAAACGAAAACGATATGGAAATATATCTCTAGTTAATTGTTAATTCATACTAGATCACGTGGAAAATTGACGGAAATTGAATCCATGTCATTTTGATTCAACTTGATATAATATATATACACACATATATATATATATAGGCCTATATATATATATATATATATATATATATATATATTATATTCAAGGTTTCACTCTTATATCGTGCTTACTGCATTTTCCTAATTAATTACTCGTGGCAAACCTTCCTCAAAATATTTCCGGTTAGGCCTATTACATCTATAAAATCGCATAGAATTCTATTTGATTACGCGAAATTGAAAAATAGTTTCAAATTATATTGGATACATTTCATTTTAAAATTTGGATACACGTTTATAATTATATATTGTTAATCCTTAAATTCTCCTCAAAGGTGGTCGAAATACAGAGACAATTTTGAGTGATTCGAGTCGCACCAAGTTTCAGGTGAGTCAGTTAGTCACGTGAGCTAACAGACGATGACGTCATAGAATGACACGCTAGCATTAGGGGTGAAGTGAGTGCAAGAACATAATACTTTCTATTGATTAACTATGTTGCGTTCATGCTCTGCTCACGCACCTGCGTGTGCCTCTCCTAGCAAGATCATCATTAGTTCAAAAGCCAAATGGTTTGAAATAATTTTTCAAGAACAAAATAATGTATCCCCAAAGATACAGGGTGATAAGGTAGGATCGTTCAAACGGGTAATTTTATGAACCCAAACGAGACAATTAATTATAATGTGAGATAATTCATCTAACAAACGTAAGTAGTAATCCATAAATCTCGGGGATAATGAGTAGAAAAAACTCAAAGATTTGTTTTAGGGAAAAGTGATTGTTCTTTATCTCATTTTTCTTTGATTCTATATATACTTTTCTCTTGCCTTACAAATCTTCTCTTCTTTTTTAAATAATCGTTTCTTAATTTTTGTTTTCAATATTTTTTCAATTGTTTTATTTGTAATATTATTTGTAATATCGAGACGTTTTTGTAATTATCGTAATGTCTACAGGAATGGCGTTTTCTTTGCAAATAAAGCATCAGAAACATTTTTTCACGTTGGCTACGCTTTTCAGCTATGTGTAAAAAATGCTGAAAATACCCTCTCTCCCAAGAACAATGATAACACTACCCCAACGGACAACTTCGTTTTAATTTTCCTTGGCCTGACGTACGTTCGTTGTATTCCTCTGGAACTTTTCACAGCTTTTAACTGATTAAATAATGTAGTTCATCCAGTGTTTCGTCCTGTACACTGGGCATTACACAAAACACGTGGTATTAACATCTTGTTCTACATGCCACAGCACGCGAGTCCACACATTTCAAGTTATTAGAAACATTTGCTAGAGATTAGAATTTAGAGTTAAAAGTAAGCTTGTTCATCATGCTTCTATACTACTTTCACTTTTACTGGATGAGAGATTTTTTGATTTGTAGGAATTTCGGTAGTTGTATTTATTTGGGTATACGATATTTCGATTCCCTCAGCGATGTCTTTAGCAAGTATTTGGCAGTAGTCAACATCAATTGATATTCAAACATTCAATAAGTGAATTAATATCCAATCGAATTATGTTTTATATCGTAATTAGAGAAATCCTTTCGTGGAATAAGAGTTTTGAAATAATCTTAGGTTTGTTCATGACATCTAATGTATTGAATGTGAGTGAAGTGCTAAATAAATCCAAGCATTATCTCTATTTAATATATAAGCATATCTCTATTTAATTCGATCATATAGGCCCATATATATATATATATATATATATATATATATATATATATATATATATATATATATATATATATATATATATATTTATATATATACTCACATACAGTTAGTTACACACACCCACTGATGTATCTAAACGAATCGTACACGTAGAAATGAAACAGGCTATCACTTCACCCCTAACCCAACCCAGACAAACCGTTTACTGAATTAATCTCACCTAGAATCAACACATGAAGAAGCCAAGCAGTAACTTCTCTGTAGTTAGCGACTCGAGTGCGGTGTAGTAAACTAGTGGGGACCGTGGTACCACTATAGGGCCTCTCGGGCCCGGAGGAAGTCTTACTCGATCTAAAACAGTACAAGCAATCAAGAAGAACAGATTCTCACGTGTATTGTTATCTTCGAGTACAACTTATTGCTTGTTTGCGAGTAAACCCAAGTTGTTATCAATTTCTAGTGAGATATTTGTTACCCCCCAGAGTTTTACAGTTAAGTCTTGATATTCCCCCAACTAATCGCTATTGCCACTGTTTGTCTTGTGAATACAGACACCACTTCCTTGCACTAATCGCATTAGCGGGTAAACGCAAGGTGTGGAGGATGAAGGGAGTGAATTGGAAATGAGTATAGCGTTAAATTGAAAGAATATTGTTTCCGTAAAATCGAGTTCTGACCAAGTTTCACACATTATTTTGGAAAAAAAATGAAAAGTCACTACATTATTACGTTATCATTTAATCAATTGATTTAAACATATATTTTGGGGTGGTACGATCGCCCTTGTGGTGCCCCATTCAAACGATCCTAAACTTTCATCCTTTGCCTTTATAGGGAAACAATGACATTATCTCAAGATTTCGATGTTAATTGAAAAAAAGAATTGATATATACAATTATCAAGTTTCTAGTTATTACTTATCAGTTTTTTATACGTCAAAAGCTATTTACACCAGATTTTGTCAGTACTGTTTATAAATATATCAGCAAACAGTTAAACCATATCCACGAATATTCTTATTTCCCACCGAGACAACAAAACTCTACTATACTAACAACCACGAATGTTGACTGTGATCTCGATCGCTCGACTTCACTAACATCCAGCGTTCGTGCGGTCTGGAACGACTCTTCTCATTGCTAGTAGTATATACGTCGTCGGTTGTCTTGTCTGTTTTTGTCTTATTGTAAATTATATTCAGTTTGATCGCAGACGAAGGCAAGAGGAAGAGAACGCGAGATAGAGAGAGCGAGTGCGAGTTTATAGCATTAGTGACTGAAACTGTTTGTTTGCTGCACATTCAGCTGCAACTGAATTAGTAGACGAAGTTTCCATTAGCGACGCAGCAGCAGTATTAATATGATTATGTTGTTTCATAATTAATTTACAGTTGAATCTACGAGCGTGCAGTTGCAATCAACTCAATTGATCCCCGACGTTTTTACTCTCCTGTTATTTCCCTGTGGTTTGGAGTTGAGATAATAACCAATCTACTCGATGCACAGTTGAAACCTCTCCCTTTTTAATGAATCTAGTTCTATGATCGCGCTTATTCGAGACTGCAAAAAGTACTTATAAACCCACGTATGCTGTAACGCTATTAATTATCCACATCTACATAATGTATGTAATTATAGCTACTGTATTAATATGTAATATTGTTATTGTTATATGTAATAGGCCTTAAAAACATGCCATTAATATGGAAGGTTTATACAATCCACAGTGTATGCAGGCTTATATTAGGACGTAATTAAAATTTTATATGAAAACGTTGTAATTACAAACTAGAGTTGTCAGCATTGTTTTATCTTGGTTATTATTAGTGATATATATACATATATATATATGTGTGTGTGTGTGTACATACTATACATATACATAACTATAACTATATATATATATATATATATATATATATATATATATATATATATATATATATATATATATATATATATATACACATATTGAACAAGTATGTTTTCAAATAGTTTAACGGAAAATTGAAATTGAAACAAATTTTCTATCGGGTTTTTCTTGCGTTTTACGTTCCATTCAAAAAATGTATAGCTTAATTTTCTCCAAAGTACTCTAGTGAAAGGGAATAATAGTAGTAGAAATAGAAATACTATTGAGAAATTGTTGATGTTCGGAGGTTCTACGTTATTATAGGCCTACAATAAAAAAAAAATCACATTGATCACAACACTGGGTTTTTATCACTTTCTATATTATTAGTACTTCGTTAATCTCAACTTAAAAAACATTATTCATAATAGTTGATGGTTTCATTTGTAATGTTCCGTTGGTAGGTCTCTCGTATTATCGTAAACTGATAGAATATTTCATTCGATTCTATTTAATATTATTAAATTAAATTTTAATATCATTAGTCACCTATGAATATGTCATGTTTATTACGAACAATACTTCGACCACAATTCAGCAGTATTTCCATTAGTAGATATATATGTTGCACAAGATTAACTCAATAGGATAAAATCATAACTAGTTCATCACGTTTCAACAAAAATATATAAATTTGATTATAGTAAAATAAAATATTAAACTGAACCTCATTGTACATCGTTCATTAATTTATTTTTAATGAACGATTTCGCCTAGTAATATATATTTATATATATATAAACGTATAAGTTTTAAATACGTTTTATGTTATATGTAGATAACTCTTCAAGAAGAAATATAACTGGCTGTATGTACCCCCACAAGAAGACCACGTGCTATCACGTGACATGACACATGATCAGTTTCCCATGACGGGTAGTTGATTGTATCAAGAGTTCCCGCCGATCGGACTTATTGGTGTAAATTGCTGGCTGCCGACTAGCAAGGGGCTGTAGGAGGAGTTGATATGCAAGTAGGGAGAGGGGGGGGGGGATATTAGAAGGAAGATTGTGGGCGAGTGGATGCAGGAATTCCTTCAGGAAATTGCGTTTTCTAAATTAGCATATTGCTGTTGAAGCCAAGATGGCCGAGGTAAAGATTTTGTCCATGACGTATAGCGATGATGAAAATTATATTCGACCATGAGATGTTGGCAATTTCCAATTAATTCTAATGAAAATGTTATTTCCATTTATAATTTCGATCTGAAGCGTATGAGCTAATCCTTCCATTAGTGGAAGTTAATAGTTTATTATGTTATTAGCACATTTCACCAATATCTTTAATGCTGTTGATATATACTGCTACCAAGTAAATGGCTTATATACCTATTTATTAATTCATCATTCACAGTTTCCTTAGTTCCATGTTCTTATATGTAGATTTCTGAACAACTTGATGGAGTTATACGCATTTGTTGTTTACTCTATAGTCTTGACATTGCGCTGAGAAGTTTGAGTTATTCGGATTATAATTAATTTTCAAGAAGCAATTAATGTTGCAAATTTAAAGCTGCGTACAGAAAACTGTGTATGCCTATATCTTTCCGCTCGACCAATTTCTTATACAATACAATATATATATCTTTAGGATACTTCAGGTATTTCGGTATTTTTGGATGAGCTATCACTGCACTATTCTGTGCCAATTGCTGCGTGGCAACGTATACCCAAAAGTCAGAGCCTGATTTCGACTGTTTGAAAAAAGTATTTTTCTACTTTTGTGAAAGCGTGTTTGGTTAGTTCGTTTGTTTGGATATATGCAAGTATATATAGCTGCTTGGTTTAGTCACCGTAATCAGGCTTAGATGGGCAAACTGAAATACGTACTTCATTTGCTTTCAAATAATTCAAACATTTCGGTGTATAGCAAGTAGCAAGTGCATGGTTTCACTTCTATTTTGATGAATAGACTAAACTCACAAGTAATGCATTTTCCTTTTCAGTTATTTAAGTCTTTGTCTATAGTCCAATTCCTTCGTATGCTCCTAAAGTGCCTAATAAATAAAAACAAACGGTTCGTAGGCAAGTCAAAAACTCTCGCTCTCTCCATGGGACGTAGTCGCTTCTGCGGAGGACCACGCGCTCGTGACGTAACATACAGTGAGAGAGCGAGAGACTCGTGTACGCGAAGAGTATATCAGAGATTGAGGTATTGCACTCGAGTTGCGTGCGCAATTCCTGAATACAAATATTAGACGTCGCAGAACAGAAGATTGAAAAAGTTTTCAAACAACATTTAAGTGCCCTTAGAATTTTGTAGATATTCCATAAGTTTGTAGTTTGTTCAAAGAATATTGTACCCTCGTGGTGACAGAAACTGAGCCACCTTTACGTTTAATTCTCAGCTGAATCAATGAGAAAAAGACTTGCATCTTGACACTGACGGTTTTGTAAAATCATTACTCGAACGTTGTTAGCCCATGTCTTCCAATCATCGTTATGAACGTTTCAAATATAACTGTTTTTGTGGATCGGTAACTCGTAAAATTGTGTGTACAGCTCGAACCAAAAATAAAAGTTGTTTTTCTGTCCGTCTGATACCTGTTGAATCCTATACAATATCAGGAGGTTGACTGATTTAGCCAAGTAGATTTTTTGTTTGTCTCTGGTGCAAGCTTACTATAGGCCTATATGCACAGCATAAAAAGTAAAATACGTAATTTTGTGTAGAACTTTAATAGTGTTTTCATGTGGTTTTTCCGAGTACATCACGTGGTTTTATTTGCCTCTATACCTTCTTTATTACACGTAATCCCTCTTGAGTGAGTGTGTATGTGGTATGATACACGCTTCTATTGGGCAGGGACGAGGAAGAATGCAGAAATACTGCGAAGTGGACAACACCAGACTGTAGTAGTGGAGGAAAACGAAAACAACACACCTGCATTACATTTCGCACATTGAATAAAAATAACCGTTCATCATTTGAAAGCAGCCATCACGTTCTTTTTCCATTTGCATAGTATATAAAAAGAGATACAAATTCAAAAGACGTCAAAATTTAAAACTTTCAAGTTGTAAATGTTAAAAGTTGAACTTCAGTGAAACGCAGCTGAGAAAATATATGGATAATTATTGAAGATGTCCGTACCTCTCGCAACAATAGCACGGCACGGCACGCGATGCTAACGCTAGCTTGTTGTATATCTACAGCCCCCATGAGGTCGGTCGTACATCACGGCCTCCTAAGACTAGGCAAGACATGAATCACGGCCCAACCACGGCACTGCCACCTTACAGCGATGAGTTATAGCGACGTCTAGCGGTACTCGACCAAGTATAACAATTAGCTCGAGGCCTCTTTTATCACCCTTATAGCACTCGTTTTATGCTTGTTATGTAGTTATGTCGATGCGTTTCGGAAGTGGATTTATAGATTTATTTACGGCATACATAATTCATAAATCACTAATAATGTACAACCGACAGCTACCGTTTGAGAGCAACCTATTGTGTTTTGTGATTGGTTGTGTGATATCATTATTGTACGAGCAAGTTTTGCATGGAAAATTATGGCGATAGTTCATTCTATTATTATTATTATTATGTTCAATGTTATAGCATGGATTTCATGTTTTTATGTGACATGGATATAGTGAATTTGATAGCTTTCTATTGATAGTATTGTTTTGTGTTTGTAATACAAACCAACTTTTGATTCCTATTGTACATGGTTTCCAAAGGCACTGCAATTTCAATTCCAATTATTCGAATGGAAGAATTTGCAATGAACTACCATCGTTTATAATTCCTCTAAAATAAGTGAAATTTCACAATTTCGAGAGTTATAAATAACGCTTTACAAATAGTTAGCATATATCTGGAATTTGTACCAGCAATATCAAGAGATCAGTGCGTGTAGATCTAAAAAGAAAAGACTTGTGAATTCTATAATCTAGATTTGTTAGCAGGAAGCTATAGTTGCATCATCTTACAAGAGATGAAGGTGATGGTCTGTCTACCAACTAAATAATTGTAGACACTTGCTGCTGGTTTCAATATTTAACGCTTTTGGAAGATGAAGTTGTATTTTTAATCGTAAATACCGTCATAATAAATCATTGGATTGAACCACAAAATACCACAGATATACAAATATAATGGTGATATTATTGTTCGTTATGATGGTACACAACTTCCAACTCTCTACGAGGTACCAGCCTAGTTGATTTGTTTGAGAAGAGATGTTGTCAGAAAAGTTGATGGTATTTTCAATATTCTTCTGATGAAAAGTCTGTCATTCTTGGATGGAGTCGGAGATTTCAGATGTCTGTGCTGCGGACAGTTCGACAGATGATGCTGGAATATTCGATCTAGTCAAGCCACGCGCGACCAGCAAAACCCACGTCTTTTATGTATTTATTATAAAAAAGTAACAATCTGACAATATTTATCGATGGTTCTTTATTGAATATATTGATTATATAATAGTGTGTACTTTGCTGACGTTTCAAACTGAAATTGATGGATTTTTATGAAAGAAAAGCTCAATGTCATGTTCGTGTATTGACACGGGAATCAAGCGTGAAAGGTTGATAGCTAGCGCTGAAAATGTCAATCCTGTTTTTTTTGTCCTTGATGTTTTGTGTATGTGATGAAATACTATCTTCTTCTTCTTTAAAGTAGCTCTTATTCTATGTTTTTCAATATCAAAGTGTTTTAACTCGTGGCGTTTTGGGATTGTAAGAAGTAGGAACGGTTGTTATTCCATGTGAGCGAGTGAGTAGCAAAAGATGAGAGAGAGAGAGCCTACTCAGCCTACAAGCCGTGAAGAAACAGACAAAACTTGAACAAATAGTATTTTCGCACGTCAAAATTCACAAGTTTACTCATTAAAAGTTTAACGATGTTTGTCGAACAACTAATATATTATATAAATCAGAGTGGGAATTTATATTGAACACAACTTTTATCAATACAACAGTGCCAAGTTTTCAAAATCTTTTATTCTTTCCATCTTCTTTTTTGATATATCATCATAATTTACTCGAAAATCTTGAGAATAAAACGGGTAATAGGAAGAACACAATTGAATATAGTACAAAAATATTATGAGTTGATACAGACCAACAGACATAATAAAAAACTGACCTTTTCTTCCCAATGTTTTGTCGCGTTAGCCAAAAAGTCTTCAGTAAATCAATGAGTAGACATATTATAAAATACTTGGTTGCTAAACGTTCCGTTCTTTTATTCATTTTGGAAACAAGACTGACGAAGAATTGCTTTCAGTCCTTCATTTAGAGTGAAATTCGGTGTCACAAAAAAGAACAAATGGCATCATATCCTACAATTGATCACATTTCAAGAAATTATTCCTTACACTTTTAAAACGTGTTCCACACATAGGTTTCGTGACGTTTTGAAAAAGAAGAAATATTCAAGGGTGCATAATGTGATGAGAATCACATTATGTTAATATCAGCCATGATATTATCATATCATGAGCAGCACATAATGGAAGTTTTAGCATATCTCAAGAAGTATGCATGAGTAAAATGACTATACGAGCTGATTTTTGCTGCAAATAACGTAAAATTGTGTGTTCAGTATAAAATAATAACATTGATAATAAATAATGTAATTAAATCATTAATAAGATAATGATATTGATTTGGTAGCTTAGAAGCCAATTTTTCTTACATTTCATTTTAAGCAATACCGATAAAAATTAAAATAAACTAAGAAAAATAGTAGGCCTAAAGTATACAAATCTACTATAAAAGTATTAAGAAGTATATAAGAACAAATTATACATATTCGTGCGTAGTTTTTATCCACTCGACGAAAATAACCTGTAAACATGCACCCAGCACTTCTCAATTGTTTCTAATATTTTTGGGCAACTTATCAAAATTTCAACATTCAAAATTCAACTATACCCCAACCCTCCAACAGCCCTTCTAGTGAATATATTGTGATTATTTTTAGAACATTCTATTCTATGACCTAAATATTTTGGCACGTGGTTTCAAGTCCTAATTCAATCCTAAATATAAATACTTGAACTAATAATAAAACCATAGAGCTTATATACTAGATCTTTGAGTAAAACATTGTCATTCACACTCAGCCAATCAATCATTCCTAACATTTGTACAATAGTTGTGTCCTTATTACATCTAATTATACACCTCATCACTCTGATTTGTCTTTTCTGTAATAACCTACCTGCCTAAACCAGTCAAATAGTTCCGGTATGTCGATCTAAATGAAACTTCAAGTCATGGTGGAGGTGCCGGGTCGTGTCCTTACTAACCTGTATAGGCCCCAACACACTGCTCACTTTCCTCGCATTTCAAGCTTATATCGGTTAATAGATCGAATGCGTCATGATATATATATATATATATATATATATATATATATATATATATATATATATATATATATATATATATTTTTTTATATAATATTGATTTCAATAATCCTATAGCAATAAAATGTGATACAACTTACAGACCAACGGACCATTTTCCCTTTTTGCGTGTGTTAATGGATCGGTAGTATTGTTGACCTTCTGAAATATAGGCAATAGGTGGTTAACGACCTGAATAAAGTTTATTGTTATTGATTTAAAATCAATTATTGATTAAAGTCTTGTGTCACAGGGCCCTGACAATTAATAAGCCTTGTTGAAACTATAGGTACTAACTACTACTCTTATACGCATATCCAATTATAATTACACCTACGGGAGTCGGACAAGCTTTGCCTAATCTTATATACGTGCCATTCATAACTGATGGAATTAATGCCAGCATAAAGGCGATTAGAAGGACTGGGATGTCAAGGAGCTAATGGTAATTAAAGAAAAACACGCGCCTTGGTTACATTAGTTCGTTATTGATCATGTTGCCTTTTCCTTACCCGCCCTTTTCTTTTTTCCTGCTCGATGACTTATTCTTGTTTTTAGGATCTGAGAGACTCTCTATGCGACGCTTTTGGCACTTTATCTGCGTGCTCTTTGTATTCGGACGTGCAACACGAGACGTGCTTGAACGTCCACAATTTTTGAACAATTTTATCCGGTACTTTTTAAAATAAATATTTGTAATTTGAGGAAAATCACACCTAACTTCTAAATGCTTGACCTCTTTTATTCACTAACACCAATACTGCCTTAAATCTAAATCAAATAGTCTTATAAGATAAGACATAATTATTAGCTATGAACAAAAAGTATATGTGATTTGATTAATCTACATGATACATATATCAATACAAAAATCAGCATACAATTCAAAGAATAAGTATACATTCTCTTGTGGTCTTCGCTCATATGAAGAGTAGCCCAGTAATTTTAATTTGTCCATCATTTTTATAATTTAAAAAGTTCAAATACTAGGATAGTGACTTTTTTGTCTGTAAAAGTCATATCCCACTTACAGAAATTGTGTCGTAAGTTCACTTAGAAAGTCCGGTCAGTCCATAACAATATATTCCGTAGAATCGGGTCGTTGGCAATCAAGGCACGTAGGCTCTCTGCAATTTACTGGTCGCCTTAAGACTGCAATCCCGGCATATATACACTTCAATTTACTTCTATAATCTTACATCTAGGATTCTACTTTTTTCTTTGACTTTTCTTCCGAAACACCTCGTTTAGCGGTATCTTTGAGTGAGTGCTTTGTGTGGAGGATCTGCATGCCTGTAGACATGTCTATTTACAGTTCAATTAGATGAAGATCTTTGCGGAGTATATGTTTGGTATACGCGTTATACAGCTATTATACAGTGTATACATTTCTACGTCTGGACCAGGCATAAAGTTTTGTCTACTACCTATATTCGATACCCACCGCTAAAGTCTACAATACAGTCTACCGTCTACATTCACCTTCAATTATAGGACCTATTTATCTAACAAGTTGGTGTTCTTTTGGGCATTCAGCTTACGCTTCTTATTTTGTACCTGTATTTCTACAAGTTTCTATTTCGTTTTACGTAATACTTATTGTACTGTACAAGTAAATACATATCACGTTATAATTTGCTCTCATTATTCAGATTTGCGTTTGAAATAATAATAATAAAACGTAACGTAGCAGCATGATTAATCTCGATTCACAATGAAATGAAATTCGAAATCATTTCTCACAGCCAATGAAATATCTCTCATCAGCTAGTAAATCTGCGTTTGAATATTGGTTTTCGGTTATTGGTTTTACGGCTTATTCCGATGCTATTGGCTAGCATGGTAGATAATCTGAAAACGTAACAAATCAATAGCTCGTCGTAAAGTCCCATCTCTACCATCAAGACTTTGCCAAGCTAGAGCAATAATATGATTATTTATAAACCAAATCAATACCTCATTGTGGAGAGTAATGCTAGGTAATAAAAAGACTAATATGATTGGACTTATAGGACGTGTGGGTTCATCTGCCGGTTATAGGATCGTGTATACTTATTTTAGTTCACGATAAATTGCTTCAATTTATTGATTTATTGAATACATGATACCTCATTTTCACCTGTTTTAATAGTCACTTCAAACAGAAAGTTATACAAACTTGATTCAAATTGAAAGAAAGCAATACTAATAGCATATTATTATTAATCTAGTTTCTAATTATCACTGCACTTATTAGTTTACGATTTACAGTTCGTGAAAAGTGTTACATAAACGTAAATTGTGTCTTTGGGGGTGGTATAAGATCGCCCTTGTGGTGCTCTGTCCAACCGATGGTTCAATTTTGTCATTCTTAATTGGGAAACAACTGCTTTGTATCAAGTTTTGAATTCAAAACAAGATATTAAACATCTCATACACCTTACTTAATCGTATAAATATATTATTTAGATGATGCAAACGCTATGATATTATGACATGTTTTACTTGTGAGTAGCAATGTCATCACACGAAAGGATGTGTGTTATTTATGTGCTATAATACAATAGCTTCTATAGCTGTAGCAGTTCCTACTGAGCACGACGACGTTTTCATATAATATAACAGATAAATAATGTTAATAAATTGTCAGGTGTTATATGTAGAAACAGTCCTTACTGACGTCATATCACCGTCTACTAAATCATCAACAATGGAACGTATCCACG
The DNA here is from genome assembly GCA_907164805.1 of Brachyptera putata. NCBI lineage: Eukaryota > Metazoa > Arthropoda > Insecta > Plecoptera > Taeniopterygidae > Brachyptera > Brachyptera putata. The sequence goes on along the minus strand of OU015464.1, from coordinate 8,588,430 downwards.
TAGCCAGTGACAATACTTCTCTCTTACTCTTTTACGACGATATCGCTCTTACACTTAATTTTATGACCAAGTTGCTATATGTACAAATATATACTGTATTATATTATGACGTACTGTTATTTTTACTTTATTTTCAGTTTGTTCGCGTTGAGTTGGTTTTATGCTGATGTACTTCGAAAACCGAAATTATCATAATTCTTATTGTTATTCTTATTATTGCATAGAATAAAGAAGGTCCATATAAAGAAGTTCTTTGGACCTTCTTTATTCTATGATTCTAGTTAGTCGGTAAAACCAAACCTGTGATGTTACATGCATGTTACATGCATGCAGCAAGGAAAACATATTCTCATTTTCATGCAATATCCATAATTTTAATTAGTCAATTTTTCTAGCAATCGACCCATTATGTTCAATATTCGAAAATCTTCATGAGAGATAGTTTCCTCACGTTGATCGTACGAAGTTTCAGCCCATGCCGGGTGACTATTGTTCTATGGGACACCATTACGTTTATATCATTCCATTATACATTTGAACAAATACCATTGTCGAAATATTTCTAAGAAAAAACACCATTAAAAGCTACATTCATAATACAATGTATTTGTGTTTGTTCAGAACGCTTTAGTGAAGGGTTGTTTTCTAGATTATATATTTTTTCGAATAAAACGTAAAACAAACAAGTGAGTAAATCTATTGAAATGATTGACGTGATTATTCCTGCAGCGAGAGTTTTCAGCTTGGAACGTTTTTTATTTAGAAATCGTTTTGAAACACTTTTTCACTGTATTTAAGCGCTGGCGAGGGGGAGGGGGGCAGGGGAGGGTGAGTTTGAACAGTTTTAATCTCGCCGAGCACCACTGGGAAATGACGCGCTACACTGACGTCACAGATTATAATTAAACAAACATCGATTATCTTGATACGGTTTAGTAGATAACTTCACGATGGAACGAGTTTCACCATCCTTGATGACGTGTGGTCCGGTCCATGTTGTCTGCATGACCGGCGTGCAGTCAAGGCAAGGCGGGGTGGGCACATTGTTCCAGTAAAGCGTAGAAACAATTTGCATGAATGAATAATGAGATTATTATAAAATATAGTATAGAAATATTTCCTTGTAAGATAGCTTTCGGTTCCCGTCCGAATGATTCTGACCGTTTCATCCTTGGACATAATTGGAACGATAAACCATAACAGTGATTAATAAGTTTGTGTAAAGATTTATAATGACAATAATAATGACAATAACAAGAATTGGATGAGCGAAGCGAAGACCCATATCACCTTAATCGAAAAAAAATTTGGTTTTTAAAATAGAAAAAATGGAATAAATATTTCTCTCGAATGAATTTAAATTCTCATGGAATTTAATATAACTATATGACAACACATTATTCCAGAGTTGCACATAAATCGGATCAGCCATTTTATTGAACAATAAAATCCAATGTAATTTTCGGGTACGGTAGCCGATCTACATTTAATACCTACTGATCGGTAATAACAGTTTGAGTAAAAGTGTAGAAAATATAATTGACCAAAGTGATCGATGCTATTTACGGAGCATCAAAGGAATGCCATCAGTTTTGTGAATGAAAATCAATATAAATAACACATATGATAATAAACGGTTCATTTATAGAAAATATACGTTGTATTTTCCATTTAAAAAATATTTGTTAACATAATAATTTGTTCCAATAAAACTCATCATTACTATAATCTTGCAGACATGGCCTAGGTCAAACAATAGGTCGTGACTCTCTCTCTCGCTCTCTCTCTCGCTCTTTTGTTGTTTGTCTTTGTTTCGTAACCAAGATAAATGTGTTAACGATTAGAGCGACGTCATATAAGACGCTACTCAATATTCATCCCATGACGTCGAGTATTAGATGGCCATTAGTGCGACGCCCTGCAACGACGCCTCACGTCGGGACAGACGCCGTATTGCAGCTTGCATGAGTAACGCCCTCGGGGAAATCAGACGCTAACAGTCTGACTGTCTCTCGTTTCTACTAAAACCGGACTTTTCAAAATCTACTTTTTTATTGAGATTTTTATGACAGCGATTTCGTCCGTCTAGTCTCTATGGTTAATAAAACTAAATCTGAATCATATGAAAGCTATAACAGTAAAAAATGATGCTAATATTTTATTTCCAATTTCGTCTCGAGTAGGAATTGAATTGAAGTATTATTTTTATCCATAATGTATTTTGTGATACATTCGTTTTCATGAAGTTATATTTCCTGTCATTCAATAATCAATAATCCTAAAAATATCAAATGTATAATTTTCGTATAAATTGTTCTAGTCCTTGACAATGAATTGACTATTTGAACTGAGCCACCCACTTAGATTCAGTTGATCCAACATTATAAAGTTGAACATTTTTATACACATCTTTTCAAGTATTAGCGTAAGTTTTTTGCTGTTTTTAAATTCAAATTAACGCATCTTTTGAGTTTCGTAATCAATTTAGGATGGTGCTTTTATAGGAAAATTTTAATTATATTTGCAAAATTCAATTGTTTCCTCCTTTTAATTAAAATATCCCTTTTTTCGCGCTTGTGTTCTCAGTCAAGGCGGAAGCATTCTTATCTACAGTACTGAACCTTTTGTTTTATCAACATCGAAAAACAACAACTCTTTTCCTCAAGGAAGACGAGGTATAGGATCGTTAGTACGGACACCACGAAAAGGAGTTATTGTTCTTTCCACCCAAAATGAATAGTTAATTATTACATAGTTCTTTCAACAAACTCTCTCTATAAACTTGTATTCAATTACTTGCGCTGGGGAAATGTAATATTCGATCCTCTTACTGATCTTCATCTTCACATTCTTCGATTCTGCTTTCTCTTCTTTGTCTCCTTTTCTTCCAATTCCGAAACTCAAATCCAAATACACCATAAAGCCATCCAAGTACATCTCCAGAATAATTATTGAATGTTATTCCATTCAAGTCGTTGGATGGATCAGTAAATAATACCGTAGAACCGTAGATTTCCAAACATTTTATGTACTGGTATGTTTATGGAAGTGATTCATCACGCCACTAATTATGATTTAATCTGAATAAAAGTATTGAATAGCAACACCACGCCGAACCTCGTCTCTAACGAGTAAATTGCCGTGTAAATCCTCTAGTCTCTAATAATATATATCATAATGGCATTGCAACGAAGCACTTCTTAATACTAATTAGCAATGCTTTATTAATAATCGCCAACGGTACAATCATGTAATTCTCAAAGGTGTACAACCAACTAAGCGAGGTATTACATGCTCGACTTGCTTCGAGTTGTACATACAATACAAGTACCATCTTGTTACTTTAAAACAAGAATTAACTTCTCCGACCAGGAGTAGTTTCGAGACCACACCGCATACAACTGGTCCAACTTAACAACTTTAACCTTCCATCTGTATCAACTTACTCATACTCCGCTTAATCTCAGCAAAATGTCTCTCAGATTTTTCTTACGGTCTACGTAATATCGTAATATCTTTTGCGAGAGAGAGAGGGACAGGGAGAGAGATGTGCAAGGGCAAGGCGTGAAATGGAATAGCGCGATGAAAATGCCGGGCGTAGAGGAATCACGTTCACGTACGTATCTCTCAGGGAAATGGATTCGACTTCGGGTCAGGTCACATGGCACGCTGGTACCGCGGCAGTGTAGCGCGGAAGATGTAGCGCGTGTAGCGCACTGCTATCAGCCAACAGTCTTCAATTCGCTCTTAAAGGTTGATGCGTTCAACTATAGTTCCAGATATACTGCGTCCATGTTGTGTTACAGTTTCAATCCGGTAACAAAAGTACCATCACACCAGACTTGATTCAGTTTTAAATTCTCATGAATAAATTTGAATTATCACAGAGTTTTCCCTAAGCTTGTTGCTCCCCTCGTCATTGACGCGCCGTTGTGATGAGGATTACGCTGGCATTGCGATCACAGCGGCCTGCTTCCACGATTCCTTACTCTCTGGCTTGCACCAGCTTGCTGGAATCTCTTATACGGCGTCACCAGTCACTCTGTCATTCACGGCTCACTTGGTTCTCATGACTGCGTTCACCATTCCAACAGATTGACCCTCGCGAACCATCAATCCACATTCCACCCCCTTCAGTCTCCACCCCCTCCAGACAACAGCCACTAAGAGCCGAGACGATTGCTGCTACAAGAACAAGACAGCAGGGAAATTGCTTTCACATTCTTCATTCTTTATTATCTTGTGTTTTGAGATGAATTAGGAAAACATTCGAGCATCAAATGCTTGGTAGACAAGCGTCATATTTTCAGTTATTGGTTTTCCTCATGCACTGTGCGTGACTTGTGTTCGTGCGTAGTGTAACGCACCCTGAGTCAGACTTCTGACTTCGTACAAAGATGGCGGATATTCATCTCGTAATGCATTCATTTTCGACCCAGTTTTAGTCATTACTTGTTAATTGGTATGTGTAATACATTTACTTCATTCAAGTGTAATATCAATAATGTATATTATGTTGTATAGGCCAAGTTTTTGTAAAAACACTGCCACCGATACGGTTACCATTCAGAGACAACAATAACTACGAATGATTGATTATAAATTGAAAAATAACATCTTCGTGATAATATAAATAGTATATCGCGAGCAAAAAATATGTTCGGAATTGATTCTCATTACATATTTTACGCCATTTCTTTTTCTGCTGTTGGATTCTCGAAAGCCGGTAGGTTTGGTTTGTAATGGTGTCCAAGCTATAGGTAAAAATTTTCATTTTGTTAACAAAAAATGATATCAAGAGATCTAGATGATTATGAGTACAAAATTATTCAAAAGTAGTGAATAATTCACCAACTTTATACTCTTGATACCATGTGACCACAAAAACAAAGTTTGGATGCCGCTGGAAGTCAAATCCATGAGAATGTAGCCATCCAAGAAGCATAAAACGAAAGAACATAAAAAATATCCAAAAATATATTGTCAGAACTTCCGCCCTGATAGGAAGGGAGGCAATAAAGGCTAAAAATAAACTTGTAGTCAATCATAAATTGTGACGTACAATCAAAATGTCGGCCTTTTCTCTTCTCTGAAGCATGTTCGTCATCTAAAATGCAATGGCTGAGCATGGATTTGTGCTTAAAATTAACCAACATTGTAACCTGATAGCGTATGATCTTTGGTTTTGAAAAATGAGAATCTTGACCAAAGTTTGGACCCCCTTAGAAGCCAACCCCACCGGCTTTCGAACATCCAATAAGCAGAAATGGAAAGAACTTGACAAAATAATGTTAAAGAAATCATTTTCCAACCTTCCGCCCAGATAGGGGGGGGGGGGTATATTTTGGCTCAAAGCACATTACTTTGAATCAATCATTATACTTTAATCAATGTTTCAAGTTCTTGATCACTTTGTATACTGATGTCACTTATTTGTTCTAATCCTTTTAAATCGGTTTGGCTTAATCTTGGGATTACAGCTAAACCTCCCCGAGAGCTAAACCCATTTTAAACTGACGCAAGCTGATTTGTATTGTAAGTTGAAGGAAAGCCAAGGAAATAGATTCTTTTCAGCTGAAAGCTCACGCTTCATTACGTTATCATATCGAGCCATATCATATCGACCTGTCATATCGACCTATATAGAGCATCATGTTATATATCTAGCTTGTATCGTATAAGCGCTGACGCTGAAAGAGTTGATAGATTAGTATGATTAAACTGGAAGTAGAGTGCAATAAACTATAGAAATATTAAATTACGCTATCAGCCAATTTCTGAAACCCCGTATTAGCTTCTTTTGCTAACGCTGTAATGCAATCTAGGCGATGCGCTTTATCAAATATTTTCGAGATATATCGCGTGTGATTGGAATATCGATCTAATTGAATCCAGAGGTTGTTTCTATATGATGAGCGATAGCGAAGAAAACCTTTCAGTGGGACTTTGAGGGACTTTATTTGTTTGTTTGTTTGATTGTTCGTTTTACTTTGCGCATTCTCAGTTGGTAAGGATAAACCGACACATTTGAAACATTTCCAGGCTTTTTCATTTTCTATAACTTCAAACTGTGTGGTTTTTGGTAAAAACCGGTCGATTAGATTTTAAGAAATTGTTAAAGGACATCATAACCCTGAAACTAGATTTTTATTAATAATTAGATCTCCTTAATCTCCTTAATTTTAGAGAAAACTAGAAATTCATTTTTTTCGCACCAGAGATTTCCCTGAAATTGTAAAATAAATATCGTCATCATTCGTTAAAATCCAGTTTCAGGATTGTGATGTCCTTTAGTGTGTAAATATCCATAAAAACATTGCAAGAAAGTGTGAATATCTTCATCGGATATCATCAAATGTTGAGATTTTCCAAGGACGGACATGTTTAGCAAATTTTATGCAAAAACGGTTCTCATTGTGTATAAATAATTGTGTATAACTGTATAATAATTATTTACATCCCATGCAAATATCTCCGATATCTTTCAACGCATATTTTGCGTTTTCTATCTCGATACATTTCATGTCGATAGCATATGCATCTTAATGGAATCTGTTTATTGCCAGCAAGTTGCAATCTTGTCAAGTAGTTCACAACAAACTTCTCTTTCTTCACCTCACGTAGACTTTAAGTCGGTTTGTGTGGAAACTCGCACCTGTGATCAGTCACGTGATTAACAAGTTCCGATCGTCCGTCTTTCGTATCTATTAGCGATAACGCTAAAGGGTTTCGACCCCCCGAACAAGGGGAGGCGCTGTGAACGTCATGTAGATCGTCATTGAATTACGGCACGCGTTTCTTTTCTTCATGTGCTTTGGAAAATACAATAATCACCGAGTGAATTCGTTCACCTAACAACAATTCTCCTACCCTCTCTCTCTCTATCTCTCTCTCTCTCTCTCTATCTCTCTCTCTCTTTCCGTCTTTCTCACACTATCAGAATTTCTTGAAATCACACATGAGAATCGGTAGGAAAAACAGGAAGGGATGGAATTATCCCGAAATCTAAATATGAAGCTGCAATGGGAGGTGGGTCCTCCCATCCCAGCCCCGCACGGTACTTTTAGAAAATGTATTATTTTAGGGTGTTTTGCGTGGTCTTGGGACTAGCTTGGTTGGCTTTCAATTTTCATACGTCATTACTTCTGGAACGCAGAGAAACTGAAGTACTGGTTGTTGGATTTCTTTTCAAGTAGGCCTATATAGTGATTATGATTATTGTTTGCTCAACGATCCCACCACCAGCTAGGTTATACGGGGGTACGAATGAGGAGGTGATTATGAAACTGTAAAGAGATGATTATTAAGTATCAATTCAAATATTTAAACATTTCAAAACAATAATTTAACGAGCTGTTAGATTTTGACCAAGGATGATGAAAATTTTGAAGTGTGACTTATATAACAATCTCAATTATCAGGTTTCATATGGAAATGAAATGATCGTCCAATGAATCCTCAACACATATCTTCTTCTGTTTAGGATAAGGAATATATCCACTTCGTCCTACTTCATTTTGAAAAATTTCCAGTATATTTCATGACTTCAATTCGGGGGAGGAAAGGGGGCAAGTGCACCCTCTTGTTTTTTGGCCCATGAGCACCCATGAACTCCCAGAATGGAATTATTGTGGAAATGATGAAGCTACTCTCAGTGGATTCTTAGTAAGCAAATAAGTCGGGTATTTGAGGTAAAACAGCTGAATTCACATGGTCGAGCAAGCAGATTTATTCATCAATATCTGATATTAATTTTGATGAAGGCTGAAACGTCTTCAAGTTTGGAGGCCTCATCAGTACGAATGTATCTCAAACAGCCTGCAGTACTTACTAGAACCGTAAGTTAGCTGTCCTAGTGTTCCCTAAACTGAATTCGTTTGTTTCATATGATCATTTCTTTGGTTTCAGGTAAGCCAATCAAAGCATCACTGCATGTTTGTAAGTATACCGTCTGTCCAACTCTAAAGTATAGCATAAGTACTTTGTAGACATGGTAATCACACAAATACTTGAAAACGTATTTCCAAATATATACGAGGCATTTTCCTTAACTCAGAAGCTGAATAAATAACAATTTGCTGGGAACTCAATAACAGGAGTGGTTTTGTCATTTTTCACTATTCTATCGTATTTTTTCAATTCACTATAACTATAATTGGGATATTTTTTCCACCAAAAAGTTGGGTATAAAATTTCCGTTGATATTTTTACCGGTATATTTCTTCCGGGAATATTTTTTCAGTGATTCATAGCAAACACAAAAATCACCATTATATTTGAATCGCTGTGGTATTTTTTGTGTTATATGATATTTCATGACGAGATTGTCTATACGAAACGCAGATACATCATCAAAAGCGCTAAATAAATAAATTTGGTGCAGCAAAATTATGTAAATGACAAAGTATTTTCAGTAATTTCGTTGGTAGACCACCATCTTCTTTCCTGGTACTAGTAAAAAAAATTATTATTACTCATAATCAATTTAATTTTAATTTAGACATTTTTACCAATTGCGCACGGATAAATAAGACCCTGTACATCTATACATTGTTGTGTCTGCTAAAACACATATAACACATACGCTCTGAGTTGTTACACCGGAGCACAGCTGTATATTGTTATTCTGTATTTAAAGAAAAGTAATGTTCCCTGTTCTTATATCACATTTGAATGAAAATGGCATTACGTTTGGAACGGTTCCAGTTTTGAAAAAGTTAAGTGTTCTTATTAGGAATTCTTGTCTTGTTCTAATATCACCGCAAGACAACGTATTGCCGGTGATTCATATTCATGTTATTCTATAATGTTTTCAAAATACTGAACATACATTTTAAATGCTATACAACTCATTTTTTCAGCATTATTCATTAAATCGTTCCAACATTTACATGTAGTCACAACATCTTCCGTACAGAAAAATGTTATTTTATTTATTATTTTTGTATTACATTTGTATGCAATTTGTACAGTATTGAATAAGTAGTGCCTTTAAGAATATAGTCAATTGAAACAACTCCCAGATTTTACGAGGCTAATAGTAGAATTGTTGTTTGGAAGAATTGCTTTCTTCTTCTGATTGCAATACATCACGTGATGGGAAAATCAATTTGACTTGACTTTTCTCTGTAAAAGTGAAAAAACAATGAATAGTGGCGTACCTATACCTTACAAAACACTTTTACAGTTCTTCGATGTCAATTGCTATTGCACTTTTCAGGGTATTTCGTAAGTATATAGGCTTACAAGTTCGTCACCATCTATTCGTTTTTGTATTTTGAATCTTGGATAATATAGCTGTCGACGCAATTCTTGCTAATTCCTAATGCAGACTCTCTCCAGAACTAAGAAACATGCGGGTGAATTGTTGGATCTTTCAGATTGAAGCTCAAATTATATTGCGAATCGGATTATTGAGATCTTCGACGTTTCTTTATTTGCCTAATGTACTACTTTTTCCGATCTGTGTGAAATATGTTCCTCAAATTAGACTTCAATGTAGACAAAAGAAATTATGTGGGAGAAAATTACGTTAACTTGTAACCTTGCTTTTCTGTTTTTATGCCTGGATGGAATTATATATACATATATAATTGAAATGAAACGTTGGATCTGTAGGGGTAGTGTAATTTGTACCGCAGTAATAGTACATTTTTATTTTTGATATATGACTGTTGCAAAGCTATGGAACATTGTTGCCTATTCATCGATACAATAGCTTTAATGCAAACTTAAAGTAAGCGATTTGGAGATAATAATTTCGTTAAAAAAAACCGTGACATAGAAATATTACCGTTTGTGTAATATGACGGAGTAGCTTGTATAGTTGAGAGAACACTTCACATTCTCTCGTTCATGGGTGTACGTGATTTCACAATGGTAAAATTTCAGTTTTTGAATAATTCCTGAAATTAATTGTTTTACCTGTTTTATTTTATCAACTTGATACACAACTTTCCGTGTGATGTATAAAACTCTCATAAAATATAACTGACGGATTTTTTTTTCCTGCAATGTTATCCTCACAGGAATTGATCAAATTTGATTATTTGACAAACAAAGAATGGCCGACCCATTGATACAAACCATATACGTCATTCATTCCCAAAAAGACAAAGTTACGAACCGTGAGAGTCAGTGGAGTATTCAATTAATGACAATACTCCAACACAGTTACGAGCGCTGGACTTATGTTTATCACTGATTCCAGCAAAACTGAAACTTTCTGCATTTGGGATTCGAAAAGTTGCCGTCAACTAATCGCTAATCCAGCATATCAAGGGAATCGAACTCAGTTCTCGGAGCACGAAGGGAAATTGATTTTGCGTTCAGTAATAGGAAATGAGGGCATTTGCTCACGTCCCATCGGCATTCGTTCTCCGCATCTAAGTCTCGATCTCGCAATACACTAACACTGACAGCTAGCTGCGTTACGGAACAATCAATGGCTAAATAATTGAAATAGATGATGAGCGTTTATTACTGACGAAAACAATATAAAGTAGAGTTTATTCACAAGACTCCTTTATTGTTAGACGAGGTACACATTCACAATTGTATTGAATCCTTAACAAAGGGTATATGTGTACTGTGGAAAGGTTCGTTAGTTGTTTCAGTCTGTTATGTTAAAATACACGGAATTTAATGATGCTTACAAAATACATCAACGTTACGTAACTTTTTTATCAAATTTATTTAACTCTATATAACTTTGTTTCAAGAAACACATCTGTTTACATCAATGTCTTCTGATGATTGGAATCACGGAAAGTTTAGTGATGATCAAGCATTTCTTAATCATTTCAAAACTTTTCCATAACTGGTTTAGTTGAAAGTTTTCGTCCATCCAATCAGGATCGGTTTGTTTCTGTGTAAAGAAATGTACCATGATCAATTAAAACTTGGATCACCCGAGAAGGCATTAAACAGCTGACAAGATCACATTACGTATAATTAAAATGAATGTGATCATAGTTATGTTTTAATACGTCAAGTAGGACTACTGAATGACTGAATGAATATATGAATTACAATTCTTCAATGAATATATTCCAATTTTTGTATTGAATAAAATTTTGAAATAAATATATTCAAATTTTTCTATTGAATTACAATTTTGTAGAAAATATATTCAATTTTTTTCTATTGACTCTTAACCGAAACTCATCCCAAAACTGTAGTAGCTCCTTGATTGAATTGAATCGACGCGGTGAATTCATTTTGAAGATCGAAGAACTATTCATAATATTAATTGAATACTAGAAAAACGACAGCATTTGCGTTGTAAGATGAGCAAGATTTTATAAGAAATGTTATGGAATTCTATATACACATTAATTTGAATCTATATATTCTTCATTCTCAATATATTCAAGGACAGTTTTCGAAATCTGTTCAATTTCAGTTATTTCCTGTTAATCAGAGGTTTAGTGAAATATAATACTATGTTGGTAGTTGGTACCCAATATGATCTGTAAAACCCGAATGTCATTGAAGCATTGCATGAGTATTAGACAGTTGTATTTGTGATCAGTGAGAAGAAATAATTGAATCCGAAGGAAAGATAGTCCTGTATTATAGATAACGATGGACGCAACTCTAACATGCAACTGGGGTTGGTTTACTGATTGGGCCTTGAGGCGATAGTATATAACAGTGGTTAAAGAAAGAAGTTTAAAATAGATATAACATCAGTGGCTCTTTTGTTGGAAATGGATCAATACAGTTACTGTAGAAAAGAGCATGTTTTTTGTGCATGCTCTTGGAAAGAACATACACGAGCTATTATAATGAAATGTTGGGTAGTTACATATAGTGTATGTATCGTTTAAATTCGTTTCGTATTCGTTTTTATCATCATTATATAGTGTATTTTCATCGTTTGTTTGTAATATCAGTTTTTCCAACAATTTTCTTTTGCTCTCGTCCACTTTTCCAACAAGATCTCTCCACTCTTCATCCCATCAACTTACAACAACTTCCCTTTCTCTCTGTTATTATTGCCATCTGCCAATCTTTGAATATCTATCGAAATTGAATTATTAATGCTAAGAGCATTTATATTAGAGTCGATGTAGCGAATTGTCAAATATTTAGGGGTCGCTTTTCAAGTTGATCGCTTTCAACATGAAAATTACGATTTAATAGAAAAACCTACATTTTGAAAGGCCATCACAACCCTGGGGCTAGATTGGAATGAATAATGGCGCTATTCTTTCCTTAATTTCAGATGAAATCAGAAATCATCATCAGAATTTCAGAGGTTATCAATAATTGATTTATCCTCCAGAGGCTGGGAGTCATGACGCATGCATTACCTGATTCTGTATCGAAACATAGACAGAATCGGGTAATACATACGTCATGATTCGGAAAGAAGGGTGGATCCTAGACGAGAATAAATAAATTAAAATTCGTAAAATCGAGATGGTGATTTCAATTTTCTTTTAAATTAGGAGGAAAACTAGTGTCATTACTGTAAAATCGTGTAAAATGGCCTCAATATTTGGAATCCGTACCGTTGGTACTCGAGTGGAATCTTTGTACAAACATCAAAGTCTGTGTGGTTAACTTTGTGAAAATATTCACACTTCTTCAGTTTTGCTGAGTGTACACTGCGTATAATCCAAGTCTATGACGTATAAGCTCCTCCTTAACGAGGAGTGAACGTGTTCTAATCAGGATCAGGAGTCTTAAGCCGACAATGTTAGTTCTTGCTTGTTGTCATAGTGTAATCATAGTTAGAGGTACTTGTACTTCGTTATAACGCGTTGTGCGTACGACCGACATCACTGGCAGCTGAGCCATGGTTTAATCATTTCCGAGGTATATGAAGTGACAGCTATACGTTGTGAACTGCGGACAGCATTTTTGTGTTAACGCTTTATGCTGTTTGGTCGTGATGAACACAAGCTACAATTTGTGTTATTGATTAAATGAATCGATGAATTGATGTATCAATATTGAAAAAAATCAACTATACCAATGTTATAATCAATACAAGAAGAATAGGAAATTAGAATAATTCAAGAATGATAAGATAACATATTTAGATAATAAGAAAATTCAAAATATAATAAGAAGATGGAGGATTTTTTCTTCCCAGTGTGAATGTCAGAAGTGTTAACTATCCCTGCAATTATTAACTCAAGTTTCATTGTTTGTTGAATGAGCTGTTATCTCATTTTAATTATTTTTTTGGGGTGGATTGCGTTTGTTCGATCGATCTTATCTTTCGTCCACAGGCTCAATTGGGAAGCAACGATCCTGTACCAAGTTTCGTTGTAAATATAGTGATATATATATATATAATATTTATATATATATATATTCTGCTTCACAAAGAAGTCTGAATTCATGCTTTGCAAACAAAAAATACTCCAATAACCTTATTGACCTGAAACCATTTTGATATACTCAATTTCACTTGAAAACAAATAGAAGCATGCAAAGAATTTCATCAGCGAACCTTCAGCGTACACTGAGACTGAAGCGTACTAAGAACTCGACTATTCAGTTACGTTACAAATAACGTAACGGTTACGATGAAGTACGACGTTAGCGTAACGAAGTGTCACAAGTCTTGGCAAAAACCCTTCTCGCGTACTTGTAAAATACATGGACAGTTTGATCAAATAACTATCAAAATAAATCAGATCCTTCGTATTACCTTACATCTTGAGTAACATTAAGAAACCTAATATTCTACTTCTAGAATAAAGTCATGATCAAGAGTAGAACTTTTAAAGTGACATTAAATTTCCGAGTTGATATTTCGTATCTTTATGGTTGACAAGAAATTGTCACGTATACGTGAAAGCCATCTTTGTCAGTCATAAAAAATTGTTGAAAGTTATGCCCAACATGCTGGAACACCTGAGTTCACAGGTTTCATGAAACTGTGAAAGTTATGGTTCATATCTCATAATTATATATTTATGGCTGTGCTTTATTGTCGATTGTATGGCTGTGTAATCTAAGGTTATGATGGTGCTGTTCAGACGTACACACGAATAATAGCCATTAATGTGATAGTTAAAAATATATATAGGCCTATATCCAAAATATTTCACACATGAATACTTACATTTCTTTATAACTCATAAAAAACATTCAATAAAAGAAAATCTTCAAAATTATGGGAAAAATTATGTTTTGTCTCTATTTGTTTCAACTTAAGATATGTTTAATTGTATTTCTTATGAGAATACTGTGGATGAGTTCTCCTCAGTTTGTCCAGCTTGAAGTGCAGGTGTATAAAGTTTGACAGATAAGCACGATGATAAGAAGCTTATCTCTGAAACATGCAAATCACTCGCTTTGCTTGCTTAATAACAGTTTCACATTAACCGACTTCTTTGTGAACAAACATGGCTGATGAAACTTTCACGTAGGTTAACGTGGCCGAACAAACTTACACTCAACCGCGCTTTTCTTGGCGGTTTAACGACCAAAGAGAAACACATTCAACGGATAGACAAACATTAGAAGCACACGATTTGCTTACACAGTAAACCAAAATACCGATTCTTCATCCCGAGTACACTTGCTGTCATATATAAGACATGTAAGATATAAGCTGAACAGATAAGATGAACATATGTACATATAAAGTACATACACATAAAAGGTTTTTCGCGAAAATAAATTTTGAATTCACTTGAAATATATTGCATGTTTTACCACGAATTTGTTCACAGACTGTGCGTTGAGTGCGTGCTTACATGGTGTGCGTTCAATTACGTCGGGATTCATTTTAATGTGGCTTGATCAAACATTTTATGAATCAATCATTAAAATTACGGCTTGTCAACTACTAGATTATTTTGCGCCCGACCAAAATAAGATCGATCGAGTCAACAGGAACAGGAAATTATATAAAAACAGGAAATTATAAGGTATTGAGAATAAAGATGGAGAAGGGTATCGAAAAAAAAAGAAAATATGGCAGACCTCCGGCATTGGTTTTGCTGACCGGTGTGAGCCAAACGCTTTATGATGCGTTCGACCGCATGCCGAAGAAAAATATTGAAAAAGATTTCAATTCCGAAACTTTGTGATCCATCAGATGAATAACAATATTGTATTTCTTAAAAACAAGGAAAATGATTCAACTGCTGTCTTGATACAGCTGTTACATTATATAATTACATTCTTTATACACTTGACTGTTTAATTTATCGGTTAGAAGTAAGAGATCAAAGAAAGCAAACGTTGGCGCAGTAATTAACGTTCAAGAGGATCATATAACAGAACATTGTTCTTGACGTATAAAACTGAATGAATTTAATTAAATTGTAACGAATTGTATTTTCTCAAGCCTCGACTTTCGTTCGTCTAAACTGTTTTTGATACACGAGTATACATAAGGTGTTGTGTGTTACACACCGTCCTTGTGAAAGGAGAAGAAAATAATTATGACTACCGTGCAACTGTTGTTAACTTGAATCAACAGTTTTATGATCAACGGGCCCGTTTGAGACGTCGAAGTAAGTAGAAGTGCCCCGAGGCAGTTTCATCATTACAACAGCTGGGCGCCAGACAAAAAGTAGGAGGAAGGAAGCGTCACACTCATTGACGAGAGTGTACAACAAAGGAAAGACTCCACTTCCTTTCTTTTAATCTTATTTCGCGTTATTTTCTTTACGTCTCTCCTTCATTCAGCACGTACTACACCTCCTATAGAGTCTTCTACTCGAATGTTTTCTTTATTTTCTGTGTCCAGACTCGATTGTGTTCATCCTATGGCTTATACGACTAACTTCTTCGACTCCAAATATCTAAAGCTCCAATTAAGTTTTCTACACCCCTCTCACCTCTCTCTCTCTCTCTCTCTCTCTCTCTCTTTCTTTCTTTCACGATCACGTGACCCTTCGATTCTTTGATCGTCTTGTTACAGGGAATAACACTCGACTTGGAGACAGCTTTGTTCAATTCAACTAGCTGATTAACGAAGTGTTTCTCTTACTTTAGGCAACGTTGCACTCGATACTAAAACATGCTGGTTATAAAGAACAGTGTGATGGATAAATATCGCTCAAAAACGTGAACTAAGAAATAGAGTGGAAACAGTTGATCAAACTTTTTCAACAAGCCACCACAATTAAGTATTTCGAAAATGTTATCAAGGCAATTAAGAAGGGAAAATGGTAGAAATCAGATGGAAGTATAATTTTCGTGGAAGTGCCGGGCGAAGAATGATATGAAGTAACATAAACGGTTGAACTAATTGAAGAAAGATAATACACTTTTCATCTTTGACAAAATTAAAACTGAAATTCACTCGGGGATAAAATATTATGTCGGTCATTTTTATTTACATTGAAAGTTGTATCTTGTGAAAGAAAAACGGACCTAACTTGTATCAATAATTTCGAATGCACTGGAAACGAAAAAGGTTAGTATAATCGTCCAATTTGGTAACTTATGATCATACAATAAACCGTCGAAAGATAGTATGAGAAAGTTGATTAGAAATATTGTCATTTTCACGTGCATGCTTGAGCTTGAACCTTTTGACGAGTAACGCATGCGCACAAATCAGACAGACAGACAAGGATTACACAGCAACTATGTGATTGATGCTCGATGTTGTTGTCTCGAAAGAAATCATCGAACATGTAAATGAAGAGAGGTAAATGTTTCTTAAATAATTCTCCGTTATAATAGCAATATTCTATGAAGGTAAAAATATGCGTGGAGGTGCCGGTTTTAACGACGTCTGTTAATTAACTATTTTTTAATGCACATTGCTATGAGAATGAGAGGAAACAAAACTTGAACGAGCTTCAAATCTTCAATAAGTCTTCTTATAAGTGATGTAACACATTGTTGTGATGAGTGAATAACAATTTCCTTCGAATTCACAAATTCAAATTCATGAATTTGAATCACAAAATTCAACTCTAACTGCCAAGTTCCAAGTTCCAAGTGTTCTTGTAACTTTTGTAGTCGCTATGTTATCCTGACAAACATCCTATTAGAACAAATGATGTATTTGATCTACTTGTAGTTCAATATGTTTTAATAATTTCAATACTACCTCTGTTTAATACAGTAAAATGTTATAAGTATTTACTACTGATTACAGAGTAGAATCTCAGTATTCTGGTTTTAAATTCATTCGAAGATTTCAAGACATTCTAAGTTGAGAGAATCACATATATTTACATAATCAAATATCCATTATTCTAATAATATCGTATCTACTAATCTTTTAAATAACTTCAAATAACTTTACCTTTAAATAAAATCGTGTAACAATGAGTATGTTGAGTACAAGTATAGAGAAATAATGAGGGTATATAAAAAGTAACGTAATGTTAGTACACTTAACGGACTTTTACGGACCGAATGCTTCCCACAATCCAGAAAAAAATCATTCTAAATCTCATATGTATCATTCACCGACGCTAATAGATCTTAATTATCTATATAGTTAAATCCAATATAAATTTAGAAAATCTTCATAGACTGCCAAGATAATGAGTAACATCTAACACCTTTTCTTTGTGTACGGCACCTCCACTCAGACAAGAAAAGTCCAACAGCTTTGAGCGAGTATTTACTTGTGAAAGTAGAGAGAAATAGGAATATAATACTAGTCGTTTAGAAGCGGTTTAGAGGAGAAACTTCAATAATTATATTACACAAAACAGTCGTTAATTGTTTCAACTTTGGTTCAAACTTCAACTCACAATCGAGAACAATCAAAACTTGATGATGAATGTATGAAAACCACACAACTTGACTGACTGCATGGCTGATATAAGGATATAAGGATAAGGGGAGATAGAAAATGTCATCAACTTCAACTTAATTACTCAACATCGCATTTAATTACAGTGAGAATAGATTGTATATGAGCTAACGATGTATGTCTATATGCAGGTGTAGAAGTAGGCTCAAATGCACTTGAATACTCTATAGACACTCATTATTAATCTAAAACTAAACGTTTACTGAGAACGATTTGTACAAACCATCTTGAAATTCTTGAAACTTTATATGTATTTGGATGTATATATATATATATATATATATATATATATATATATATATATATATATATATATATATATATATATATATATATATATATATATATATATATATATATAATTGGAAAACAAAGGATACGCTATAATAAACATGCAATTGTGCATTGTGCTGCAAGTATACGGGCATCCAAGAAACTTTCCAAGCGACTGTCCTTCTCCCTCTCGCCACTAACGAGCCGGTGGCTCGCACCTTGCCCTATAATATATTCCTTTTTCTTTTCAAACATGTACGGTTGTTCACTTATGAAACGTGTTAGAGTTTGAAACACAAATACGTCATTATCACTCAATACTTAATTAATAACTTAGACTATCCCAAAGTGTCCAATTGTTACTTCTTTGAATTTTCTGTAACTTCACTCTCTTATTTTTAGAACCAGGATACACCTGTATTAGCGTTGAGAACCGTTACGTTGCTCTAATATATACTGCAATGATACATTACGTGCATTATCATTGTTTTGACTCGTTTCTATTTCGGGAATATTCTGGAAATGAGGGTATACGGTTCGTGAGAAGTGAAGGGAGAGAGTGGGGGGAGAGTCCCATTATTTACACAGGAATGTCCGACGGCATTACTAGCATTCCTTCTTGGACCACATTTCAACTCATTGGCCACGAACCATACCGACCAAACTTACATTGCCAATATTAGATAATGAAAAGTAATGCAATTTTTATAAATATAATGATTACAGGAAAACGTGGACAGAAAATATGCTGACCAGCTATTTTTCGATTTGAATTGTATTTCTATACTATACGCTGTATACCAGGAAATCTAGAAACGGAAATACATCATTTCTAAGCACATTTTCCTGTATATAGTCGTGACAACAGTGTATTTTATTCTCACTTTTTGTCAATATGAATGGAAAGTGAAAACATATTTTCCAATCGAATAAGTTTGTTAAGTTAAAGCATGTTTTTAAGAGTAACTTATATCTTTTAAACCGTTTTATCACTTTTCCATGTGGCAGCTGACATGACCCAGGCTATGCAGACAGCTTATCAAGGCGGTGGAAGATATATTGGACATATATCCATCTCTCTCCCTCTCTCAATCTCCCCCTCTCTCCCTTTCTCTGGCTGGTAGGACCGAGATAACGGGTACGAACTCTGCTATCTTACAGCTTAGAGAATTACTTCAAATAGTCTTTTAAAGTAGCTTTACGCGCTGCGCAACGTTTTAAGCGGAATCAGCGGGATTTTTGTTGATCCAACCAATCAGAAGCCAGCGTCTTGCGTAATCGTTGTGCGTGTCGGAGATCACGTGACATTCAATTAATCATTGACTTTTAGAAACATTATAATCTGAAATGATAAGACAAGTAGGAGAACCGTCAGTTTGTCAACGTACAGTTGGTATGAATATCACACTTTCTCATGTCGCTTTCATAGTTGGCAGCACTGAAAAGAACAAGACTTCCCTTACGAGTTTCCTTACAAGTCAAACGATTGTTTCAAAAATATTAATTATTGTATTGAAGGAGAAAGAAGTTTGAAAGTTACAAATAATTTGGATTTCTATCTGTTTTACATTTTATTTTTTTTCGAATCTATATCGATGTTCATTCTTCAATAGTATTGACCTTTTCAAAATGGTTTCCATATTCTAATTTCAAACCCGAATGCAAACAGAACATAAATTTGATATAACAAACGTATTGTTCGTACGAATTTCATCGTCAACTGAATTTATTTATAGTGTAATCCTTCTTACACCCTATATGCAAAGATCGATCTGCATTTTCAGTTTTTCTACTAGTTTTATACAATTCGAACTACCTCTTACCGATAATATGATTATTATTGAAATTACGTACATTAGTGTTAATATACTTATGTCTTTCATAGCTTCCAACTCTTATTCACAGTTAATCAGATTAATTTCTTTCATATTATTCCTACTTCTATATGTGTATTAATTTTGTCTGAAAGACAGAAAGAGCGATATAAATGCGTATAGTTTTTGCTATCTGCGTTCTCCGTGTATGATATGTGGCCGTGGCCAACTAAACAATGAGATTGGGCGCGTGAAAGCCGAACAAAAGGCACTTCTGTCAGATTATTCCAAGCGAACTAAAACTAATCTCCAAGTAAACGGGCGGTACTAAATCTCTATACCCCTTTCTATAGTCGGGCTCATGGTGGCTTTGGTTTCCGAGGCAATAGTTCGGCCTCTGAGACGACACAACAGCTCTCGCTAACGAGCTCCCCCCCTGCCCCCTACCACCTCTCTCATCTCCACTATAACAATATCACACAAATGACCACACAGCCACCGGTCGAGCAGCCGACAACGGTAACAGAACAGATTATTGGTCAGTCATAAGACAGGGTTACCACCGCACATGTTCGACGGATTACAACGAAACGACGAGATTAAGATTGTTTCAGAATCAATATTACAGGATTTACTTCTCGACTAGGAACAGTAGGTGGCTTATCATGTGAATTTTACTCTATAAGTTGAGGCTGCAGCTAATTATAAATGTACATGCACAGTATAGCATGTACCTACATTTCCAATTACTTTCAAACATTGACAGTGAAATGAAAATAGAGGAGTAGCATAAGGTGATGATAATATTGGTGGAGGTGCCGGGTTCACATAGTATAGCATGTAGGCCTACATACATTTCAAATTAATTTCGAACAGTAACAGTGAAATGAAAATGGAAGCGTAGCATTAAGTGATGATAATTTTGGTGGAGGTGCCGGGTTTATGTTTGAGAAATATATTACCTTAACACTACCAGGAGAAAAACGATTAATATGTGAATATGTTGTATGGAGGACGCAATATGAATTCTATGCCTATTGTAGGATTGGTCTTAATCTAGTCACTAAAATAATCTTGTTGTCCTCATTAGTCGTAATCTTTTGATATGAAGATGAATATTTAGGAATACGTTTTCCAAGGCTCTTTAATACAAAGTGTAGGTAGCCTGACAGTTGGTGAATACAATTATCATGGGTAACGGTGCTGATTCTCAACTGCTACTTGGAGCGTTTCCCATGTTGGCAATTCCGACACTAAAGATAATGAATTGGGAGCACTTCGGTTATGTGAATAAGATTCATTCATTTCATGCAAATTCACTAATTTAAGCCTCACTTCTCGCTCTTTCACGTATAACAGGTCAAGACAAGTGCTGATAAAACCGAATAGATTGAATACTAAACGAGGGTCAAGTAAAAAGTTGTCACTATACTGTTTCATTCAGTTCTCATTACCATGTATATACGCACGTGGCTTTGTTTCGAGATCCCTGGTTTTAATGTCTGATATCACAAGGGTTTATAAGAGTTTCGCTTGCAATCACTAACATTTCTATTTGAAGTGTGTAATCCTGTGCAGTGGTTTCAATTGCTGGTAATTGCCACAGGGCTTGCACGAGATAATTAAGTACTGCATACGGTTAACGGTTATAACCGGCCAGCAAAGGGGATACACAATCCAGTACACAGGCACACAGCTAGCACACAAAGCTTAACGCGTACGAAATCGGATGAAAATGTAAATTTGTCCGCGCCAGCTTTTTTGCCTTTATTGTTTTTTATGTGTAAAAATCCTGTCTAAACATATATGAATGGTCGATCATTAGTCTAAACAGCGACAGACATTTGAGCGTTTTATGTGCTTTACAGAATAATTTGTCAATTCCATTTTCAAGCTTGATCACTATTGCAGTAGTCATTTTGATGAACAAAAATAATGGAGTATTAGTTTAAAACTAGATCAGTCATTACGAGATAAAAACCAACTGAGATTTCTGTATCTCTATCGATGTAGACTAGATCGATAATGAAAGTTCACGGTAGACATCGTATAGTTTAATGTTTTTATTTCATTACTATATCAGGTCAATCTATTCTTCGACATCACGTACAGAAACTGAGAAAACTTTTCACATTTTGTGTGATGCTATCAAACGGGACGGGGCTAGTTTATTCAAATTATCTATTCCATCCCTTATGCAAATTGAAATCAAAGTTAAGAAAAACAATACAGCATTTTCACTTATTTTACCAAAGCAGATTTCACGGCTAAAAATAGCAGAAATTGCAAATCTAATTGCGAATAGCCACGCCTAAAAGTTACAAAAGTTTCTGAGCGAAGAAACGGTTTTCATATTTTGAGTTTCGTTGGCGTGCTCGGGTGATTGAAGTAGACAACAAGCAAGAAGGAAGGAAGAAAACAAGAGCCTAGATCACTTTGCATCCACTTCCCTTACCAATGCGAGTAATTTAATTTTATTCCCCCTTCTTGCGGTGAAATAGGTTCCCGCACCCTTAACAATATTCTCCCTGATTGTTTTCAGGAGGAGCCGATATTGAGCTCGTTTTGGGGACGAATCTGTATGTCCACATATTACAGCGGTTAAACTTGCCATGTTACGTCTAAGAAGATAAAACTGCAACAACTCTACTTTATAAACTCGTAGTCGAGAGCTTTGCATATACATCTATTGTACAGAAGACTGTTTTGAGGATAAAGCCAGCTTGTTGGAAGATAAATCCACAAAATACTTACTGCGCTCGAATGTTGGACACAGAAAAGGTTCTGGAAAAAATACACTGAATCTATATACATTGTAAACTAAGAAAACGCAATATGTGGTTGAATTTCAGGCTAACACAGAATTTTAGTAACAAATCAGTGCGTGTCGCTTCTTTGCAGAATGTAAAAGTTTCAATGTATTGTCGAAATGGCCTTTTGAGACAGCCCAATAGTGAACATAATAATGAAGTTTTAGGTGTGACGTTAAATACGTTTGGTTTAGGCTGGTTATGGTAGCTTGATTAGGCTAAATAAGGTTGATTCAGGTCAATTTGAGCAACATCATCAAGGCCATGCAGCGTAGTTTTCATCACAGAAATATTATTCGTCAAAAGTGCATCTGCTCGATGTAGCTAGTAGAGCATCTATATGTTAGACGCTTCCACTCAATCTCAACCTACAACGTCGTGCTTTTATAAACGCAATATATATTCTCAAGTGGATATTCGAAGAGACGTGCCACTAAGTTACAACATGCAACGTTGACGCCGATACATGCACACGCCAGCTGAAAAACCCCAATATTCAATATAAATAATAATTCCCAAACCTTCTACTATACGCTCAGTCAATCTCCACGCTTGAGCGTATCTTAAAGCGTCTAAAGTGGTTCTAGTCCCGGTGACTGGGCCTGACAAAGTCTGCCAGCTTAAGTCCTGCTGCATGGCTGCCGGATAGTGTGGCATGGTATGGTCTGGATTTGCATGCTCAATTGGTAGAAGGGGCAAATCTCATAACCCACATTACACTAACGCTCGGTTGTGACCGCACAAGCTTGAGAGGCGAGAGCAACTTTGTCGATAATACCAGCTTCTTAATGGAACCGCAACATCATCAATATTATCAATTATGAGCTAATTAGAGAATAATCCATTTTGTAGGAATGTCGTGGGAAGCTGGCATCACGAAATTCAAGATCAATTAAATAGTATTCTGTGATATTACATACAGGCAATAACGGTACCAACTCCATGTTATTTGCTTCAATCTTGCTCTACTTCGTAGCATCCACTAAAGTTGACGGAGCGACACACCCTATCGGCAGTGTTAATGCATGAGGGTGACGGTCAATTGGGAGTATACGTAACTGTACTCGTTTTAGTTAACAATTCTAGCTCATTGTGTGGTATTACAATAGAACTCATATTCACAATAATGACTTCTGTTTGCTGTACTAAAATATCGCAAATAATTGAAAGTATTCATTCGATTTTACGAATAACACTTGTAATTAAAACGAAACACTGCCATTGAAATGAGAATTACTGTTGAATAATAACACTCGTTAACTTCTATATGTTTTTGCTGTTGACGTTCGAAATTTCGTGAGCCTTGACTACGACGTCGCTACGACGTCACTACGACTGATGTGTATAGGCGTGTTGGTGTGTCGAGAATGAACTTACGGGAAGAGGATTTTGCACACGCAGTGCACGTTTATCCTGTGTTTAGCCTCCCTCAGGACCCAGTGGGAACACGGGGACCAATGACAGGAACAGGAAAGGCGAGGGGAATAGATTGATGTCAATTCAGCAACCTATCAACAAACAACTTCCTCAGATGACGACATTCAGGTAGACATGGAAACTAAATGGAAATTCAAAGGAATTAAAAAGATGAGATAGCGTCAAGGGAGAGTAGTTTGATGAATTTATAGGAGTTTCATCTCAGCATTGGCTTATTTTTTATTTCCTCGCTCCAAAGACCA
This sequence comes from Brachyptera putata, assembly GCA_907164805.1. NCBI lineage: Eukaryota > Metazoa > Arthropoda > Insecta > Plecoptera > Taeniopterygidae > Brachyptera > Brachyptera putata. The sequence goes on along the minus strand of OU015464.1, from coordinate 8,564,096 downwards.
TACATCAACCAATTACCTCGTTAAAATATACGACCGAAGGTTGTAACTTAATTGCCATTTTTCGAAAAAATCTAATTTCATATTTCAAATTGAAGATCTTTGTGGACAATTTGCTCACAATTGTTTGCGAGAATTTTCTCAAATTGTGATTGAATAGTTTTATCAATGATTAATTGTTAAACTTGATTTAAGATGAGTATTGAAACATTTTTAAATATCAACATTGAAGTTTTTAAACTTGAAAAAAGCTGAATGTAGACTTGGATTAAAAATTGAAACTGAAAATGGTAGACGAATCTTTTCTTCAAGTAGTAGCTGCCTCCTCTTAAAACAGAATGACGAGGCTTTGTTAATGTATTGCCTAATGTCAAGCACACTGCAAGGACATGAGCTAGAGACATAAATGGAATAGCTAGAGTGAAGAACGAATATTGTAATAAAAAGCCAGAAAGGTCTGTCTTACAATTCCTTAACAATCCACTCGATTTATCATTATTATTAGCATCGTGACGTCCTGGCTGTTAATGCGTTTCTTAGTGCTTGAATCCATCTTGAGCACATCAAGCACGGAGAAGGAAATTAAGCATTTCAAGCATTCTTCGTTGGCTATTGGGAATGAAGCGTGCGAAACTGAGACGAGTCCGTACTTGATGCTCGGTATTCAAAATGCAATTAGAGGAGAATGGAAAAAACCTAATACAATCTTAATTAGATTTTGCGAGGAAATTATTTCAGTTAATGTCATTTTATTCGAGAACAAAAGCCCTGGTTTCAATAATGAGAAGATTTAATATCTCTACATTTTCGTGACAAATTAGTACAAATTACAAACAATATCTTAAGTAATTGAAATGAATCTATAACACTTCTACGATTATTTCCAGAGTACTAGAGAGCTCGAGTGCCTTCGGATTCAGAGTATAAATACTATATCCAAACTTAAAGTAATTGTTGTATATCATTGAAATATTGCAATTTAGAACGTGGATGGAAAAGTTCGCTTAGAAGTTTCGCTAATTAGTTGAAGCCAAGTTGTATAATGTTCTGTTGTATTCCGTATCTCGGTTGAAAACAAAAGAGCTGGAATAACATCTGAAGAATGGCGAAGTAAAAGACAGCTGCTGGGTGTATAAATAGTTGAACAATCGCCATTAGATTATTAATGGCATAAATCAGGTGACGTCACTCCATTGTTATACCATCGTTGCAGTGATCTATTGATGAGTTTTACTAAAAAGATCAATGCACGAAGAATAAGGGTAGTTGTTTTCTTGTTTTATTTTAAAGAGTGCACTTTATTGGATGTGTGATCAACTGGAATTATGGAATTGTACCCACACTCGCTATAAAATACTACATTATTTTGTTTCGCAAACTACCACGGTTTCCGTGTGCACAGAAGGGAGTATATATATAGTTCGGCTAGAACGCGTATAACATACAGATTATTTCATTGGTCATAAGAAAGTAAATCTGAAGTATAAACAGACAAGTCTCCGATTGGTTGAAGTGCTACAACTTACAAAAGTTAGGCCTAACGAACTTCTTTCACCTAAATCACGTGATTATTCTCGAAGATAAACTAATCGATCAATCGATTCGATTCAACTCGAAACTTGACCATCGAGTGCAATCGTTTGGCTACATCGCTGTTGGAAGGAATCATTCTAATGGCAGGTGAAATAAATAAAGAGCTTTTCTTCACGTTTTCCTCGTTCGTTTCTTTCTCAGGAAGTTGAATGAGAGAGAGAAATAGAAAAAGAAAGAGATACACAGAGAGAGAGAGAGAGAGAGAGAGAGAGAGAGAGACTGATTCTCTCGAGTCCAAGTATAAGAGAGGAAAAATATAAAGGAACGCTGGACCAGCAGTCATGGAATTGATGAAGTCTTGATCAATCATTTTATTCAAGCAATACTATAAATGTGCACTGGACGTCTTTATTATATAATCAATCAATCTAATGGCCGATACTGAAATGAACAGAATTGAGTCCAATATTAGGAAATTAATTTCTAATAGTGGGCTTGAAGTGGATAGCCAGGAGTGTTTGTGTAGCGGACCTGAAAAATAATTATGGATTTTCTATACATTACCAACTAGGGGTAATACCGTATAAGTTTCTTGTAAGATGAGAGGAAAAAGTACCAAATAAAAAGAATCTCGACAACGACTTGATTAATTCTTCTACTAAAAATTTGTGAGAATACAAACTAAAAATATATTTGAATCTTTCTTTTTTTCAAGAGAATTGAAATTTAAACATTTTCAGCACTGGTTTCTTCGATACTCTCAAAAATGTCAAACCGATTTCCTCAAAACTTATATACTGGTTGTTCTGTGGTATCGTTCTAATGTTAGGGCAAAGTTTCAAGTTAATTGGTTGCTCATTTTGACTTTTGGAGCCTCACAAAAAGGACACAACAAATGCACAAAAAAGAACAACTTTTTTCCAGTGTGTGTGTAAACGAGTTTTCGGTTACACTCATCTAACAAAGTCACCCGACCGAACTACTGTTACTACCTTCTACGAACACCTTTTTAGATATTGAAGGAAAACGGTTAACTAGTCAACGAATATATAGAAGATGCTTACATCACAATAAACACTATTAATGAAGTCTTAAGTAGCTTAAAATCATTGCAGTCTATCAGTAGTTTTTACAACTAAATTTTTACTTGTTTTTGTCCTGAACCCTGAACCATGCTTATACCTTCTCAACTTTCTGATCACATCCCTACAATTAATTTAATGTGAGAATTGCAAAGAATGCTTGTTCTCTCTCTCTCTAAAGGCAGACGAGCAATTATCAGAGTGCTCCGTCTTATAGCAAAAACATCATCTAGACATTTATAATATATAAAAACAACTTATCGTCTCTCTAGCTATAGCCATATTGCGTGTTATTGCTAGATTCAAGAAGAAGAAAGGTAATTATCCAGCAATGTTTATGCAAAAGCTTGGATTAACGAAGCTTATTTAAGATACGGATTAAAGCGGCCAAGATTAGTGTGCTTATTAGCAAATTGAAACAGAAAGAAGCAAAGCTGAGTCAGTCTAGTATAGCATGCACATTACATGATCGACTCCAGTGTCTTATAGGACGTGATTTGTGATGAGCCCATGGCTACTTCCGACTCTCTAACCTATTGTAGACCCATATTTAACGCTTCAACTTTCACGCGCCAAGCTTTAACGAAGCTTGTTTTTGAATTCTTGAAATGAGTAGCGTCAATACCACGTTAAATGCCAAGGTATAAATGTGGGTTGAATGCGTGGGTATATAATTCCACGTTTTGTGTATTGACAAAACTTGAGTATCAACTTTAATAATGGCGCACGTTTATTTGACACTCTTGATGATTATGAATTTATAAATACAGATTGATTTCCTATGAGATGAAGTTAATAGAATTTTATTTCAAAGCGCGTGCTTGTGAGAGTGGCAGTTGAAAGTATCAATGTAGTGATAAATGTTGGAAAGGTAAAAATAAAAAATACTTCAGAATGATATTTCACAATATAATTCAGAAATAATACAAAAAATGTCAATCTGGCAATGTTCAGATTTGTAATTTTTTCGAATCCAAAATCATATTTGGTTCAAAACTTATCAATGTGTTGCGGTCATTCACTGGGGAGCTTGAAATGTAAGCACATATTGTATATAATTGACGCATTTTGACCGATATTGTAACATAACAAGATTTCAAATGTTTTGAAAACTTCTTTTTTGCAATTGTCATTATATTCATGCTGTCCAAACATGAGCATATTGGTATGGAGCAATTTAATTGTAATTTTATTGTGATTGTGGTCACTCCAACCATAGGGGAAATCAGTTTCATGTCAACATAGCATGTCAATCCTTGGGTATATCTTCACTATTAACTGGACTTATAAAGAATCGATTGGACCAACTGATTATCAGTATAAAAGTTGATTATTAGTCAAAGAACGAAAATAACATTTGTAACAAATGGTGATAACAAGTTAATCCGCAAATTATTGTTAAAACCACCAATTATCTACTGGTACAACTGGACCTAAGAAATGAGATTTGGTAACATTCACCATCAAATTAGATTATGTGTCAGTTTTACTTTGTTACTGCAGTTTCACCGGAGTCGATAAAGTAGTAAACGGCAGGTAGATCTGGTTTATCCACAATGGTTTCACCCAGACTTGTGGTAGCGTGGGTTGAACATGCAATGTGACGAGTATTTTACATTTCGTCAGACCGCAATAGATGGTTTCTGGCAATATCATGTAGAACTGTTCAGTGTTTCGAGCTAGTCGAGAATGTTTGACATTCTTCGGATTATTTCTTTGAGAATCGAGTTTTATGCCACTTCCATGCGTTGTTTCAAACACCCCGAAGGCTTTGAAAAATAACATTTTACACGGGGCAATATTTTTCATATAAAGATTATAGTCCTTTGCACGCTGTGTGATGTCTCTATACTGGCGTTTTACGTCTCTACTTTGTAGTTATATTATTGTGAAGATAACATTTGAATTCATTTGTTTATTCATGTATCATTTTTCTGTATACTAGGCCCTACATGAGTGTGAAGCATAATATTTTATGGTTATGTAGATGAGTTGAAGATGAAACAATTATTTTAAAAAATAAAATAAAAGTTGAAATGAATAAATGAACAGGAAGATAAATGAATACATGAATACATAAATACATTAATAAGTTGATGGATACATAAAAACTTTGTGGATATCATAAACCTTGTGAATATATATGTAAACGTTCTTGTTTTGTCGATCATGAGGTACTCAGTTATTCAATTCAATTAACAAATCGTGTTATATTTTCTATAGTAATTAATTAATATAAGTTCCAAGTTATAAAAAAATCATATTCTCACTGAAACATAATAATACAAATAGTAAGAGGTAAATGTAACAAAAGCAAATTTTCAAAATAACATCGAAATCTTGGTATACAATCATTGTTTCCCAAGTAGAGCAAAGGATGAATTAGACCGTTTCTTAGCGGCACCTCTCTTTTTTAAGACTGCTTCTAATACACTCTGTCCGTAGTTGATTCTTATACACGTCAGTGATATTTCAATATCACGCCATAAACTTACCCTATCACTAACCTGGCGCCTCCACCAAAACTTCAAGAGTCACGGATGATGATTTATGAACAGAATATAATGTTGTAATAACAGCTCGATAATATGCGGCGCTATTATTAGGTCGGTGGTTTTGTCACCAAATATTAATAATTATGTATATACCATTTAAATTGAAAATAATAGCATTTGATACCAGAACTACGCTGTTGGTGACCATATTTCGCCACACATAAAAGTATTTCAATTTCCACAAAGCTCAGAACACATTATAAGTATTGACCAATTGTGTTATGTATCTGGACATTATCAACTTTGGTATTACGAATGTTAATATTTTCCGTTTTTTCAAAAAATTAGTATAATATTGATAGAGGTCATAATGTAATGAAAAAAAGACGCATTACAAGTTGATAAATACTCAAATCTTACTTAAATGATAGATGGATACTCGAATCAATATGCAAATATTATTAAATGAATATCGAAGATTTCAAACTTGATTTTTTATCTAAATATAAAATTAGAAATAGAATAAATGACTTTGGTAATGTAAACGTTGTTCTTTCAATATTAGGCCTATGTCGTTCTTACATTGTTATACAACAGAAAGGTAATAATTCATGCGCTTGAAAGTATTGATAATAATTGCAAGAATTGATTGTTAAAATGTCAGGTATGGTTAGTGTTAATATACGTTGGTATTTACTTCTCTTAGTTGCTGCGACATTTGTCTGCAACATGTATGTTGGCGTCAATGCGAATTCATATTAGGTTATCTCAAACAATACTTTCTCAGTGTCCTCGGGAAAACTAATATTGATTCAAGATACGGAAATACTGACACTTCCAACATAATTTTCAGTCGTTTCTTATACCTCTACAGTAGTTTTAAATTCTGTGAAATGCATTCTCATTTATCAATGTATTTTGTAAATAAGTACTGGCATGAAAAAAGTCTGAGAATGTTAATGTTATTTTTTCGAATCATTGAATAATTCGCTCAGGTTTTTCACGTCAGTTTTCCCATAATTATATTTATACAACATGCATACACAGCATGTCTAGACTCTTCGGTGTATTTTATTTTCTCTATGTTTCGACAAAAAAAGAAAAATAATGTAGAAATCCCAGATAATATCTGAGCTAGGAAATAATTGCACGTATAATCATACATACATACATACATATATATATACTTGACTAAACTTCAATTCTGTGTAGAAATAATGACTTTCTTATCTTGTATTATATGGGAATATGAATATAAATATCTTGGTGTTCCATTACTATGATTACGAATAAATGAAAATGAACACATCCAAGTTATCATATAGTAAATTCATCAATAAAATTAAAGTATTCTGAATACGTCATCCAGTGATTTATTGCTTTTACTGATACATCTTGTGATCTCTCTCTCTCGCTCTTTTTTCTAAGTTATCGTCATCATGAACCACGTCCTCGTCCCCCAATCTTCTCATTTTGATCTTTCAACATTATCAACTCCCGACACGATCTTCCACTTGTTATTTATTAAATACCTGGCTGTAAAATCATCGTATGTCGAATTTCCCAACTCGGACGAGTTCAACGATTGGCTGAGAGTTTTCCAAGTCGGGTCATTTCCTCTCAAGGTTTCACCTCTCCTTTCCTCCTGCCGCATCACGGCTGGCGTGGCTCTCAGGCGATCCAGTCAACTTTGCTCAGCTCAGACCATATTAGACGCTAAAACACAGGAAATTGGCCGTTGTTCATGAATAAGTTGACAGAAATCACAGTTAGAAGTGAGCGAATAATAAACGTATAAGACCTTAATTTTATGCACATTTATAATCTTCTTTGAGTAAGCACGAATTAATTCCAAGTCAATTAAATATTCATATTAGAATGGTTACTTTTGTTTCAATACCAATGTTTGAACATCAAATTATTTAATGGTATTTGGCTTCAATTCATTTATTTCAATCATATCCCGATAACCATTCATTGATAATCAGTAAACGTTGCTGAAAACTGTTTGTTCTCATGACAGATCTCGATTTCGTTACAATTGGTGTCTTTGGTGGGATAATGTTTTTGTACCTTACACATCCCACAATATTACAATACTATAATATTTCACAATAATAATTAATGTGCAATCACATAATTTATTATTTTTTGCCTAGCTACAGTTTCTCATTTCACCTCCGCAGAAGAACACATTTGTTTCTGATTTGGTTTGCCAACCATAAACTATATTGCATTCGTTATTGAAACTTTTTTGCTCTTATGAAATTGAACCCTTACTGTTTTTAATGTAAGAGTAAAAACATATTCAGTAATTATTCAGTAGCAAAACTTGACTTGAATGGATTAATCTGTATTTTTATTTCAAAATGTTCTGTCACACCTTTTTGCTCAGGTTGGTAATCACGTGTGGTATTCGTGTATATTTTGTGTTCAATTTATAGCAACCGAATATGCTGATTCTATACAAATTAATCTTCACATAAACAGAATATTTATATTATTCATGACATATGAATAGTTAGTATTTCAAGTGTCAGTGCCAATACAAAAGAAACAGAGGAAAAGTGAATCTGATAGCACCAAGCTCTTTGTAACCTAAAAATATTATTAATATGAAATAATAACGCAACTCCGTACCATTTACTTCCGTTCTCATCAAGTTACAGAGTCACGATATATCACAGAGGACAAAGCTCAGACCTCGGAGAAATCATATTCAAAAATCTGATATATTAATACACTAGTATCATTTCTTTTGAGAACAGAATATTAAACTTTTCATCAAAGTCATCGCAAGCAAGGAAGAAATCATAAATATAAGCTTTCGTTTAGAAAAATGTCAACTATGAATGCTGAGATGAAGATAATATAAGCATCAAGGGTCAAAGAAAAGCAGAGATAGAATCGGTTTTATAAATAGAATACATTAAAGATGGAAGATTTTTTTACAGACAAAAGAAGTTGATTGTGTTTGTTGTCATTCGTCGTCTCGTCTCCACATAATATTTTCATATTACATCAAACATGGCTTTCAAAGTGATTTGACGGACGAATAATATTGGTCTATAAGTACTTTTGTACGACGAATAAATTGTACATAATATAATAACGCATATCGCCTTCACCAGTATTATCTTTGCTCTCACTGTTCATTAACAGAAGCGATTCCGATTTACCGACTATGATAATAAGTCGTCAGAAGTATGAATTTGTATTCTGATATTAACTTACTTCATAATGCAAGTCCATAAAAGTTTGTTACTTCTCAAATGATCTCATTATTATTTTCTTCGTTACTCCAGTATTTCTTAACGTCGTAATAAGCTCCATTATTAATACTCTTAGCAAGTTGATTCAACATACATTTAGAAAAGTAACAATTGCTTTAATGCTTTCTTCATACACCATTAACATCACTCTGTCTCCTACCAATAGGATACTTTAGCTCATTATCTCCATGCTCTAGCAGTATAGGTAACTTCATTATACACTGCCTTGTCTATTGTTGGTTCTTTCAGTTCGTCGGATGACATTTATAACTCGAAGTGATTAATGCGCTTCATTCATCAGTGTTGTCACGAGGTAATCAATCCATATCACTCATCCACCTCATTCAATACTACCAACGTACTCAATAGGACTAGAAAATTTCAAACAGTCTCATTCGATCATTTTGAATCAGATTGTACTGTCTCGATAGTTTACGGTTTTTTAAATTAAAATTAGTCGATTATTAAACTAGGAACATTATTTCATAAATGGTAAAACTTTAGGGCCTATTTTATGCAGATATTGTTTTCAATATTTAAAAAAAATGTGAACAGTTATGAAGGTGTTCAACGCCACAAATCATGATTATTTGAGTACCAGAAGAGCGTCTACACACATGCTCATCACTTATACTTATTACTTAGCGTACAATTATGCAAATGAGACCAAATATAGAGGCCTACACATGATGAATCACGGAATTAAGAATACAAAACTAAACTAAATGAACTAAAACATACAGAAATGTACACATTCAACGCCACAACATTTCGATCAATTCACAGTAACAACTGAGAAAAATTGATATTCGAGAAAATTTTCAAGACCTAATTTCTAATCTGCGGAGAAGAAATTGAAAATGTTCTGCTGTCGAGTGAAAGTGCTTTTTGACGTATTGCATTCAACGTATAATATCAAGTATAAAGGAGGTGAAATATGACATGACTTATGAGCTAATTTAAACATCATTTATCGAACTAATTATTCATGTTATTCATGAATAATGACGTCAGTAGTCGACTTGTTCGTTGATTGTTGAATTATTTAGTACAAAACTTTTATATCACGTACTGCGAATGAACTTTGCTATCAAAGTGTCATGCTAGGTATGTAGGCCTACTGTGAGCTTAAGTACATTTATCGTTTCGTCAAGAGAGCAGCTAGTCGGGTTTGAGTTTTGCGGGACTAAAATGTATAAGAAAGGTATAATGAAATCTAAAATTGCCACTTAAATGAAGCCATTCCGTATTATATAGCTTTTCTAGTCTAAATTGAGCTCATTTCCGTTTCTTTGAGAAAATGAGCATTGTTTTTTTTCTTAAGTGGCTATTTTAAAAGATTCAAACGACCAAGAATAGTACATTTCAATCTTAGAATAATGCGCTGGGAATATGGATGGGTAGTCTTTATGATTATGGCAAAGATTCATTTTAGATTACGTTTTACTTCAATTGTTTGAGGTTTCTTTTAGAAATAAATGGTCTGTATGGTTTAATACAATGATTTACTGTATTTTACGTACTAATAGTTGTCTTCGCTCCATTCTGATTCACTGACCGTACATTACTGCTTTATACAGTACATTGTTTAGTAATAAAAGTGCTGTACGTACCGGTATAACACAAATACATAAATGCACGCTCCAAGTTGTGACCTGTCGGATTCTCAATAGTAATTCCTTTTCAACCGAACTGTAGTGCATTATCTGATTCATTGGTTCAAACTTTGAATATCGCCAATGTGATACAAAGTGTAACAAGTAGGGCATGTGCGATGATCCGATGTTCACTTCGGCCACTGTGGTAAACCATCAAAGTGACCGGATATTGTGAGATGATGAAACAACTCATTGTGTACAAAATGTTTTTGTCACAAAAAGAACAAATGCTTTATGTATTGATGTCATGAGAAACGTATGAGTTGATATGATAGTTTCTAAGTGAAATTGTATAGATTTCTCTCTCTCTCTCTCTCTCTCTCTCTCTCTCTCTCTCTCTCTCTCTATCTTCATCTCTCTCTTGTTCTCTTTCTTTCTTTCTCTATCTCGTATTGGTGCGATCATGCCTTGTTTTTATATACTGCGAATTTGAGGGAGAGAGAGAGAGAGAGAGAGAGAGAGAGAAAGAGAGAGAGAAAGAAAGAGAGTGGAAGTAAGATTCACTGTTAGGTTTTTGCATAAGTTTGTCGTAAGTTCCTGGAAGAATAGAAGAAGCTGTAAGTTATATTGTGTGTTGAAAGAAGACTTGACTCGACCGCGTAAGAGATACGAACAATCACGAGACTCGACTAACAAAAATGATTAAATGCAGTTCACGTATATGAAATACTTCTATTTTATTCGTTTTATGTCGAGACAGTTTTAAAAAAATCTGAAAATATACGACATTCGACCTCAAATGCGCTCCAGAATAGTCGTATATTGCGGAAGATAAATCCTATGATAGAATATCTTATTCATTTTTATGTTCTTAAATGCTAATCCTGAGATAATGGTTTAAATATTATATATCCAAGCATTAGATTATCCTTTTAGTAATGGCTTATTGCCAAAAATGTATCTATATATAACCCCATATAATCGTGTATTACAATACATGAGATGAGTGTATTTAATGGTTCTACTCCCATTAGACTAAGAGAGTAAGTACACCCAGTTGAGTATTTCATAGACGTGGATACTAACCCCTGAAGACTAACCTGATTGGTTGATTGTGCAGCGACACTGTAGATTATTCTGCACCATACGACTATAGTGAAAAAAATGTCATAACGATTCTAAATATCTAAATGTCAGTGTGTATCTAACTTAACTGACGTGGCAAATATCATGTAATGATCAAAAATGACAAATAAATAACTAATTATAATAATAATAATAAATCCTGTCACTTCAATGCAGGCGCTATTTAAGAAACGTGTAGATTTTTCAACTATTATCTTGAAGGTGGTTAGGAAAAGGCTATCCATGTTGAATTGTTTCCTTACAGCGTTGAACAATCTGTTGGATCCTCGTTATGAAGGTGTCACATTTGGGAATAATCTTTTCTATTTCAATGCTGCTCAACGACCTCACTAACAGCTATGCTATGAGGGTAATCTTTTATCTTGTATAAAAATAAGAATGAGCAAATGATGTAGTTCAATTATTGCTCGAGTCACAATTACGTGTTCTGGACAGAAGCTTCTTATAGAAGAGTCTCAGTATTCAATAGCGAGCTTTACTTATTTAGTTTGACTGCAGCTTAATTCTTGGTCCCATTCTCTTTGAAACATGCGTTTAAATGTCCAATATAAACCTTTAAATCTGTACAGGAGACTTTGGGCCATCTACTACATCTTTATATATGGCTTTTTAGCTACTACATCTGTAATTGTATTGCCTTTTCTACCTGCATGCCTAAATTATCCAGATATAGCGAAGCTATCCTAAATATACTGTAGCAGTACACTGATATATTAAGTAAAAGGGCGACTATAGGAACACTTTCTGGACAAGGTAGTAGTAGTAGTAGTAGTAGTAGTAGTAGTATGGGGAAAATATCTGGGATAATGCTCGAGGAGAATCAAGTGAATTAGTAAGTGATATTATAAATGTCGTCTCTGGACTATTTACAATTGGCATTAGCTCAGCTGTACACACATTGGGGTTGGACACAACAGAAATTCATAAGTGATATGATCCCTCCTACACCAGAACACTACCATATCCATGGCTAGTTTTGAACCATCGCTCTTGTAGTTATTTGTACAAGCTTTGCATTAGCCGGAACTATCTGCACACAGTACGATCTAGTGGCAGACTAAACACATATTATATATATTCGCTATACTCACTCTGGACGTCACTCTATTCATTATTCCTCCACGATAATTTCAGCCACATATTTGACCACAATCAATTTTTGCTATTTCATACGAGTACCATTTCTTATTTCAGAAAGCACCGATAAAGTCTTGAATATTGCATTATTCAATTCGAATTTTTTATTTCCATTCGTGATATTATATATATATACCTGATATTTATGATATTATCTCTATTTATAGCTTTATTCATGAAATTAGCATAGCTATTTTGTGTTGATAGTTTTGTGTCATCAATGAACATTATAATGTTTGTATAATTCATGATCTTGTATCGCTCTTGTGAATACTTTATTCAGAGTTACTCTTTTATCGTATTCGCGAATCTTCACGCAGTTTTATTGATGCGGTATATTTCGGTCAGGTTTATTCGCGTTTGTGTTTTGGAAACTAATCTCATTGGATTTGCGTATCTTTGTTTGCAACAGTTGGAAACTCCGTGGCAAGTGCCAATTTCCTGGCGTTGAACGTCGAGTTGTGTGTAACCGATTAAGATCGCCCCCTTCTGATAATCCGATGGAAACAGTCCTCAAAGTGAGCATCAGCCTGCTCTCTCCCCTGCACTCACACTACATCCCCCTCCCCTCCCTCGCCATTCTTTAACCAACTCTTAATCAACCACTAACCCTCACACGAGGCGTCTCGCATACTTGGTGCCATCGATAAAACATAAGTACATATGGTATAAACACAGGAATAGCGCATTTTATTTTCTACTTAACAAGTTTTTTCAATTATTTTTTCTGTTTATGAACTACTCAAAAAGAAAACCTGTGCAGTTATATTCTTTCGGTGATAAATAAACTAGGAAAATGTAATACTAGCGTTGTGAGATGATGGATATTTTATATCAAACGTAACAGGAAGCTATCCACACACCTTGATTTTGAATCTATTAACTCACTGCATAACGATATTTAATTTGAATTGTTCATTATTCTGTATCATATAAGTTTACTATCTACACTTTGTTGAATTAAGCTATTCATTATTATTAACTAGAGTGTGAGATGAGCGATGGAAAGATGGTTGAGCGAGTAACGGAAAGCTATAGAAACACCTTGATTTAAATCCATTAATGCACGGTCTTCCGCTTCTACTTGTTGCGTATTTTTTAGAGCGTTGAACGATTTTGGAATAATGTATATAATTCTCATGTTTGAATTCCGTGAAAATCTAAATTTTTTCGATTGAAATATTTTTTCAGAATTATCTCTCCTGAGTTATTCTTTTGGGTATTTTGGGGTATTTTTTCATTTTCTAGATGATTTCTCTGTAAAACAGTGAAATCGATTGCGTCTCAAAACTGTACTGTATCGAGCTACATAATGGCAAATGTGTGTGCCAAGTTTCAACAAAATTTGAGCTTTCGCTTGACCTGTGGAGCGCGTACAAATATAAGGATTTTCGAGTATGATAAAATTGGGTATATAAATTACAAACAAAACAATTCCACCTTGTCGTCCTCATCCTTAATTGGGGAACAATGATTTTCATTCAATCCGTCATGATAACAATGTCAATAAAAAACAAAGCAACATTTTTCAAAGTCGGGATACAAGAATATAATAACTGATTGCCTTTGTTATAAGTTCTATAAGCTACGTTCAATAGGAAAGAAATGTAGCTAACTAATAATTATTATTGCCTTGTACATTTCTCTGCAAAATATCACTAGAAATTACAATCCTTCTCTCAAGGGATATTCATTAGAAGCCACTGACTTGAACCATCAGTCGACTTATCATTTTCTTTGAACATTTCTTCTTCCTTTTTTATCCCGTTTTTTTAAAAAATACATTCCATACCGATTACCTAACTGGGATTTCATATCGTACCATTCCCCTGCGACCTCTCTTCACGGTCCTGTAAATCTGTGTGCCTCTTTACAATGTTGCTATTCATGAGTCGGCTACGCAGTCGGCTACGCAGTCGGCTACGCAGTCGACAGCTTTGCAGAGCTTTGAGAATCTGCATTAAGGATAATAATAAGAGCCTATATATGTATGGAACATACGTTACCATGCCTTACTCATTTTATTCATTGGGAGCTTGGCTACTTTAGGACGCGACGAAAATGTTAATTCGAGAATATTTTTTCCCATGTTTTATTTTTTTATCTTCATTATAGTTGTCTGAATTTTAATTCAGTGGGCTGTACGAACATTTATGGTTGGAAGAATATTCCCATTTCCATACAATAATTCTCTTTATTCTCTCTCATTGGTATTTCTACAGGTTGAAGCTGTATTATATAAAGCTGTGATTTTATTCTTAAACCATTGAAGAGTTCCTATTCTATATAACTTGATTGTATTGGTGATACAAGTAATGCTGCTTGACTATACAATTACTGTACAGCTAACTAATTCGTTGATCAATACATGGAACGTTGAATGAAATGATGTTATGGCCTACTTATTTCACAATTCTCTTAAATATGATAATTATTTGTTCATTTCCAAAATTTTATTTTCAGTTTTCTATTTCCATTTTCAATTTTCAGAAATTTGAAATACTTGTTAATAGGCCTATCGATCAATTTCTTTATATTCCAACTGATATCGTAGTCGAATGAACTATAAAATATAAGATGGAATACAAAATGAGTATTCAAATGAATACATTTAAAAAAATGAAAAATATATATAATGTGTGCCGTTTATTTTTATGTTTTATACCGCTTAATTTTCATTGTAGAATATTCTCTGCTCGGTTAAAACTTATCTATGAAATAGAAGCATCTATTTGCGACCACAGCGGTGTTATGTCGTTTTATTTGCATACTAGTGTGTTCTTCCACCCCTTTAAACACACCATACTTTAGTCACAATATTATACCTTGACATGCATTTAATGAAGGTAATAACTTTACCAACATTTTCAATTCATCCACAACAGCCACTTAATTTATATACAAAATTAATTAAAATACCGTAGCTAATTGAATTACCTTGCTATTAAAGCCAAACCAATTCATATTCAACAACGCTTTTCACTTTGCCATCAAGTTAATTTATATGATGGTCGTAATGCCGGCTGTACGCTGTACTCGAGTTCACAGCTGCATGGATACTATATATTCAACTTCCATGTTCTTATTTATATCACCAGCGCAATTCACGTGGAAGATAATAAAGCAGCACAGAAAAGCTTGAAACAGAAATTTACCTTTTGTCAAAATACAACTTTCAAATAGTTATTTCAATTGTTTCCAATGTTTGATATTTTCTTTCTACCTCGTCGTTCGTTGTGTTATTATACAGCCAGAACACATAAGAGTTTATTAGGTGCAGCCATGAGTGAGATTTTATTCCGTTTTTTTTCACCCTGATGGTGTGTGCGTGTGTGTGCGTGGACGAGAGGGAAAGAGTGTGAGAGAGAGAGAGAGAAGGAAAGAGAGAGGAGAGAGTGAGAAAGAAAGAGAGAGCAAGCGAGAGTTAGTGGGTGTGAAAAGAGCACATAAGCCGTGAAATAGAGAGTTCCAAAGCGACAGCGTGCGGTGGCGGTAATAATCTATTGTATATTGTATGGGGGTAGCGATTATAGCGTGTTATTGTATTGGAGGAAATATGGGGCGGTTATTCAAGCTTCGATACGCCGGCCGCTACGTCAATGTTTTAAGCCAGCGGATAATGCAACGAATCTCATTTCCATTTCATCTCTTTCTGTTTGAATCATTTGGTTTTTAGTTCACCCAAATGACCTATTGCTGCTGGTGAGGCAATAATTGTGATTTTGGTGGGTATAGGCACTCAAGTGACGGTACTCATTGTCTACCAATTGATATCAACCAATCACATTGCGGTACTTCCCCAGTTCGCTGAGTTGCTATTGTTGGCTACTGATTCTCTGACAGACTCCTATAATCACCTTTATAATATAATATATAAATATATATGATTTGATACTACAGTGACTAATATATTCGATTTTCTGTTTTGTTTCAGGTAATACCTCTTCAGATAATGTCATGAGTATATACGTTTGATTCCACTTTGAAACGGTGAGTAAAGTAGTAATCGCAGTACGCTGAATAACAAGTCTAGTGAGAATGTAATTAAGGCCATGCACATGGTTTGACAAATCTCACTAAACGTTAAACTTACGAGACAAATATATCAACCTGATTACATTCCTAAACTCAACATTCAATATAAGCAATTATACTTGGGGATAGCTCAGCGAGTTGAAGATTCAGATATTTAATTAGAAGTTACCTCTGATGATACTAGTAGTTACTGTTTCAGTTTAGATGAGACTATGTGAGATTAGGTTAGATTCTCATTTTAAATAAGCGTTGATTCTATCTGTTGTTACCTAGAAGATTCTCGACACTAACGACAGAATGCGCTTCTAAATGTAAAACGAGTGGTTACAAAAGTGGAAAAAATGAAACTTTTCCGAGAAAATTTTAATAAATATCATTACTTGAATGTTCAATCGTTCAATCATCCATTGGTTACCACTGTAATACTGTACTGTAGTAACCTTTTCTGTCAAATAAATAATAATATCTGGTTTGTTCAGGAATTTATTCAGAATTGTAACCTATTCAATTGGTCGACTTTTTCTTCACCATGCTATTTTGTGTGCGTTAAAATGAGCAGCTCGTTTGCGAGGATTGAAATGTATAAGTTTCAAAAACTTGTACGAAGTTACGTTGTTGAACTCAATCGTACTCCTTCAAGTCTCAATAGTAGACAATTAAAAAACTACAAAAACTTGTATAATTATTGTGAAGTTTCTTTCACGATAGGCGCCGTTGCTTCATTATTCAATTCACGTTCAGTCATTAGAATAAATTCAACTACTCGCCTTGTTTATTGTTCCTTGTGAATACATTTATCCTTGTTCTGTCTTCCAGCGTTTTTCCGAGTTTTAGCGCTATTCAATATCGACTGTAAAACTAAGAAAATGAACGTCGAACTCACTCAGAAATATAAATAACTATTCGATCAATCATCCTTTTTTGCTTTATAAAATCACGTTCAAACACGCAGGAAATACATTCAAAATAGAAGCACTTTGATAACGGTTTTAAATCTCTTATTTTTCGTGACGCGATAAACCTAGACGTGCATCTTTCGTCTGTACATTTACCTCATTGCCTAGAGAGTTATAAGAGAAGCACTTCGTTCACAGCAATGCAGACACGAAGTTCTTTGCGAAGTGTGGTCACGGAATATCTGCAATCTTCAACAGTTCTTTGGACGGGTGATCGCTTACAAAGTGTCGAGTAAAACTTGGAACTTGTTTTAAGTGAAAATAACTGAAAGCAACGATAAAATATTGATACATTTTGCTGATGGTAGTCACGTCAAATTCTAGTATTGGAGTAGTTATTATAAGTAAACCTGACGTTACTGTACGATCATTTCAGAAGGAATTAGTTCCTTGTTTTAGGGGCGAGCCCTATTCGCAAACATATCTGCGTACCTGACAACATACCTGTTGTCATCCATGCGGACATTTTTGTTGTTGTTGTTTTCCTTTTTGATAGCAAGTTAACTAAACTAGATCAACCTAACCCGATGCAATATTTCCTAAAGCTCACTCAACCAATTCCAACATGAACCTAATAGTCCTGTCATATAGGCCTCAGTCTGTCATAAAACTGGGCTGTTTATAGCTACCCACTTTTCATAGTTTTATCAATGATATTTACAAATGTAATAAAACCTAAAACCTGGCACCTCCACCAATACTAAATAGTACGTATTTCACTTCAAATGAAAGGTATAGGGCCTAGACCCTAGTGAAATAACATTATTTATCAAATGATTGTGAGATACCGGTGCTATTTAAAATGAATCATTTGTTAGAACCCACGACCTGAGAATAATCATTGATGATTTTATATTAATATGCACCCTAACTTTCTGTCAAGTTCTTCCAAAGTTCAAAACTTGATAATTATTTTAAATATTTTTTGGACGTTTGAATTCGAGGTTCAAATGTATGTTGGTAGATAATTCAATATGATTTCAGAATTCACTATTGCAATCCACATTAATTTAAAGATAATTATATAGAATTTTTCCGGAAATCCATTTTACTTTAGTCTACAGCACATTTTCGGAATGTAGATTTGGTCTAACTATAGACACAAGATCATTTCATTGAAAAGTTTCGTACGAGATATGAATGCAAGTTCATGTTCTCCATTTCTTCATGAATACACTCTACAAGGAGAGTAGTCATTCAATAATTAACTTCAAATGAAATACACAGTATCGAATATTTGTATCTCGTTTTACACAACATCGTGCATCCTTCCGGTGATGATATATGATGATGTATAGTACATATCGCTGTACAGGAAGCTAGTGTATATTACCTTTCTTCAATGTTCTCTCTTTATTTATACCCCAGGAGTATGTTTCAATGCTCTCTACTACTTATGTATATATATATGTGTGTGTGTATATATATATATATATATATATATATATATATATATATATATATATATATATATATATATATATATATATATATATATATATATATATATATATATATATATATATATATATATATATATATATATATATGTGTAAATATATATATGGGATATTTCAGCCATGTCGTAAAAGATATAAGAGTATACATAAGAGTAATATCTCGGTAGCTCAGTGGGAGAGCAGCGGACTGCAATCTGAAGGTCCCGGGCTCAATTCCCGGTCGAGACGTATCTTTTACGACATGGCTAAAATATCCCACACATCTCGAGATTGAGTCGTATCCAAGAAGTTTAATTATTATATATATATATATATATATATATATTCATCCTCCGCATGTCATTCATGCATCTGACGTCTTACCTTGCCTCACTTCCGTTCTTCAACTGCTCGCTGCTACAAACTACTAGATCTTACCTTTATTAAAGAGCAAAACAATGCAGTTGTTCGTAATTGAAGAGTAGTTTTAATCAGCGTGTACACCGGAGTGTTTGTTTACTTGGAGTAAGGAATTAATAGCTCATCTCGTTATTCGGATTGAATTATTTGTTCTGGATTTAAACGACTCTAGTATATAACGGTCTTAATGCATTTACGTAGTAGAAGTTATATGTAGTACTGCTTGAGTTTGAGAGCTTTCTTTAAATTAGAGTTATAGTGTTTATTTGTGAAGTAATTGCTTCATATTATTTGTGTAGGAAATCCGAAATCTGATGTTGAAACGAGAATACATGCTTTTGCTGTAATGCTGGAAATCGTCAGTAACCAAGGAATTTAGTATTATGTTGGCGCATCGAATCAAACATGAAACTTGTTGAGACGAGTCATCATTAAATTTAACATTATTTTGTGTTATAAGAACTTGCACGGTGCTTATGAAAATAGAGAAATTCACCATTCCTATTTTTCTATGTTCATGAACCAGTGTCATTGAATGAAAAGTATATCATCCCCAAGATAATTGTATGCTCTTTAATTAATAGACCTACGACATTCTATTTTTCTTAATTCAATCAGTTTTAAGATGATACATCAATGAATTTCATCATATTCCTGATATTCATTGACGTAATATCTTAAAACTGTTTGAATTCACAAAAATAGAATGTCATATGTCTATTAACTGAAAAGCATACAATTAATACTTGGAGATGATATACTTTTTATTCAATGACACTGGTTCGTGATGGAAAAAAATAGTAAAGATGAATTTCCCTATCCTTGTAAGCACCGTGCATGCACCCTCTTCAAGAAAATGTACTTGTGATAATCATTATTATCAGTATAGGCGTGAAGTAAATCACTAGCCGTCTGGCTACTTTATTTCTCTGACAGTTTATTAGTAGAGCATTGTTATCCTTTATGTGCAGCATAGTTTCCTTCTCTAGTTTTGTTTCACCTCATGAATTATGTATAATATCGTACAACCTCAAGCGCTACTTCTCTCGA
This sequence comes from Brachyptera putata, assembly GCA_907164805.1. Classification (NCBI taxonomy): domain Eukaryota; kingdom Metazoa; phylum Arthropoda; class Insecta; order Plecoptera; family Taeniopterygidae; genus Brachyptera; species Brachyptera putata. The sequence goes on along the minus strand of OU015464.1, from coordinate 8,543,936 downwards.
TTCATATTATTACATATATCAAGTCTCTTTCTCGGTAGCCAAATCGTAAGAATCAACAAAGAAGTATTGAATTTCTGAAATCAGTCTTATTATGTTTAAACGTATTTATTTACATTTTATATGTTTTATATATTTCAGTTTTTATATCATATATTTATAATAATGTTTAGATACACCTCTGTCACTTGATATTTCTCTCTCTCTTTCTCCCTCTCTCTCCCTCTTTCTTTCTTCCTTGCTTTCTCTCTCTCCTTCTCTCGCCACCTTTCTCTCATTCTCGCCCGGGGCCTTACACTCTCTATAGTAGGTTCGTCCATGTTGTTCACCTTTTAAATATAATCTCAAAGATGTATATATAAATATTTCGTTCAACTCTCACCTTTTTCTTGAATTCGAAGTCTTTTCCATTCATGATTCTGTTTTGCATGTGTATTTGTATGGAAATGCAAGGGATATTTTCGTTTTTAACAAGCTTTTAAGTCACCTTGGGGCGGTAGCCATGTTAATGGTAATCCCACGTTTAATTATATGTCTGAGAAACTCTGACTGTCTTGCTGAAAGACGGGATGGAGAGAGAGGAGAAGAGGAGATAGACAGAGAAAGAAAGATATATATATATATACAGTCTACAGTTTAAGACTATTTCTCATACCGATATATAAACATGAGCTATATTATTCTTCGTAGCTCGATGCAAGTCTACCAATCATTCTCTTCTACTTCACTGCTTGAAGTAACAACGGTATGTGCTGGCTTATTTACGTGAAACATGCTGGTCATTGGTTCACAACATTGCTCGAACCTAATGAACGGCGTGTTCCAGCACGGCACCTCCACCCATTGTTTTTACCTTTCATCTCATTGCAAAGCTTTTATACAACTTCGTGTACAGCTCGCAGATTGCATTATGAATAATTGATCAACTTTATATTCTTATTTTACATCGTTCAATTCTTTCACAAAATTAAACAAATTAAACTTTTGTTTGCGTCGCTCATACGCGCTTTTGTACCAAAGCATGTTCAGTATTTCAACAGAAAATATTGTCTACAAGAATACTTGGCCCTCATTATACATCATAGTTGTACAAGTTTAACAATGGATTTGTCTTTGTTTTGTTGGTAGAAACCTCCCAACTCTCGTGGGTACAAGTATATCTCATGGAGAAAGTATTATGCAATATGCTCTGAGTGTCGATATTCATTGTATTTATTGTCCCGAGTTCGTTGCGAAGACATGCGACAATAGCAAGGTATTCTTCTCAATTGTCATTCATATTAACGCAAATCTGTGAACCTGAGTTCTCTGAAACGTCGACTTGATCGAGTGGATTCTACCTACATTAATTAACTGTAATTAAACCATAATGAATTCCTATAGACGAGCTAATCTAATCTGTTACTAACTAACTACCTAACGAACAGTCAACAAATTAACTTGAGGAAATTGAAGAGTATCTAGATTAATCTGTATTAGTTCTTAACTGGAGAAGAATAATGTTGTAAGATTAAATCAGTGGCTGCTCCTGTGCTTCAGAATGATTATCTCATAATCTGTAAATTACGTAGTAAATTATACTTATCAATTTGTAGGAAAAGTGTAAGTGAATGTGTTCTAAAATGGTGCAGAGTGACCCCACCAACAGCTAGGTTATATGGGAGTAATTTGGTTTCATTATTACTCTGTGTGGTAAAAATTGCATTGCGTGATTGGGTTATTAAGGATTTCGAGTGAAACAATTGCTTATTTTTGAAAGTTTTTCTTCATGATGGGCAAGAATTTTGTCGTCATTTTGGTAAAAAAAAAAAAAAGATCGTTGTTCCAAATATAACATTATGTTGAAATTTCACAAAAGCTCATATCATTATTTATTTCATTCCAATGCAGCATCCGTAGCTACATGAGATGAGAGCTATCACCCGGCACTTCCACCAAAATATGTTTTATACTCATCCAGCCAGATTGCCTTATAGAAATAGTATATTGTTTTCTGGTATCCACCACGGTAGAGATTTTATTCGTGAATTGCATTATGATCAAGGTATGAATGATTTTGATTTCAACAGTTTGCTAAGTGAAAGTTGTTCTCAATTTAAAGAAGGATTTTGTCTCTCATTTTTGTGATTTTTTTTTTCATTATTTCACATAAAACATTTTTCTTAAAATATATTCACGAAATTTACTGTTTGACGCCAGGGCAGAACATCCTCCACAGTATAGTAATATAATTAAACTAATTAGATTTAAAATATTTTCATTTAAATATTACCAATATTTTTCAAATTCATATAGTTCCTTTTTTCAGGGTTATGGCAAGCCAGTTCAATCTATACTACCTACTTAATGTTTTGTAAATATTTACTTAACGTTTGCTCTGTACGGCTGGTTGCGTCTAGTGTACTGCGTGCTGCGTCAAGTGTATGGCGGGCTGCATGTTAGTGTGTATTAAGGGGAGGGGAGGAGATTTTATTTGTTTTCGGCAGTGTCAGCCGGGCACAACTCGGAAATGAGACTGTAAATTATGTTTGTGCTCGACTATAGCTGCTAGTGGAGAGTACGCTGTATTTTCACTGACAGCTATTTAGCCGCGAGGGTCGTCTGAATGTTGTGGCACAGCACATATATTCACCCCTCTCTCTCTCTCTCTCTCTCTCTCTCTCTCTCTCTCTCTCTCTCTCTCTCTCTCTCTCTCTCTCTCTCTTTGATGAGACCAGTCTAATGCACATCACCCTTTATGCCGAGTACGGATTACAGTAATAAACAATATGAGTGGTTTTACTTTGAATCTGTATAAGAAATTAGGCGTATTTCTCTGCATATTTTTCATGAGATAAAATGAATGATATTCAACGAAATGTGTGAATGTAAAAACTTAATTCTGTTGTTGCTACTTACGTGAACATTATTTTGAAATGAGAAAAGTTTAAAGTTAATTGTTGTTTCATTTCTTAGTAATCTACAATATGATTACTCCGTGGCTATCTCTTCTTACTTAGTTAGTGTTTATTAAAACAGATGATTTGGTGTGTTGAATGAAAGCGCCTCCAGTTTATTTCTGACGCGAACGTCGTCAACGTATTACGTGACGTCACAGTGTTAATCCTTCATGCAGGATCTACAGAACCACGGAAAATACTACCTGTAAAACTTGTTGTAAGAAGCAATATTCGTCTCAGGATAACACCCGAAATCACAATAAAACTCTCCAGAAATGTATGTACGATCTTTTCAGTCAAGAGTCCGTGGGAGTCGATTTAGCGTAATATCAGTCGTTTGGTGTAATTTCTAAACGGTATGAGATATCGAAATCGAAATGAGAAAGCGAAAAATCGTAAAGAGAAAGCACATATATTTTCAATACCTTCAAGATAGTGTAATAATGACTATTTATCTCATATTAGATAATTGTCAGACGTATATTTATGGTCAAAAAATGTGTTTATTTTAGTCATATAAGCGTGGCAATTAGGCGATATGAGAAAATAGTTATTACTCATACTTTCTTGAAGGTATGAGTAATAACTATTCGATATCTCATACCGTTCAAAAGTTTTCACCAAAAAACTGATATTCCGCTGAATCGACTACCATGGACTTCTATAATTGACTGCACCCTGTATGTATATTGTTTTAGCGGTATTGTTTCTATTCAGTTATTTGTATTTTCAAACAATTAAATGTCATCCAGAATTGAATGTATTGACGATCATTTTATTATTTTTCTTCTTATTTTTTTTATTATTTTAATATAGGCAAGGATCTGTTAATAAATTGGCGTTTGTTTTTCTCAATCTATTTCGAAAAGATGAAATATAATCAAGTTCTACTGTTTGTCGACAAAGCGTGTTTGAAGAGAGCGGGTCAGTTTGTTCCTTCTTTTCACCCCCGGCGTAACATCGATCTCATCTTTCATGCCCCCTTTCTCTCTGTCTCTCTCTCTCTCTTTCTCTCTCTCTCTCTCTTTTTATCTCTCTTTGTTCCCCCCCCCCTCTCTCTCTCTCTCTCTCTCTCTCTGTCCTTCTTCCAAGAGAGTTTGTGAATTAGAATATGAAGAAAGTGCGCGTAAAGATGGAGAACACAGGGAGCTTCGAATAAGCAATTAACCAAATGTGGTTTGATTCTGTTTTGTGTTGGAGCGATTCTCAGTATAATTACGTCATTAAATCAATGCTTGGTCCAGACTCCAGCGAGACAAAGCAACGGACAATACACACAACTTGAACTATTTATAATAAACTTTCCGACTGATGTTCATCCCTCTCTATCTGTTTCTCTCACTCACTCTCAAACTAGCATGCAAGTTTAATTAAATATGTAATTAATTAAGACGAACGACGGGATTATAAATAAAAAGACACAACTCTCAGCTTTTGCCGAGCAATTGTGCCAAAGATTCAGATCTTTTAGTTGAGATATTCTTTACATTGTGTATATAGACAAGAGTTGTAAAACTTTGCTCAACTAATACATTCATATCAAGATTGTAAGATAGTAGGGGTGGATGATGAAAGAGGGGGGAAACGTCTTTTGAATGAGGACGTATAAACAAAATGCCTCTATTTAACTCTTATTTGGTTAGTTAAGACAGAAATTCGTTATGTCTATCCACTGAGATAAAAGCTTTTGTTAGACCTTTTCACTGGTATAAAGTATGTTATATTACATTTCTAGTTGAAATTTATCTTAGCAACTTTTTAAACACTGGAAGTAAATAAATACCTTGAGACAAATAAGTCTCATTCAACTCATAAGTCTTAATATAAAGAGTAGAAGTAAAACAGTTTTATTGTAATAGTTCCATGAAATCAATTTGTATTAATCTCGTGGGATCTACAATACATGTCCATATGTACGTAATGTTGGTCTAATATCACGTGTAATAATTCTTCGCGTTTTCAATAATTCCGACGTTTCACTCGCCGTATAAAAAAACGCCTCGACTACATGGTAACAGTTGTGCCCAGAATTTCATTAACTCCAATCTGTATTTATTAGCGTTTCCTTTTTCGCACAATACATAAACATCGCACTTTTTAATTAAAACAAAATGTAATAACCTTCGTTCAATGTTTATAAAGTTAATTGAAAAACGAGCTGGCCACACGGAGTGTTTATATTAGCCGTAGCCAACTAGTCGGTAGAACAGTCTCAGATGGGTTTCTGGTCGGACTAAAAGCACTTCAAGATTATAGACCTAAAGACACGATATTTAATGATCAACGTTAATCTAAATTAGGGCTAGACGCCATTAGGCTGAGATCCTGGGGATAGAAGTAAGTTGGCTAAACCTGTAACGTCCTCGAGATGCTCCAGGATAAACCCTCGGGACCCTCACGTACCGACACGTACAGGATCTAGCTGCTCGGAGTAGAGTAATTAATTACCAAAGAGTTTAATTCTGTCTAGAGATATCGGTTAGCCATGCAGTCAGGCAGCGCCTGAGACATAACAATATATGCTTGGATTTCGATCGATTTATTTGTCATTGCCTTATTCGACTAAATCCAAGAAAGAAGGTCGTCAGTCGAATAGAATAATAGTAAAAACTTTGATAATTGATAATTGCATTATCTCACTGCAACTTTGAAGGTTTAAAACTTTTGAGAGATACGGTTGCGTTTCCTATCATGAACCTCATGGTTCCCGAATCAGCGTCCTGAAAAATTGAAGTGTCCCAAAAAGTACCACAGCTATATACGAATATAATGGTAATATTTGTGTTTGTTATGTAGGTAGACGGCCTTCTTCTTTCGTGGATACAATCATATATATTCTATATTGTTCATATATGTAGATGTATACACACTGGAAGGGGTACATATTTTCAACGTTTGGGGTATGGACTCCATTGTCGTACAAAGGTTTATAAAGAGCTTATACAAGGGTTTATAGTTTATAATAGCAAAACGTTAGGTTTTAAGAATATTGTTACACTTTATTTTACGTTATGATTAATCTTTTTCTACATAATTTATAGACTGTTCTCATTATCTATTTTCTTCAAGCCATGAAAATATTCAACATTGGTTATTCTATTTAGAGTCATTTTCGAATTCATAATGTTTGATATTGACTAAGATGTAAGATACAGATAAGATACACTGACATATTGATCACAAATGAAAACTAGCTTTGGCATGCTTTGAAGTGAAGTGCTCTATTCTAATTAGTTCTCAACTGTGACGTGTCTTGAAACTATAATTGAGTACAAATATATTCAGTTACATAAATTAAATTTTAATGAAATATTTGAAAATTTGAATGTACAGTCTGAGTACAGCCATATCTTCAGTTTATCTCAGGCTTGTATTTACAATATTTTACATCTTTTATACATAATTTCATAGTCCATACAGTATGAAAATATATGAAATAAAAGTAACTTTTAGTGGACAATATGGCAGTCAGATATTTTATATAACATTCCATTTAATTCGCAAGCAAGAAAAGTGTAACATTTATTAGTTTTTATTCTCTCATCTGAAATATAAGTTATTTCTAACAATTCGAAGAGCTCTCCAGTAGTTTCAACGAAGTTCTGCACAAAAACATACATTCGATATTATAACAGCTGATACTTCTTACACTTTTTCATACTTTCACACAATTTTTTTTTCATTTTCGACATTTTAATTCAAGTTATTTTATATGCTTTTTGTAGTCAGTGCGCTCCAGACTTATACAACATACACCGAGATAAATCTTGTGTAATAATTAATTACAATTCATTCATTACAATTATAAATATATCTATGAATATGAAATATGAGTTGATATGAATTAATATTACTAGTATTATGAATTTATATCTGATAAATTGCCGGTGTTGCCAGGTTCAGTCAGCCTTATTCTGAGAGATACTGAAACAAATAGATTGGTAACCATGGTTATAACCACACTTAGTTGTTATTTGGAGCTATATTCCTTCGTTAATAATTCCTGTACTGAATCGATAAACTAACATCAGTAATTATATTTTACTAGGAAAACGAGGCGTGCTCGTTGTATAAGGTGACCGAGATATAATTTATATAGAATGTACTTGAAAGTTATGTAGACACTTTGGTTTTCAAATTTCCAAGTCTTCCTTTTTCATTCATTCATTCATTCATTCAATCAATCAATCATTCATATCACTTCATTCTATCAAACTCATAGGCTTGTAAACTCTAGATTTGCATTGACAAACTTCAATCTCAATAAATTGGTCATCTTCCCAAAATAATAATTGAATAACTTGAAAACAACCAATCCAAATTTCTTCAAAAGCGGTAGAAATATGTTTAAGACAAATATCAACATTCTGTCTAATTTTCCTGTCAAATGGATGAAATTCGGAAATTCAAAATTCCACCCAGTGCTATTGGGCCTATAGTGTTTTTTCAAACTTACCGAATTTTTTCCATTTTTTTTTTCGGTGAGTGGAATGGAAGTCTTCTTACGTTCAACTAATCAAAGTATAACTAGTTAACTGCTAGTTAGTGGATTAGGCGTTCATTCGCTGATGTTCATGTTATCCATCACCCTTGGTTACGTATGCCTATGTTAATTTCGCACATTGACCAATAGTTAAATAATGGATAATCAAACAAGAATTCGTTAAACTGGCACTGAATTTTTGTACTTACGATACCGTCGTGTATCATTTTGTATTCATTTAGGCACTATATAGTTTTCATTGAAAATGTATTTCGTGCTACAGCATTTTGTTTCCACCAAAAAAGTAGTCCACTTCCAAATTCTGTTTCTCTATAGGCATATTTATTAATAGTATATGTGTATTGCAAGCGGCTCAAACTGTATTGTATTTAATAAGGAATATGAGCAAATAGTAAATGCATGCTAATGAACTTATATGAAAAAGAAGTGGTAGTAAATCAAGGAAGAGGAATAATGTCACGTGCCAGCTGATGTAGATAGTGTACGGTAGGATTCGCTCGCTAGGACCCTGTGGCCGTGGGTCAATTAAACTCTCAAACATGACCAACGGCTTGCCGCAAGCTCACTTAACTAAAGTGCATGGCTCTAATTATCTTTACTTGACCTCTTCTCTTACAGAGACCACTAGCTCCATTTTCTTATCATCAACCAAACTCGAGTACGGTACCAACCTAGGCAAAACATATGATAATTTCACAGCTTTCTTCATTACGTTCGGACAGAAGGCTGTGGATAATTTAATGCAAAGAGCGAATATCATATTTTACACACGGCCAATAGACCCTTCCAGATATGAAAGAGCCATCTAGCGGCAATGTTTGAAGTAGAGCTGGATGTTAGTACCCGCGTTTGAAAAACCTATGCTGCCAATGCTATTTAGCGCGAATGATTTATATTATTGTACGTTACAATGAAGGTATTTACTTCTAATATGATATTACAGTTACAACATTGATATGTTTACTATGTTCTAAGAGATTTACACACTTTCAGAGTGGGTGAGATCAGAGATGATGTACGCTATATATCTTAGCGTTTTGTCTTGAGCCCTTTGAATTAGTCCTTAATTTTTTTAACAGTTCAGGCTGCCATATTATTGAATCTATTGAAATTACCATACATTTTTGTAGATTGTTACTAAATCTAAAGACCACGCATTTTGTCTATTATATGCAAGTTTCTACAACTGGAATAATTTTTTGATAAAACTAGCAGGAAAGAAAAGAAATGATCTTTTAAATGAATGTTGCGTGAATTTGAGATTAACGGATGGCTAAATTGTTCTCTATATTGTCTGAAAGTACGACGCAATTGAATGGCAATGATTTTCTAAAACTTTATAGTTTATAGAGGTGTAATCAACATAATAGTTGGTTATTTGCCACGGTCACATAAAATGTAAGTTAGCGTATCTGGTTTGAAACTATATAGGTAGTTAATGTTATTTAGAGGCGTTCAATGCCAATAAATATACTCGTAAATAGTGCTTGAACATTGAGAAAAGAAGATGTACGTGGTTATTTTTGTCGCCATCCAGTTGGATGTAACAAAATACAGACCATGTCGAGTGTGACTGTAAGTTAATAATGTTCTCGAGTCTTATTCTTCTAAACTACTGTAATATAAAGTAAGGAACGTCATACAACAGTTCTGACAGTTTATCTACCGAGGTCTGAACTCGGGTCGCTCAGAGCTTTTCTACGCGTTCACTCAAGCTGTCACTCAGCGTTTCTGTCAACCGGTTAGACAATCTTTTACGTGGAGTAGTTACCGTAGTTTTACCTCTCAACATAAGCCTACGACATTTCTATAGCAATATCGAATTTGTGTCGCTCTAGCGTTTGACTTCCAATCATAAGTAACTTATTTTGGGGAAATTTAAATTTCACACCCTTGTATATATATACTTGCATCCACGAGAAAAGAGATCGTGTACCAGCACAACAAACACAAATATTACTGTTATATCTGCTCACCTGTGTAGGTTATGGGTATTTTAATTTTTAGGACGAGTTGTACGATAAGAAACGTAAAAGTGTTAAATTCTTGAAATTTCAGCAAGTCAATGTAATTTTCGAAGTTTTTACAATTATTTTGTTTGTAGACGACTTTCTTCTTTCGTGGATATCAATATAGTTACCTGATTTTTATTGTTGTAGAAGATATTTAGCATTTTTCTGTACAAAACTTGATACAACTGTAAAATGAAGTCATGTAGAGGGCTCATTGGCGTGGAATCGTGTTGGAAATTCGTTTGTGTCCTTATAGACCGAGTAGTTGATAAAGGACTTCAACAGTTCGACTCGAAGCCTGAATGAGTTCATAACACAAATTGTATGTGTTGGGTCTCTGAAGGTTTACTTTCGGAGTGTTGTTTCCTATTGGCCGCTCCACTTCGGGTTCCTATTGGAGTCTTCAGCTTCCTCTACTACCTGTGTAGGTTGTCCTGGTTTTTATATTATTTCATTAATTCCTTATCAATATTTTCAAGAACTACAGCAAGGCATACACAATATATCCGTGACTTTGAAAGTTGAAACCATCTTCACGAACCTAGCACCAGAGTCAACTTCGTAACAGAACATTGTTGCTTTATATCAAAGATGAACAAACAATACTCAAGTCAATAGGTTTTTGTCATTCTTTACCATTTCTCAGAAACGAAACTATAGATACTTTGAAGCTTTAAATGTTGGAAAACTAAAGGGAAATATTTGTGTAAAATAAACTGGAAGGATCTTCACTAGACTTATTCTAGTGAGTAGCCTAGAACATCCAAAAAGTAAACTAAGATGTAGGTATAATATACGTTTCAATTCTGAACTTGAAAAAAAGGTGAAGGTGAAGGCTGGATACTTCTGTATACATATTCCGGTTTGTAATAACTATGGCCTAACCGCCTAGTACATTTACGAGAATTAACTGTCTCACTGATATTATACAACATCGATTACATTTTTGTGACGTGATAATCGCTCAATAAATTGCCCTCGAATCGACTTTGTCTTCTAAAAATGCCAGCCATTGTTGATCCATTGAAAGAGATCGCGTCATTTCTACCAGAAGTGAAGCCCTCTTACTCTTCACCGCCTCCCCCGCCTCCCCCGCCACCGCAACAACCCCCTCTTGACCCAGACTGTGATACTGTGCCGATAATGTACAGCGAAGAACTCTACCCTGAGATCGAACTCAAGACTTCACAGCAAGGACAGCTGCAGGATTGTGTGATTGTACCGATAGAGCTGTTGTCGGAAGTGGAGCCCGGTCTTTCTCGAGTTTCCCAACGCCCCAAACAGCCGTACGAACAACTTCATCAGCCACCATACAGTGAAGAACTCTACCCTGAGGTCGAACTTAAGACTTCACAACAAGGACAGCCGCAGGATTGTGAAATTGTACCGATAGAACTGCTGCCGGAAGTGGAGCCCGGTCTTTCTCGAGTTTCCCAACGCCCCAAACAGCCGTACGAACCACTTCATCAGCCACCACACAGTGAAGAACTCTACCCTGAGGTCGAACTCAAGACTTCACAGCAAGGACAGTCTCAGGACTGTGTAATACCAATAGAGCTGCTGCCGGGAGTGGAGCCCGGCTTGCCTCGAGTGTCCCAACGCCCCAAACAGCCCTACGAACAACCTTATCCGCCGCCTGGAGGACCAGGATATTACTATCAGCCCCCTCAACAGTATGCACCATATGGTCCTTCGCCTTATGTCCAGCAACCGGGCCCGGTAGCAGTCACAGTTGTAAGTTTACTCACGACGCCTTACAATATCCATCGCTCGTAATTTTTCCACTTGGAAGTATTGGGCCAACATTATAAAAACGCTCGATACATCAGATACAGAAATAAATATATGCACTCTCAATCTACTGCAATCTGACTGGAGTGTACAATATTCAAGTATGATTTAGTAAGATACCTATTTAGTTGTTTTTATAATGCAATTCGTTCATGTCTGAGCTTATATTGTAACTGTACTGAAGATTTTTGTTTTATGATTTCCGGGAAAAATCCAAAATCTCTGATGAAGTAAATAAGAGTGCCATAATTAACCCAAGGCCTTGTTTCAATCACAATTTGGTCAACTACCGTACTCTAGTAGTTAGCTATAGGCTGCTTTCAAAGCTATGTTGTAACCGACATATTTTACCAATAATTTGCGATCATTAATCTTAGTTTTTAAAAACTCTGTACGTCGTATTTCTGTGATTAAAGATCAACTTATATCACTTTAACATTTTGATTATACTCAACTTTCTAATCAAGATCTCCTACATTTGCATCTACAATAATCGTTATCGTCATGCATGCTCATGTTTCTTTGAACGATTGTTTAACGACATCTTTCAGGTCGCTCGTGACACGCGCGACTCGGCCAGATATCAGCGTAACACCGACCAAAGACGTGAAGACAACACACGTTGGGCCTCGGACACATTCGAATCTTCGTTCGACGACGCTCAAATCCGTTCCAAGTTCATCCAGAAGGTCTATTTCATACTCATGTGTCAGATGATAGTGACAACTCTTATGATCGCATTGTTTGTATTCCACAACCCCACTCGACGTTTCGTTCAACATCACTCCTTTCTGATCTACCTTGCGTTCATCGTCTACATCGTGATTTACATAGCTCTTGTTTGCTGTGATAACTTACGCCGCCAACATCCTTTAAACCTTATATTACTCGCGATCTTCACGTTTGCCATGGCTTTCATCACGGCTGTCATATCGGCTCATTATGACACTAAGATCGTGTTTTTCGCGTTCGGCATGACGGCTCTAGTCTGCCTGAGCGTCACATTGCTCGCGATTCTAGCGCCGTGCGACATCACCGGATGTGGCGCATATCTCTGTGTCGCGGGCTTAGCTCTCGTCGTGTTTGGTCTCGTGGCCGTGATTGTCAACTTGTTCATAGACATGCCGATATTAATTGTTGTCTACTCGTCGATTGCTGTTGTTTTGTTCTCGTTGTATTTGATGTACGATACGCAACAGATAATGGGCGGGCGAAAGATCGAGTTATCGCCAGAAGAGTATGTCTATGGAGCTTTGCAGTTGTATATGGATATGATATTAATTTTCACACATCTCCTCACTTTGATCGGGATGTTAAGTAACGATTAGAGAATGGAATTGTAATATGTTTCATATAATGCTGTACTTGAAAAAAATAAACTGGCATTAAATGGAATAGATTTGAAATTATGTAACCCAAACGTGATTGACTTTCACAATGCAATTACGATATCGCGAAGTGTAAGAAATAGTGTCTATTTACAAGTAGACCAGGAATACACTATTTCATGGCAGAACTGTTCCTTTTAGCTATACATTTATCTTAGTTTAAGGTAAGAACGTTTAGTTTAGCTATATTATATTCACGCTAGCTAGATTATGTTAAGAAGATTAATTTAGGTTGCGAACAACAACAATGCCTTCGTTTGTCACAATATACACAAGTAGTGCAGCAAATACACCTTGTACCAACGTCCGTGAAGTTAGCCCCCTCACATTATTTCCGATAGGAAAAATTCCAACGGTTTGTACTTCGTTAGTACCCGTTAGTACCGATAACATTTTCGTTTCTACCTCAACCGTTTCGTGGGAAAATGTCTTGTACCACCTGAAAAGTAGTGAGTTTTCCTAGAATCACTTGATATACGTTATAAAAGCAAGTAAAACCTTTACTCCAGTTGCACCATGTTCCAGTTTCAGCAACGCATACAAGAGACTTACGTGGTTAGATGAGGTAGAGGTTAGAGATAGGAATGGGAGTGGAATAATAGGAGTGATTCCTTAATTCAATTTGACGATCAAAAGTTAATTTATGTAAATTCCCGTTTCTTCCTTAGAAATCTCGAAGCGACTTGACATGTCTATGGAGTCTTTCTTTTGCGTTTATATGTTAGGGGAATTCAGTGGCATAAGAAAGAAAGGAACTGAGAATTAACTTGAACTTTATTTGTCATCTATCTGTTTTCTACCGGTTTAAACTCCTTTCAATCCCAATGCTGACGTCATGTCCATGCAACCATTACTTCTTATCAATATTCCACAACTTCGATTTAATCAACCGAGTTTTTCAACAGTTACACTGGCGAATGTATAAAAAATGAAAATAAATTGAAACGATATTCCAGACGTACTTCCACATCCGTCTTCAAGCTAATGGTATGGAAATGGCTTGTACCAGCCTGAAGTCTGGGATCAAATTATATCTCCTATAAGTGTCGATCAAATTCATTTAATCTTTTTTACTTCTCTATTGAAACTGGACAAAAATTTCGTTTTACTAAATAACAATATATTACTGGCGTATTTATTCTTTGTGATTTTAATTATTTGATTATAAATTACTATATTATTCAAACTAACAGTGTATAATAAAGCCAAATATATTTTTATACATTTCAAACAAATCGTGTAGAAATATTCAAATTAGGCTTCATTTTTATGAACAGCATCTCTCCTTATGCTTTGAGATGCAGTAAAAGCGGACTATGGGAACTGAAATTATTGTCATTGTTGTATACTTGCATGTCTCTCTCTCTCTCTCTCTCTCTCTCTCTACACTTGATGAAGTCACGTAAGAGAAACCTATATAAATCCATCTTATCACTTATTAGATTTTGAAAAGAAATAAACGAATACGTATATTTTGCTTATTCATATGTTAATTTAAAAATGTATGCCTTACGCATCAAATGGAACCGCAAGACTTCGTTAATGTTTAGAACTTATCATTCTAAGTTTGTAAGGAAACTTATTTCATTTCGAAATGTAAAATGTAATTTATTCCGTTATCGGTTACTATTGCTTGGTTCGACTATTCGTGCATGAAGGCCTCACTAATTAGTCTTTTAATGCCACTTCTACAAGATTTATTGCTTTAGTTTTCCTCGCTTTTCTTGTACCGTAACGTTTTACCCGACATCTTTAATAATGAAAGAAAATAAGTTCACGTGTTTTTTTTTAAATTAGATGGCACAAGAGATTCCATTTTAATAAAGCATAGTTTAATATATTTCTCTTCGCCGCAATCTTCTAGATTGTTATTAAATATTCCACCTTTAACCTCGATTAAAGAAAGAATGGCTATGACAGTGAAACAATCTAATTCTTAAACACACTTCCGACATTTTGTAAAATCATGTCTAATGTCTTTCTCGTGGTATTTTATTGAATGCCATTCTTTGCTAAATAGAAATGCTCTATCTGAATGTTCTGTTCCATTTTGAAGTTCCGAGTGTTAATTTAAACCTTTGTGTCGCATCAGTCTCTTCGCCTGGCGTATTAGTTACACAAGAGCTAGGGCGATAGTTAAATCAGACATGTGATGCTGTATTCCTCTATATGTATACGTACCTTTTCTTCAATGTGCAATAGGCCATTTACAAACAGTCCTGTTGTGGAACCAAAAGTAAAAATCTGCTTTGTGTTACCTGTTATAAATCCTATGCGTAATAGCACAAAGAGTGACTCGTTTAACTAGATAAAGAAGGGTCTGTGCTTTTGGTTTAATATAGTGTACACTATCATATGTAATATCTTCAATGTTGACTTCATTATGGACTGGGTGAGGTCAAGGTAGATAAAATTATCTTGGGTTATAATAATAACAATAGTTATAATAATAATATGGTTCATTGTTAATTATTCGATTTTACATTGTATATGTATTACAATGTTTTACATTGCGATGATATAATATTAGAAGATAATTATAATTTAAATTAATTTCTATTGGAATGTTCTAAATAATGGTTTCTAAATTAGAATTCTGAATCTTAATCCAAATTCTTAAATCTAAAATTCTGATTTCTAAATCTAAATTGCAGTGGTTCCTGTTAAATAAGCGATCACAGTATAATGACATATTTTATGTATTGAAAATTCTTTCATGTATTCTTTCAGGTAGTTTAGATAAAGTTGAGGAGATTTTAAGTTAGTTTAGATGGCGAGCAACAACAATGTTTGCGTAGTTTACAACATATCGCGCTTTAGCTGCAACTAGATTCTTGCCACAAAGGTTTGTTTGTGTATCGCAGTACATTATTATAAGGAATGCACCTTGCTATAATATCACTATCTCCCTTTTGCTATCTGTCACGCCGCGAGAGGGCGGGAGGGGGAGGAAGAGGGTAAGACCGGAGGGTGTAAGACGTGATTCATGTTTTCTTGTAGCCATAGCTACTTGTGTCATGACCTCAGCGAGATTAATATCTAGAATCTGAACCATCGTTTATTCAATCATATCTCCATATACTTTCCTCCATGCGTTTCACTCTCACTAACACATGAACGTACCATGTAGAACCTGAACCAGAAGTAAAAGTCTTTTTTCTACCTGGCTAAATCAGTCAATTTTGTAACACTTCATAGAATTTGACAGGTATCAGATGCATAGAAAACGGGTTTTTACTTCAAGCTCTAAAACTTCAGCCAAGTTCAATACCGTGCAATCCTGTGCAATATCACAAGAAAGACTGGTATAGCCACAAATATAATAAATTCTTTCATTTTTTGTTCTAGCTGTGCTCGTTTATTGCATGGTACAGCTTGACTCAATAGTAAAATATGGTGCATAGAATCTGACTGGTATCAGGCAAACAGAAAACAAGGCTTCTACTTACAACTCAAGCTCTCTATAGGCCGACTATAAACAACGATGAAGGTTGTAAATACTATCAATTGGAAATAAAAAGTGGAAATGCAGTGGTCGTATTGTTGAAAGTCAACTTGTGTTCTGATTTTCACACTATTTTAATCATTATTGTTGCTTCCAACCTGTATTTTCCATAGTATTTCACGATATTTTGGAAATAGGAATGTATTACATAGAGGGCCACGAGTCATACATTTCATCGTTTGTCCAACCCTTTGTATGTGGAGACTTTGGAGATTTGACATTCTTCACTCTTCTGAATCCGCTTATAACTAAAATTGAAAAAGTGTCCAAATCCATAACTGCCCTCATCAGCTATTTTACGCCTTTCTTGATTTCTTTTGCATCATCCCGAACGACTTACTTGATAAAAAGTCATTGTTCTACGGCGACTTGAACCAAGTCGTAACGCACGGCTAAAGAGGGTAGTGTAAAGTACAGCAAAAGATGGTGATCCTCTTCAATCACAGACGGCAGACAGTAACACGTTTTATTGTATATTGAAACACGGCGAGTCTTCCTGATGATCTCCTGATCCACACAGCTGTGTGATGTGATGCGTGATGGAGATAAGCCTCGGTGTTACTGGTAGATAAGCTTTGGAGAGAGAGAGAGGGAGAGGGAGAGGGAGAGGGAGAGAGAGAGAGAGAGAGAGAGAGGCATGTGTTTTTAGATCTTATCCCACCACATTTCAGACGTAAAAGTATAGATTATGGATTATGGATTATAGGCGATAACAAAAATCTCACCAAGGCCCGGTTTTCCATTAAAACAACTGATTAGTCAACAAAATAAGGATAGAGATAACCATTGGGGGTAGCAAGTGAAAATCGATCGTGGTTGATGGAAAATCCACGAAACATGTATTTACTATTTTGATCGTGTATTTAAAAACTCTTGTTTATTCGAGGTTTGGATCATTACATCTAGACCTGCAATAAGGTCGAATACACAATGGCTCAGTAAACCTGATCAATTTAAGAGTTTCTCGTCCAAACTATTATTGCAATCACTTTACTTGTTTAGTACCGTGGAGTACGTACTTCATTCAAGCATTTGTCTACATTATGTTCGCTATATATACAACGACAACGCTATTGTTACGTCACTGAATGACCAAATAATACGTTAGACTCGAGCAACAGAATTGCTATCAGACAAATTGCCGCATCTTCGAATTACATTCGTTATTTCCAGATCGTCAACTTGTTGCCGTAACATGCACTGTATACCTTATAATTAAGTGAACCGATCCAATGGGTTCATATAATTACAAATTTCTAATTATCTCAGCGATAACATTTTTAATTTTAGTTCGGAATTTCCCGGAAACTCCTGGCGTTTGTTTGAAGTCGAGAGCGCGAGGTCAATTATATCTCGAAAGTATGTTTATGAATTTTAATCTAACAAAATTGGTTTTTTAGCTTTCAGCAAATACTTTTTAAATGCGTGCACGAGAACAGAATTCAAATTAACTTTAGAAACTATATGCTATTATGTTGCCGGAAAATAAATCACTGTATTTTCATGTACGGTTAGATTCTCATCTTCAGGCGGCTATATTTTACAGCTGTATCTATTTGGTTAAACAGGGTTGATGTTGTCTGTGCTCTTAAACAAGGAACTGTTCTACTGAAACGGAGTATATTATTCCGACGTTAGCGTTTTTCTTGCGGTTGAAATGCGGTGTCGTCGCTATACAGATGTCAATACCATTGAGTCAACATTATATCACGTGGTCTTGCACAGCGAAATCTGACATATATTATAGCCAGATTCAGAACCGTAGACAGTCTTTAGAGAACTCGTGATTCAATTGGAGACTCGTAAAGCGGGACATAATAAGCTTACTTCTGATTGGTACTATCATTTGGGTTTTACTGTGTGAGACTTCTGTGGAGTATCTATATATAGATCTAGGGTCGTTTTGTTGCTGAGAGACTTCTGTCTGCTGAGTAGATTGCAGTGGGAGTGATCTTCACTAGGCCATTTGATTTTGGTGGAAGTGCCGGGTTTTCCAAAAAATTATATATATATATATATATATATATATATATATATATATATATATATATATATATATATATGATATACTATACTATAATATATATATATATATATATATATGATATACCATAATATATTACATGGTTCACTTGGAAAAGAGTGAAGTGTAATATTTTCCAAGTGTTGGACATCTTGATTGTGACACTATATATATGTAAGTTCAGGTTTTTGAATACAAATGTTTTAACATAAGTCGCTATTATTGTTAAATGTTCATTTTTCCATACATATGTTTTTAATTCGTATAATCTAAATTTTAAAAAGATAGGTTATATGAACCTCTCCGATATAAGATTGATCTAATTTGACTTTATCTTGGATGTAGCCTACCTACATTGTACAACATCTACTTTTAAAACTGAATATAATAAACACGAACAAAAAACGAATTGTATAACAATTTAATCTGTATGATACCAATTAGCTGAGTATTCATGTAACAACCGAGCCGTCAGCTAGGATAACTGTCACGTGGTATCTCCACCTCTCGTCATATGACGTCACGCAATGTCAGCCAGTGTTTACCACAGCCCTCTTTGCGTTCTGAATTATTTACTACTCTCGTGTTTTAACCCCGCGCTTTTTTATCACCGGAACTTGCCAAGTGGTTCCCCTTAGCCAGCAGCAAGAGGATATTGCTCAAAGAAATGTGCCTTCCGTTATGTCGGCGGCCAAACTTGAACAGCAGCGTTGTGAACCCTTCATTTCGTGAGATAATGCGTCCAGAACCATCTTATAGATTTTAACGTTTATTAAGTTCTGATTTCTGACACTCACTGTTATAAAATGAAATTCTACTTCAGAGTAGAAAAAATGATAAAATCGTTCACATGCTGAAAGGTTTTTTAATAATAGTCGAGTAAATATAAATTGATAGTAGCATTTCCACATTCGCGGAATATAGAAGTTTTTTCATTATCAAAACATCGACGAAAGATTAAAAAAGGAGTGCATATTAATATTTCGACAATTCATTCAACATTCGATTCGTTGAAACTGTACGTAAATGTATTGTGATGTATAATTATGTCGGTTTCAATTGTTTGAAGATGATAACGTTTCGTTTTCTTTTAACCGTAGTTCAATTTCACCTTTAAGTCACCGAACACATTTTTCCAAGTCTCAATAATTATGTTCATGCTTTGACAGTTTGTGAATTGCAGCTGCATTTACCGAGTATAATGTGTGTCAAATGTGCAACATAATAATACTTCTAACTTGTTATTTCTTACGTATGTATAACAACATTCAACGTGAGGGAATACTTCTCGTGAAATGTGTGCAAGAAAGCTTAATTTACACTCGGGTACCGTTCACTAGAATGTGACATCTTTTACATGGATGATGGTGAATATGTCATAACGTATACGTCTTACCAATTGGTTACCATTATAAATCAGCGACAATTGATCTGCGGATAACAAAAGAAGTATTCGCGAAAACATAAGTCTTGTGTGTGTTTGTGTGTGTATGTGTGAATAAGGTGAAGGTAGAAAAGGAGAGAGAGACAGAAAGAAAAATGAGAGGAGAGGTGTGTATCGGCTTGAGCGAAGTAGTTGTGATAAAAAGTGGTTTAGCTACAAACTCTATCACAAAACCAATATCTACACCTCTATATCATCGAAATGATAAATCCAAGGATATATATTTATAATCGTCGTTTCTTTTGGAATTTCTTCTATAATATACGATTTCCTGAAGAATATTTTTATATTTCTTGTATTGTGATATATGTGTTTCATGTTGATACGATCTTTTATAATAACATCGTGTTTTTGTTTGTTGTCGAATTGACTTGCAGTGTGATCAGTTATCGACTAGTCTTGCCATGCAGGCATCTTCCAGTTGGAAACAAAACATTGTTTCCGTGTTCAACAGTTATATTACATTGTTGTATAAATAATTGCTTTCTCTCTGACAGAAAAAAAAACTCTCACGGGTATTTGTATAAATGTCTGTGCGCATGCTCAGAGGGGTGTGACAATACATAGGGAAATAGAACAAATAAACAGAAAGAAAACGAATTATTCTATTTTAACCAGATAGAAATATGAAATACGCTGAAGTGGTTGCTAGTATGTTGGTATATACACAGTTTGAAATAAGAATTTCAATAGAATGTGTTTTTGAAATAATTCATAAAATATTCATAGTCACTTGGTGGAAAGATGACTGATTGACAAACCCAGCAATCCGGACGATCAGAGGTTTTCGGTCCGTTTATATACATCGTACCGAATATATATGGAAAATACGTATTTTTCTTTTTTTTAAATTGTTTGGGGAGCATTTTGGAATTTTTATGGAATTATAGGCCCCAAGAATTGGATCCAATTTATTTCATATGTCCTACAATATATACAATGACAATATTGAAATGTTATATATACATCGGGATGACTTTCTTATATCTCAATACATTCGGTTCTTTTTCGATATTCTTGTTCGATTTGTTCGAAGGTTTTTTCATTTTCTTCTCGAGAGGTAATAGTATTTTTATTAAACTTATTTCCCTCAATAAAAGCTTGCCATTGAAGAATGCCATCCTGCATGTTCAGTCATGTCTAAGAAGGAGTATTTCACAGCACAGCCCCTCCCTAACGGTGTTCTGGTGTTGTGTGTGCTCGGTATCCAACGTGCCGTGAATATCTCAACAGTGGTGCCAAGAGAGTAGAGAAAACTATAATTTAAAAATAAAAATCATCATGCAACTGATGAGAGACAAGACTACCAACGTAGCAAGTGAGGATACATTTTATACACTTATTTTGTTTTAATTAGTGTTGTAAAGTTTGTTCGTAAAGTTCTGTTGTTAACAGCACAATCTTTTTTTATATATGACTGGACGTGGATACGAACTCGTCTTTATAAGATGGCATTGTTATCAATAAGTTGATTGATTTGGGAGGTATTATAAGTTGATAAACTTTGTATCGAGAAGTTAAGAAAAAAGTAGAAGATAGAAAGCCTCCATTAAACTCATTGATCGATTTTTCGAAACCATCGAAAACTTGTCATTTACCAACTTATTGTTTTCCAATTAAGGCTAAGAGTGACGAAGTACAACCGTTCGTTCAAGAAACCGAAAGAGTGATCCTACCACCCCAAAGGAAGTGATTGATTTAATGTAACTCATTTACCAATCGGTAAAAAGTAAATTTATAAGTTACGGGATTATGAACGCCTCAATCGTGTAGGAGGGACAAAGAGTCTTCTATTGATCTTTATCTTCTCCAAGTTCTTCTTCTTTCTTTTCTTTCTTCACAAGTATTCCTATTTTTGGATGTGCCGATGTATGGTTGCTGACTGTGTAAAAAAGACTTCATCAATTCTGGTATATTTATATAATTTGGTGGAGGAGCCGAGTTCGTCAAAGTTTATTTAATTTCCTTCATTTTTATAATTAGGTTACTCTCTGAGAAAGAATGCACAATGTAACTTTGATATTTAATTGTAATAGACCTAACCTAACCTCACTTGACGTGACCTCACGTTGAGTTCAACTTGGAAACTTATTCAGGTAGTTTGAACTTTGACACGTTCAAGGAGAGAGAAGAAAAGAAGAGGGCATTAGCGAACTAAGCTGCATGGCTGTATGAACTCGAGTGAGTCAGAGTCATTAAAAAACGTAGACGTGATGCTGTCACTGTTGAAATCGAAGGTTTGAAATGAATTGCATTGTTATCATTTTATCAACAATTACATTTTACAACGTCAGTGAATTGTTTCAACACCCGTGACAAAATATGTGTGTTATATTATTTCGTTTACACTTTCCATTAATAGGTTCTATTGGAATGCCTTCACTTGGTAGCATTGATGTGAACCATTCAATTTTTTTTAGAAACAACAATAAACCAACTAACAGCTGAAGATTGATCTTTCTTCACCTCCGTTTGGCTCTTTTTAATTAAACGGAATATCATTTGAAAGCTAGCTATGGTATTCATCAAATACTGCAAGACATTGTCATCCGAAATGTCAACAAACCATTTCATTAATCTCTTCATATTTTATGGAATGTTCTCATAAAATAAAATAAATGAGAAATACTTTATGATCTGTATGATGTTTTTTTTAGGTTCAAACGAAGTAATTGTTACTTCTTACAATAAATCGCTCGCAAAGGATCGCTTAGAGAACCTACGTTATTGCTATTTACTAAGAAGTATAATTAATATATCTCTCCCCCTCTCTCGCCCTCTCTCTCTCTCTCTCATATTTCCCACCCCTTCCCTCTTTCCCTCTCCATACAGAAGTGGATGCATATACTGAACTCGAGTCATGTCAGGACGATGTGGACTAATTAAATGTAATCTGAGGTTAGGTTGAGTTACGTTCGAAATGGTTTGTTTCTTATGATCAGTTTTCTAGTGATGTTCCGTAACACTTGATCACTTGATATAACTTAGTGTGTGCGTGTGACGTAACATGGAGCGTCATAAACTAAGTGATCAATTATGTTTATCCTCAATTATAGCAGACCACGTATTCTATTGTTATTGTTGTGCCAATGCGCTGCACAACAATGAACACTCTCGGTTTATAGAAGCCGAGGCTAGGTTGTCCCACTATACATCATCAATACGGTCTCCTCCGCGTGCAATTTCTATTTATCATCAGATTCCAATGATATGGAAGGCCATACGCGACATTAAAGGCCATCACAACTCGGAAACTAGATTTGAATGAAAGATAGAAATATTTATTTTCCTAATTTCAGAGGAAACTAGAAAATATCTCAAGTTTAGAAATTATAATTGATTTTTTGTCCTCTAGAAACCACGAGTCATGACGTGGGTATTACCGATTTTGTATAAACAGAATCGAGTAATGGGTACCAGAAGAAGGACCAGTGCCCAGAGGACAAATGAATTGATTATAATTTCTGAAATTGAGATGATAATTTCTAGTTTTCTCTAAAATTAGGGAAATAACTATCGTAATTGTTAATTAAAATCTAGATCCAGGGTTGTTATGTCCTTTAAGTGGGTGAATACATCTGTGTTGATTGATTTGAACCATAAAACGATCAAAGGAAGAACTTATGAAGAAAGTAACGCTTCACGAAAATGAGGTGTAAGTTTAAGGATCACACTTACATATTTATTAAAAACTTTACAATATTCTAATACTACGTCTAAAACAGCAACGTAATAAACCTGGAACTAAAAAATGATTTATATTTCAATTTGAAGAAAAATTTCACATATTTTCTTTTCACCTTCCATTATTAAAACAAACGTGCAAATGCTTCCAAATCCCTTTAGTATAAAGCATGCAGCTAGTCTTTATACTTTGCTAACATAAAAAGGGAATGAAAATGGTCTTATTGAATCCCTTAATCAGGACTGCGGTGAAAGGGCTTCGCTATTCGCTATTGATTAGACGAGAGATTTACATGAACTGGGACAGCATGGTGTCGGTCGCAGGCTCGGAGCTTCTGAACGCTCGCATGTGGATATAGATGAGACGGTCGATTCTAATAAAACTACGGACTATACCTGAAATGGTACAGCGATAGTGTTCTCAGTGAGCTGTTTTATAGTTGGTGAAGACAGAATATGATCTTAGTACACATTTTGCATTCGTTATACCTAACCGTAAGCTCCATCCGAACCATAGAACTTTTGTTATAACGCTCTCTAACTGTGTATTACTGTAACAATAGTAATTGAAATGAGCTGAAGATAATTAATTTGTAAATCTATGTATACCTACATAACAAAGACATGTTTTCAACCACATTGTTGAAATGTGTTAATAGTAGGAAATTACAATTGACTAAAACGATTTTCAGCAGCCTTAGCGGTGATCGACGGTACTACAGAGTAAGAAGTGTGAAGAGGATAAAGGCAAAGGAGTGGGGATACGAGTGGTGTTGAATCTTAATTTAACGTTGGGTGAAGTGTCTTTGTATATCTTTAGTCTATGAAATTACTTTTGTGTGTGTTAATTATTTCTTTGTACATTTCGCAATCACTACCTTCAGAGTATGAAAGTGTTTTTTGATCTTCGAATAGTTCAGTTGGTGTCTAAGCCACATCGCTTACAACAAATACTTGTTTCTGCTTGGAAATCCACTTAACAATTAACTCAAGCATAATCACAGATGAGATTCTCTCGTAAAGCGTTAAGCGTTATATTTCATCTTTTCAACTTGCTCGCTTGATCTGTGAGGTAGACGAACTTTAGAACTTTAAAGTGGCAAATTTCCCACATTTTCTCCTCTACGTTCTCAACCTCACTCCCCCCTAGTTTCTATCTCGCTTTCTCTCTCGTTAATCTACCCTTAAGTCGATTACGCCGTTTCTTTCTAACGGGACGGCCGCAAACTTGTTATACAGTTGACTCTAATTAGTAGCTATAAATTTGTATGCGAGTCATAATTTTCTTTTTATTATTCAGTATTAAGTTTTCTCATTTTATTAATCACAAAAGAATCAGAATGAAATGACAAAAAGAGGGAAAGTTTGCTTCTTCAAGTTAGTTATAAAGCCTACCAACTTTATAGGGGCTAAAGATTATACGAATAGTTTTTTACCCTCGGCTTCTTATTTCTTCATTGAATATCCTTGGTATTAACTCGACTTATAATACTGCATTGTGTAGTAAATAATTCTTGATGAAATTCCCTCTTCCTCTCATCTAATCTTCTGTTTTTTGTTCACGAGTTTTTCCAAGAAAAACTGATCAAGGTAACAATGAATCATGTCAGGAAAGATGTGACTTGATGGGCAAAACGTAAAACCATTGTTTCAGTTTCTACTCGGGCATTTTCACCACGCTTATGTTATGTTACAGAGAGGCAAGTCCTATTTGAAGCGAGATTTAGGTATGTGTTCAACCCATCCGGGCATTGTTGTTATTGCTGTTATTGCGGGCAATAATTGAACTAAATCTACCTAATCGAACTAACCTAACTAAACTAATTCAAGCCGCAACTAACCGCTGGCTTACAAGAGTGTCCAACAGGTCTGTCAGAACAGTGCATTTGCTGAATCGATGTAGCAAATTATCTGATATTTGGCGATAACTTTTAATATCAACAATAGTTTGGTACAAACACAAATATATTTTATAATAGCTTGAAAACGGTGAGTAGTAGAACCATTAAGCTTATGTTCTGTATGCAGCAGATAAATATAACGTTTGTTTGTCTACACATTGTAATTACATATAGCATTAGATTAATGGCTATCATTTCTTAGGTAGCAAAAAGATCCATGTATCTCCAGCATTAGAGTGTTGCTATCGCTTACCTTACAAACGCTATAGTCATAATATAGGCCTATCAGATATCAGATTTGTTGTTGTTAGGCCACAATAACGTGTAAGTATGCGATATACAGCCCCATTACGTCAGAGCTATATAGAGATATGAATTACTGCTTTACCATTTACACGATACTTAGAGGAAAATAATAACGGCTTTATCCTAGTTTACTGCGCTATATAATGCATAATAAAATGGATGCTTTCATCATTTATAATTCATATTTATTCACATCATTATTCTCTTTTTCGTGTATACATTCTTTATACATTCATTGTTCGTTTAATGGTAGATTTTTCAGTATATTCTTACTAATTTGTATGATAGTATAGAAACCGTCTGTTTTACGAAAAACTTCAGATTGTCTTGAAACATATCTAGTAATTATAATCCCTTTTGTTAGAAATTATTCGATCAATTAAAACCAAATGAGGCGTATAAGTAGACTTTGTAAAGCTTTGTCAGGCATTGACGAGTCGACACACCCAAACGCCATTGCTCGTAGACAAGATGGACGGTCAATCGTGTTGTAGATGTAGTATTTTAATTGTCCTGGGAATCAAGCCTGTTTTAATAAGCGTATTTCTTCTCTTCATTTCTGTCAAAGACACCTGGTCGACTAATTGTACCTCATTATATAGACTCAAAAGAAATAATACTTTTCTTCTCTTCTCCATCTCATTCTCTCTCTCTCACTCTCTCTCTCCCTTCCTCCCTGTTCTCCCCCCTTCGTACTGCAATGTGAGAAGATGTTCATCAATAATATATCACACAGATCTTCATGGCGCGTCACAGGTCATCCAACACTGACATGAGACAACAGAATTGTAATGTCCAGCGAAACATACAAGAAGCTTCAAGTCAGAGGTCGAAATGACACGCTTTAAATAAGTCTATCTGGGAATTATAGTATTGTTATGAAACTGATAATATGATCAGTAATAACTGTATGAATAATAATAAATGATGACTGATAAATACTTATAATTTAGTGTAATACTATTATTTCCAGATATTTAAAGCCTGGCGATTTATGAAAGTTTCTTCGGTTAGAGATATGAAAATATATTTTCTCAACTCTTAATTAATCATTTCTATCTCAGTATTAAGCCTACTTAGTGTGACGTAAGAGCACTTGGGAATAGATAATACCGAACAACTTGTAGTATAGTCACTGAAGACAGAATTGAGACTTGACGAAACCTGGAATATCCCTATAGAATGTAATTGTCATAAATCACGCTACGTATTTTGTACGATAGTTTCTCTTCTATAATTTCCCTTTCTACAGTCGAATAGTATTCTATATTGCTTCTATGAGGTTGAATTCAATACCTCTATTAATTAAACCAGGGGAATAAATCATGATACCTTGAACAGAATGGCTATTGTCTCCTGTGGGGAAGACGGGAACAATCCTGTTCAGGTGTGTCTTGCCGGCGCATGCTCTGTACCACACACAGAACATGTGCATGTTTCGAGGGGTCGATTTTGTAGGAGGAAATTTATTATTCAAAGGGTTGCGAACGTTTGATGTGTGAGTGTTTTTCATAGAACACGTGTTACTGTTTTGATATCTCGATGGATTGTTTATGTTAAGTATTTGAGTTGAATACAAATGAGCCAATAGGATGACTTCTAGGAGGGCGCGATGTTACGCTAGGTTCGCTAGGTTCGCTCGGATTCACATAAGCTTAGAACAACATCCGCCGAACATCACGTAGGACAGGCATTACCAATTAACTTGTAATGTAACTGCACTTGAAAACAAGTCAATCGTATTAATCGATGAATCAAGTATTACATTGACATTATTACAGCACGAAATCGTACTTTTACTTATTGTAATTCTATAATTTGTGGAGAGGCTTGCTGTTGACTGTGGTGGAGAGAGCAATGGAGGAGCCAATTTACTATGACGTATTTGGTGAGAACCCTATACAGGTAATAATAATTGTGATGCGTAATTCACTACATCTGTGACCTATTGCATTGCAGCGCATTGTAGTGCATTTTGGTGCTCTATACAGAGCATTACAGGCTTTACTGTCTCCTCTATTGCTGGCATTATGTTAAATCCATGCCTTTGATTTGCCGTATTCCCTTGTTGATTATAGCCACATGCAGTCATCCAGTGTGAGATTACATGCCCAACGTTCAATAATCACATGAATACCACTGGAGAGACAGCAGCACAGGAATTAATATCCAGATTTAATAAGGAATAAATTAATTAACTACAATAAACTTCTGTGCGATCACGGCCAGCCTTTAGACTTGATTTGAAACACAGCTAATGCTGTGTTCTTATTGGTAGTCTTGTCTGACATTAGCCAACTGTGTTTCAAGTATCTGAACAAAGCAATGTGATTCTTCTTCCATAGTGCAAAATACTTTGTTTGAGGATATGTTCTGTGGCTTTGGTTGAATTGATTGTTGCTGAATTATTATATTCATTATTGATATTATTATTATTATTTTATAGCGATAACTTTTTACGCAATGTAATGAAAATTCTGCAACAAATTGCAGTTTTACCAACTTGAGCACAGACTGATACACGAAGTCAATTAGAATCAGATTATAAACCATTCAAATTAGAATAGAATTATAAAAACAATTGTAGCGAATATGTATGTACGGTACTGTACTTATACCATAGCATCTTGGAATGTGCACCCCATTGTATTGGCTAGGGTAGGGCAAGACATTGTCCGTCTTGGGGACGGACAGGCAGTCTGTTTTCCCTCGTGTTGTCGAGTGGTTGATTATAAATAAAGCGCTTGAGTACGTATACTTTAACTGTGTATGTGTTGTTACTTGTTAATATCAAACCCCTAAATAATTATTACACTGGTGACGGCGGTGAGAATTTGAACATTATAAAAATAAATAAAATAATAAGTGCAGTTAAAGTGTTTAGAAAAACGCGCGATCCCCAAAACTGCTATAACAGTCAGTTAATCAGGTGATAATTTATAGTGAATTTAGTTTTAAAAAACAATATTAGTTACAAGACTTGGTGTTGACCATAGGCCTACACAAGGTGTCAAGTTGAACAATATTCTACGGTGAACGTTTGCGCGGTACTAACTGTATATCTATACCCCGTGTGCGCTAAACTTGATTCGTGAAGACTATAGATACCCATAGTGTGCTAAACTTGTATTTTGTACATATATATTCCGTGTGCGGTTAACAGTTGTTATTAACGAACAATAAAATGGCGTCTACAAATCGAGCTGTGCCCACTGTATTTTCTGGCATTGGCGACTTCGATGACTGGGTTTTCCAATTTGAAAGAGTTGCTAAAATAAACAATTGGAACAATACAGTCAAGAGCGATTACTTGGCCCTCAGCCTTAATGGGAATGCGTTGAAGGCGTTTCGGGCATTACCTAGTGCAACCCAAGACGAATATAATCTAGCTATTGTGGCTCTGTCAGCTAAGTTTGACCCCGCCGAGAAGGTTGAGTCGCATAAGTTAGCCTTCCAAGCTCGTGAACGGAAACATGGGGAAGAACTTTCTTCCCTAGCTACCGACCTGGAATGCTTGGCATTAAAGGCGTACCCTCGACTGCCTCAAGACGCTCGCGAGGACCTAGCTAAGGGTAGGTTCCTTGAATGTTTGGATAAGTCCATTCGAGTGATGGCCAGACAAGCTCGCCCGGACAGTTTAGAGAAGGCAGTTAGCGTAGCCTACGATCTTGAGGGTATAGCCTTGTTAGAAGCAAATTCAAATAAAAAAGCTTGTAATTGTGTCAACCCAGAAACAGTTAAGGAGTGCAGCGTCGTGCAACCATTATCACCAATGGATCGACTATTGAACGAAAACATGACCGTCATGCGTTCAATGGCGGAGGCCATGACTCAGTTGACCGTTGCCCTTCAGTCCGGCAACAACTCCTCAAGTGGAAGAGGGGGCAGCAGGCAGCAACGTGACCGTGGTCGAAGAACGTGCTTCAATTGTGGGAAAGAAGGCCACCTACAGGCTACCTGCTGGGCACCACGCACAAATTCCGGAAATGTCAATGGAGGGGGTCAAATGTCATCTCAGTCTTCGGGAAACGGGGGGAGGCTGGCGTACTAACTAACAATATGCCAGCCACGTTACAGACAGCCATTTTGAAGAGTGGTGTGTGGTGTGTCGAGTCGGAGTCGGCAGTATTTATTTCCGGTAAACTAGGGACCGAAATGATGGAAATCCTAGTCGACACAGGTGCGGCGGTGTCTCTTGTAAGAGAAGATGTTTGGCTGCGAATCAGAGAGAAGGAGGATATATTGTGCGAGCCTGGGATACCCAGAGTAGTAAATGCTAGTGGAGACTCTCTTCAAATTATCGGACGCGGAACGGTAAGGATTTGTTTGGCAGAAAGAACCTTTGTGCATACTATGTTGGTTGCACGCCACCTATCTCAGAAATGTCTTCTGGGTGCCGACTTTCTTAGGAGCTATAACTGTGATGTGTTATTGTCTCAACAGAAAGTACGTTGCGATGATGGTACGTCAGTACCACTATCCCCTATAAGTTCGATTACCCTTCCAATCTCCCATGTGTCCCTAAGAGAGAATGTGGTAATACCTGCGGGGCATGAGATCATACTCCCAGGTACTTTAAACTCACTACAATCACACTCGTACCTGGGTATGTTCGAGCCAAACATCAGGCTATCAAACAAGCATGAGCTCCTTGCAGCCAGAAGTATTTCATATTCTTCAGCAGAGTACATCCCGGTACGGGCTATGAATCCGGGTAATACTCCTATCACGCTGTACAAAGGAACAGTTCTGGGACGCCTGGAACCATGCGAAGAGGAAAGCTATTGTGTTACTGCAGCATCCGTAGGACGCAGTGAACATGATATGCCGGCGCATCGTCTATTCGACCTAAGTGATGTCCAGCCTGAACTAATAAGTAAGTTAACTCCCCTATTAGATGAGTTCGGGGATGTGTTTTCACGTAGCCCTGATGACTTGGGACGGACGAACCTGGTTTATCATAAGATACTCACTGGAGACCATAGGCCAGTGAGACAACCTCCTAGACGAACTCCGATGCATCGTCAAGAGGAGGTAAGAAGCATGGTTACGGATATGCTCAATCAAAATGTGATTAAAGAATCGTCTTCCCCTTGGTCGAGTGCTATTGTCTTGGTCAAGAAGAAGGATGGAGGCTTACGGTTTTGTGTCGACTACCGTAGCCTGAACGAGGTAACGATCAAGGATGCTTATCCGTTACCAAGAATAGACAACATCCTCGATGCAGTGTCAGGATCGAAGTTTTTCTCGACCCTTGACCTAGCCAGTGGATATTGGCAAGTCGAGATAGCCCCAGAAGATCGCCAGAAAACTGCTTTCTCAACAGGAGAAGGGCTTTATGAATTTCAAGTGTTACCCTTCGGTGTTTGTAATGGCCCCGGAACATATCAGCGTCTTATGGACAGAGTATTGATGGGTCTGCAGTGGGACATATGCGCTGTCTATTTGGATGATGTCATAGTGTGGAGTCCCACTATTGACGAACATGTTGGGCGCTTACGACAAATTTTTGAAAGACTTCGAGGAGCACACCTCAAATTGAAACCCTCGAAGTGTCATCTTCTCCGCACAGAAGTTAAATTCCTTGGCCACTGTATCTCAGCCGCTGGAATTGCTACTGATCCCGATAAGGTTGCGGCAGTACGACAGTGGAAAACGCCACAGACCTTGGAACAAGTTAGATCGTTCTTGGGGTTTGCGTCATATTACCGCAGATTCGTTAAGAACTTTGCGGACATTGCGGCACCCTTACATCGACTAACCCAAAAGGGAGTCCGTTTCCTTTGGAACGATGATTGTGAAATTGCCTTTGCATCCCTCAGACAAAGGTTAATTTCGAGTCCCATCTTATGCTCTGCAACAACATCTGGCCAGTTCATCTTAGACACTGACGCCAGTAACACAGGGATGGGAGCTGTGCTGAGTCAGATTCAAGGCGGAGAGGAGAGAGTTATCGCGTATGCCAGCTGCTCATTGTCAAAGACGGAAAGGAGGTACTGTGTCACCCGGAGGGAACTGCTTGCTGTAGTGTATGGCACGAAGTATTTCCGACACTACCTTCTAGGACGACCTTTTCTGATCCGAACCGATCATAACTCCCTTCGCTGGCTGCAAAATTTTAAAGAACCAGAAGGCCAAGTATCGCGGTGGTTAGAACGACTGTCGGAGTTCGAATTTACCATACAACATAGACCAGGAAAGGCTCACGGCAATGCTGACGGCTTATCCAGGGCTTGTGGACAATGCGGGGTAGTAGCGGAACAAGAGGATATCACCGAGGAAACGCTCAATGTTAACAGCATTCGTGATACCGGTAACCTAGTTTGGACACCTACCTGGACATCGCAACAGCTAAGCGAACATCAAGCCAGAGATAAGTCCATTGCCCCGGTTAAAAATTGGCATGCAAAATCAGCCAGACCAAGTCGCGATGAAGTTTCTGGTTATGGACCAATAACTTTGAGCCTGTGGACACAATGGGACCGCCTCGTCTCTAAGGATGGAGTATTGTATAGACGTTGGTTTGAAGAGAATCGCCCTGACAAACTACAACTTGTAACTCCTGAAGTACTGCGAAAAGAAACCCTTGTTGCCTTGCACGACAGTCCTACCGGCGGCCATCTAGGAACGGCCAAGACTCTAGGAAAGTTACGTGAACGTTTCTACTGGCCAGGAATGAACGTTGACGTAGTTTTATGGTGCCGCCAATGTCCCGGTTGCGGTTCCAGGAAGGCACCAAACCAGACCCCTCGCGCCCCTTTGGTCTCAAAAACCAGTGGTTTCCCACTACAAAGGGTAGCGATAGATCTGGTGGGCCCATTGCCTAGGAGTACCAAAGGCAACAAATATATAGCGGTGGTAACCGACTATTTTACTCGCTGGACGGAGGCTTATGCCATGCCGGACATGGAAGCATCGACCGTGGCCAGAACACTGGTGGATGAGTTCATTTGCCGGTATGGAGCACCTTGTGAGCTTCACAGCGATCAAGGTCGCCAATTCGAGTCCCGGCTTTTTGCTGAAATGTGCAAGATGCTCGGTGTATCCAAAACGAGAACGACTCCATACCATCCCGAATCGGATGGTCTAGTGGAGCGGTTCAACCGAACTCTTGGGGCTATGTTGAGTCAGTTTACTGACAAAAACCATACTGACTGGGATGATAAACTACAACCTGTCATGTTAGCATACCGTTCCAGCATTCAAGAAACTACGAGGTTCAGCCCATATTTCTTGATGTTCGGCCGCAATGTTCGACTCCCCGTTGATGTCGTGTTCGGATCTCCGAAAGAAGAAAGCGTGGAAATCACCGAGTGGGCGTCCAAATTAAGAGCCACGCTTGACAATGCTTATGAGACGGTGCGGACCAACACAAAAGCAAAGCAGGCGATACAGAAGACTGTATATGACCGCAGATGCGCAGGAGAGCCATATAAGGTCGGCGATCGAGTGTGGCTGCATGAGCCAGCCGTCAAGAGGGGACTGGCCCGGAAACTTCACAAGTTCTGGCAAGGTCCCTTTGTGGTGAGGAAGGTATTGTCCGACGTGACTTACCGTGTGCAATCGGAAAGCTGCAGAGCACGTAGACCGGTCGTACATTATAATCGACTGAAACCGTATTTGGCGAGAGATGACATTGTCGATGATCAACCGCCCGTAGAGGATCCTCAGCCCCTGGATACCACTCAACCCGAAAACGATCATCAGCCCAGGGAGGATGAAACACTGATTATTTTGGGTGGACAAGATCAGGCAGATATCGATGAACCACACGCTGCAGATGAAGTCGCTGACGTAAATCTGAGACCAGATTGGGCTGTGCTTCCAGCGGCGGCCAATGATGCGCAGGATGCAGCAACCAACGATCACGAGACTACCCTAGCAGTGGATACACCTCGACGTTATCCAGGGCGAGTAAGACACTGCCCCGACAGACTCCAAGCTGGAATAGCATAAAGAATCGGGACGATTCTCCGTACAGGGGGGGGATAGTGTAGCGAATATGTATGTACGGTACTGTACTTATACCATAGCATCTTGGAATGTGCACCCCATTGTATTGGCTAGGGTAGGGCAAGACATTGTCCGTCTTGGGGACGGACAGGCAGTCTGTTTTCCCTCGTGTTGTCGAGTGGTTGATTATAAATAAAGCGCTTGAGTACGTATACTT
Source organism: Brachyptera putata (assembly GCA_907164805.1). Classification (NCBI taxonomy): domain Eukaryota; kingdom Metazoa; phylum Arthropoda; class Insecta; order Plecoptera; family Taeniopterygidae; genus Brachyptera; species Brachyptera putata. The sequence continues at coordinate 8,510,272 of OU015464.1, read as the reverse complement.
TAACTGTGTATGTGTTGTTACTTGTTAATATCAAACCCCTAAATAATTATTACACAATTTTTCATAACAGGTTATTTCCCAAGAATATAGTTCTAAAAATGAAGGATTGATGTGACACTTATTATAGAAATTCGAAGTAATTATGTACAATGGAAAAGCTGTTCTTCTTCTCATTATTTTCTCAACAACACTTGGGTAGGATACACAATTTATTTTACAATCATTATAAATGTATAAGAATGAGTATTTCGTTGCCTGAAAGTAGAGTAGAAATGTAAGAAAATGGAACCTCGGTTCTAAATGACTACGCTGTAAACGCAGATATGATTAAAGTGTTGCTATTCATAGCTAGACTTAGCTCATACTAGTTCATCTCTATGCCATCACTTGCTTTGATGTATTGTTGGAGTAATTGACGGTATTCATTTCATAACTGAAACGTTGCTTCTATGTGTACTACCGATAGGCCAATGTATTCAAGAAAATAGCTCATATATCTCGTTTATGAGTCATATATTAATGAAGGGTTTAACGAAGCCTATCTCTCATCATGACGACGTAATATACGTATTTCGAAAGCGAATCTTTCTCACCTTACCTCCTTTTAAGCCCTTCTCATATTGCTAACAAAGCAACAACGTAAACATGAATACATCCCCAAGCCACTAGAGCACTTTACGAAACACGTGGTATACGTTATAACTAATACTTGTGTATAATGAACAAACATGCAAACGACAAACATGATATTGAAATCCCACTACAGCATTTAATCAAAAGGTACGATTTATTATAGTCAATGAAATGATCTCTCAATGAACAATGTGTGTGTGTGTAGGCGTGGTACACCTGACACGTCTATTGCAGATGGCCGATTGTATGACAGAGATGGCATTGCTGTCAGGAGGATTGTTAGTGTGGTTAGAGGTCGCCACCTAACGGTGATTTATAGATTTATGGAACAGAGGTTGATTAATAATCATGGCTATTAAATGGTATGCGATCGCGAGACAGATAATTGTGCACACGTTTTTTAACGTAGATGTAATTGGTGTGCTGCGGGTGTGCAATCATTCATAACTACGGCCGGAGGCACAAATACGTATCGTATTTATACATTTATGTTTCGCTAGGTTCACTAATTGAAAGGTAATTTAATTTACTATTGATTTAATTTACTCTGAGGCTCGAATACGTATCGTAATCATACATTTATGTTGTAATTGGAAGTTGATTTAATTCACTGATGATTAACTTATTAAAGTTTTTAGCCACCTTGGATTGCTGTGTTATTTTAATTCACTGATCAAGGATTAACGCTAATCAACAATTTTATGAAACCGGATATTAGAAGTATTAATTATTTTTACTGCAATGAATTACAGTACATTGAAAAGTATTCATTAAAAGTATTTTTGAATTAATTCATGTGCAATGTGCACATGTGCAAGTTTATGGTTTCCATTTGTCTGCTTTCTACGTTTGTTCAAGTAACATTTGGTGGCATTGCAGTACAGCAAACAGGTAAAGCATCGATTTTGTAATAGGTTAATATCAAATTCGTGTGTGTCTCTTTCAATGATGAGTAACGTCCCTTGCTGCCTACATGTTTTACTGTCCTTTCGATTGCTGAAACATTCATAATTTAACTTGAAGTGACAATTTCTTTTTGAATCTTTTTTGACCCACGTATGTGGTTTACAAGTATGAGGCGTTATAATGTACATAACGATTACAATAATCGGATGACTACAGGCTTCTTCAGGCTTTTTTCACAGGTTTCTTTCTGTGATTGAGCCGCTATGTTATTCGGTGGTACGAATAAGCAGGTGGTAATGAAACTATGAAGTTTTTATAATTGAATAGACTTGCACAATAACCCATGCCTTATGCGGGACTTATGCGCTCATCGGTTACTTCAGTATCCAAAGCAGTGCCTTATAGTTGGCTAAGCTACGGAGGGTGGCATCATATCTTTCTTATTTTTACCTTCCAATTCATGAATCTAGAGGAGACTATCATTTTCGTTGTAGTATAGTATTTATAGTCATAATTTTATTTACAAATATAAAATACAATCACATAAATTTTACTGTTTTACATAAATAAGAAGATTGAAGTCACGAATGTTGAGGTGAGTGTTCAATTCAATTACGGCAGAGAGAACTTTCAGGAAGCCTCTGACTTGATTGTAGTGTAAATGAGAGGTATTTATACCATCCCCCGAGGAGGAGCTAGTTGATGAGACTGCACCATATATAAGTCATGGGTTCTGATCCCTGACAGGTCACTCGACACCAATAACCCCGTCACGTGACGTAGACCACGTGCATTGCGTGACAATTAGGAACCGCTTTATATGAGCTCGTTTATCTAATACACAACTTGGCGGCCATTGTTAGGTATAACTGTCACATGAAGAGGGATGGAAATGTCGAACGCTATAATTATGCAATCCTCTAATTCCTCACAGTAAGCTATTGGAACACTATATTCTTCCTTGCTTTGAAAAGTGTACATTTCATTTTGTATTTACCAAAAATATATGGATTAATTAAACAAATAAAAATTATTACGAATGTTATAAAAAGTGTGAAAGATTGATAGTTCAGAATCAAAGAATAAAAATGGAGGAGAATCGAAGAAAAAGAAGATGAAAATGAGTAAGACATTCGGAAATACCTTTTAACCAAAATGACTGATTGAATACTGAGCCTGCTAAATAATACATTGTAAATAATTATTACCTTAAGGGTAGTAAGATCCCCCTTGTGGTGCCGGTCTGAACGAACCTGCAATGGTACCTTGGATTTAATTGGGAAATGATCACTTTTCGTCAAGTTTTACACTTCAATGGAGCAGTATATATACATTTCGAGAGATGATGTTTTTCATGTGTTGACGAATGAAACACACGTTTCGTCACAGCCTCGTCGTTGACGTTTGTGGTCACACACGGCGTCATACAATCTGTTTTGTAACTCACTTCATTGCGTGTGACATGCAGTTGAGACTTTACAAGAAAATGAATTACAGTAGAAAAACAAATCATTTGTTTGACACTGTTATCATGCTTTTGTATCCTTAACTTTAATGTTGGATTAATTAAACTATGTTGAAAGGTCTCACAAGTATGAAATGTGCAGTACATAATCTGATGATATATGTGTATATATATATTTATTTATTTATTTATATATATATATATATATATATATATATATATATATATATATATATATATATATATATATATGTATATATATTTATATCGGTCGACTTGTGTTATCATATATTGATGAAAATATCAAATTGCTGTAATTCCTTTCATATTGGCTATTCGAAAATGACCTATATTTTTCTGTGATCTAATAGTACCTGCTATAAAACACAGTCATATACTGTGTTATTATGCAACTTTGAAATTATTCAGATTGCCGACAATATTCATGTTGGTACTGGAAAAAAACCTGAGAGTGCTAACACGCAAATAAAAAAAATGAATTTCTACCTCACAAGTTTTCGCTTGTATTGTCTTCGAGACTGGTGAAAAGTTATCACTAGTGTCACTAGTAGCAGATCATTATAATTCATCAACAAAACAAAACCTATAGTTGCGACATGTATAAACGCATGAAGGGGTGAAAACAAAACCAGTTTATTCACGAGGCCAGCACACCAAGCTATTATTATTGAACCGAACAAAACGAAATCATCGCGAGCCTCATCACTTTTGAATAATATTATTTGTTCGTTCGCGACGTTTTAATTAACGTTTGACATGATTGACGGAAACAATTCCGAGCTATATAGTGTATTGATCCGGCACTTTATTATCTTCGCCTCGAAACAGCGTATAAATGTCGAGATTTACATAACCCATTGTATATTTCAACTGAAACGGGAGTAAAACTAATTTATTGTCATGACTAATTTGACAATGAATATTGATTTATATATTGGGAAACGCGGGAATGGTTTATAATCACAATTTCTATCAAACCAGAAATTACTGATCTGTGAACTTTTCAAAGGAAAATTGCGAGTTTGATTTTTTTTGTAAACCATCTGTTATTTTTCATTTACAATGTAATTATAATGTCTAGACTACAGACTCTCAGCATGTTTGCTGATTCTAACGTTTTCCCTGCGCCAGTTGAACATTTCGTTAGATATCGGTGGAGGAGCCGGGTTTTCCTCACTTCTTGAATTATGTGGTCGTTTCATTTTCCAATCAAATATTATGAAGATACTCCTATAATGACATGATTCTCATCATATTTATTCCAAATTGATACATATTAAGTGTCTCTGATGGATTATCAATCAGTATTTATTTAGTTTTGATTAAATATAATTTCAGAACATGTATAGGCCCTATGTATATTTGTTATGGTCTATATGCTATACATTTATACGCGTTCGATAAGCTAGTTAGATGTTTGTCAGACTTATCGATATATTATTGTACGTTCACTATAACTTTGCTTAAGAACATAATGCTGCAAGTGAAATGCTAAAGGCTTGTTAGCGTAGAGTGAGTTAATGATATATCGAGGATGTCCGCCATCCTACCACATAATTATACAGCCTCGAACCAAATGACATCAAACCAGAACCAATGTAATCAAGACTCTAATGACATATTAATCATGTTAAAAGTGTACCAGATCACGTGATTGTTTCGATAGCAAAATGTTCAGATCACCGGACTTCCCCTCATAGTCTGCTAATCGACTTCGATAGCTCGATCTATCGTACGAAGTATAAGTCCTGTATCGATTACACTCACATCGGAGCAGCTTGTGTCAGAAATATATATTCTAAATTTAAAATAATATATCGTTACATTTTATATTTTTTCCGTTTTGTATATCAGATTACATTTCTAAACCGAACTTTTATTCACTAGAATTGTTGACCCGAATGTTACTCTAATGTACAGTATGGCCCTACTGGAAGTTGTGGCACTTTTCTGCCAGTCTGCGACATCAAATGTTGCTCTATTTGTTGTAAGAAAGATAGTCATGGACCATGCGGCATATGAGCAGGGATATGCCTGCGGCTAGCGAATCAATGTTCCGTATGTTTGGCTCACATCCGGCTATCCCTCATCGTGTTATCCCTGCCTTGCACGAACAACATCAAATAAATCTCTCGACTAAACCCATGGTTAAACTACTGACCATACCAGCTTCGTTAGCCAATCAGATCATTCAATTAGACATGCGAGACTATACATACCAGACGAGAAACATTTGCTTTTAGTTAGCAATAAGTAAAATATGTCTGGACCCTTATGCTAGAACTACAAACCAAGTGAAAGCGAACTGATAATGTCAGAGAATATTTCATACACCATGGGCACGATATAGTGATACCAACAGACTTTTGTCATAATGTATAAAGAAGGTTTACCACTCCCATGCTAATAACATTGCAGTCAGTTGTGGTTTCTTGTGGTCAAATCAGAAAGAACTTACAAAATCTACCATTTTCGTGAATTATTGTAAACATGTGAACATGTGTGCATGTGTAAGTGAAATATATTTTTAGAAACCAATTGAAAATGTACATGTTTTATTTGGTTATCCTAAGAGTACATGAAATGAATATACTTTGATCAGAAATGCAAATCGAACAAATCTACCTATTTGTCTGACATTGTATTGTGTGGAACCAAGTCGACTATGTACTTGTATAATTTAGTAGTAGTTCATATCAATTGGAGAAACGTCCAATTCCGTCCCCCAATTATCTCGATGGGTCAAACAACAAAGTGAGATAACATTGCTTTTTGTTTAAATATAGGCCCACGGCATATGATTTACTAGACCATTCATAACAAACTACAAGCCAACATCAAGATGGAAGCAATTAAGTTTTTGTTGCATGTTTTGCTTTCTATGCAACCAAAAGTTTTTCACTTCTTAGCGTAATAATTACATGCTTTTTGTTTTGTTTTTGTTGAGAAACTTATTCTTTGTTTCCTCATGCAGTTACTTGGATGATTTTGTGTTTTGCTTTTTGTGGGTAACAAACTAATAATGTATGGTAATATCATTACTAATTAAAAATATACGACGCTCACAAAGACGTAGTTTACGTATAATGGAGTATGTTATATTTTATTCATTAGAAACCATGTATCACACGATTAATGTAAAACTTCAACATAGACGTTGGAACTCTTGAAATTGTGACGTGATCATATTGCATAGGTAGACAGCATTGTGCTAAGTTTGTCGGGTTACCATTGCAACCAACATTGTGTATACTAATTACTAATGTCTTTGATAGCAACTGTAAAAGTTAAGAGGAAACAAACTTACACTAAAACTGTGATTGGGGAAAAACAATTTAGGGGGAATGCCACTTTTTGTGAGCGTAGCGAAAATTTTTATTCCAATACCCAAAATTTTGGGCTTTGGTTTTAGTTGTTTTTTTTTTTTTTTTTTTGTGTAATTTTTTTACGCGGGCAACAGGGCAGGAAAAAAATTAATCAAATCGAAATTTTTTACAAATTGGGTTCCAGATAGGTTGGATTTTTTTTTCAGAAAAACGGTCAAAGGATTTCCCAAAAAAAGGAAAGTATGGAAAACCCCATAAGAAAAGGCCCCGGGGAGGAAAAATACTTGGAATTTTTTTTTTTTCAAAAACTCTCAAAATTTTTACGGTGTGGGAAAAAAATCATACAAATTTTTAACGATTAGGAAAATGGAGTGAAACAAAAGAAGAAAAATCTTTTTAAAGTACTTTTTACACATAAAAAGAAACAAATTTAAAAAAAAGCAATTAAAAAACTATTTAAAAGTGACAACAAATGTCACCCCAAAAAAATTAAACTTTAAATCTGTGATGTAGGGGAATTGTCCACTTATTACAACAATGGGTGATATTAAGTTAAAGACGCCTAATATCGAACAGCAATGCCAAAGAGCAATGCACTACGAAATGAAATGTGGCTTCATTGTGTACAAAACGACTTCCAACAATAGGTTAAATGAAGAATAAATGAATGATCATTGTTGTCCCGTCCGTCTTATATTAATTTTGTTTACTAGTATATAAATTCGTATAAAACTTGATACGTAAATCGAGATCGAGGCCATATTATTTTGTGGATTCTTTTAAACTTTGAAATATTTTCATGTTTTTGAAACTGCAAGATGATATTGTTAGTCTAGTTTAGAGACACGTAATAAGTAAATAATATACGTTGGATAAAGTTGCATGTATACATACAACTGTATCCATACATTGTATACATACATTTTTACAATGTTGTTGCAATTGAGTGCAATACAGCGATCTGGGAGTGGGGCATCTATATAACAAATGTTGTTACTGGTTGATACTTGACTCAATAGTAGTGCTGTCAGTCACTAGCAATAATGTGTGACGTCACAAGAGGGTGCACTCGAGAAATAGGTTTTAAGGGGTGCATGCACGGTGCTTATAAAAATAGAGAAATACATCATTACTATTTTTTTCTATGTTCACGAACCACTGTCATTAAATAAAAATTATATGAACTTCAAGATAATTCGATGCTCTTTAATTGATATGACTTTCTATTTTTGTGAATACAATCAGTTTCAAGATAATTCGTCAATGAATACCAAAAATGTGATGAAATTCACTGACGTATCATCTTGAAACTGATTAAGTTTACGAAAATATATTGTCATATCCAAGATAATTAGATGATCTTTAATAATATGATTTTATATGTTTGTGAATACAATCAGTTTCAAGATGATACGCCTACGTCAATGAATACCAAGAATGTGGTGAAATTCGTTGACGTATTATCTTGAAACTGATCAAGTTTACAAAAAAAAATGTCATATCAATTAAAGAGCATAAAATTGTCTGGAGTTGATATACTTTTCATTCAATTACACTGGTTCGTGAACATAGAATTAAATAGTAAAGATAAATTTCTCCATTTTTATAAGTAAGGTGCATGCACCCCCTCAATCGTCAAACTTAATCAAAGTGATGAAAAGATATTTCGTACATGTCCAGTACGAGTTTGTGTAGAAGTACATTTGCTAGTAAACCTGTAAACCTGGACGTCCACAGTTTGCGATAAGTAGTTAAAAGCTGTGAAGTACCGTCCGAGGTGTTTACATGAATTGTGTACGGGAATAATATATTCCCATTACTAATCCTGGACTCGGAGGGAACTGAAACACCATGCATAAACCTATATAAAGTTTTGCGCTTCAAACTACGCTAGCTACTTCATGTTTTTATAGCTGAGAGAAAAGTTTATTTAACCACCAAAACGGTCTTCACTCGGACAGAGTAGAACAATATAAACAATCAGTTATTATAATAAGATCAAAGAAAAATTAGATATTCAAAAAGTAGATGTTTAGTTAGATTGAACAAAGTGATCGTATTGAGTGGAGAACTACAAATGATATCAAAACAGTTTGGGAAATGTATATGCTGTTATTACGAATGAATAAACATGAAAATACTGAATTTAATACTGTTACGAACTAAGTAGAAATTATATCTATAACAGGTGATTACCAAAGAATAGTAGCAAAACAAGAAATATTGATCCTCTTATAAAGCCACTGAACTGTTTCTTCCTAGCTAATTATAAATTCCTTGCGAAAGTTTATATAAAATGTCGTGATTATATCCCAGCGTGCTTCAATGAATAAACCAATAACGTTGAGAACCTCAGCGTATTATATTTTTCTTCATAAAGTCACAGCGCACGATACTTCAACAGACTGTAATAAACACACGCATATGTCTCAATTCACTCTCAGTCAGAGAACAAGTATTACATGAAGTACATCACGTCAGTATTACATCATTATCAATGATTCTAGTTATACAAATGAAATTAAAGGGCGTCACAACCCTGAGACTGGATTTCAATTGAGTTGTGACGATATTTATTTCCCTAATTTTAGATAAATCATGATCAAATTTCAGAAATTATAACACATTTTTTTTTGTTCTCCAGTGACCATGAGTCATGACATTGGAATCATACCGATTCTGTATAGAAACTAGAACAGAAGCGTTAATGTCTACGTCACGACTCATAAAAAAAGCCCGGGTCCTGGTAGAGAGTAAATTGATTATAATTCCTGATGGTGATTTTTAGTTTTCTCTAAAATTAGGAAAATCAATGTCGTCATTATGCATTATGATCCAGTTTCAATAAACTAAGTTCAATTTACTCGAGTAATAATTTACTTTCGGTTTGCGATTCTTATGAGTACATTATCTCACTCCACGCTCAGCTCTGAACGACACTTCCAGAGTTTTCGTAGTACATTATATACCGGCTACATCGATCACAAAATCTTTTGCATCTTTTTCTTCGCTTGTTTTTCACAAACAGACCGCTGATCTGTGCAACAAAAGCTCAAACAAAGGCTGAACAAAAGCTCTTTCAAATTCAGAACTCTAGCTAGCAAGCGGGAATCATTTCTGTCGAGACTTGAGACACTTCGCTATACGAACGTCATACTTGATCAGTTGATCGTAAACTTTACGCGTACCGGTATTTGTAGCGTGACTAAAATATAGTCGTGTGGTTGGTACGCTTGGATCTTAATTTTTACGCTGTAAAAATCCTATTCTGATCAAATTCTTTGCTTGCATCTTTTTGTTTTTAATTGAAATTGAGTGTATAACAATGGTGTCAGGTCACCAAGGTTATTGGACTAGTTTTCTTTTTTTTTTTGAAAACGTAACCCCGAGCATCTTTGCGAAGCTAAAGTTTTTAGCTAAATATTTATGCATTATACTACTGCATATCAAGGCTTTGTAGAAACAATTCTCATGCTTGAGAAGATGAGTGGTATGAGACTCAGTTAGTTAAATACATCTTATAGCTTAATTGTTCCGTTAGTAAACATTTGCGTTCCTTTAATTGGCATTATCTGGAAATTGAGATCAACACGAGTTGAGTTGTGTCATTCGTGTTTCGATTGTTGTGTTTGTCTTTGGATGGCTTTGTCATGCTTTATACTGTGCACACTGTATAGTTCCAGACAATATCCTGGCTCTCCTTTCAAAACCAATAGCCTCTTCATACACATTGTCCTTAACATTTCGTCTGATCTCTGATTTATAGCAAATTCTACGCGGTAAAGGAGTGAGTTCGAAATTGTTCAAGTTATTACTAGGCCTATTGTTATTATTTCAGTTGTACCTTCATACCAGTTGATATTCCTACTGCATTTATACAAATTAGTACATATTTCTCAAAAATATTGTATTTGTTGGGACCTTTGTCCTTATAGTTCAATTTTTATTAAAAACATGGTGTACAAATGGAATATTTTTCAGTTGGGATATATTAATAAGCTGCTCTGTTAGTTACGTCGGAAAAGTGTGTTATTTGCCGCAGACTTTCACAATATCATCAGCGTTACAGCGACTAAAATAAAGAACACACCACACCGAGTTTTACTGACACCTTCTTAATATTTGGTAATGGAGGCCATCAATTTGAAGCTCTTATGTTGTGAGAAGACATTCTCTTTCTATTTCTCTTTCTCCTCTCTCTCTCTATTTTGGTTTCCTCCTAAGATCGTCGCATCTCGACGAAGATGAGAATTTTCACCTGCAATTATATAACTCCCCTGGTACGTGAGATCTCTTCTCCCCCCCCCCCCCCCCCCCCCCCCCCCAACCCACATGCCCTCAATCGATGGATGGTACAGACAGAACAAAACATACCTCGAAGACAAATGCTTTACTGATGACGGCAAATTGTCGTGTAGACAATGAATGACAACGTAAACGTCAACACAGGAAATTGTGTCGGATGACGATGAACGTGGAAATGAGAAAAGATAGAAATTGAACTGAGATAAATGTAGAAAATGTCTATAGTACCATTCAATGTGGAGGCGAATATGTCGCAGGGACACTATAGACTATATAGGCCTACTATAGTATAATCAGACCATCATAATTATACAGATATAGTTTCTATCAAACTATTAGACTATTGTACTGTCAGAGTATGAGATTCAGACACACTATGTCTATCAGAATTTCAAACTTCCATTCTTCATTTAGATAATCAAACCATCTGCAAATATACTATAAGATTATTAGACTATAAAATTATCGGACTCTCAAATATATAGTAGACTAGCTGTATAGTAGAACTAGTATACAGTTAGTCAGTAGCAATATCGAGAGAATAATGTGAAACTTGACTTCATTTAATCTCAAATACGTATTGCATGTTTCTTTTATTGATTCACTTTTAATGAGGTTTCCCGAGCGAAGGTTTTATTCATGAAAGTGCAGTGAGAAATAGCTTCGCTTCTTATAATTCAAGTCATTAATGTAATCATAAAGTCGTTTGATTATTGCCACAAACGGTTACTAATCGAGCACTGACTGCATTCTCCTCTTTTCAAGAAGGGGTTCCAATCAACCTGGAATATATCTGGAAAAGTCAGGGTGTAAAGTGTTACATTCAGTTCAGTGCAATGAGTTCTCTGTCTGGTTTACACTTATTTGTGTATTCCAAACAGCATTGTGTTAAGCGCCGATAAAAGACAACCATTGAAGTGTGCGTGAGATAAAGGCTTTCTCGCTCTCTCTTTCTCTCTCTCTGTCTCTCTCTGTCTCTCTCTCTTTCTATTTCCTTTTCGCTGGTTGACAACCAAGCATTTTACCAGCACGAGGTAGTCTTAATTTGCTGTCTGAAAGAAAAGACACCCCAGAGTACAATGGAAACACCTGCGCACCCTTGTTCCAGAGTTATTGTTATCTACTGCGCACCCTTAATACATGCCTTATATCCAGAGTTATTGTTATCTCTTTGGTATTTACGTAAACATAACAACGAGTTGAAGCAGTCATAAAACGTTCTACGATACTACATGTGTGCCAACATAATAATGAGATTTGATCATTTGTTGAACCTGGGTTCATACGAACGGAAGGGATACGCATCACTTACACTAACACTAGGCAATTCTGGATACAGCGCAATATCAGTTTGACTTGCCAGTTTTCTATCCCTATTATATTGAACGTGTGTGTAAAACTCACTTTGATAAAAACAAAGTCTACTGGGATCTAGCAATTAGAAAGTACACTTAAAGTTGCTTGTTGCTGCTTCAACTTTTTAATTTGAACTGTTTTAAAATTATTCAAGTATCTTTGATCGCTTCTAATTTGATAAAAGAACATCTCGTAGGTAATATGTACCCGAGTGGCTTGTCTGGACTTTAACTCCTTCTTGAATGAATACACGTTAATGCTTAACGACGCGTCAACGTCTCGCGCGATATTCATGTTTATAAACTGGAAGCGATGTTAACAAGAAAATCCTGCGAGTTTAAGAAAGCGTGTATTTTCTTACTGAGAAGATAACAACAGTTCGTGTTAAAAGAAACTACAGCAAGTGTAGGGTGAATGAAGTTCATAAATGTAGGGCACTTCCACCCTCCCCCGTCGTTTACAACGGTCCTACTTGCATTAATATAATTACTGTGCAAGTAGCAGTGAGCCTGAAGGGTAGATGGTGTGATAACGATGAAGATGGGAGGAGAGAGGGAAGTGGAGGGAAGAAATGGAAGTAGTAAAAAAGAGGGAGAGATGAACTCGCTCTTGAAATGTTTCTGGTTCATTTTGATGGCCTTCACATCACATTTCTGAATAACTCGTGATATTTTATGACCTTTAAACGTAATGTTTACAACTGCAATCAGTGTGGAATGTGAGCGTATAGGGCTAATCTGTTTTGTGAATATGACCCCCAGCCCTCTTTAGTCTGTTGGAATGATGGGAAGAAGACAGTCGTGGCGTAATATGGTCAAGAAACTATCCCAGTTTCACCACGGAGGAAATTCACGATGCACCTCAGTCAGGATAGTATAGATCATGACAAGAATGGAATGCCGTTCTCCTGAGCGTTAGCAAGTGATCGACCCGTTTCAGTGTATAGAACGTATTGTATATAGGCCTAGCAAAAGAGCATTCGCGGCATAGACAAGTTGTGAAATCTATTCGTATGTATAGTACATATATAATGTATAGGTATGCTATTTAAACTGTTGCGATCGTGATAGGAATATTGTTTCCATTGTTATATATGTATACGTCTACTGTATTTGCATTTTTTTTTCTCAGTTTTCTGCCAGAATCGACGTATAATTGAGTTATGTATTTAAAAAAGCGAGAAAATATATATAATTTCTTCTTGAATTTCAGGCTGATTCAATTATGAAGGCATTTGTAGCTTCATCTTGGTTTAGAATATCATCTGTGTTACGTCCTTTATCTCGGCACCTCCACCAAAACCTCTGAATCGGCACCTCCACGAAACAATGTCCTATAATGACTGTGTGTTTTGTTCCAGAAATCACGGCACCACCGGGATTACACAGTGACGACGACGACGCTGCCTCCTACCTTGGACACCGTCGACGCTCTCTTTCCATCTCCTGAACCAGAACCCGACTCTGACGACGACTACGAGGTCGCCGAAGACGAGATATTGACGAAACAAAGTGAGTGCTGCTGCGCTATTTTGTTGATATTCTGATGTGGATTACACATTTCTAGAACTCTCATGTTACATGTTTTGTGTTACTCTCATATCTCTTCTTCATGTCTTATACAAACTCGTTGTCTCTGCCTTATAATTCACGAGCAGTGCTCATGGGGAGCGATTGATCAATGTATCAGTTTTTCAACTTCTCAATGTTATACGAGATGAATATTAACATTCTGCTATACGAAACCACCACAGCTCTTTTCAATACCTGTATCGCTATGCATTGCCCTACTTATACTTCTAACCATTTCATTTTAAAGCTAAAAAGTACAATTTGTATATGTAAATAATGTGTACACGTGCGAATTATACGACGGACGTTTATAGAAGTAAATATCTGTTTCAGTCATGCAAATTGTAATCTTGTTATTGCATAACGGTGGAGATTTATCACCAAAACACTCATACTAAGAGGTGGACAAAACGTTATTTAAAAACATTCGATTTATTGATGTGTGATATGTTGTTGTTGTTGACTCAAATATATACAAATATTGTCATCCAATATTTCACTGATACATTGGCTTTCTCTTTTCTTCGAAAGGTAAAATCTTCTAGCTAAAGTGAACTAAGCGTTAAATTGGATAAGCGTATTTTCTCTCTCTCTCTCTCGCCTTCCTCCTTGTTTGCCATTACTGTCGCTTTGATCGTTATTTACAAGGGAATAAGTTGTAAAGTAAAGTAATCCAACTTGTCAACGGCTTAAGATCAGCTTCACATTGACTGATATCTGTCGACGACACGGCGAATAAATTGCCTGCGAGACGAACGGAGAACCTATATAAGGTTCTATAAGGAGTAAGTGAAGGATAGAGCTAGTTAGGGTTTCTGTCAACAAACGATGCTTCCAGCAATGAGAAAGTTTTCTTGTCTCGTCTCCAGAGACATCTGTCTGGCCGTGGACCATGGACAAAGATGAGTCTCTTACAACAATCCCAAACTACCCTCTACGGAGCAATTCCTAATGGGGTTAACCCAGCCTCTCTATGTACCGTTCAACTGGAGCACATTCGAGAAATAAAAACCATTCTCGACTCGGGAAGGAAAACGAGAAATAAAATTACAGGAAGTAGATATAAAATATCGTGGGTATTGGCAGAGAATTGATGCAGAAAGAAAGATACGATAGATCATTGTAGCATTGGGGGGAGGGGAGAACAAGAAGGAAGGGTGATCGAAAAGAGGGTGACAAAAACTTTCAAAAGAAAGTGGATGAAAACGATAAGGAAAAAATGATGTATAATATAAAGAATAAAGTAAAGTAGGAATAAAAAAGGGTCTGGATTGCAAGTTGAGAAAATGTATATAATGTGATTTCGGGTTTATCCCGTGAGATTTTGTTTCAAAAAGAGTTTTACTCGATTCTATTTGTTGCTTGACTAACATCAAAATCCGATTCGATTTGAAATCCCCTCGAGAAATGTGTGTTTTCTGCAGAAAATGAACTCAGCAATACTGGATTCATTCCGTCATTTTGTTCAACAGTTTAGACACTTGACACGTCCGCCAGACAGTATAGGGCGTCACATCCCAAGCTTGACGACAACATTTGCTCGTTTGACGACGCTTAGAACAGACGAACGAGATAATGACTCATAAGCAGTGTATATAAGCAAAAGCATATTCAATACATAACATAACATTAAATTTAAAAGCATTGTGGATATCGCAAATATTCAGAATATAAAATAGTGAATACGACTTCTTGTGGCAATGTTCTATTGAAAGGTAGACATATAGTTCATATTTAGTCCTGTAGGATAACTATCAGATGATATTATAGGAATAGACCACTCTAATTTTATTTGTTTGAATTATTGACCAGTGCAATGAAAATAACCATCCTTTCTCTACCGTACTTGAATTTTACTGCGAGTACGCTGTAAACTTGATATCGGCATAGTCAATTCAATATTATGTAATGGGGTGCTATATTGAAAGCATCAACAGAAGATTAACGATAAACGATTAGTTAACGATATTCTGTATCTACATGCCATTCCCGACGTGAGTACCGTGTCGTGTACAGATGGGCCAATCAGAGAAGAGATTGGAAATCAGTCGATAATGTTTTAGGGCGGCTTTTAAAACAATTCTTGGTTTATTCAGCCATAGGTTCAGCTAATCTTATTGACTTGAAGCGACAGAATCAATTTAGCACCATTTAATTTAAGTGGGTTTAAAATTAACACACGGTTGACGTTGAATGTTCGAACAACGCTTGGAACTTCTTGAAGAGGATTCGTTTCACAAACACTCATTATAGGCTGTGAGGACCTACTATTCTCTCTCTCTCTCTCTCTCTCTCTCTCTCTCTCTCTCTCTCTCTCTCTCTCTCTTTCTCTCTCTCTTTGAGACCTATCCCTCTGAAGTCAAGACAACTTCAGAAGTGTTTGGAAAATTAGACGTTCAATTCCCGTCCATTATTCGAACAAGATTGTTCTCGGAGAAGACAGACAAGCTATAGGCAATTCGTTTAGTCATTCTCAACCGTCCTAAGACTTATTTCCTCGATTCTCTCTCTCCTTCTCATTTCCAAAAAACGAAAACTCTTTAAACAAAAGCACTGCCTTGATTAAAGAAGTTAATCGAATCATTTTTCTTATTATCTCAATTGGTTTTATTTAAATGAACCGCATCAGTTTGTTCTTTTTACCTCAGAAATCACTCTTCATGTTCGCTTCACGTGATTTGTATGATGTGAAACGAAGCGTTAATTGCAGCAAGTATTTCTATTGGTCGGAAGATCAGAGTTATTCAACCAGTAGCGTTGCAAGTAGAATGTTGTAACCGACATGTATACTTTTTGAAAGTCAAACGAACATTTTATCAGCTGCACAACTTCAAAGATTTTAATTTACAAATAAAAGTTTCATCTCGTATCTCGTATACTGATGAAATATAGTGAATCTTGGTACTTCATAATTTGCGTATAATCTACAATTTGTTTAGGGATTGTAAGATCACCTTCGTGGTGCCCCGTCCAAACGATCCTATCCTCCATCCATAACCTTAATTGGGGAACAATGATTTTGTGTCAAGTTTCGATGTTGATGAAAAAATGAACCACGTTTATTGTGATAATTTTCATGCATATTTTTTAACAATGGTAGTGAAATATGAACTATTGGCACTTTCGATGTGATTGTAAGACACACGTGAGGGTGACTGCGTGAGTATTTGAATAGTGAGAGGGAGACCTCTGAGTGAGTGCGCTGTGCGGGTGAGTGAGGGCTGGCCAACTGTAAATGAAGTTCACTCGACTCGAATAAGAGAGAGAGAGAGAGAGAGAGGCTGCACACCCAATGGTACACCTCAAAGCAAACACTTCACACTTCACACATCGTGATCCATAGACAAACTTTACACCTTGACCACGTGTTACCAGCACGTTTATTGCTAGTTCACTCTTAACACAGGCCACGACCACTTCCTTCCCCTATTAACAATATCTAAGACAATCACGACAATGTGTCAACATTCTTGGAACAGATTAATGTTTACGTTATCCTGTTTTTATTGAAATAAAATTGAAATAAAAGATGATAGTTAGTGATTAGAGTTGAAAGTTTCAGAATCAAGGTGTGTCATTAGGTTTCGAGTATATTTCATATAAATATCTCAAAAACGCATATGCTGCGTTTTCCCAATACATAGTAATGGTTGTTAATTTGCACGTCTCTAATATTTCAGTTTAATTACATATGTGTTTCTAGTTAAAGCTAAACATTGTCTCGCTGTCTGTAACTCACAGTCATGTTTTTGTTAGATATTCGATTTAGTCCTGTTAATGACAGCTGATAATTAGTCCAGTGCAGTTTGCAATGCCCTTTATACGTTAAAGGTCATTATATAAAGTAGAACAGAATTACAATAATTATTGTACCCTTGTGTTCCTAGCGATACCAGCAATACGTCAGGTTCTGTAGTAATTGTGTGCTTGTAATATTGTTAGTATACCTGATTTAAATTACCAGTTAATTGCACAGTTGATGGACCTAACGTTTCCTGCATGTTGTTGGATGCATTAGGTGTGCCTGATTATTCTGACGGAAATCCTATGAATAATTATAAATCTATAGCAAATCAAGTAGGATGGTAATGAGATTACTCAAGTTTTATATTCAGAAATGTACGTGTACATGAACTATACTCGTGCCCACGGAATCGTTATCTACCAACTGAATAATTGTAAAATTTAGTTAATTCTGCAACTTCGGTGATCTGATGTTTTTTAAAGATGTAGGTCTATAGTTGTTTTTCTAATCGTATCCTCATCCTGGAAATTCATAGCAACGTAAAGCACCACAAGCAGCAATAAAACTTTGGGATTATATTTGTGTTTGTTATGTTGGTAGACGACCTTCATCTTTCGTGGATAAAAGTACCGAATACAAAGTATACAATAATAGAAACATCAAGCCTGCGCAAGCATCAAGCAAGCATAGCGTGTAATATGTTTCTTCGTTTTACGACTTTTGGTGGAGGTGCCAGGTTTGTTTGATGACATTTCAGTAAGAAAGAGACCATATACGCACTCTCGTGAAAGAAATTTGGGATAACAATAATAGCAATATGGAATAATTCCAATTGGTTTTTCGTACATTCATTATTGTTACAACTCAGCGAGGCCTAATAGTGTCACAACAATGGGAAAATTGTGTGTTCACTCCATTTTGATATGCTTTTCGTGACCAATTTGTTAGACCTGATGCTATATTGATATACTCAATCATTTTTGTATGTATTCAAAGTTGTATGAAATCAATAGTTTTATAGAAAACAAGATGATGAAATACAAGTCATCTAAAGATTTTACTTCAAGGGCCGTATATATCACATTCTGGCTAGACATCGAGTGTCCTACGTCTAACAACGTATACATAGGCCTACCAACCTATAGCCAATCATAAATAATGAAACATTCTGAAGAATAGTCCAAGAAACTATAATCAAATTCGTACATAAGTAAGAAGCGACCTAATATTAGTTTCCAATTGAAGCTTCGACTGTTTTTCTTTCCCTTCTGAAATGTAGTCTTTAACGATAATATCATATTGCTCCTTCCATCGCATTCTATTACATTTCTGCAATCGTTTCTTTCTAATAAAAAAGATCATTCGATATCAATAATGTGCGTTGAATCGAATAATATGTCGACTTGTTGCTTGAAGAAATAGAAATGTCCTTCAAATTGCAACTTTTATCCTCGGATGATTCCGTTGATCGCATAGCTCTGCCGGGCGGGAAATGAGGAGAAAGAATGTCAGTAATGTATCACTACTACGGGCCAAGTCAGGTATGACGAAGAAGTGGAAGTCCAATTCTTTTAGTAATTTGCTGGATCAGGTGTAGGCCTATTCCTCCTCTCTTCCCTCCGGCACGCTGTTCACGTCGCTGCCTTGCTTTATGTTACTT
This sequence comes from Brachyptera putata, assembly GCA_907164805.1. NCBI lineage: Eukaryota > Metazoa > Arthropoda > Insecta > Plecoptera > Taeniopterygidae > Brachyptera > Brachyptera putata. The sequence continues at coordinate 8,491,284 of OU015464.1, read as the reverse complement.
TATAAATCATCCCTATTGCTAGCTCCCTTCTACCTGGAATAGGCGTACACACATACACACAGTCAGTGGGGAGCGTCCGGGACGACATTAAATTAGACGTCTTTTAAAGGAAGGCCTTGTGAGACATTCAGTTTCAACGCCAGATGAATTATTTATTCAAAACTTGGTTTTCGTTAGAATTTATTTGTTGGCGAGAATTTTAAGTGTGCAACCAAATGGGAATATTATATTTTTCTTCTAATTACTGACCCTAGCTATAGTTTAAAATTCTCCGTCCGAATGGGGGTATAGTTTCTATTTCTTGATATACTCAACAAAAAACAGTGAATTATATTTTTTTCATATTGCAATACCGTATTTAGAAGTAAAGTTGAATAAAAGTTACTCCTTATCAAAACTTTGGACATTTATCATAAATGAAAAATGACATTCATTTAAAGTTGTCTATCTTTCAAATCGGATCAAGTCAATAACCATTTCACCGTCAATCAAACAGATATTTAATAATATGTCTATTATATTTTGCTTCTGCACTTCCTTTTTTTACCCGTGAGTCAGAATAACATTGTGAAACCAATAAAATATGTTCTGTCTCTATCAAACTCAATTGCTGACTCTCGCACGTGATAGCGTGTTGTCTTGAACCCCTCTCTTTCTCTCATCTGATTTCTTCTTGGAGCGCCTTAATGGAGGCGTCGGCCCACTTCGAATAGCTTCCCGTAGATTGATCTCTGTCCCCTTTTATCCCTCAGGGGACCGGGTTCATGGCCAGTTGCCTGGGATACGCCTCACTAAACCCTCATTTTAATAGCCCATCCCTTCTCCCCCTGATAATGCAGCTTATTCCCCGCGCCCCCATACGATCATTCTATTCACGCCTAGCGAGTAGCGATCATAAGCTTACGGCTTTTTTTTAATATTACCTCAACCGAAAGACCTCAATCGTTATTGGATGAAAGAGTTTGAAAGGTGGTAATCCTATTGGTCAAGTTATAAATGTTATATTCTTGTAAAATTATTGTGTAAGGATAAAAATGTTCAGGACATTTCAATCATGGTCGAGGGAATAAGAGTTGCTAGAGACAGATTTATATGAAAGGAATCGTAAAGACAGATTTGAGAGGATCGTTTCGACTAAAATTAATGGCCTAATGTCCAATCAACTGTGGTAAATGATTGCATGCCTATATTTTAATAAAATGGCAGATTATTCCTGTAATGTACAGGAGCCCAACACAAGAAGTTGTATAATCTTGCGGTAGAGAGAAAGATTAAACATCTACTCAAAACGATATATTTTTAAGTTCCTTGCCACCTAGGAAAGATATCCCTTATCGTAAGATCACAATAAATCTATATCAATACGAACTAAAAATGAAGACAAGTTTCATAAGTTTTAAAAAATGTAGACCTCTATTAATTGTGTTGAGAGAATGTTTATTAAGAGTTGCATACTCTATGATTTCCCATTGGTGCCCTCTTAGTTCTAGTCTAGGCCTAGATCGTCGACATTGTGGAATAATTGCAAAATAGCTTAATATAAAATAAAAGCTGTAAAATAACAGTAAAATAACTCAATGATGAATAAAAACACATTCTTATTATAAGTTATTAATAATTCGTTATCATTATATCACAGCTTTTTGGCGCCGGCCATCTTGAATAGAAAATATTCTTTGCACTTCATAGGTCAAATAAGTTCGTTTATTAAATATCATAAGCGGTAAACAAGAATATGAACAAATGGTCGCTAATTGTGGATCTTGTTTATTTAATTGGTGCAGCCGTATATAGAAGGATAAAAACAATATTTGCACCTCTTGTCTCACTCAAGCCACGCGTGATGTGCGTTCGTTCTTCTAGTTACAATAATATTATCCTCGTTTTGGGATCGTACTTTCAACTGTTGTGGAGTAATATTATTTCAGCGTTGTGTGGTATTATTAACACTCGAATTAGTGCGAAATTGGTGTGAAGGTATGCTAAACAAATGTCGCTGTCGACAAACGACAATAATCATCAACATTATTCTGTCCAGTTTCACTGTTGATTTTTTATATTATAACCTCACGTTAGCTGACAATATACTGAATGTTATTAGTAACTCCCCTCCGCTCCCCTCTTGACACTTGACACTCGACACTCAGGACCAAAGATATTACAATAAATAAACTTTATGACCACTTTGACCATCCTTGAAACTTTGGTGCGCATGTATCAGTATAAGTATTATAGTGGACATTCTCAAAGGAATGAGACTTCTAATAGCCCTACCACATTCTAATTAGTCGAAACATTTTATTAAAGTTATATTGTACATTTATAATTACTTACTCATTAAGTGCTGTAATAATCATATTGACAAGCTTTGAATTGATTTTTCCGAGTTTTTGCCCGCACCTAGGTGGTTTTCCCGGGTCGGCTCACTCGTGTGTATTTTTTGCACACGGCTTGGCGTATTTAAGAGTCTCACCTTTCAAGATATTTCAACGTACCAAGTACCACGTGGGCACGTGATGACATGGAAGAACTGTTTTAATCAACATAACATCTGGCAGTTTCTAATATGTACGCGATTATTGGCAATCACACACAAATAAAAATATGTGATCCCTTTTATGAGCCGCACTTATAAACTTTTCCAATAATATTGTTTCTAGAATTCTACCAACAATGTAGGTATCCCAATAACATCTCTAATCCATTTTACTGCATAAAATGCCCAACTTCAATTACCTCTTCCAAATTAAATCGTGAGTAAAAATGTATTGCCATAAATACTTTTTAGTCGTTCTTTTTGAGAGGATAGCCAGTTGTTATTTTTATTTGTAAAATGAATGTTGCTCAAATGAATCTTCGTTTTGTGAGTTAAAACGACATATAAATTATTATCATTTTCATTGAAATAACATATTGTTCGCAAAAACCATTTATTTATTCATTCATTCATGATGTTATTTTCACTTTTATCTATGTACATAAATTGTCACATATCAAGTGGATAATGTTGACTTGAACATTGGTTATGTAAATAAGTAATGAACATTTCATTACATCAGAAGTACGATGATATTATATTATGCTATTATTTTAATTCTATTGTTCGTTTCATTTTATTTCAAATATGGTGATATCAGTTTATGGGAAAGCAGGATGCTTTATCAAAAGTTTATGTTAGCGAGTAGGAATTATCTGTTTCTATTGAAAAACAAAAGTGCACACTTTTATTGTTGCTTCAGTATTGTATAATGAATTGAGATTCTAAAGAGTGCCTATATGAAACTCTATGGACCTGAGATTTCTAGCGAGAACTTTTATAATAGGCAGAAACATACATGCATTTTAGATTTATATATTTTTTTTCTCAAATGTTTCAAAGATGTTTATTCATCAACTTAAGAGTATACATTTGTGTTCACAATAATTCATCAAACCTATAAATGGGCTTATCTGTGATTTGTATATATAGAAATAGTATATGCCGAGAAATAATATATGGATACAAAATAATTACAGATAGAGTGATGGCATAGGGCCATAGGTATTTTATGACACATAGGATTTGTTATAATATGCCGACAATATAAATATCTGGATAAGTTTCAATGTAAAAAAATGCATACTAATTTTCATCTTCAAAACAGCTTATCCTGTTTATGTAAAACTTTGGAATAATGTGTATCATCGGGGCAGTGCTTAGTTATAAATAATTATAATTATAAATAATTATGTAAATTTCATATTGTTCATTACAAACACTTTCGATTTTTTTTTCCATTTCAAGAGTATAAATACTTTTGGATAAATGCTTGCAAAAATCTAAATAACCAAATTATTTTAGGTCATCTCTATATTTGAAATATTTATGATATCAATTATAATTGCAAGTGAAATTGTAATGCTGCATCCGTAGATACAACACAGATCCGATGTGTGCCACATTACGTGAGGACCGAGAAGGATATTTCATCATTTTACAATAAAATACAATGTTTATTATCAGGACATGTTGAAAAGGCAAAAATAAGTTACAAATGTTTTATAAAAATTTCATATCTTCTTTGCTGATTTTCAATTATCTCCATAGTGATAAGTTTGTTTTGTGTTGTAGATCCATGCCTGGTGAAGTACTGCGGTAAAGGTCGGGAGTGCCAACTGAGCCGAGGACAAGCCGAGTGCGTGTGTCAGAGAAGATGTCGCAAGCATCAGAAGCTGGTGTGTGGCACAGACGGACAGATCTACAACAATCACTGCGAATTACATCGTACTGCTTGCCTCGAGGAGCGGGCTATCGCTATCGATCACACACTCAACTGTATAAAAAAGATCAGTAAAGGTACCTCCACTCTCTCTCTTTCTCTCTCTTCTCTAATCTTTCGCTGTCTTCGTTTCTAGACTTACGTTTCATTTCTTTACTTTGATTTCGTTGCATTTGCATTAAGTCATCTATATTCTATAAGTATGTGATGGAGCAATTAAAACGTATACACCTACAATAATTAAATATTACTTTAATACAGTGGATAGTAATAGTCTTCTATGATATTTTTTGGCCATCGTTCAGTAGTCTTTTTCATGTTGAAGATCCAATCTGGATTTGGTAATATATTTAAGAATGCTACATCAGTAAAACACACCCTATACGTTTCTAAGATAAACGAGAATAATCGTAGTTATTCATTGTAATGGTATTGTAATGTATATTATACTGTGGTGTAGTCTGTGTGGTTATATTTGCCTTTCGTGACCAAATAGCACTGCCACTATGTTACTTTGTTGTTAGGATCGTCGTACCACGGCCTGCCCCCAGTAGCCGTAGCAGTAACTCCGCAATCAGCCGCCACTCCAACGCCAACTAACATCACGTTCATCCCGTTACATTACAACGGCGAAAAGATAGAGGACAATCTGGCCGACACAGACTCGGATATGTATTACGAAAAGGAGGACTGCTCGATACAAGAGTATGAGATCATGATAGTATGTAGCTCATTTATCTCACTGCTATAACTTGTGTGAATATCTGACTTGATCTGAAGTCTATTATTTAAAGTTCAGATGGACAGTATAAGTTAACTTACAAGAAAATAATAATGTTTGCATTTCTTGAAATATTGTTTATGATGATTTGTTTGAGATATAGAATGCATTCGTCTTTTACATCTTTTCAATTGATCAGTATAGTTTTAAGTTTAGTTGAATATTACTCCAAGTAGGGTATTTCTCAAAGAATCATTTTAATATACTGGTAGATTATTTCACATTCTACGTTATATAAGTGTAACAAGTTACTTTGTCTTCCAGAATAATCTACTTCTCTACAATCATGCGAAGGTAATGGCGGAAGATAATCGTAACTCTGGCAAGGAATATCTCGTCAGCATAATGTTCAGCCATTACGATCAAAATAATAACGGATTCCTAGAAAGAGAAGAGTTGGACCAGGTGAATATGTAACTTCATTGTACATTAATGTTTCTAATATATTCAAATTAAATACTCGCTTGCTCAAAAGTTATTAGGGAATGACAAAAAAGTTTAAATATTAAATCATTATCATGAATAATTTCTTTTAACCATTTTCCTTATCTAAAACTAAAAATTCCTTTCATTTTGACTCTCCAACGATCTCACTTTCAAAATTTGAATTATGTGTTGTATGTTCAATCATTGCCTTCACTCATGAAGAAAATTCATAAGTAGCGTGTACTGTTCTATCAAATAATACGTGGAAGAATGTTGAGCTGCTCACACATAACAATGGTTTACATGTCGTTGTTTGTTCGTTTACAGATTGCCAGTCGAGAACAATTGAATCAATTAGCAAAAGGATGCAGTCTTGGTCACATGCTCTCCTACGACGATTCAGATAAAGATGGCAGACTTAATATTAACGAGTTTTACATGGCGTTTAGTAAGTTATACAGTAAGTCGCTTTCACCTGCTTTTCTACCGCTTGGTTAATTTAGTAACATAGTTTCTTAATAGCCTCGAATGGTATTCAGGTGAGCCAAATACGTAACATTAAGCCAATTCTTCCAGCAATGCAATAGAATATAATTATGTACGTAACATCTGACAATTAAGACAAACCCATGGCTAAACAGTAAATGATAGAAAATGATGCAGTCAAAGTAAATATCAATCTTAAGTGACGTGGCTTGTGTAATTATTTATTTGCGTAATGTTGTGTGTTAACCATTGGATAGGGAAAAGAGTACAGTATAATAATAATTATTGATGTTATCTATTGAGTAGAGTTTGGTATTTATTTATTGCTAATGGGTTTTAATAGTGAAATACACTAATGAGTAATAAGAATTGGGCTATATGCAAAGCTAAACCATTATTGATAGTGTAATTATTATCACTGTAATGCCAAACCCAAAACCTTTTAGTTACTTAATTAGTGTGTCTGTGTCATTACTCAGTCATGTGTTTCTCTTATATTTCTATCACATAAAAAGTTGTATTAAGTACGTTTACTCTTCACCTTTGTGTTGCGCACAACAAGCTTTAAGCAATTTGCAATGTGCGTCAAATGCAATGAGCAGATCAGAGAACGAGCTTCAACGTTGTATGAACACTTGATAGATGCGCTGAGAAATGGACTAAGTTCATGTTTTCTACCTGCAATGTACGCTACAGCTTACAATGCAACGGAAAGTTTGGTTTACCTGTCTGAACTGTAAGGCCTAAATAGTCGACCACTATGTACAAATTATATTATATCCATATTATATCCCTATTATATTTGCTCTCTGCTCTGTTATTTTTGGTAATCAATGGACCAACAAAATAAAGAAGCTCATAAAGTTTGGTTGGAGACATTTGATGGAAGTTTACGAATTGTTCGTGGTAACTTAACTACGATTTGAAGTCGAAGTTTGGCTTCGTCACAGTGCTCATACAGTAAACGGATTAGTGCGCTGAGCGCATGTTGCACATAGCAGAAGAAGAAGAGTAAATGTACCTGTAGAGTTAAACTATAAGTGTTGTCTAAAGTATGCTAGACTGGTTAGAATAGATTGCATTGATGCTAATCGATGGTTCCTGCAGGTGTGACAGTGGTTTCGTTGGACAAGGCATTAGAAGTGAATCACTTGTCAGCCAGAGTTGGAGATAACGTCGAGATCAAGTGTGACGTCACCGGCACACCACCGCCATCAATCATCTGGCGACGTAACGATGCAGATCTGGCTGCATTGAACGAAGACGAAGTGAGAGTGTTCAGTGACGGCTCGCTGTACTTGACGAGGATTCAGCTGATTCATGCGGGCAACTATTCTTGTCATGCACAACGCAATAAGGATGTAGTTCAGACACACGTACTTACAGTGCATAGTAAGTACATCAGCAACCACAAACAATCCTTCTATTGATTAGTGACAATTGTTGAGACAGTTTCAGTCGTGACATAAAAAATCAATACAAAACTTCATATTTCTGGTATTTTTATTGTTCAGTAGATTAATTTTCTAAACAAATTATATATTTTTTTTCTAACAACCCCACCAACAGCTAGGTTATACGGGATCATCGGCCACACCATGTTGAAATCACTGGTTCTCGTCCGATCGCTACTAGTTATATAATTTTCACATAAGGACTTCATATAAAATATGAATATATCATCCTAATTATTTACTGCAGTACTAAAAAATTACCAAATTAAATTGTAATGTATTTGGTTTAGATTTCTATTTTTCATACCTCCTGGAAATATATATATTTGTACTAGTGATGCCTTCGGGTAGGCTTACTACGGGTAATGCATTATCCGGCTTTTATTCTGTTACACGGGCACTCGTAATTTGGAAAAAAGTGTGTATAAATCGAAAAATCCAGTGGCCTTTTCAGCAAGCTCAAATTCTTTTATGTGGATGTAGAAGAGTAAATTAAAATAAATTGCATTGTACTGTCAACATTAAAAAGTGAATTTATGTTGCATTACAAGTTTATTCTATTCTATTACTGTACTCTCACTCAATTTGGTTGGAAGTAGTTTTTGCACTGATCAAACTCCTGGTACAAGTAGCAGCTCTGTTTATTTCCAGCTATTCCGGAAGTGAAAGTGACACCCAGAATACAATCTAGGAGACCGGGTGAAGAAGGCTCAATGCTGTGCCATGTCGTAGGAGAACCATTCCCTAAGGTAAGACAATTCAATCAACAGACACTCAATCTTGACACAAAGTCATTACATATTCCCCAATTAAGGTTCAGTATGAGATGATATGCTCGATTGGACGAAACACGGCAACGGCAATCTTACCACTCATAAGGAGATAATCAATGTAATTTATTCAACAAATTATAAATATAAACTAAGTAACACGTTCAGGGATAATACACAATTCAAATATTTTTCAATATATATAATTCAAATACTAAAAGGTAACAGTAGTTCTCAATGAACATTTCAAGAATTCTAATAATTTCTATCTAATTTCTTTCTTTCTTTTTGGGATGTATTCTTTGATTTCTTTCTCTTTATTTACTTGACTACACTCTCAACTTATAACTTGTAATTATATTAACTTTTTGGTTAACTCATCTAATCTATCAACAAGAAGTCATTCATAATTATAATGGTTGTTAAGGTCGAGTGGCTAAAGAATGACGAGCCTCTGAAGCTAGACATGCCTCACAAGTACGAGATAATCGGCAACGGCACGGAGCTTCAACTGCACAATATCGCGTATGCTGATACTGGCGCATACATGTGCCAGGCCACAAACGTCGGAGGCATGACTCGTGATATCTCCTCTCTTATCGTGCAAGAAGAACCAACACCAAGTAAGCTTCAACTGACATTCATCTGATGAACAAAAATGTCTAACAATTATGCGTAAAATGTAGAAGTACATTAAAAACATTCAAAGAAAATGGGTATCGTAGCATGTAGCCCCCGGCCACGATCATTAAAATGAACGCTTACATTTTCTCTGGTGTTTCAGATTATTTTTATTCAATTTCTGTGAGGAGTATATCTTGGCTCTAGGCATGCTATCAAGATACCCGTGTTTTATAACATGTTAATGTCTGAAATTGATTATTTATAACACCTCAAACTTTTGGGTTAAATTAACGTTTAACTTTAATTAACGTTTGGTGACAAATTGAATACCAATGTTTTACTTACAGCTGCTCCGAATGAGGAGCGGAGATTCTTCTCATTCCACGACTGGGGAATATCGGTTTACGAACCTACAGCATGTCGATTGTATCATCAAATACAAGCGACAGACATCATACCTGGCACACAGGTACGTAACAACATTATCATAGAACTATACCATACTGGAACATAATACTAGTTGGATAGAGTTCAGTTTGGGACATATCTTATCATAATACCTTCAGTGGTGCTGATTGTATGCATTCTGCTCATTCTTCTTTATTTCAACCTTTCATTTGTTTTCAAGGTAAGTATGCTGTTCAATTTATGAAAACTTATTTAGGACGTGTCTGAAAACTGTTCATCTTTAAAATTACGAATATGATTCTCATTTTCTTAGCTTTTACGTATTTTATACTCATTTTATCAATTATAATATTTTAATTTCAACTTTGAGGCCTATAATCAAGAACTAGTGTGCACTTTTGACTGTCATTTCGGTTTTCATTTCGTATTACGACCTTTCGGGGGTTACGTCTGACATTATGAATGGTCGATGACAAAAAAACAGAATCGTAACAAGAGTTTTATTGATTATCGACAATCGTATCACTCAGACATGACATTTAGTAAAACAAATATTGTTCATCAAGCTTGTTTCAAGGCAGAATTTCGATCAATGTCTGGAATATGTCATAGCCATTACTACCTAATTTACAATAAAATAGCTTTTACCAGTTATTGCCACTTACATATATTTTCAAAGTTGGTGACTGTATGTTGTTTGTTGCCAGGAATATGTATGTGGCGATAAAGGAGTGAACTGCAGCTGGGGGCAGGCGATTAACGTTGCCAACCGATACGTTTACGTAGCGCAACCACACAAAGACAGAATACTCGTCATCAGCAAGATACAGATGGTCGTTGTTGACGTAAGAAATCATCAATGTTTTGCAAAACATCTTTCTAAATGAATTCTTGAATTGTGAAAATCAAAAGAATCATCCATTAGTGAATAAATCAATCTTGATGGATTTATGTTTTAGAAATTTGATTGATGTGACAGTCGGCAATACGGTACTTAGTTGTTTTAGTGTTCGATTAACAGTTCATATTTATGGAACTTCTCTACTCATTCTCCTTCTTTATGAAAAGAACATTGAAGTTTTGGAAACAGTGAGAGAGAAACAAGCTACTATATACATACTCCTGATTTGTTTGTACTGTACCGTAATACAATATGAATCCATGTTAAAATCTATTTTTCTTTCAATTTGATGATTTTTCTCTTCAAATTGTGTATGTTTAATTGTTTAATTTTGATTGTGTTATCGATCGTGAGCAGAATGTCAAGGCAACCATAATTGTAAGTTTACACTTACTTTCAGGTTGTAGTGACAGACAAATATCCCGTAGAACTCCACTATGTTCCACATCTCGATCAAGTCTGGGTTTTAAATTGGCGAAGCGAACACAATCAAGGTATTAAAACAATACAGATTATCCGTGATGGAGCGCAGAAGAGAAAGCATCACACCGTACATCCAGAACCAATTGATGGACAGTTTGATTTAGTCCGAGGGCTGTTCTTGCCACCCATTCAAGACATGAGTCATATGTTTAAATATGGTTATGTGACGCACACAAATCAACGAGGATTATATAAACTTGACTTGGCTAATATGAGGTATATCCGTAGCATCGACCTGACTCCGTATAACTGTGTTCCGCGGCAGATACACTTCTCTGCTTTATGTAAGTAAAGAATGTGATGGTTTTATAGTGTACCTATTTCTATGTAGAAATTTCGTATCTAATGACCGACAATAAAATACCAAAGAAAATGCATTAATGTATAAAATTTAAAGGAATGGACATTTATATTTTTCTGTGCTATAATTTTAGTCAACTATTCCCTAATACCAACTTTGAAACGAGATAACCTTTCACTTATGGCCTTATAGGGAATATAAGGCTAAACTAATAAAACTTTTGCTGGGCAAAAATCAGTTTCTCAAAGCAAACTGAGGAAATGTCTAATTGCTGATGATTCTATTGTTTCTCGTTCTGCAGATGGTTTTGTAATAATGGAATGTGAGGAGCCTGTTACTGGTCGAGCAACTGGCCAGATCTTGTTGGATTATTTGACTGACACTGTAATAAGTCACAAGACAGGTCTCTACGGTCGTCCACACGTATCTCCCAACAGCCGAACAGTTGTCACACTAGACCGAAATCATGATGGCGTGACTCTAGTAGTCCAAGAGGTCGTAGGTAAGTTCAACACGTCTCTTCTGTTTGAGTTTTATCCAATTATTTGATATTTTATCACAGTTGAAGAAAATAAAAAACAGTAGTGAATTTCCAATAGTAAACATGAAATGTATTTTTGTAATAATTGTCAGACTCATTAAGAAAGTGTTTTTTCATAGGTCTCTGTAATTATTTCTTGTAAGTTGGGGCATTTCCACAATTTTGAGGTCAAATAACATATTTTAACCTAGGTACATGTTCAAGTCAAGTGTTTTCATGTTCTCTTGTATGGTTTACAGCAAGTGGATTGAAGTTCTCATTCGATGTGAAGACTACTTTGAATATCAGCGACATCACATTTTATCCATCGCAGACTACTCATGGTTACGATCTATACGCAAGCGCAACCGATAAAGAAGATATATTATATCTTAATCTCGTAACAGGTACACACACTTAATAGCTATCAAGTTTTCTAGTTGCCACTAGAGTAAACAACTAAAAAGAATCAAATACTTCCCAGTTTTTGCAAATGTTGTACTCTGATATGTATAAGCATTATTGAGAGTATTCATAACTGACAATCAATAGATACCACTTATCTACTCTCACATTCAAGATAGTTTTCAATTAATCATGTATTGATGTTGATTTCAGGTAAGGTTGAAATGATCACTGGAGTAGGTAAAGCGATGCACCCATCAATGGCGCAGTGGGATACTCCAAACCGACCAATCGCAGCGTCGGGAGTGTTTGGGCATTACATGGTAACTCCTGCCAATGAAGCTCTATTTGTCGTCAATGGAGAAACAAGGACTGTCAACTGTGAGATTGGCGGTCTCGTACATCCGCGAAACATTGTTTGGGTGACGATGCAACTTCAATGAGCTATTTAAAAAGACTCGTCTTGAAATGTGACGCAGCCTTTCAGTTGCACAGACGTCTAGTGAACACATAATCTTGTACATTATATCGTTGTTTAATGGCAGTGCTGTGTGAGTGACTTAATGATGCTCTAGAAAATATTTATCTCATTATAAACCAACAGTGCATACTGCTAAACATTCAACAACAACTCTAGTACTAGATTTATCTCGTTTGATTTCAACGCTATATTATATAATAATTGTATAACTCATCAGTACTGAGTATATCTAGGCCTTACCAAGCTTGTCACTTGTACTGTATTGCCACCTAAACAACAGAAAAATGCATAAAACAAGTAACATCCTCACAGCAGAAACAAACTCTTGAGTACTGGTGAAGTAGAAGCGTGTATGTAACATGATCCAAGCATCGCGGTAGCTTTAATTGATATATTTTAATGTCAAGACTCTTCACAATTTATTTCTACATCCTCACAGTGATATTAAACCTATTAATTATCAAATTGTTCAGTTACGTTGACAAGAAGTGTGTGTGTGAACCAACTTCTAAGAGTATGAATGTGGTCTATGGTTTCACCATTTCCTACACTTGTCTCATTCACACAAGCCTACCAGACTTGCATTGAATTGGGTGAAAGGGAAAGAGAGAACAGCAGCTTACCGAGGGATTGTAAACAAAATATGTTTTCCAGAAATCATCAGTTAAATTCATTTACGTAATAACCTAGCAAATAAACAACCTGATGAGTCCATAACCTAGCTAATATCTTAGGTGGGGTCACTCCACGAGAATATTATCCACCAATGAGCTTATTATAACATTATGATTTTCTCCATATTGTCTAAAGTAAGTAATCTAAATTAATACATATACTTCTTACAATTACAAACTAAATATTTCTTACCACAATTGATTATTCAATATTTTTACCTAACTATATTGATATCTTCAGAAAATAATGCATACTACGTACTACGTAGTACACTATCAGTACTAGCGTTCGTCTGCATAACTATTCTATAATATTGACTTATTTGTCGGAAAGAATGTTCATTCACGAACAAGTGCCGCTATGTGGGCCTAATTCTGATTCATCACAGCTATTGATCTCTAAATACATGATAATTTTTTACTCATAGTAACTTTATTCACAATAACATGTTTTAATGATTAGTTGTATAATTGAAATTCAATTTTTAATTCAAATGTACTTATAGAATGAAACCATGTTATTCATAAATATCACATGAAATAATTTGAGAGTATTTGGTTAGGATACCCTACTTAGTAACTTGATATTATATACCATAATAAAACTGAATAGAACATATATTTTGTTCTGGTCAAATGGCAAATTTAAATATAGGGCCTACAAACTGTATTATTATAAATATGTTAATTTCAATAAGTATATATAAAATGCTTTATTTTTAATTATAGCAGAGTGTTTGTATTGCCTGCATGTTTGTGAGTGAATCAATAATATATGTGTGAGTGTTTTGGATCGTATAAAACAAATGTCTAGTCTTGCTAATGTGTGCCATTTCTCAAATAATATGTACACAACAACAAAAGTAGCTCTTTTTTGTACACATTTTGTATCCTCTTTGCATGTAATAACCATTCAAGGGCAAAATAATATTCATCTAATCATTCTATATTATTCTGTTGAAGTAATTCTGTGGCAAAGTGAACAGCGTAAGCTTACTTTTGCGTATGCTTTACAGGGCATATTTTTACTACCGTATAATTTGGTTTATTCTGAAACATTGGTAAGATTTATTGATATTTCAAACAGCTAGTATTTTCAAATATTTCTGTTCCTGTATTGACGTTGCTCTTGATGAAGTCAACACACTGCGCTCATTTTCAAGGATCTGCTAACTGCAGACTTGATAAGTGGAAATTGAGTTTTAATTAATGTTATCTATGAAATTTACCTTATTACCCCCTGCCCTCCTTTCCATTATTATCACCAACTATATACTATGAGCGAAGCGAAGAACTAATTTCACCGTATGCGAAAAAGCAAACATTTTTTTGGGCGCTCCACAGTTCGAACAAAAGTACAAATTCAGTTGAAACTTGTCATACACAAGTGTCATCATCCAATTCGATACTCCATAGTTTTGAGGCACAACAGGTTGCACCACTTCAGAGAAAACTCAATTCAAAGTTTTTAAAAACCTCATTATTCTGAAGTTTCACCATAATAAAACTGAATAGAACATATATTTTGTTCTGGTCAAATGGCAAATTTAAATATAGGGCCTACAAACTGTATTATTATAAATATGTTAATTTCAATAAGTATATATAAAATGCTTTATTTTTTATTGTAGATCAGACATTTTGATAGAAAAAATTATAATGTAATTTTATACATCAATCAGCTATTAAGAAACCCATCAAGAATGTAAGCACCAGTTATATATATATATATCGAAACCCAGATAGCCAACTTGATTGGGACAGGGGGTGTTTCCATCAATTCTAGAATGTCTGCCCTCTGGAAGCTTCCAGAGGGCAGACTTCTGATCTCGGTGCCTGCTAGTTCCGAGTCTTGCTTCTACTTCTTCCTCCTCTTCTTCTGTTCTTCTTTTCCTACGAGTCTCCAGACTTTCCTTCTCTGGTTGCACTAGCTGATCATCTCACCCATCGTCATCATCAGGTATAACTAATTAAATTGTAGAACAATTGAAATGAGTAATGAATACTAGGATCTAAGGACAGAAGAAATTTTGTTCCGACCTTTAAAAATAAAATTGTATCCATGAAAGAAGGTCACCTACCAACATCAATCATAAATATCACGCTTATATAGCTGTGGTATTTTGGGGGTGTTTTGAATTATAGAAATGCAACTACATCTTACGAAAACTTTTCAGATGTTCAAGGTTGCAGTGAGATTTAATAATCATTAGCTGCCCCATGGCTCAAGTTAACTACTACAGGTTGCATTAGAAAGTGACGTCAGGTTGAGAGTGGGACAGACAAATATCATTACACCTTCCATCACTTACATCTCATCGATTCACTTCACCTTTCATCGTTTCATTATAACCTGCTAATTCGTATTCTTATATAAACTAAGAGTTAGTGGGGTTTTGTGAGTTGGTAAGCATCATTACAACAACAACAATTACATAATTAAAGACATTTACACAAATATATTTATGGTGGATGACCTTCTTTCGGCGATACAAGTATAATTACGGCCAAAGAGTATGTGCGTTATTAAAATAAGAATAAAATATGTATATGCATATAAACATTTATTATATTAATTGTACGTTTTCACACACAATGACGTAGATAAATGCACGAAAGACAGATGAATTATGTGATAATGATGTAAGCTGGCATTATTCTTGTAACATATCAATGCTTAGACAATCTTCGCCCAGATTACTTGGAGATGTTTCAAGCTCGCAGATCTCGTTAGACTCGCTGGAAACAAATATCCAGTATTAGTGACATAGATATACCGTATGTATTATATGCAGTAAAAACATTGGTTATAAATTTCAGACAACAATGAACACTAGCAGGGGCATCAGAACACTTTCAAAGTTGGAGGAGGCAAGCTGGCAAAGTGAAAAAAAATGACAGCTAATTTTAACAAAGTGGGTTTCAACAGGAAACAACGAGACAAACTGAGTCTTGCCCCCCTCCCCTTGGCCAAAAGTTGAGGGGCAATTCCCCCTGCCCCCACTGGTTCCGACGCCAGTGAACACTAGGATATCTATAAACTTCATCACTCATGTCACAACCTAGGCAGGTCAATCTATCAAATGAGGTTTGTACCTGTCTAACGATGGATCATTACTAAACATTTCTGTTGGTACAGTTGGCGGTGCTTTCTCGGGAACCAGTTCCAAGTAAGTCTGACGTGATTCTAAGTGTCTTTCAACTTCTTCTGGTGTCATGTGGCCATCGGACTGAAGGGAAGCTGGTAAATGACCAATCACGTGTAACTGAAAAAAGAGTAAAAACGTTGAAAACATCATGAGATACAGTAACTTATAAAAGCTGATCTTATTCCATTATACACATATTCATTCGATTCGGCAAAACAACACACTACTTACAGGAGTTATATTATTTTGCTTTGTAGATTTTGGAGGCGGTCTTTTCTTTTTTGCACTATTGCTAGTACTTTGACTTTTAGGTATTCCTATCGCTGTTGAAGGGCTCACAACGTGACTATTGACTGCCGGATCCAGTCGTTTCCGCTTAGTAATGTCTGGCCGATTAGGTTCTCCGTCATCTGATGATTCTGTTTCCTCGCTTTCGCTTGAAGATATGTCAACTTTTTCGTACTGAAGCAAACGGTCGAGCAAGAAACTGCAATCTCGGTTGCATTTGAGCAAACTTCTTTGCGTCGCTCGAAGAGATTCTTGAAAACACTCGTTCTCCTGGAAAATCATTAATGTCGATTTAACCGTATGTAAGGTAAATAATAATGTCCTATCATGCTCCAGTATCATGCTACATGCTCTACATTAGAAACTGTGCTTTATACTACCATAATTTAAACTTTTCAGGAGAAGATGCTATACCGGTAGGCCCTACTTAATTATAATCCACAGATGACATGACCTCAACATACCTATGTCACTCATCAAACAATTAAAAAAACTTACATAAATGAGAAATTTTAATTTCCTTTTTAAAGCACGATATTGCAGCTTGTAGTTGTTGTTTGATTCTTCCAGACTTTCCTCTTCTTCTTTGCTTTGAACCATTGAACGACAGTACCATCCACCCAACATCGAATGTATTAAAGATACAACTGCAGTAGGTCTACCTATAATGATTGGAGAAAGGTTGTGTTATAGAATTGTCTTCATTAAGCCACAGCAATTAGGCTAAACACAGTATGGTAAAACTACATTATTCCCTCCTCACAAATATATTATGCAAAATGTAATGCGACATTTTGTTTAAAAAAATGAGTGAAATGGAATATTTTATAATGAGTAACTGAGATGAAAAAACAGTTCCTCTATTTGTTGCTAGAAAAATATGAAGTTTTTATAACCTGTATGATAATACCCGTAACCATTGAGATTGTAATGACGTAACTATAAAGTACGCCTAACCTAAACTCGCGTTTCCCAACTATAGCATGGCGGTTTTGCTGAAATGCCAAGCATTATGAGGTGCCTGAAGTTGTTATAAATGCTAAAATGATGGGATTAACCTACACAAACTGGTTACAAAAAAGACCCACAAGAAGTTACTAGGACTGTACTGTAACTATACAAACAAGTAACGCTTCCTAATTATGATTTTAAATCAGGTTTCACAGCTGTTGGAATAGGCCTACTGATTTTTCACTAAAATAATAGAAATTTGGATCAAGGCTCATGATACTACACAATATTTATTGATCTCATTCAATGATGAGAGTAAAAAAATGCTTGCATCGACAATGATCACCGAGGCCTTGCCACAATATTTTTCAATGTACATTTCTTACTGCTATCCTATTGTATTGTAGAACTATAGTTGCACCATGCACCAAGTCTCATACCTAGCCTAAATATAGAAATAAATAGAGCCTACATGTCAGATAAAATGTCAAAATATAACCTAGCTTTCATAACATCAGATGACATTTATAGGTTAGGGTAGAGTTGGCTATTGAGTGTAAACCCATCAGCACACCCCACTTGAGATTTGTATTAATATCTATCTTGGTAATCATGCGGTATGCATGATGATAATATGAGCTACTACTGCATTATGATTTAAAATATCAGAATATTCAAGTTTTTATAACCTTCCTCTGCAGTCCTGTCAACTCTGTGCCGAAGGTCGTCCTTCACGGCTTTCTTGAGGACTTTACCCAATGCCAAAGCCAAACTCCGGTCTTTAAACCGAAATTCGAATGCGCACTGCGCAGTAACTGTTGCGCGTTAATTGTAATGACCCAGAAGACGGTGACTCGTGATTGTAATTTAATGGCTGTCGTTCGTGAGAAGTAATTTGGTGAAGTTTTTGTTGTTTTCGTAATATCTGAGAATGACATTTCAGTGATTAATGTATTAATTGCATAATGCAGTCTATAGTTTGGACTGGGAGGATTTTGTCTCGTGCCTTGTGGAATGGTATTTCTAATTATTCAAACTGTGCTGACCCAAATGTAAGCAGGAGGTACGAATCGCGTATTGTTTCTGCTGTTTGTGGTTTTCCTAAAGAATTAGCGCATGCTAAATTAAAGAAAGGACAATTTGGTGATGATGCCTGGTTTACCGCAAAGTACAAATCGACGGATGTTCTTGGTAAGCATATTTAATTACCGAATTGAATCTTGACCTAATTCAATAGCCCTAGTCATGGCCTAGGGTCCATAGAGCCATTCATAGGGCCAGACATAGGGCCTAGGCCATTGAGTTTGTAATGCCTAGGCCTAGCTCTTACATAGAGCCATTGAGATTGTATCCATGATAGAGCTCATAGATACTAGGCCTAGCTCTTACATAGAGCTAGGTCAAGACCTAGGCCTAGGTCTACCTAGATTGTACTAGCCTAGGCCCTAAGCATTGATTTTGTAATCCTAAAATTAGGTAGGCCTAGCCCTGGCCTAGTAGCCTATTTTGTGGAAGGTATTAATTATGTGAAGCTGTCTCCTTTCTTTCATTTTGAACCAACGTGCTTTTGTGATTGCTGGCGTGATGTGGTCTCTGTTTAATGTGGCTGTATGAGTATCTGATACAAGCATTTTTAATTTTTTGTACTTCATTCTCATCCTTGTGGCTCAGATTAGGATCATATACTGTGTCACAATAGTCAAGCTTGGAGATGATTAAAGCTTCAGTTAGAGTTAATTTTGCGGAAGGTGAAAGAAGAGACTTGAACGGATTTGGCAATTTTTTGGTGATAACTAGCAGGATTACCAGTCGTAACATTACCAGTCGTGTTCAACTGTTCAACCAGGGCTTAAGAACATTATCTACATTTTGTGTATTCTGTTCATATCTGCTAGAAGTGCAATGCAATAATACTGTCCCAATGGCGTAGGGTAACCAGACATCCCAGATTTCCTGGGATTATCCTTGTTTTGAGCTTAGTGTCCCGGCATCCCGAGAAATGTTCTTGGGACCATCAATGTCCCGGTTTTATAAAAACGGGAGAAGTGTAAATAACGGGTAAAGTGTCTGCATAGTTCATACTCTAAAATTCATCGTCTCTCAATATATTTTTGTTTTATATTCTAAAAACTGCTATTGTAGGCCTAATGCTACAAAACTGCCATATTGTTACGGTTGGGCGCCAATGTTACGGTTGGCGGCAGTGTTACACGGTTGGGTGTACCTCCAGCGCGTAAACTCGTTGCTGCGGGTTGCGAGGTGAAGATGGGTCGTGGGCGTTTAATGCGAGGACAGAGTTAGCAGGATAAATTAGTGGCCTTAAATACTCATAGAGGGCGCCACGTCATTGACTGATATTACTATCTGATCACAATGACGAAGGATACAAATAGAGTAGGCAAGATACATGAGATAAACAATGATTGTAAATGTAAACAATTGATATTTAATTGATAGTGAAATAATAATTAATAAGTTTCATAATAGGCCCTAGTTCGTATTAGTTAACAAAGTGTCATTCCACACAAAAACAAGTTGAATGTGCTTCTACTAGGCCTATAGAATACAGTGGAGAATTCTTGCACATGGATTAACAAGTTTAATGCTCTTCTATAGAATACATTTGTGAATGGGCCTAGAAGTCTACAATAGCTGAGGGCACTGATGAATAAATTCAGTGTTAGTAATAAATTAACAAGCCTACTTACGGCAAATACACAAGTAATCCCACAGTAGATTATCATGAAGAGAATACTAGTTATTTGGCGGTAACAATAAACTAATTGGCTTTCAAACAAGGAATGAGTGTCTGGGATCGAACCCAGGTCAGTGCGTCACTACGCAAAATAATAATCAAGGTAATAACTCACATTTCTTCGGCTACTACACCTACTATCCGGAATAATAGAGATTGAACTATGCTGTCAACAAATAGGCTGACATACGATCCACGGGGGCGTGGTCGTCACACACTTATAACATCGCGATTAGCTTCTATGCCCCAAATGGCATAAAATGCGACAATAAATCCTTATGGACTATACATTTACGAAAAAGTTACAATACATCAGATATATGATAATATCTGGACGCATTATATGAAACGTGATCAAGGCTTCACATAAGCGGTGATCTAAAGGCAAACAACGGAACAAAGCAAGGTAATTGACGGGAACTAACAAAAACCAAACATGACAGATAAATAGTTACTTAACCATAAAGGTCACTACGTAACTCGAGATAATATGGTAGCCTTTACATTTACGGTACTTGTAAATCCTCACAACATGTGGGATATTTACTAAAGACACAAAGTGAATAAATGAAAAAGAGCGTGCCGTCCTTCCTTGTTTCGTGGTCTTTCGAGAGATGATCTCTTTTTACCTCTCTGGCTTTCAAGTCAACTTTACGGCCACCAGGGGCGACACTGTACGGTCCAGAAACTCAACTGACGAGATAATTCGACAAGTCAAGCCCGCGTGTTTTTGACAAACCACGTCTAGGCGGACTGGATCAAACGAGACCGTTACAATATTACACTCAAAATATTACTAGAAGCTACTACAAATTCAAAGAAATGCCCCTGCGGCAGATCTCGATCCCCCTCTGCCCTCATAGAATTTGGGAGGAATGATTCTGATATGCACGTCTTGGCGTTGTCCCTATTTTCTTTCTTTGAATGTGGTCACCTTACATTGGCATAATATTATAAAGAATTATTCATCAAGATTGAGAGAACAAACACCATTAAAATTTACATTTTCACCCAAGGTAACGTATTCATCTATGCCAAAGATCACCACGAACTTTATATGTAGAGTGATTTTAGTTTAATGTACGGTAATTTTCGTCGAGTCCAGAACTAAGGGGCCCCTGCTCGTGCCTTTCCCGACCGGGCCCTCTATCCCCCAGTCCGCCCCTGATCAAATTGACGCTGGGATTTATTGTTGTAGGCCCAACTTCTTATTGATTATTGAATACCTTACATGTCTGCTGATCAGAAGTTGACCCAAGGTTTTTCTAAAAATCCCGTGAGGACATATTTTGAATTAGGTACCGGTGGTCGGTACTAATATACCGTACTTTATAATCATCTATTTTTAAGCATAAAAGGTCTCGTTTTAATAATCAGATCAGCTAACAGCATCAATATTTGGCTCATGTATTTTTATCATAGTTAACTAATGTATATCTAATACTCGAGTATAATACAGAGGTCAGCAGAGGTCATGGCATAGTCCTGTATTTGATAGACCTAGCCAACAGATAATATTGTTGGTAAATACATATTTTTTCAGCGACCTACATCGATACATTCATTTTTAATTTTATATATATTTTTGATCTGAAATCAAAGTTCAACATGTATACTTGTTAGAGTAGGAGTAGCTAAATGGTGTGTTAGGCCTATTGCAATTATCAGATTTTGCATAAATTTGTAGGCCTATGCCTATACGCTTAGTCAATCTGGGTACATATGTTAATAAATGATTTGATACAATTTCAGTAGGCCCTGTGAATTATCTGAGTGGATGAATTAGATTTTTTATGGGGCATTGTAACACTACTTGGTAGCAATTTAGAAGTTACGTACCGGTACCATACACAGCATACAATTCTATGGAGGGGGACACATAGTCCCGCATATCCAAATATGGACTCATGCTTTTTTCAGTCATGAATATTTCTGAGTTTTGGGAATCGGTTGCCTGCTGTTACTTACACTATAAATGTAATAATTTGTAAAATACATTGTGTTACCGGTACTGCCGTTAGTTTTTAACCCTAATCATGTTGTTGATAGGCCCTATGTGCAAATAAAAACAAGACCGTATACAAGAGGAAAACTAATTAGCATAGTATAATATGAAATCTTGTATAATAGGCCTATGAATAATGAATAGTATTCTTGCATTTCTTTCTCTTGGTTTGGTTTGGGGGGGGGGGGGGGGAGGCTTGACAAAAACTTTCTTTAGGTACTGGTAGCTTAAAGTTGGAGGAAATCCACCCTCCCTCAACACTCAATTAGGCTAATTTGACAAACTGGCTTTATCACAATATTGACCTAGGTTAAGTAGGTTAGGTTGTGTTTTTTTTTGTACAGAGATAAAGGTTTTTATATCATTATATAGGCGTACGGTTTTCAGAAGATTTCTTGTAGGCCTATATACCAGTACATTTTTTTTACATTTTACAAGACCGCCTTAAAATCTGAAAGCAACCAAGTGGTGCCGCTTGTGAAATGTTGTGATTTTCAATCTAGAAAAAGTAGGCCTGCATTCTCATTTCTAATCTGTAAAAGAAATGCGATTTCTTTCATTTAAAACTTCGTAATTATTTGTATCATTCTTCTGTGGAAATTTAGTAGGCCCACAGTATATTTTTTTCCGGACAGTAAATATTTGAATTCTAAGGTCCTATCCATGGGTCCTATCCACCTCTGGGTTATTCTCTTGAAGTTTTTCAAAATGTATGAATAGTTTTTCTCGAAAGTGGAATGTAGGCTACTTAAGCCCTACAGTGAAATTTAGTATAGGGCCTACGCTTATTCTCACCTAATTATAGACCTGGATTATGATCAGACGTCCTGGTTTTTCAAGAATTGACCAATTTGTTTTTGAAGTTCCTGTCCCAGAGTCGATCTCAATTTTTTTTCAGGACCATCAAATTTCCCAGTTTTTCAAAAATTGTGAAGAAATGTATAACTTGGGTATGGTTACCCTACGCTAAATTCTGTTTATAAATGTAATGTATTTTGATTCTGATTTTGAAACTATTACGGTATTTAAACTAAACTAGGCCTAGGCATTTCGTAGAATAAAAGGATTATTGATAACACCCCTCGATGCCATGACACAAGCTCTCGTTGATTTTCCATCCCTCCAAATTCCAAGTTATTGGGGTTTGTTTTTTCACACATTATTTCTTCATCTTACCTCCTCCGTGTTGTAATTAGTAATCCCAATAATGACCAGACCACCTCGCACTCTTGAAACAATCAATAGGTACCACTTCAAAACGATCTTGATAATTCATCCTAGCCTTGCTGACGCAACAAATTCAATGTCTTTAAATCACTTGATAAATGTTACCTACCGTACATCATATTATCCACGTTATAACAAAAACTGGTATTTAGGTTTTCAATGCAATTATATAATTGAATACAACTTCATACAATAGCCCCATGAAAAAAAAAAATATATCAATTATTTTGGGCCTATAGGATGAAAAACCACTCAAAATACAACTAAAAGACTACAAATTTGAAAGAAATCACTTTGAGGGGTGTCTGTATGTCTTGCAGGGATTGTATGCCCAAGGCGTTTTCTGGAGCACATCGGTTAGATCTGCCGTTGCTAACAGTAAGTGTTTGTCTTCCTCAGGAGTGGCTGATGGCGTAGGAGGGTGGCGGCATTACGGGATTGATCCGGGAGTGTTCTCTGGATTCCTCATGCGAACATGTGAACGTTTAGTATTAAGCGGGAGATTCTCCACCACGGATCCAGGCAGACTTCTTGCCCGGAGTTACCTCGAATTGCTAGAAAGCAAACAACCCATTCTTGGTATGTATTGGCTAGACACTAATGAACAACTTACATCTGGTCCTACTATAACACCTATTTTTTTATATTTCCGAAACGTTTAAAAAATGTGTTACATTTTCAAACCACATTCTAACGATTGATTTTTCGTTGGATCTTTTTAAATAGTCTGTTTTTTTCCGTGAAAATTCATATTTTAGGACGCCTCACTTCCTCGTACACTTTCATTCTCATTTTCATTCCTAACCAGCCAAATAAATATGCACGACACTTGAAAGAGAACTTTCTGGACTGGAACTTTTTCTTACGTTGTAACTATTGTATGTGACCACTCGACCTTACCTTACTGTCGTATGCCCATTTTCAATCCTATTGTCAACTTCTCATTTATGAATGTATAGGATAGTAAAATTTATATTGTAATGAAAGTAATTTTGCTCAAATATAGGCCTAAAATGGTAAATTCATGGACAAAAACTTTGCTATCCTTTATGTTCGTCAATAGGTGATTAGAGATTGGCCCACAACAGTCAAATTGGTCAATTGATTATTGACGACAGTCGCAGCATATGGGAATGAGACACCAGTGTTGAATAGTCCTGAGTCGTCAATAATACCTACAATAATGAGATGTTTTGCACGTGTTTTAGGAAGTAGCACGGCATGCGTGATCGTGCTTAATCGAGAGACAAACACAGTTTATACTGCCAACATTGGTGACAGCGGCTTTGTGATCGTGCGCCACGGAGAGGTGGTGCACCGGTCGGAAGAGCAGCAACATTATTTCAACACGCCCTTCCAGTTGTCACTCCCACCTCCTGGTCACAGTGGACTAGTCTTGAGCGACAGGTCTGTTATATAGTTGGACGTAGGAATGGCACTTTGATTAGTGGAAACGTTATATGTTGGAATCCTTGATTTATAAGACCATGGTTGAAGGTGGATATGTATCTAATACTTGGTTGAACTCAACACAAAATCATTAAGACACATTACTCAGAGTAATTTAATAGTCCTTCAATTGTAAGCATTTTTTTCTTTTTTAATTAAATAGAAAACTCAGTGCAATCATCTATCTCAACGGAACAAATGTTATGCTACCAGTATTAAAAAATTAATTGCAAGATGGGAAAAGACAAAGGAAAGATTTCCAGTACTTGGCAAATAATTAGAGAAGTTTGAAAGAATAATTACAGTTCTGTAGTAGGGCCTAACTTAGATAACTGTTCAATATTTCTTCTCAATTTACCAGTCGTTCCAAACCCAAAGTATTTGGCGCCACCTGCTTGGAACCCCTAATCACAGTGTGCGTTTTGCAGGCCTGAATCTGCAGACACATCCAACTTCCGTGTGGAAGACGGCGACGTTATCCTACTAGCGACAGACGGCGTATTCGACAACGTGCCGGATCAACTACTCATCACCGAACTGTCCAAAGTGCAAGGAGAACGTGACCCGAACAAGATACAGGGTGTTGCCAACTCGATAGCGCTAATGGCTAGAAGTCTTGCGTTCGACGGCAACTTCATGTCGCCCTTTGCACAGAGTGCTAGAGCCAATGGTATAGACACTATAGGTGAGTAACCTGGTCCATGTTTGAGAGCATGAAATTACATGACGTTCCCAGGTCTGTATTGAGTGCTGCGTCCATAATGAGATTGCCGGAGACCTTTTTGTGGCATGTATGTGAGGGGCCTCTTAACACTCAAACATTGGCATGTAGCTCGATGCTAACAGGCCTGTTCCATGTAACCTGAAAGGAGAGGGGCATGTCGGACCTCGCTTGACCCCCGCAACCTTCCATTCAGAGGTTTATCGTGGTCTCCCTCTGTAGCCACTCGGCTAATGCAGGGATGGTTGCTACAATATGGGCGACATCCGATTCCCTCCCACTATAACCAAAGAAACCCTCGCCTCATCATCCCGTCATCTCATTAATCAGTCATCTACCGAAATAGATCTTAGTTGCCATCATACTAAGTGTGGCATTAAACCCAATCTAAATTTTAAAACTCACATTCAAATCTTGAAAATTTACATTCATTCTGGAATATTTGTAGGCCTACTTATAATTTGTCTTCAGAAAAAAAAATCTTTAATTAGTCATAGTAGGCCTATAGCAAAAACTTGATAAGAAATATAGTAGAATTGAGATGGTGTGACATTGAGTGTGGGAGAGGCTAATCGTTGTTATATTGCGAAGGTTGTACAGTCAAATTTGACAATCAAACTCTGCATGCAAATACATATCGTTCATATTTCAAACTCTTGTCCCCCAATCGCTAATTTTCAACTGTAAATTCACATTCAAAGTGTTTCTTCCGATACATCCAAAATAAATGCGGTGTTTAGGCCTACTAGTTGAATATTTTACGCCTTCGTGAAGACATTTATATTTTGTCCGTTCCAAACAAAGAACGGCAGGTAGATAGCGCCACAGCACTATACCTCGATGATATCTTTGAAAATAGAAGTTCAAGAAATAAAATGCTGTAACGTTCAAGAATATTTTCCTCGCCTCGTGTTTTATGATTGATTTCCAAAAGTACATGGGCCTACCAAAAAAATTGGTATATGCCCGCATATTGCGCAGTCATTGACATATTATTTGGCACTCCGCATCTTGAGGTACCGTTCGGCACTTACCTGAATTGACGTGCTTGTGTCTCGACCACGTGGTTCTAATATAGTCTATGTGAAAAATTATTTTCAGTGGTAATTATCATTTTCTTGTGTTCAAAGTAGAAGATTTTTTGGTTTTACACATTTCTACACTATTTAATATATATATATATATATGGTTCTCTTGCATGGGAACCGAAAAAATGTTGTATTCTCACGATGGTCGTTATTATATTGAAGAACGTATAACAAAGAAACGCAGGGTCCTATGGGAATTGACCGGGACTTTTCTAAGGACGATATATCGCGATGATCATTGTGATGAGGGATGTACTACATAGTTCTACTATATCTGAAAGTATGGGAATGAAGTATTATATATGCCGGTCGGTCTAAATATTTTGTTTTCATTTTACAAAACCAGAGTTGAATAAAAGAAGTTGGAACTGGTAGGCCTTCCATAGTCAAAGTTACAATAATAACCAACACTTATCTGCACAAAATTTTGGTGCTTCAAATTGCAGTCATATACACTTGAACTAATATAGTGAACCCTCATCATTAGGCCTACTCAACAAAATTCCTCGAAGGGACTAAAGGAAAACCATCCAGACAGGAATTTACATTAAAAGCTAGACCATTGCTAGAGATCAGTTCTGTTTGCCAAATGCCAATATATTCTCTCTTTTGTTGCAGGTGGTAAACCCGATGATATAACAGTCCTCCTAGCAACTGTGGCGATATGATAGGCATAACATTTAGTATCGAGGTAGTACTTTCATCTACATTACGTTGTATTATAGTTTCATAAATCTCGTTCATTATCGTTCTCATCTTATGTTTTTATACGTGTATCGATTTTCACACTACGGAAGAATTAATGTGATCGGCAACCCTGACTCGCGCATTGGTGCCTGAAAGATATTAGTATTATTTCACATCAAGTGATGTAGCAATCTCATTAATATGATGGCGAAAAATAATAACAACTACTAGTAATAGGCCGTTTATTTAAATACCGATTTCATACAGAATGTACAGTGTTGTTTAAAACTGCATATGATTTCTTTGTTAGATGCATATGTTTCATCGTCAATAAAAAATGGCGGTTTGTTTTTTACAAGTTGGTAGCAAACTGAATATTTTTTACAAAAACATCTTTGTTCTAATGTCACTGGAAGGCACAAATGCAATTTGTGCTGCAGCTGGTTCATTATGAACGCAATAGTCAGTTGGTTTTCCGTCGATCTAGCGTATGTCACTCTTCGTTGGGCGGTCGCTCGCCCCAGTTGAATCCACCGGGCCTGTCTTCAGGCAATGCCGTGTAGTCAGGATCTTCTGGGTGCGCATCGAACAGTGTTTTCCTGCAATCAAGTCGATCGGTTTAGCAGTGCACTCCACATAGTGACACAAGGGTCTTCCAGCTTACCAGTTCATTAAAGTAATACCTTTATCCCATTAACTTTTTGACCATTGCAGAAGATGAGGTCCTGAACTTATGTAAATACTTAGCAAAGGTTGTTATTGTTTAGGAAAAGTGTGGACAAGTAGGCAAATAATTTTAGTTATGATAAGAATTTAAGATCGCATGTGATTCTATTTAGCGAAATATCATGTTAATTGGTGATGCCTTTGGACAGTATTAGGTATCAAACTTCAAATGCAGGAGAAACACACATATTTAAAATAGCTTCAAATTGGTTCAGGTAAAAACTGTCTATTCAATGTAGATATTACATCATTTCCACAGGTGTACAGCTGGAAAAACAATTATTTAGCTGTACACATGTGAAAATGTTCAGAACCCAAGGTTAATAAATTATTTTATTTCATTCAACCTGTATCAGAATTTTGATCTCCCACTGTTCCAAAGTTATCCCTGAAAACTAATATTTTGCCAAATCAGCTATCATGTGCTCTTGATGGAGAAAAATAATGAAGCACGTCAAGTTAAGTAGATGAAAAGAGTATTTTAAGAGTGCATGACAATTGATTTAGCGAAATATCAGTTTGTTGGTGCCAATTTTTGAACGGAATGAGATACTGAATGAGAAAATTCTAATTTGGAGGAAACAGCGATTTTTAATACCTTCAAGATGGTATAAAATAACTCATGTCGCATTACGTATGGTTGACAATTATGCGATGAGTATTACCTTGGGTGATAAGATGAGTATACTAGGGAATATCTGTTTCCTCCGAATTAGAATTTTGGTATTCTCATTCCGTTCAAAAGTTATCACCAAAAAACTGATATTTCGCTAAATCGACTCGTACCAAAAATTGTTTTCTCCCACTTTCATTTTCGTATAAATTCTTTCTCTTGTATTAATCATCCTTCATCCATTACACCAATGACTTGAAGCTTTAGCTTCTTACTTACGATGATGATGTTCAATACTGCTATACGTTTACAGTGTGAAGAATTTGATCAATTCTTACTGTATAGAGTGCAATATTCTTTTCGTCAACCCGGAGGGTGAGTCACGGCTGTGACAGTCTATAAATATTGCAGTTGTTTTGATAGATCACACTAATACTACTGATCTACGGAAGAACGTACAATACTTGAGGCGTGACAAGCAATCGGAAGCCTCCTCGTTGGTTTGGGAAAACGTCCTCCATGAAGTAGTACATGTGTCCAACGGCCATGCCCATGAGGTCCACCCAGATGGCATTGCCCAACAGCACGGAGAAACCAAGCAGAACCCACGGCAAGTACGGAGCCTACAAATACAAACAAGTGCGGTTCAGCACGGCAGGGCTGCCTGTATCAAATGATTAGACGAGCGATAGTAGATACCTTCGTCTACTCTTATGGTGCTTTGTCTGCGTGTTTCTGTTTGTGTGTTAGGGGTTAAAAGCGCATCAACAGCTAGGTCATTCAACGCTTGTACGTTTGTACGCACTACTCGGGTCTTACGGGTTGACTTATCGACACAAAACTTTTTCTGGACACGCAGACCTTAATCCAAGTTGCACTATCTAGTTTTTGGGCTAAATAGATTTGACCACTTTTTAGAAAAACCATCACGAAATTTGAAAAACTTCTCAAGATTTATCCGAGCGGGTAAATTTGGAGAAAATTTAAAACAAAAATCAAATTTGTAATAAATGTAAACACATGAAAGATGGGCCCATACATTATTAGCGTTGCACATCATAATCCAGATCGAACTACTTATTTTGAAGAAAATAATTCAATAAATATCTTTTCTACATCAAATAACTAGAAATACTAGTTATATGCAGAATAATTTGCAGCTTTCGGAACTCGATAGTCTTCTAGTCAAGGTGTGTCGAGAGAGTTTGTTTTTAAGTAGGCCTCTATTTAATAGAAGCAAGGTGGGCGCATATAATATTTATATGTACGGTATTTATAAATATATAATTATATACCGTAATTCATGGTAATTATTGATATATATCCATTTATATACCATATAAATATCTCGCTCATAATCTTACAATGCATATATTCCGTTTGCCGAATTACTATTTAGGCACACCTTAAATATTGTTTGTATTATTTGACTACAACCAGCTAGGTAGGTTATTTGGGGGTATGAATAAGCAGATGGTAAAAAACCCATGCTCTTACGGTAGGCTCAAAAACATGCCCGACTTGACTTCAGTTTCCAAGGTAGATTCTTCACTGACTATGCTAAATGAGCAGCATATATTATTAACAATGAAAAAAATGCATACTTAGAGCTACCGTTCAATGGAAAAATTGAGAATGATACCAAAATTTTAAGAACGAAAACTGATCGGTAAGTGGCCAACAACAAAATAATTGATTTTGTGTCTAAAATAATGAAAATCATGGTTACAAAACAGAATAGTGCCAGGGTTGAACATTAATGTAGCCGTGGTTTGCAATATAACTTGAATAAACTTTTGGAATAAAAAAATGATGTATCCATAGGCCTATACTGGAAGCTATGTATTGGCACATTCTTAGCTTAAGAAAGTTATAGAAGCAAGTTCTAGAAAGACAGTAGGCCTACAAATAAACGTCAAATTGATCCACATTGAAACAGTACAAACCGAGGGGTTAGCAACTCCTGAAATCAGGTGTGCACTTGCCATGAAATCACATTGAAATCTGTATGAAATCTATGAAATCAGGTGTAGACCTACACCAAATTTGCGAGTAGTAAACCCCTCGGTACAAACTAAAAGAGCATCGTAATGACTGCCACAGGCCAAAAATGTTTGTAAATAAATATTTCATTGATGGCAGATTTTGGTTTTTCCTGTTACTTACATCTGATCAGAAAAAGAAGGAGTATACTGACAATGTTTTCAGAAAAATTGCCATTTTTTACAAATAGTGCGTATTTCGTAATAGTTGATTTGTCATTGTAAAAATCACATATAGCTTCAAATTATTAAAAAGAACTTGGACTTGCCTATATAGTGTACGTAGTATGTACCGGAAGAAAAACTACATATTGTGTTCCAATTGTCAAATGGATACTGGTCGTCCCAATTTTGCTATACATCGGGGTAAAATCTATATTACCGGTATTTCATTGAAATGCAAATAGGGCCTACTATATTTCTTCTAATACAGTCCCATACAGTCTCAATTTTGCTATATATCGGGGTAAAATCTATATTATTCAATTGAAATGCAAATACTATATTTCTTCTGAGGTCAACCTTGAATTTAGACATACCTGTAGGGGCTTCACCTCCCCTTTCACACTCCCCCCTTCACCACCTACACGACGATTCTACGGAATCGTCACATTTCGACACAGATAACACATATTCTTACATATACATCAGATGAGTGGTATTGAAGATGAGAATGCTTTGGCCTGTGTTTTTTTTTTAAATTAATCAATAAAAACTTTTTGAGCGGATCAACAAGTGAAATCAATTGAATCATGAAATGACTGAAATAATCAATAAATGAATCGGGAAGGCAGTATGTTGAGATATTCGAATTCAAGCTGTGTATATATAGCTTTCAATTACATTTCATATAAAATCTAGCTCATCTTATCTTAAATCTAGCTCATGCATGACTGCATTGAACTGTAGGCCGACTGAGTATTTTTTGTATACCAGTATAGATTTTGTCAGAATTATTTTTAGAATTCATTCCTTTCCCACATCCCTCATCACCCTCCCCTAGAAAATAGATAAGCCCCCTCGCAACAATCTCTGAATTCAACACTGTCTATGATTATGCTAAGACAGCTAAGCCATACTGCTACAGTAAACCCTCATTGATTCAAACTCTGATAATTCAAATTTAAAATTTTGATATTATTCAACCTCTAAGAAGTTCTGGCTATAATCCTATATGCTGAATGTTGAATATTTCAATTAAAACTATTATAATTCAAAATGGGGTTTATTTATATCCGTTTAATTTGAATTAAAAGAGGGTTTACTGGAGCAATCTTACAACTTGTACGTACCTGGAAATTGAGTAAACCGAAGAAGTTCATTCTCACGAACGGATTTCTCCTTGACCACACATATACCAACATTATGGTAAATGCTTGACCCAAAAATAATAGATTTACAAAAAAAGCAAAAAACTGTAATACACTGTCAAGGCAATATTTGTATGTCAGTTACAAGTACTGACACATTTAGACAATAATATATAAGGCTGAATTACATATTGGTATACTAAAATTATACCTACATATGGCAATAAATTGTGTTGATTTATATAATAGGCCTACTAGGTTTCACAATGCACTGTAATGATCATTGAGATCCATTATTATCAATGAATGGTGAATGAGATGACGGGTAGATCAGTTGAAATGTCATTTTAGTGCGTTTTTGAGACGGCTATCCTTTCAAGGGCCCAACACATTATTATAACCCCCACCCCTTCATTTTAATTGAAGTGATAATAATCATTGTGGCCATAACACTGATGCTACCAGCACATGCAGCGTAGTAGTTTATGTGATAGAAGAGGCGAGGGGGTTTTCGGACCCGGTTCGATCCCCGCAGCCGTCTTTCTTTACAGGGGTTTTTCGTGATTTCCCTCTATAGTCTAGGCTAATGCCGGGATGGTTCCCACAATATAGGCCACGACCGCTTCCTTCCCACCATCTTTCCCATTACCCAAGAAACCTTCATCTCATTAATCATCTATCAGACGCCAATAGATCTTCGCTCTTTACAGTAAGTCGTTGAACCCAATATTAAAAAAATTATAATGATTCCCCCCCCCCCCTCAGTAGTAAACTTTTATATACCCTGCCTATTCTAGTACACAAATTTCATATTTTGTACATCAATAATGGCCTTAAAGTATTGTCAAACCAAAGGTCAAGTAACCTTATTTAAATAAGGTATGATACAACAAAAAAGGCTTATTTAACGTAACCAGTATGGTCGATATAATACTAGACAACCTATAAACACTTGTCTTTGAAAAAGTGTAGTAAATATGGAAATGTGGGGTTATTCAATCGTGAAAACACTGCACGATACTAATTAAAGCCTAGATGCAATATCAAGCAATACTCGATCACAAGGCTAATGGTTTCGCCAGGTAGCATAGAATAACCTTCACTTCTGGATCAAGCTGTGGGCCGATATAATGTTACAGAATTGAAATTTAGTAATATCACTATTTGTTTCTTAAATTTCATAGACTGGAACATTGGCACTGCACAAAGTTCATTTGGTGTTATTCCGATGAAAGGATACAATCATACAGATGCCTCCAAATAGGAACATCATGACAAAATCAGCAGTCCTCCCTCGGAATGAGCCTTCTTCCAACATTCGACAGTAACGATATGTGAAGATCATGTTGAAGAAAAAGTTGAAACCCACAGTTCCAAAGAACAGGAAAGTTGTAACTAGACGCCATAGCTGGGGAAAAATCAGTTGAGGTTTCTTATTATAGCACTTGAATTCTGTGTGCTATCTGAATGAGCACTTTACGAGCAATACTCGACTTGAGGAACGTCATACTTAATGGTGACATATGTCTAGGAGAACTAAGCCTACACCATTGAATTTGAACCTACAAATTCAATGCCTACACTAAGAGATTCTATAGGCCTAGAAGACTAGATTGGGCTCTGTATTAACAAGAGATCAGCCATAGATTGGCAGGGTTGTGATTGGGTTGCAACCCAGGTCTTCACAATTCCGTGCATAAAATGTATATTAAAATACCGTATTCAGTTCCTATTGTATGTTCAGTGCCTACAAAAATGGGAAGAATATGACTACACTGTAAGCGCAGGTCCATCACGTTGGTATGCCGACTAGTAAAACCACGTCTCATCAGAAACGTAATGACACACACTAGACATACATTATGTTGGGCTGGTAGGCCTAGACCCTAGTGGTGGTGATAAGGGTAGGGCCTATATACATTTGAATTAGTTTGTGGACTTGGATATGTAACTGAAATTAAGCCTACCTGGTACTGTTTCACTATTAGTATAGGGTTAAAATATAGCTGAAAGGGCGACACCAAATCCAGTTGCTGAAAATGAAGTTATTTCAAATTAGTAAGTAGGCCAGCTTTTGAAATGAGTATGTATTTTTATATGGAACAATTCTTACGACTGCAAGGGTAGTTATTACACAGGCCGTTGTGTACGCCCTTGTAACAACAGGCATCTGTAAATACTCTTGACGGAATGTTTGATACGCCATTATTTCTTTGATGATCAAGGACTACTCTTTTTTAAAATATTCATGCCCTTATTTATAATGGTAGTGTGTTCAGACTCCCATGTTTCATTCCAATCACAACATGATCGGTCTACCCCACTATTTGACACCACGTAATGCACTGACAAGACAAATATTTTGTTGGAAGTGTCATCCAGAGGTAACTGCCACACTCAGCGCTCCTTACGGGAACGGCTGGATTTATGTACACATTAAACACACACAAGAGAGGCAAACGTCACCCGACTACCATCTACGCCAATATGCATCTATGCCAACTTGTCGTGTCACGAGCGGGTCGCCGGCCGTACCACACGAGCGGGTCGCGGGCCACACAACGGATGCGTTCGTGAGGGTTCGGCTCCTTGATTGTTCAGATAGCTATGGCCGAGACAAGGGCATAGCTATGGCAACAGACAAGGGAAGCTATTTCCCCTTGTCTTTGCCATGGTCCGTTACACGACGCACTGCAATGCCAATCTTCGTGTGCTGACTGCTTCTAGTGTTAACGGTTCAAGGTCAAGACTGGAAGACGAGATTTCGTGTAGAGAGGGCAACCGGAGAGGGTTATATATTTCATCACTGCAATGTTCAATCTCCCAAGATTTACCAATAGGAGAATAATATATTCGATACGATAGCATTATGGCTACGTTCCGAAACCTACAGAATCTACTGCCAGTAGACTGGATGCATTCCGAAACCTACTCCGAGTAATTTACTGAGCGTTCCGAAACCCTCCGCGCCAGTAAATTCTGCGTACTGAAAACCAGAGATCTGGAAACACTGGAACTATTTGTCCCAGCAAACCCAGTAGTAAAGTAATGGCGCCCTCCAAAGAATAATGCTAGATTGCGTTATTTAAATATTGTTGTAAATAAGGCTGAGAAACTTCATCTGGATGGATGCTAGGTGATTTGAAATGTATTCAAGGTTGATTTGCATATGCTTTTTTCACACGTTGTTTCATAACCCAACATTTTATTGGAAAATAATAATGTCATCCAT
The DNA here is from genome assembly GCA_907164805.1 of Brachyptera putata. Lineage (NCBI taxonomy): Eukaryota > Metazoa > Arthropoda > Insecta > Plecoptera > Taeniopterygidae > Brachyptera > Brachyptera putata. The sequence continues at coordinate 8,456,068 of OU015464.1, read as the reverse complement.
CTTTTTACTTTCGCATTGTACTGGGTGCGCTCTAGGAGGATTTAATATTAGAACTTATATTAAATCCTCCTAGGGTGTGCTCCGTTACTGGGGCCTACTGGATATACTGGCAAGTACTGTACTACAAGTAAGGCCCAAAGAGGATAAGTAACAGGTAAGGCCAGTAGGTTTCGGAATGCACCCTATGTCCTATGATGAAAAGGAGGGAAACCGAGACCTAACCTGTAAAATAGTAATCTCATACGAAGACTTCCATTCGTTTGACTTATGTATTTTATTTAAAGCGGGTCCACGCAAAAATCCTCTTTGGACCTACCAGAGGGAGATGACCCTTATCAATTTTTATAGGGATCACCCTTTTTTATGGCAAACCAGGTCAATTCATTGGGAAGATCATGTCAGAGTTCAGATCCAACCACAGCCTTGTTCATTAAATAAGACGTTTCTTCTATCAGAAGAGAATGATGTGAATAGGAAAGGCCATTTTGAGAGAAGGCTGTGATTTCCACATTTTCAACATGTCGGAACCAAACGTGAGTGTTTCATCATAGAATAAAGAAGAGATTTCTTCTATGGCACAATGTTTGTGCGCTTCATTTTCTTGGCACGTGATCTGTGCTTGAGAACCTTTTTCTGCATGCGCTGACGTCAACTTCCTTAGCATTCTGCTCCTTAGCATTCGGTAATTTTGTGTTACTCGGTACCAATGGTTGGGACCCTCACCTCCAAAGATGCTGATAGGCCTACTGTGATCAAAGTCCGTGTAATTTCATACTTTTTTAGGAGTGTTTATTCAATTTTAGGATCACAATTTCATGCGTCGGGTGCCTTTTTTTCGATAGATTCGATGTTTATCTATTACCATTATTAGGGAAAATGTGCAAATTGGGGATTGGGTGTGACAAATTTACCAATAAGCAAACCATGGGAAGTTGGCATTTTATAAAGCAACATTGTTTTTGCCAAACTAGCCCAGGCAAAAGAATAAAAGCGGCCCACGGGTGGTGTGGGTTGAGGGGTGGATCAAATTCTAGTAGGTCTTTGGGGGAAACATTGATAATTTTCAAGGTGGTATATAAGCATCTAGAGTAACCAGAGAGATGCATCTTGGGTAGCTAGCGAGCAACCAAGTACCGCCTCGGTGACTCACGGCAGCCATATTCGATTTTTGTATAACCATATAGTAGCGGCATAACCAAGTTTGAATGTCTTGATAATAACCACTCTCAGGCCCCAAAAAAGAAATAAATACATTTCCTTAAAACGCGGATAGTTCCTTTCCTATACAACATTAATGCATTATCATTTTCCATTTTTAATATTACTCGTAGCGTTTGCGATAGATTATTAGCCAATCATGCCAGGGAATGATAGGCTTTTACGGAGGTTATTTTCATCTGAATCATCGCACATGCACAAGCTCTATTATTCATAAACGGGAAATCTACGATAATATGTCAAGATTATCAACTTCATAAATCTGATTGGACATGGGCAGTATGTTGTGGTCACTCATAATGAAGACGGTGTACAGTGATTTAAATTTGCCCTGGAATTACATTGTTGTAGGCCTAGAATTGTATGTGTCACTACAATTTAAATACTGTGACACGACTCTTTACAGATGAATGATGACCAGTGGGAAACAAAAGGGAATTGAAAATAATTGGATAAGCGAAGCAAAGACTCAATTTCACTTCACCAAAAAAAAAGTAGGCCTACATGTTTTTTTTTTTCTGTTTTTTTTTGTTCGCGCTCCACAGGTCAAACGAAAATTCAAATTCAATAGAAACTTGGCTTGCCTAAATGTCATCATTTAGTTCGATACCCTACAGTTTTGAGGCTCAATCGGTTGCACCACTTCTGAGAATTAACCAATTTTCAAGTTTCCAAATTACCCATAAGAATAAGACAGAGAAGAAATTTCGTAAAGAAAATGCCTTTGAAAAAATTCAAATTTTCAACGAATTTTAATGATGGTATGAATTTAGCAATACATTTTTAGCCATGGTTCAATCTACAAATTGTTATTGGTCTAAACTGTAAAATAAAATCACTATTGCATCATCCAGTGATTGCCATTAATTTTATATGAGGATTATTAAATATTCTTATCTTTATATTGTGGTGTCAACTTCGAAATATGTAGGAGTCTACCTAGTCATAAAGGGTTGGATTCACATTTACTTGATCAGTTCGAAAAGACTTCACTCGCAAACAAGAAGTACGATAACATCTGGGATTACCGAGAATCTCCCCCATCCTCTTATTTACCTCTCTTTCGTCCTAAACCCTCACTTGGTTCACACATTCCTCAACCGCTGCAAGCGAATAATAGCGCCCCAGTACACTATACTTTTGTGGTAGAAAAAACGTGCATTTACAGCGCTTAATTCAAAACGATTTTCGGTTTTTATTTTTTATAAATAAACCATAGGTTGTAGATACTTGAAACTACTTCAAAACCTTGGTATTGGAATGATACACAACTGAAAAAAATACAAATGCTATGAAGTGAAGAGTTTGTGAAATATCACGTCAATAGTTGAATTTCATCACATTTTTGGTATTTATTGACGTGTTTTCTCAAAACTGACGGATTTGAAAAAAATATAATGTCATATTAATTATACAGCATGAAATTATCTCGGTCGTGATATTCATTTCGTTCATGTCACTGTTTCGTAGACATGGCAAAAAAATAGTAAAGATGAATTTCACTATTGTATAAAAACTGTGCATGCACCCCCTTAAGGTGACTAAGGTGAAATTTTCATTTTTTACAACATTTTTTTTTTTTTTTTCTTTTGAATAATGGTAGTTTTTTATGTCTTTTTGAGTAATTTGTTTCTAAATATTGCAATATATCAATGGTCATACCTGAAATGTATTATTTAGTATTTCCAATATGGGAATTTACATTTACATTTACATATGTTTTTATGAACTATAAAACTTGACATGGTTGAAGAAATCAAGTAGGCCTAATTAAGATAACAATCTGAATTGATGGTAAATTAGCTTCGTCCCTTGTATAAACTACACTACAATCATTGATATTATAATTTAGATTATCGAAACTACCTTTTGGACGTTACAAAATTTGTCTCCTTTCTGTGTGATTCCTCCCATAATTGTCGTTGACGCAAAAATATCTTCTTCTTCTGCTGGAGAAGCCAATCAACCAAACCATGCATTGATAATTCCATTACGATAAATTTGATACAATACATTTTAAAGTGGACAGTCGATACAATTATCAAACAGGAGAAAGAATGTTGACATATTACAATTAATTATCGATTTGATAAAAACAATAACAGATATATATGTTTTCACATCTACGAACAACCCTAGTTAAAAATCATTTTATATAAATAAAACGATGGCAGTATGTGACTAGTTTGTTTTTCCGTGTTTGTAGACTGCTGCTGCGCCGCTCGGGGTAAATACATTGCCGCAATGTAACAACGCTCTATTCTGGACCGGGAAGACGCGCCACTCGATGACAGCTCAACCTTACGGACGCCAGACAAATTGGTGGCGCACATGCAGACCCACGTCGACATCCTAGCGCCACGGCGTTAACGGCGCTACGTCTACGAACATATATTTCATTCCTAATTCATTTAATTAATATATGGTTTGAGATAAGAGTTTGAGATCAATGTTTGAGACCGCAGAAAACAATGGAGCTAAGGGAAAAGTCGGAAGACCAAGAGAAAGGTGGCAGGAGGGAGTAAAGTGTTGGGTAGTCAACCGAGGAGAAAAATGGGAGGAAGTGGTAGACGAGAGATGGTGGGAGGATAGAGATCGGTGGAGGAAACTCTTGGGAAGAAAAAAAGGAGCAGAGGATAGTAGTAATGAAAAAGAGGAAGAAATAGAAACTGGCAGGAACCCATTGATATAAGAAGACTGCCCTAGAAGACGTGGTGGAAACAGCCCCTGGCACAATCTAATTGGTTATTCGGGTTTGAGAAATATATATAAAATAAATAATATGTGGTTTAACCACACACTCTGATGGTAATTAATACAGTAAACCCTCGTTAATCCAAACTCGGTTAATCCGAAATTTGACGTATTTCGAACTTGAAATCGGTACCCAGTTGAAGGTATAGGCATTTCAATGTTAATTAATATGGTTAAACCGTAATTTGAACTAATATTTCGTTCTTTCAATTGCTTCAACACTGATTTCGGATTGGATAATTCGAAATAATCCGAGTGAATTCCGTTAAGTTATCACTGTTTTCCCAATTTCAATACTTTTTATTTGATGCGTAAGAATGAGTGGAAGCATGCTCAGCTGTTCCATGCTTTGTGTACCAAATGCAGTCGACCTTGACGAAGTCTGAGCTCGGAACACTCGTTTGTCCGACTCGGGACGGCCGAGCGCCAATAGAAACGGGCCATATGAGGATCACGCGTCACGGAGATAGCCGAGTACACACGATCAGCGAGGCCCTTAGCAACGGATCTATCACGTAGTCTCAGCCGGTGACACAGCTTCCTCTAGCGCGCAATACGAAATTAACTGTATTCTGAGCGGGAAAAATTACTTTTTGATTAATCCGAATTTTTATAAACCGAAATCTTTTTTTTTTAGGTCCCTTCGATTTCGGATTAACGAGGGTTTACTGTATCTCTTGGTGTTTTTCTTCCATGCTGGGTGTAACTATGCACTGTAATGATAGCGAAGATCTATTGGCGTTGAATGGATGATTAATGAGATGAAGGTTTCTTGGGTGATGGGAAGGATGGTGGGAAGGAAGCAGTTGTGGTCTATATTGTTGGAACCATCCCGACATTAGCCTAGACTGCAGAGGGAAACCATGAAAAAACCCTGTGAAGATGGTCGGCGGCGGAGATCGTACTGGTTCCGAAAGCCCCTCGCCCACCGGATCACATGAAGCGAGCGCGTTAACCACTGCACTGCATGTGCCGGTATTTAATCATTCATTCAGCGCCAATATAACTCGGTGATAGATGGTAGGCTTCTTGAAAAGTAAATAAGAGTGAAACTTGTTACTATTGTATCTACTTTGTATCAGGGAAACAGAAGAAATAATAGGGTCACAATAATCACAATTGTGTGATTTTGTTGGTGGTCACAAATATCAACAAATATCACGGCTATATTCGAACAGCTGCTGCGGTATTATTAGCGGTGATGATAAATAAATCATATAAGTATTTCTTCCCAAAGTAGGATTACTTTTTAAAAATGTGACCCTACTGACCAGAACACAACGAGAAACTTTTAACTGGATGCTTATCGTATTTGATGGATATAATATATCGGCTGGCAACACTAATAATTTGTGACAAGTAGGCTACGTCACTTGTCAATGATGAACGATGTAAATATTCTAGTACACGAATATACTTGTCGACCGATAGAAATAGGTGGTCACAAATATCAACAAATATCCCGGCTATATTCGAACAGCTGCTGCGGTATTATTAGCAGTGATGACTGTTCAGATGAGATTTACTATTAGAAACGCATCTCTGTCTTTCAAAAGTGTTATATCATTATTACCGGTATTAGAAATGAATTTACTGTAAAATCATACCATTTGTCAGGTATATGAACAACATCTATATGTGTGTGATGTATAGTGTGTTCAATTCAGGAGACCCGGGTTCGATTCCCGTCATGGTCGACTATCGTGGTAGGTACAGGTAGGTTCCCTCGGTCGTCTAAGTGAATACTGTACCGCTCACTTTCATTCCAATGTCCCGAAACACCTAATAAAATAACATTCATCTCATCTTCCAATCGCCTTGTTTATCCATCTTGGTCATCAGGACAGCGGTCGATGTAGCGGTCGGTTGATTTAATGAATTAATAAATAAATCCTGTATTGGATTCTTACCTCAAATCGTTGAATATTTTAAATTCTTACCAGAATAAATAATTCTCTATTACCCATTTTTATGTATTTATATTTAGTTTAACAATGCACTGTAATGATAACACTGGTATGTTGTTGTCAGCGAATGATGAGTGGGTGAGACGAAGGATTATTTAATTGTTATGTATTTTTGAATAGTATGAAAAAGGTGGTCATGGCCTGTTGTTCATTACAATACTGTAATAACCTAAACCTGTAATAACCACGAAAAACCTCTGCCAGAATGGTACAAATCAAACTTCAGTCTTCTAAAAGCTAGTAGCCTACCAAATTTTGTAAGCTGATGATAATTTTAATATTTTTCTGTGTACACACTACACTGTATATTATGTGATAATAATTTCTGTTGGTAAGTTGTGTAGCCTAATAGAGATCCATCGGCTATCAAACTTTCAATTAGGCCCTACTGATCGATCTGCATCAGCCAGTAATCAATTAGAAATTCATTATCAACTAATATTGTGGATTAGATAGGCGAAGATTTCTTATCGATGGTTGAAACTGTTTGAAAGTCTGCACTGTGCTTCCAAGCAACCAAGAGAATTGTTGGTATGTAATTAATGTGTAGGATCAGTCATGAATACCTATTGCCATATATAGAGATGTTTTGCTAGATGATTCACATTAAATAATATTTATTTTCAAGATTATAGTTGGATCAGACTGCGCAATGAAATTTGTGATTTATGGATTTTGAAGCAAATTGCATCATTATTGCTCAGTTCGCAAGATTATAAGGTATTTATTGTAACCTTCAGTGTGTTTCGAATGAAATTGATGTAATTGTTGTCTTATTATTCCGATGTATTTTTGACATATCAAAATATTAATTAGGAGGACCCTCACTGCAACTGTCACATAAAATAACGCCCTAGGCCTAGCTAGCCCCAAGAGTCTGGATCTTGGATTGGTTGCTATTCACTAGGAAAGCTGAGTACCATGGTAACATTTCCAGTATTTGGATATTTCCAATTGTTTCTATTGTATTCAGCTAATTAACAGAAAATCCTAGCCCTGCTTTTGAGATGGGCTAAATATGTGTCACTATTTTTTGCGTTCCAAGAGACCGTGAGTATGTTATCATCTTGTGTTGCTGTGGTTCTCAGCTTTACTAGGAAATAGCAACCAATCAAAGTCCTAGTCTCTTAGGATTAGCTATTTCAAGCTTTTATACCTTATTTCAAGTGACAGTCGCGGTAATAGTCTAACACGCCCACTTTCTGCCATAATTTACCAAAAGTGTGTGTTTTGAGAGCATCTGGAAGATTAATTAAGTCTCTTGGACATGAATTGTGGACAGAACAGGTCTTGGAGATGAAAGTCTATCTGCATTTAATGCACCGTTGATATAAATCGTCCATTTATGTATTTGAGATGAAGAAAATAATCATTCCAACAAAGTATTTATTACTTAGTCATATTGTTGTACTTATGATAACAGGTGATATTGTAGAAATTGAAATACAAAATAATGTGCGATGTGTATAATATGTTCTCTTATTTTTCCCGTTTATTATATCATCCTAATTCCTTCTCCTCAACATTGTTTGAAGAACTTTCAATTTAAATAATTATAAAAAAAGCATGAATTGAGCTAGGAATGAATCGTAAAATGTCAGTTTATAACAGACACACAAAGGAATTGAATGGTAACAATAAATTCAATGAATAGTCACGTGAGAGACCATGCATTAGAGAGAGACAGAGGGATTTCTGTGATTGTCTGCAAGGGTTACACAGCTAACTTCCTCGGTATTATGCTTTCCTGATACTCGAGTTGAATTATTTTTCAATTTATCTCTCTCAAGGTCAGTGGCAAGGGTCTATAGCTATAACTTCCTAGATTTCATGCTTCCCGCATACCCCAACGACATAATCTATCAATTTACAACTTCTCTGAAAGGAGCCAAGGGGTTTTTAGCTAACCTCCTACTGTATGCTGTTTGCCGTGTACCCGTTCTCGATTCAAATCAATTTAGAGCTTGCCTGCACGGAGCAAGGAGTCTCAGCTATAACCTCCTCACTCATGCTGTTTGCCGTGTATTTAGGGCCATTTTGTGTAAATTTACAGTTTCAAGTTGGACAAGAAGCTGGTACACGGGAAACAGCATGCACTAGGAGGTTATAGCTACATTTGTAAGGTCGCATCCGGCGTTGCCGGATGCACACAACGTTTAAATAATAATACAAAATGCTCTTGCCGGCAAATTTGAATTGATAAATCGATCGATAATCTCGTTGAAGTAGGCGGGAAACATGAGATCTTTGAAGTTAGCTATAGGCTCTTGCCATCGACAGCTACTAAATTGAATAAAAATCCAACTCTTGAGTATCAGGAAAACATCATACTGAGGAAGTTAGTTGTGAGAGCCTTGCTGACAATTTCAGAAATCCTCGTCTCTCTCAAATGCAAATTGACAGCGAATTTATTGTTATATTTCATTTCCCTTTTCTGTCTGATGTGAACCAACATTTCTATGATCCATTTGTAGCCTAATTCATGCTTTTTTATAATTATTTGACTTTAACCTTCTTTGAATAAGTGTTTAATAATAAAATGTGAAAGAATGAGAGGAATTGGGATGATACAATGAACGGGACAAATGAAAGAGCATACATACACTGCAGATTTTTATTTGACTTTCTGTAAAATCACATTTTTCAAAACTCAACACTTTTAGATAGAAAAATTCATTCAACAGTGTAGGCCTAGTGTATTTACCACCTAAAATACATAAATGCACCATTTATTCAACACAATTCATGTCCAAGAGACTAAAAATTCATCTTCCAGTTGAACTCAAAACTTACACTTTTGGTAAAATAGGGCACTAACTAGGTCTTATTACTGTTTTTACTACAGTATTTTGACATGTCCATAGTCGACTGAAAAAAATATGATGACAATTACATTAGTTTCATTCAACACATTCAAGGTTATGATAGATCTGATGTAACTTGTAAACAAGCCAAAATGAAGCAATTCAATTCCTTTCAAAATCTGTAATTTACTAAATTAATTCAATTGAAGTCCAAGTCAGGGAAAGTCGAGTCTTGACGTCGGAGCTTTTTTCACCTTTACGGTACCCCCATTACTGACTTGTTTGGGGTGAGAGGTCCGAAGATCTCGACGAGATGATAGCCGAAATAAATCCACTCGTGTGCAGCTGAGATACGTCGATATGTGTGTGGGAGTGAATTTTATTCATCTGCTCGAATCCACTGCATCTTGGCCGCATATGAGTGAAATGTTTCCGATAAAAAAGTAAATTGCTTAGATTTTCATTCCCAATGCATATCTTTAGAATATAATATCTTAATTCCTCAACAACAATTTTAGTTCATTTCTTCAATGGTCGTTCAACTTCAATTGTTCCTTCCGGCGCAGGACCCTTTCGGCTACGATACTGTCGAGAGCTTCTAACCTCTCACCCCAATGATGCAAAAAGTGGGGGTAACGTAGTGGGGAAAAAAGCTCTGACGTCAGACTCAACTAGAAACTTGAAAATAAATATTACTCAATGTGCATCATCTAATAAAATATTATGAAAAAAAAAGAAGTAATAAACCCCAATTACCAATGAGTACTTTTGGACCTGTCGCAATAAATTTCTATGAACTGGTGAGAGCAAGGATGTTCTAGTATTTTTTTAAGAGTATAACTTGATGGTCCCTAAATCCTCAGCAAATTTGGCTATACTCGCATCAGCCATTTCCAAGAAAAAGGTGTCTGAATTACCCAAAAACTGCAATTTCAAAAATCAAAAATCATCATTTTTGATTCGGCTAAAATTTTGTAGGAAGACAAGAGGACATTTCAGAAGAGTTATTCCGTTGAAATTTTGCTAATAATGCTAATGGAAAAGTAATTGGAAGGATTCCAGAATTCTATATAGGACTCTACCATGGTGAGTACACTAAGTTGTTTTTCGCTCTAAAATCTTTAAATTGAACTCAATTTTGAAACGGAGACCGGATTTGTGTTCCAATTTGATCACACTACACATACATAACAACAGAACTGAGAAATTCAACCAAAAATTTCAAGCGACAAAAATTTTTGACCAAAATGTACAGGGTTAACTAAGGTACTTTTGGACCTTTCGCAATTAATTGCTATGAACTGGTGAGAGCTATGATGTTCTAGTATTTTTTAAGAGTATAACTTGATGGTCCCTAAATCCTCAGCAAATTTGGCTATACTCGCATCAGCCATTTCCAAGAAAAAGGTGTCTGAATTATCCAAAAACTGCAATTTCCAGCCACTTTTCAGAGTCATCAAAAATCATCATTTTTGATTCGGCTAAAATTTTGTAGGAAGACAAGAGGACATTTCAGAAGAGTTATTCCGTTGAAATTTTGCTAATAATGCTAATGGAAAAGTAATTGGAAGGATTCCAGAATTCTATATAGGACTCTACCATGGTGAGTACACTAAGTTGTTTTTCGCTCTAAAATCTTTAAATTAAACTCAATTTTGAAACGGAGACCGGATTTGTGTTCCAATTTGATCACACTACACATACATAACAACAGAACTGAGAAATTCAACCAAAAATTTCGAGCGACAAAAATTTTTGACCAAAATGTACAGGGTTAACTAAGGTACTTTTGGACCTTTCGCAATTAATTGCTATGAACTGGTGAGAGCTATGATGTTCTAGTATTTTTTTAAGAGTATAACTTGATGGTCCCTAAATCCTCAGCAAATTTGGCTATACTCGCATCAGCCATTTCCAAGAAAAAGGTGTCTGAATTATCCAAAAACTGCAATTTCCAGCCACTTTTCAGAGTCATCAAAAATCATCATTTTTGATTCGGCTAAAATTTTGTAGGAAGACAAGAGGACATTTCAGAAGAGTTATTCCGTTGAAATTTTGCTAATAATGCTAATGGAAAAGTAATTGGAAGGATTCCAGAATTCTATATAGGACTCTACCATGGTGAGTACACTAAGTTGTTTTTCGCTCTAAAATCTTTAAATTAAACTCAATTTTGAAACGGAGACCGGATTTGTGTTCCAATTTGATCACACTACACATACATAACAACAGAACTGAGAAATTCAATTAAAAATTTCAAGCGACAAAATTTTTGACCAAAATGTACAGGGTTAACTAAGGTACTTTTGGACCTTTCGCAATTAATTGCTATGAACTGGTGAGAGCTATGATGTTCTAGTATTTTTTTAAGAGTATAACTTGATGGTCCCTAAATCCTCAGCAAATTTGGCTATACTCGCATCAGCCATTTCCAAGAAAAAGGTGTCTGAATTATCCAAAAACTGCAATTTCCAGCCACTTTTCAGAGTCATCAAAAATCATCATTTTTGATTCGGCTAAAATTTTGTAGGAAGACAAGAGGACATTTCAGAAGAGTTATTCCGTTGAAATTTTGCTAATAATGCTAATGGAAAAGTAATTGGAAGGATTCCAGAATTCTATATAGGACTCTACCATGGTGAGTACACCAAGTTGTTTTTCGCTCTAAAATCTTTAAATTAAACTCAATTTTGAAACGGAGACCGGATTTGTGTTCCAATTTGATCACACTACACATACATAACAACAGAACTGAGAAATTCAACCAAAAATTTCAAGCGACAAAAATTTTGACCAAAATGTACAGGGTTAACTAAGGTACTTTTGGACCTTTCGCAATTAATTGCTATGAACTGGTGAGAGCTATGATGTTCTAGTATTTTTTTAAGAGTATAACTTGATGGTCCCTAAATCCTCAGCAAATTTGGCTATACTCGCATCAGCCATTTCCAAGAAAAAGGTGTCTGAATTATCCAAAAACTGCAATTTCCAGCCACTTTTCAGAGTCATCAAAAATCATCATTTTTGATTCGGCTAAAATTTTGTAGGAAGACAAGAGGACATTTCAGAAGAGTTATTCCGTTGAAATTTTGCTAATAATGCTAATGGAAAAGTAATTGGAAGGATTCCAGAATTCTATATAGGACTCTACCATGGTGAGTACACTAAGTTGTTTTTCGCTCTAAAATCTTTAAATTAAACTCAATTTTGAAACGGAGACCGGATTTGTGTTCCAATTTGATCACACTACACATACATAACAACAGAACTGAGAAATTCAACCAAAAATTTCAAGCGACAAAAATTTTTGACCAAAATGTACAGGGTTAACTAAGGTACTTTTGGACCTTTCGCAATTAATTGCTATGAACTGGTGAGAGCTATGATGTTCTAGTATTTTTTTAAGAGTATAACTTGATGGTCCCTAAATCCTCAGCAAATTTGGCTATACTCGCATCAGCCATTTCCAAGAAAAAGGTGTCTGAATTATCCAAAAACTGCAATTTCCAGCCACTTTTCAGAGTCATCAAAAATCATCATTTTTGATTCGGCTAAAATTTTGTAGGAAGACAAGAGGACATTTCAGAAGAGTTATTCCGTTGAAATTTTGCTAATAATGCTAATGGAAAAGTAATTGGAAGGATTCCAGAATTCTATATAGGACTCTACCATGGTGAGTACACTAAGTTGTTTTTCGCTCTAAAATCTTTAAATTAAACTCAATTTTGAAACGGAGACCGGATTTGTGTTCCAATTTGATCACACTACACATACATAACAACAGAACTGAGAAATTCAACCAAAAATTTCAAGCGACAAAAATTTTTGACCAAAATGTACAGGGTTAACTAAGGTACTTTTGGACCTTTCGCAATTAATTGCTATGAACTGGTGAGAGCTATGATGTTCTAGTATTTTTTTAAGAGTATAACTTGATGGTCCCTAAATCCTCAGCAAATTTGGCTATACTCGCATCAGCCATTTCCAAGAAAAAGGTGTCTGAATTATCCAAAAACTGCAATTTCCAGCCACTTTTCAGAGTCATCAAAAATCATCATTTTTGATTCGGCTAAAATTTTGTAGGAAGACAAGAGGACATTTCAGAAGAGTTATTCCGTTGAAATTTTGCTAATAATGCTAATGGAAAAGTAATTGGAAGGATTCCAGAATTCTATATAGGACTCTACCATGGTGAGTACACCAAGTTGTTTTTCGCTCTAAAATCTTTAAATTAAACTCAATTTTGAAACGGAGACCGGATTTGTGTTCCAATTTGATCACACTACACATACATAACAACAGAACTGAGAAATTCAACCAAAAATTTCAAGCGACAAAAATTTTTGACCAAAATGTACAGGGTTAACTAAGGTACTTTTGGACCTTTCGCAATTAATTGCTATGAACTGGTGAGAGCTATGATGTTCTAGTATTTTTTTAAGAGTATAACTTGATGGTCCCTAAATCCTCAGCAAATTTGGCTATACTCGCATCAGCCATTTCCAAGAAAAAGGTGTCTGAATTATCCAAAAACTGCAATTTCCAGCCACTTTTCAGAGTCATCAAAAATCATCATTTTTGATTCGGCTAAAATTTTGTGGGAAGACAAGAGGACATTTCAGAAGAGTTATTCCGTTGAAATTTTGCTAATAATGCTAATGGAAAAGTAATTAGAAGGATTCCAGAATTCTATATAGGACTCTACCATGGTGAGTACACTAAGTTGTTTTTGTTCTAAAATCTTAAAATGAAACTCAATTTTGAAACGGAGACCGGATTTGTGTTCCAATTTGATCACACTACACATACATAACAACAGAACTGAGAAATTCAAATAAAAATTTCAAGCGACAAAAATTTTCGACCAAAATGTACAGGGTTAACCAAGGTACTTTTGGACATTCCGCAATTAATTGCTATGAACTGGTGAGAGCTATGATGTTCTAGTATTTTTTTAAGAGTATAACTTGATGGTCCCTAAATCCTCAGCAAATTTGGCTATACTCGCATCAGCCATTTCCAAGAAAAAGGTGTCTGAATTATCCAAAAACTGCAATTTCCAGCCACTTTTCAGAGTCATCAAAAATCATCTTTTTTGATTCGGCTAAAATTTTGTAGGAAGACAAGAGGACATTTCAGAAGAGTTATTCCGTTGAAATTTTGCTAATAATGCTAATGGAAAAGTAATTGGAAGGATTCCAGAATTCTATATAGGACTCTACCATGGTGAGTACACTAAGTTGTTTTTCGCTCTAAAATCTTTAAATTAAACTCAATTTTGAAACGGAGACCGGATTTGTGTTCCAATTTGATCACACTACACATACATAACAACAGAACTGAGAAATTCAACCAAAAATTTCAAGCGACAAAAATTTTGACCAAAATGTACAGGGTTAACTAAGGTACTTTTGGACCTTTCGCAATTAATTGCTATGAACTGGTGAGAGCTATGATGTTCTAGTATTTTTTTAAGAGTATAACTTGATGGTCCCTAAATCCTCAGCAAATTTGGCTATACTCGCATCAGCCATTTCCAAGAAAAAGGTGTCTGAATTATCCAAAAACTGCAATTTCCAGCCACTTTTCAGAGTCATCAAAAATCATCATTTTTGATTCGGCTAAAATTTTGTGGGAAGACAAGAGGACATTTCAGAAGAGTTATTCCGTTGAAATTTTGCTAATAATGCTAATGGAAAAGTAATTGGAAGGATTCCAGAATTCTATATAGGACTCTACCATGGTGAGTACACTAAGTTGTTTTTCGCTCTAAAATCTTTAAATTAAACTCAATTTTGAAACGGAGACCGGATTTGTGTTCCAATTTGATCACACTACACATACATAACAACAGAACTGAGAAATTCAACCAAAAATTTCAAGCGACAAAAATTTTTGACCAAAATGTACAGGGTTAACTAAGGTACTTTTGGACCTTTCGCAATTAATTTCTATGAACTGGTGAGAGCTATGATGTTCTAGTATTTTTTTAAGAGTATAACTTGATGGTCCCTAAATCCTCAGCAAATTTGGCTATACTCGCATCAGCCATTTCCAAGAAAAAGGTGTCTGAATTATCCAAAAACTGCAATTTCCAGCCACTTTTCAGAGTCATCAAAAATCATCATTTTTGATTCGGCTAAAATTTTGTAGGAAGACAAGAGGACATTTCAGAAGAGTTATTCCGTTGAAATTTTGCTAATAATGCTAATGGAAAAGTAATTGGAAGGATTCCAGAATTCTATATAGGACTCTACCATGGTGAGTACACTAAGTTGTTTTTCGCTCTAAAATCTTTAAATTAAACTCAATTTTGAAACGGAGACCGGATTTGTGTTCCAATTTGATCACACTACACATACATAACAACAGAACTGAGAAATTCAACCAAAAATTTCAAGCGACAAAAATTTTTGACCAAAATGTACAGGGTTAACTAAGGTACTTTTGGACCTTTCGCAATTAATTGCTATGAACTGGTGAGAGCTATGATGTTCTAGTATTTTTTTAAGAGTATAACTTGATGGTCCCTAAATCCTCAGCAAATTTGGCTATACTCGCATCAGCCATTTCCAAGAAAAAGGTGTCTGAATTACCCAAAAACTGCAATTTCCAGCCACTTTTCAGAGTCATCAAAAATCATCATTTTTGATTCGGCTAAAATTTTGTAGGAAGACAAGAGGACATTTCAGAAGAGTTATTCCGTTGAAATTTTGCTAATAATGCTAATGGAAAAGTAATTGGAAGGATTCCAGAATTCTATATAGGACTCTACCATGGTGAGTACACTAAGTTGTTTTTCGCTCTAAAATCTTTAAATTAAACTCAATTTTGAAACGGAGACCGGATTTGTGTTCCAATTTGATCACACTACACATACATAACAACAGAACTGAGAAATTCAACCAAAAATTTCAAGCGACAAAAATTTTTGACCAAAATGTACAGGGTTAACTAAGGTACTTTTGGACCTTTCGCAATTAATTGCTATGAACTGGTGAGAGCTATGATGTTCTAGTATTTTTTTAAGAGTATAACTTGATGGTCCCTAAATCCTCAGCAAATTTGGCTATACTCGCATCAGCCATTTCCAAGAAAAAGGTGTCTGAATTATCCAAAAACTGCAATTTCCAGCCACTTTTCAGAGTCATCAAAAATCATCATTTTTGATTCGGCTAAAATTTTGTAGGAAGACAAGAGGACATTTCAGAAGAGTTATTCCGTTGAAATTTTGCTAATAATGCTAATGGAAAAGTAATTGGAAGGATTCCAGAATTCTATATAGGACTCTACCATGGTGAGTACACTAAGTTGTTTTTCGCTCTAAAATCTTTAAATTAAACTCAATTTTGAAACGGAGACCGGATTTGTGTTCCAATTTGATCACACTACACATACATAACAACAGAACTGAGAAATTCAACCAAAAATTTCAAGCGACAAAAATTTTTGACCAAAATGTACAGGGTTAACTAAGGTACTTTTGGACCTTTCGCAATTAATTGCTATGAACTGGTGAGAGCTATGATGTTCTAGTATTTTTTTAAGAGTATAACTTGATGGTCCCTAAATCCTCAGCAAATTTGGCTATACTCGCATCAGCCATTTCCAAGAAAAAGGTGTCTGAATTATCCAAAAACTGCAATTTCCAGCCACTTTTCAGAGTCATCAAAAATCATCATTTTTGATTCGGCTAAAATTTTGTAGGAAGACAAGAGGACATTTCAGAAGAGTTATTCCGTTGAAATTTTGCTAATAATGCTAATGGAAAAGTAATTGGAAGGATTCCAGAATTCTATATAGGACTCTACCATGGTGAGTACACTAAGTTGTTTTTCGCTCTAAAATCTTTAAATTAAACTCAATTTTGAAACGGAGACCGGATTTGTGTTCCAATTTGATCACACTACACATACATAACAACAGAACTGAGAAATTCAACCAAAAATTTCAAGCGACAAAAATTTTTGACCAAAATGTACAGGGTTAACTAAGGTACTTTTGGACCTTTCGCAATTAATTGCTATGAACTGGTGAGAGCTATGATGTTCTAGTATTTTTTTAAGAGTATAACTTGATGGTCCCTAAATCCTCAGCAAATTTGGCTATACTCGCATCAGCCATTTCCAAGAAAAAGGTGTCTGAATTATCCAAAAACTGCAATTTCCAGCCACTTTTCAGAGTCATCAAAAATCATCATTTTTGATTCGGCTAAAATTTTGTAGGAAGACAAGAGGACATTTCAGAAGAGTTATTCCGTTGAAATTTTGCTAATAATGCTAATGGAAAAGTAATTGGAAGGATTCCAGAATTCTATATAGGACTCTACCATGGTGAGTACACTAAGTTGTTTTTCGCTCTAAAATCTTTAAATTAAACTCAATTTTGAAACGGAGACCGGATTTGTGTTCCAATTTGATCACACTACACATACATAACAACAGAACTGAGAAATTCAACCAAAAATTTCAAGCGACAAAAATTTTTGACCAAAATGTACAGGGTTAACTAAGGTACTTTTGGACCTTTCGCAATTAATTGCTATGAACTGGTGAGAGCTATGATGTTCTAGTATTTTTTTAAGAGTATAACTTGATGGTCCCTAAATCCTCAGCAAATTTGGCTATACTCGCATCAGCCATTTCCAAGAAAAAGGTGTCTGAATTATCCAAAAACTGCAATTTCCAGCCACTTTTCAGAGTCATCAAAAATCATCATTTTTGATTCGGCTAAAATTTTGTAGGAAGACAAGAGGACATTTCAGAAGAGTTATTCCGTTGAAATTTTGCTAATAATGCTAATGGAAAAGTAATTAGTCATTAGGATATTCATTTTTTTTGTTTTATGGGTATGGGATAGTAATTACTTCTTCTCGTCTCAACTTAACCTCACTTTTGCAGTTGTCGCACACGAGGCTGCTAATTTTTTCTTTAAAATTACCTCTCTTCATTCCCAAGCAACTAAAATGCGCCCATTTTAAGCATTGGCAACACCTTAATCCTTCATGAACATTTCTTGTGCACGCATAACACTTTGAACCATTGTTTTTAATATTATTGTCATTTTCATCTGCAGTAACTACTTTAGTTACCGGCATCAGCTAGTGCAGGACAAACAAACAGACTTAGTGATGATACCCGAAGTACTGGTAGCACTGCTGGCAGTGATGTCTACGTAACTTTTTTTTTCGTCTTTTCCGACTTTTCCGAGTCTGGCAACACTGCCTCCTTGGATTGGATTTGACGTAATTGAAAATGGCACTTGTGAATTTCCGAGTCAGTACCATTTAATGTCAGTACATTATTTCAGTGTGAATTACGAATGAGATATTATAATATGTCATACAGAGTTGAATAATTACTTCGAAATGTATATGCTACAATTAATTTTCAACTCTCAAAAGTAATAATCTTGAGACATTCTGAAAGCACAGGATTGACTGGGGACGTCGTACTTAACCTGAAAAAGTATAGGACACTCGGCCTATGCCTAGGTTTCCCTAGTTTTGAAGTTTTTCATCTAGATCGTCGCCGACACTCATAATGGCTGTGTCATTGAAATCTACGTCTGCCATTGGCATTTTCTTTGTTCAACGTTTAAGTAAAAGATTTGGTCCATCATTGATAGGCCTAGGCCTACGGACCATAAGTTCATACCCCAATAAACTGCGTTGGAATGGAAGTTCAGGCGTATTTTTCTGCTCACATGCACGGCCCGTCTGCAGACTTCCCTGTAGTAGTAATAATAGCATTCATAACTATAAGTATCCAATTTCTTCAGACTTCATTACGTTATCTAGTGTAACCCGACATTTTTCGACTGATCAAACTGAACCATCAAAGAAACTGACCTTAATACAGCGTTTCAAGCAGATGTATCGAGATTATTGGTATGTTCTTGTACCAGTACATGCAGTTACTTCACTAGCATGGTTTGGAGGATTTTACTATCTTCTTCAGAGGTTTGTTGAAACAATTTGATAACCTGAAGATGAGTTATTTTAAAACTTGGCTTGCATTATTCTAGCTAGAGACATAGATTACCCCGAGATAATTATTGTTCTAGTGGGGTTGATGTCGTGGCAATTCTCGAGAGTTACAACGTTAGCGAAAAGCTTCTAAACCCTCTTCGAGACTCAAAAGCTGGTTACCTGGCAATTTCCTATGCGCTGTACAAGATATTTACTCCAATACGCTACACGGTTACACTTGGTATGTCCTCAGTGTAGATATTAGCAGAAGGTGGCACAGAGTGATCTTCTCGAATAGGCCTAGTGAAAAATAAGTTGAAGATCACACTCTAGAATGATCCATTTCTAAAGCTATTTTATCACGAAATATTTATAGAAATTATTTTACATCTGGTCAATTTTTCTGTGAATTTATGAAAAATGGTAGACCTACTTAGCCTATAGGCCTACCATTGATATTATAGTACCGGCATTAAGTATACAGGTTAGACCCTGTATGCTTAATGGTACCGGTACCGGTATAGTTATAAACTCAATCCTTGTACCATTACATTGCATACTGATATAAATGAACGCATATATCTAAGAGATAGTGATTCAAGTGGCAGCTCTGCAAGAAAATACATTTCCATTAACTGGTACACTATTTATGACCTTTGAGCTTGGCAAAAATTGTATTGACACCAAAATAGATGAACCAAAAGCCCTTTCGGCGTATTGTCTATTGTGTTTCATTTATTGTGGTTTCATTTCTTATGAACTAGTGCCAATTACATTTAGGCTAGGCCTATGGTAATTAATGGTTTTTCATTTTTGCTATAACATGGGCTGTAATTCTCATTTTAGGAGGAACTACTGTTTCAATTAATTACCTGCAGAAGTGGGGTTACATCAAGCCGATTCCCACGCGAGACAAATTGAAAGAGATGTATCAAGAACGCAAAGATACACTAATAGAACGTCGGGATAATATCATCGAATCTGTACTCGAGACGAAAGCGGAATTGAAAGAACGCAAGGATAATATCATCGAGTCGGTACGAGAAACAGCAGGAGAACTGAAAAAGAAAACAGATGATCTGGCGGATAGAGCAGCTAACGCATCGGCAATTACCGAAAGCGAAAAAAGAAACGCCAAGTAAAGTCGTTATTTCTAATGAGATTTCTGTGTTGGGAAGTGGTTGAAATTAATTGGAATAAAGTTTGTTCATCTTGCAATTTTGGTTAGGAATATTATTATTAGATACGATAGTAGGCCTATATAAACGTTTGCTCAGGTACTTTGTCGGTAAAGTCTTTTTTCATCTACAAAGCTAGTTCAAAATAATATTTTTCATAGAATCATTTATATTTTTTTCAAATATATTGCTCATTGTATTAGAAGAGTTAATTTGGAAGAGGCTTAGAAATCATACCTTGCAAGTCATTCTTATTGTATCTAGGTGTTCAAGCTATAGATGTTTATAAAAGTATTCCAGTATTGCCCACTGTGCAATTTGAGCTTTACCTTACTTTCTTTTTTGATTCATATTACCATATCTGTTTTTTTGGTTTAGTAGAGAAGTACAGTAATAGTAACAAATATCTATTAGCATCGAATCTATGTTGATTTGTTGGTTCAGGATAAGTGTAACTTGTTTCTGGAATTTTTTCAATTAACATCAAAATCTTGATATACAATCATTGTTTCTCAATGAAGGCTAAGAATGAATTAGTAAGACTGTTTTGAAGCGGCACCTCTTAGTTCTTCCAAGACTCCGAGGCACTATTGTCATCAATATAATATCTACGATAGAATATAGTTATTCAAATACCATACAACTAAAGTAGACTAAATTATTCTGTCATAATAATTTTCAGAGGAAGAAATATTAGTACATTTTATAATTCAAACCGATTGGTTTTTGTACTAATAAGCTATATATTTCCCCTCCAGTAACACATGTAATACTTTTAGTTGTTACCTTACTAATTTTTAATTTTGTCTGTAATAGAAAATTACAGTACATGAAACATCTAAGCATCAGTCCCATACTTATCACTTTCCCGCTTCATCATATACTTTGTCTTGCCCTACTCCCATATAAGCAATGTTGAGTTTTCCTGGATAGATCGTTTCCCTGAATAATGATTCATTTTACCTGATTCCTTGAGAAATGATAAGAGGTTTCACTATCCATTCATTGAATTCTCATATCCTCAACACTTATTAATCAGCCCCCCAGTCACTATGTGTTATATGGTAGCAGAATGAAGAATACTGAATAACAGTAACACATTACAATACTGAGGAATATTTGAGTAGTTGAGCTAAGATTATATTCTCAGGGGACACATTTATTATTTGCATTAATAATTAATGGGTTTTTGGCCACCTAGTCTGACGAACTAACTAGTTTTATCTAATATTCCACCAGGCAAAGAAGAGACGCGTTAGTTGGAGAAAAAGATTCTATCGTGGGCGGAAAAGGTGACCCAAGATAATAGTGTCCCATTGAAATTAGTCTGAAAACTTGGAAGGTTCATCATGGGAGAAGGAATATGCACATATTTTGATTATGTGATTATGAGAACAGTTTTTTAATAGTTTTATATTTTGTTGCTTTATTAAAATACAATAAATGAATTAATATATCACACCTTATTTTGTAACTCAATCCTAGCAGACTGTAAATACTGTACAGAAATCCCAAGAATGAGCATAACTGTGACCAATGTTCTTTCGTATGAGTGTTAATAATGAAATGTGAAAAGTTGGAAAACACTGAGATATTGTAAAATTACAGAGACTAGGATAAAGCAAGGAACAATTTCTAGATTTTGATAGTAAATACAGTATACAGGAAGACTGTCAAGACATAGGCCCAAGTTACTATTGTATCAACATCTGTCCAATTCAATCCCTGGCACAGGATATAATTGCAGCACAATTTGTTTGATTTGTGGCAAATTGAATGTGAATAGATATCAACAAATATGATATGAACAAATATTTGTCATCTATTGAAATCAACACTGCTATCAACTTGAAAATTTACTTCCAGAAAATTTTAATCTCTTTTTCTATTTTCCCCTATTTTCTATTTAAATGTTTATAAATTATAACAATTACGTTTTTTGATTGGAGGAACACAAGCTCAACAGCTCTGTAACAACTTACATCTGCTATGTGTGAAGGATATTTGCTTGTCAAGTATTGTGATTAAAACAAAATTTAACACTGATAGTAGGCTGTAAAGAAATGGCTTCTGCAATATTTGACAGACTGTTGAAAATTGAAATATAAGTTTGATTTATATCCAGGTTCACGGGTAATGCCTGTCTAACACACAAACAACCATATTGACTTGAGATATTATATTGGCGCACACTGTAATCTGATGTAGAACAACAGATCTTATTTTACTGAAGATATGAAATGAAACAGAATAGTTATAATAACATCTACGTTATTTATTATATATGTGTACTGTACACTCATTTTTTAAATACTGAACTTCAACAGTTGAAGCAATTCGGAACCATGCATTCAAAACAAATTAGTAATTATTTACAGAGACATCAAGGAGTACGTGACGAAGACGAAATGATTACTGGAACCGCAATACCTTAAAACCATATTCTCACAATGAGTCCAATATCAAAATAAATAAATCACGGAATGAAGCCTTGTTTGTATCGAACTCTTATATCACTAAATTCATTACATAATTTATTAAAATATCACTTCTGGTTCTAAATAAAAATTAACAGCAGTGTTCCATTTAGGCTCACATCTGATAAATATGACACATGTCACTTGATCGAAAAACCATATAGGTACCGTGATTTTAAAAGTTGGTGGGTGTTGAAAAAAACAATATTGAACAACCAAATACATTAGAGCCTCAATTAAACAATGTAGACTTTGCTACAATATATAAATATGCAGGCACTACGTATTACTAATTTCAACACGATACTGTATTTCCTAATATAGCCCAGTTATACAATAGTTCGTCGAAGAGTTTGTTTACGTTGACCGATTGATTACACTTTATGGCTGTTTCTGAACAGACCATTATGGCTGTTTCTGAACAGACCATTATGGCTAATCAATAATTGAAAAGTACCTGCCGTTCTTTTTTCTTAATCAGACCAATTTTCCAACGCCAAGTTATCCAACACCTCATAAGATATATGGCTATTTTTGTCTGTCTCAGTCAAAGCACTTGATTGAAGACTTCTAAAATGATTTTTCAAAGTATTTGATGTATTTTCTAACTAAAGCTCAATGCAATAATGTTCTCAAGTTTTGGTTCGTACAAATTGACTGTTTTTTTTTTAAGTTGGCCAAAAAGCAAACACAGTCCACAGACTGAGATGTATTGAAATCAATAATGCCTCATGGCCTCTCGATCTCTCAATATAAAGGAGTGACTGCTTTCTTAACAGTCATCGAGAGTACAGTAAAACACGCGTACCATTGTGTATGCAATGTTGAACCAATGAACAGCAATCAAACAGATCGCTTATTAACAACGGCGTTACAAAGCACCGAAAAACGCATTTGAGCTAACAGTCCATTACGACAGTTTGACAGTAGAAGTGTATTGTTAGCTAATGTAGCATTAAACGAAATATAGAAAAACTGGGCATAAGAGGTAATTGTGATGAGCTATGCTAAAAAAAGAATGACTGGGCCATGCTTTAGCCAAAACTGCTGTACCAGTCAGTCAATATTGAATTGCTTTGTTCTAATTTGAAGACAAAAATCTTTCATTTTTTGCACCGGTCACCTCAATAATGCTCATCAGAAGAAGCTAACATGTATATAATATATACAATTCAATAGTTGAGTCTACTTTACGTCAATCGTTTATTTGTTCAATTTCATATAAATATGGTGACCTATTACTTAATAGATTAGGTACAAAGTTATTTGTTCCACATAACTTACCACAAGTACAACCTACTTCAACAGAAGAGGTTGAACCCTTTTAATCAAAACCACTGCAACTACATCGGTGAATATACTTCCTAGACAGACAGGCCTAGAAATAATATTCAAGCATCGACGAAGATATGTTAAAATAACGTTACAACGTTAAAATAAAACTGACCCCCACTTTTATCCCCATTGCCCCCTCACCACTCTCTTCTAATCCACTCACCTGTAGTACCTAAGCAGATCACTAGAAAGGGCTACAGGCATGCTGGATTGTGCTGCTACCAAGCAGTCACCAGGGCAGTTCTTTCAGTGGCAAGCATAGGCACTGATTGGACGTAGGCTAGATAAGTGGAGGTGTAGCAGAGGATTTATTCTTGTTTAGTCATAAGCGTGAACTGTCTCGTTGCTATATCTTTCGTCTATATTTCGAGTAAATAATCTACTCGAATGAACCTTCTTGGAAATTGCCTTATTGAGATTGTTGACAGACTGGTATAGATGACTGGTAAGTATATTCAATTTACTCGTTTGTTTCAAGTAATGGGTTACAACTTTTTACATCACACATATTCTTCTCGTTTAGCAACCTAAAGTTCAATAAAAACTAGACTTAGGTTCTATCACTACCCATCTATATTAATAATAAAGTTAATTAATAATTACCTAAAGCATGATGTAATACAGCTTATCATGAAACAGGCAACGAGTATTTACATGTAATATTATGCGGAGGAGGTGCATCTACGTTTCAATAACCAATCACAGAGTTTTAATCCCGTCAGCCAATAGCTGTATGTTCAGGCCAGATACTGGTAACTGGCCGGTACTCCCTGGAAACAAATAAGAAAGTAGGTTCATAAATTGGATGGAAAACCTCTGTCATATTTGATTTGCTTCAACACACAGACTAGAGACCAGAAATGCAAAGTTAAGATTGCACCTGTATTTGTATATTGTACAAATCAATGGTGAATATAATTGAGATTAATTTTTAACAAAAGAACCCTCAACAACTTTGATCCACATACATATAGCATACAAACCAGACACAGGCCTGAATTTTGCTATGATGTTATAATGCAGGCCAGATAAAGTTGCACAAAGCACGGCTGAGCACACACGAACTAACATAGGCAAATGGCACTTGACCCGCTAGTTAAGCTCATTGCTACGATATCTCGATAATTCAAACTTTTATACTTCAAAACAGGTATTTTTGGGTCCACTCAATTTTGAATTGAAGAGGGTTCACTGTATGAATCTAAAAAGGTTGACATATAACACACTTGCAATAAGATTTTATGAAACTAGAAAGTCTACAAGCAGAAAAAATGGTTTTAGACTTATAGTTTTTACACTGGAGAGGTGGGTTAAAGAACACGGTGCTCACCTGTAATTGCCGCGGATGATGACTCAGACGCTGTATGTGACACGACCGACACATAAGGTGACCTTCTAGAGGATAACACCTTTTATCGGGCTCATCTGTCAGCTGCATCCCGCAGTCCTGCAATCACAAAAACACTTGTCTACAAACATACTAGGGTTGGGCGAACCTTGATATTTGCCACGAACCGAATCTTTCAAACAGGTTCGTTTTTTCGAACCGCGAGCAGAACCTTTTTTCTTCTAGTTTTACTCAAACTTCCAACGTACCGGGTAAATGCACGGGTAGGCCTATTCGTAGATAGATGGAATTAAGGGAGCAAAACTACATCGTCTGGTAGACAAATTAATAATCAATAATCAATACTCAATACATAGCATTTCAGTCTGACTTTTATTGATTTTCATTTCTTTTTAATTGAGCGCAAGCCTAGGAGCCTATAACAATTGAGTGAACAACTTAATTTCTAACCTAAAAAATCGATGTGAAATCAATACGATTACAAGCTATACATATTTCCCAAATTCCCCATTGTTGTCCTTGCTGTCACTGTCACTTCCAGGAAAATTCAATATTCTCTTACTTCTATCCATTTCAAGGCCTAGGCATTAAGTATGGCCTAGGTCTACCTTGAATTCGAAATGAGAGCCAAACACATTCAGTAGTAGGCCTAGGCCTAAAGTAAAACTGCGTCGAAGATTCGTAGGGCAGACTGGATCAGTACAAAATTGCGCCATTAATTACATAATTTCAGTTCTACAGTGAAGAAATTCATGGTTTGTTTTCCTAGTTCAAGAGCAATATCGCGTCGATTAATGCAAAATTACGAAAAAGATTTCATGTTTAATACACCACAGTTTTGTCGACTCCATTACAAATTTCCAAACTACGTCACACAAGACACACAGCCAGCTAAACTGAAGTTCTGGTCTGTTCCCCCCGGCGATCGACCTATCGAATCGATGAAAGCAAACAGCTGATAGGTCCTGAGCACTGCACTGACAGCTTTTGTTCATTTGCAGGCTATTTTGATGAACATTGTAGATGTTCGAAATAAGTTCGTTTTCGAACCTAGCCGGTTCGAAATGCGAACCTCATTTTAAGGTTTGGTTCGAATTCGAACCGAACCCTAAAACCCAAACCCTAAACGCCCAACCCTAAAACAATCACATAAGGTGAAGCTTGATCCTAAAGAAGCCAGAACTTGATATTTTGGACATCATCAAAAACCTCAAGTAGGAAGACCTCACAACAAGAAGGAAACGACAATAAAGCACTCAAAATACCCCTATGTTTCAGTGGAAGGTAAATTGTTTGACAATAATCACACATTTTTTTTCAGAAAATTAACCTAGGTTGTGTGATGGCTCGTTTATTAATATGAAACTCCAAACATAGGCGCTTTACAGCTATAAATTAAACATAAGATTGAATATTGATCAGCAATTTTCAACAATGTAGAAACTGCACATATTATACATAATACAGTATATATATACAGGGATATACATTCTTCATCAAACTAGAATGTTCAGCCCAGCCTATATGGGCTATACATTGATGATACTAATTACAAGATCCATACAAATCATAACACTGAATCAGCCGGCATGGCATTCATCATGTTCAGGATATTACTTAAAGAACGAGTACGAAACTAATAATTACCTCACAGATGTAACAGTCGACGTGGAAATCCTTATCCATGGATACAACCCTAACAGTCTCCTCTGTGCCTTCTACTGGTGTGATACCTTTGCTACACGACGCACACTTGGGCGCAAACATGCGATGATAGTCGTTGACGCAGTAGATCTTATTGTCAACGTCAACGGTGAACGGCACTCCGTCTAGACACTCGTTGCAAACACAGCAGCGGAAACAGCCGGGGTGATACGACTTGCCCATCGCTTGCAGAATCTGTAGAACACAAAAGTCTTGGTGTACAGATCATGTGTTAGGTATGTTACACAGGTACAATTTTCATCACGTATGCAGTAGGAACATGAGAAGCATTGGATAACAATGTCATAATTATAGCATTTGACATCATAGCACTATAGCAAAAGCATTTGAATCAATAAACCAAGTTAAAATTTTTCAACTATATATGTAGCAATATAAAGAAGGGCAGTTAGTAGTTTACCACAGTGGTTACCTACAATTTTCCTTCAATGGTTAGGGGCACAGCTAATTAAAAAAGGTTTCCTAATATGTTTAATTATTATAAAAT
This sequence comes from Brachyptera putata, assembly GCA_907164805.1. Classification (NCBI taxonomy): domain Eukaryota; kingdom Metazoa; phylum Arthropoda; class Insecta; order Plecoptera; family Taeniopterygidae; genus Brachyptera; species Brachyptera putata. The sequence continues at coordinate 8,428,805 of OU015464.1, read as the reverse complement.
TATTTCAGCTATCTTCCGAGATTATGATCGTAAATGTTAAACACTGATCAACAGTTCACATTCATAGCAAATAAAAGTGCTCTACTATGAACATACGCAAATATACAAATACACATGAAAAACTTACCATTTCCATGATAAGATGACCACAAATAGCACATTTTTCAGCCGTTTGTTGGAAGCCCGAGTACTAAAACAGAGAAATAAAGCAGTTAGGACTTAGCCTGTCATCTGATTAAAAATTGGATACAGTAGGGCCTAAACCATTTTTAAATAAAACTTTGATAATTCTAATTTTCCTCTACCTTAAACTACAGTTTTGCTTTGTAGGCCTACATAGTTTTCACCCATGAGCTTATTGGATGATTCAAGTTAAAACAAGGAGATTTGGGTCCATTGTTTTATTTCAAAATTCAAAATGACTTGGTAAAGAAAAGCAAGTACTACTGCTATCACTATGGAAAAGGCCTTCAAATTAATAAAGTGAGCAGACAATGCAGTGAAAATGAGACAGTGGGCAACACGCATGCCTTTTCAACAAGTTTTAATTTGCGTGCATCGAATATATTTCTCCGATATTTAATCAAATAAATGGTCAAAGCTGGAGGATGATGGATCCAGGAATGATGCATAGATGCTTCAGTGTATATACTATTCAGTCAAGTGAGCGATTATTTTACCAGATAGTCCTCCTCGCAATAGACCCTGCCGTGCACATTGTAGAACGCTTTGCCTCGTAGGGCACGGCCACACGAGCAACATATGAAGCAGTTGGTGTGATAGAGGTTACCCATGGCTTGACAGGCTTGACCAGCCCCTGTCACCTTATCCCCACACGTGTGACAAATACCTGGAACACAAAACAAAACACAGTATTAGACTCATGAGGCCATAACACGTTGGTCTAAACCAACTGTCAGACATAGAAACATTCAAAATTATTGGAATCCTTATATAGGCGTTTATAGTTTTTGTCGCATTAATACAGCAGGGGGGTAATTTTCTATTCTGAAACCAATAGATGTTAGTAATAGTGCGACATTAAACGCAAATAAAATGAAATAAAAATAGCATATAATATTGACTTTTAAACGCAGCATAGGCCTTCTAGTTGTAAGAGGAGCGAGAATGAGTAGGCCCACCTATGGAGAATAAGTTGAAAGTCTACACCCCTCGATTTTGAAACTATCGAGCAAGTCTACTCACTTACTACCTTCATTTTACAGCGCTAATTATTTTCAAACCCAATAGGGTACGGTACTTTGCATTTTCCCAAAATCTGCTGAACCAAATTTCAAATAACTTAGTGAACACATAGGCCTACTAAAACAATAACAACATTCTGAGAAATTTTGCTCAAAAACAATAAGTTTAATTGATCTAAGCAAGTAACATTATAATTATGAGAGCCTATTCACAATAGCTAATCCAATTTATGTCGAACTTTGTAATAATATGTATGCTTTTGCTTAGTTGCGTAATTCTGTAGAAAATTTGAATTCATCCACAGAAATTGTTTTCCTACTTTTGTCCTTGGGAGATTTTCTTATATAACTAAACAGTTCTTCAAACTTTCGACTTGGTTTTTCTCAGAAGTGGTTGCACCCCACAATTGCATAGAATTGCACAAAATTGCACCCCAAAACTATGCAGTACGGTATCAAGCTAGACAGTGAAATGGTTTCATCAAAATGTGTAGGTATTTTTATTTCACTTGGGGAGGAGCGCAAACAAAAGAATGTTTTTTTCAAGTAGAGTGTGTATATTTTATTTCAATATTTTATTGGCTACCCTCTGTAGCTTAGTCAACTTCGTCTTCAATAACTGAAAACACATAGGATAGTTTTTTTTTCAAATGTCTTTTCACTTCTCATAATTTCATTATCACCTACTCATTGGTACCCCCAATAACCAAGCTGTTGGTGGGGTCATAAAGCAAACAATAAACATCAATATTTCATTATACTGGGCATTACTCATTTAACTCAAGTCAACCCAACTTGAATCCAAACTTGACTAAAATAGAGAACAGGTAATCATTATGGAATTAAAGACATATGGTATAATATCTACAGTAACTTTGTAATTTGACCCATTTGCTTTCTTTCTTCACACTGGTATCCTATTGGAGAATATTACAAAATTCAATCTCATGTTTCTACAATAAGGTTCAACTAATTTAGAAACAAAAACAACAACATTATGACCCCCACCAGTTTGGTACTGGCATGTGCAAATTTTGAGAAAAAATGTTGTATTAGGCCTAACTGCATCATTGATAAAGCGCTATTAAAATCAACAGAGTAATGACAACTCTATAAGACACTGTCTCTATTATGAGGGGATGGTGTAAACAATGATGAGGTGGACATGGCATAGTTCCTTCTCACAGGTTACACTTCGTCGTCAATTGAATTGGAGGGGAGAGGGGGGGATAAGGGTAACTCTCACAGCATACAAGCCTGCGTAGAGAATACAGGACCGACGGTATTATAATAATTACAATTTGCAATCGGCAGAACAAGAGTCGAGGGCCCAGCCATTCTACCAGCAGCAACCGGCCAGCAGACACGAAAACAATGCTGGTTCCACTCCGGCACAATCAGCTGGAGTTCATGTATGATCATCTCAATTACTACTACACATACACGCACTCTACTTGTACTTGTTGCCCCCACAGACACACACTCTTTGACAACAGCACACACTTAGAATAGACTAGCAGTAAAGGACATTGCACTGTTCCATATTTCACACAAGGACCCGTGGAAATAGAATCACACGCTAACTGATGCAGTTCGTTTTTGTCGCGGACTTGCAATACGAAGCGGCGAGTGTTCGCGTAACACAGAATGATCTAATGTCACTAATTAGTAATTACTGATGATATCGATAATCGACATATGTGTAGTAATTGACACACATAAGACTGCTCTGAACAGTGTTCGTCTGTGATTTAGTTGGTCAGCAATCTTCCTCGTGTATTATTCAACATCAACACTGTATACTGAACGTAATGTTTTCACACGATATCGGTTACATTCTCGAACACAATTTGCTTTCAAATATTTGTATTTATTTATTTAGTTAGTTGTAACCGGATAGCTGTCATTTCGAAATGCAAACAAACTTGTTCAATGTATATGAAGGGTGTATGTGTACGGATGGTACAATTCACGAATACAATATCACTCGATGAGTGATTGAGCTTGATTCGATAGCATCTGCTCGACTGATTGCCGGTTCATCACAAAAACAAGAAGAACTAATCATCAAAATGTAAGTTTTTCTGAATTGTGCTATTTTGTGAAAATATGTCCCACTCTGAAAGTAAAATAACGAGCCACGTGATGTGACTGATCTCGGTCCAGCCAGACAGAGAAGGGACAATGTTGTCGTTTAACCGTACGGCCGCGTTAATTGTGCAGCCTGGCGAATAGCCAGCTTGGCAACGTTAACACATACCGCTCACGACGAAGGGAAGGAGACGAAGCATCGGACAAGAGGGATGATCAACCAGGTTTATACACTCTGAGATTACCGATAGGAATTCGACAATACAACAAACGGGCCACTGGGCCAAGATCGCTCCAACAACACGCAACTAAACAGACCGCGTTATGACTGGGGGTCCAGCAAAGGCGATGCTATTCAACCACCTCCCCTTCTGTCACATTGATCCGAACTCCGAATAGTGACGGATCGAAACTTCCGACCGATATCGTTAATGGATAGACGGGACAGTCGTTCGGGACCGCTGGCACGCTTGTCTTGATGAGTTTAACAGGCAGCACGCGTCACGCCCCCTCCCCCAGAATCTATCAACACACAGCAGCTGGAAGCAACTTGCAAACAGCTGATTTATGAAAACGAGATTCAATGTCTGTTGAAATGTATTAATAAATCAACTGTTGAACTTGAACCCTTTCCCTAGTATTTTATTTATTCATCTGTTCGAAATATACCCCTACTACGATCATTCACTAACATGATGTGGTGGTATACACGGCGAAAAACCGATTAGCTTCCGAGTTTCTCAGAAAATAATAACGAAAGAAGATAAGAGCGAGAAGAACCATGCTAAAGAAAGATTGAGAGGTCAAGGCAAGAAAATGGTGGAAGTGCCGGGTTTTGTGTAGGTAGAAACCGCAAAAAGTGAGCCAGCGACAGATTTATTGACATGTAGTATTAGTTATTACACGTTTTTTTTCAAATATAGGCATATGCCTGTACAAAAGCCAATTAGTATTTTCACTTCCATATTAATATTGTGATGTTATACAAAAAAAATCCAGTTATAAAGTCGTCGGCACTTTGCCTCGCTAGTTCGTTTGGCTGCTGATTACCTTGCAATGTAAAACCTGGTACTACAATAGGAGTTAATTGATACATTTCTCTAAACCTGACTGTCCAATGTGATGTCGCAATTCCCTTTAACGTGTCATTGCTCGATAACTGCCTGTTGGATTTAACCAGCTTCATCCGATGATTACAGTCATTATCCTCTTATACCGGCTTGAAACGTAATTCATGCAAATCACTATCATCAAAAATCAAGGAAGGTTGGAACGTTCGTTAGACCACATTACTGGTCAAAATGTATAGGCCTACATGTATAACTAGTATAGATATAAAGTAATTTAAATTACGCACTTGACTATACCATGCAGTTTGTTCCTAGATAGCATGAATAAGTTTGTACTTAAGGATAGTTAATATGTACATGCATGTACAACAATTCGAGCGCGATATCTATTCGGTTCATATGGTTCCATGGATTCTGAAAATATGAACTTCTTTATGGCATATTTTGCATCTTTATCCCAAAATAAAATGTGGCAAATGCGACAATTGGCAATGATAGGCAAGCGATCAAAGCGTTACAGCTCTAGCTCAAACAGTGAAATGATGATACAAATTGACACATTTCGTAAATTTACGAGTGAGAAATTTCGGAAACAATCGGAAAGTTTCATTAAGAAAAGTTTCAGCCAGCATCACTAGTGAGAGCCGCAACGTTCAATTCCCGACCGACACGATTCCTCTACGATCCTTGCAATAACTCGATTACGACTAGTGAGCGTACTGCAACAATACCCACACACGTGACCGCGACCAAGTCAGGACTGGCTCACGAGTCTGACAGCTCAAAGATCTGCTCCCGCCCGACTCATGCTCCCGACCAGTGGAGCAGATCACAAGCAACTGGATTGCGAATGAAAACGAAGGGCGGGCGCCTCATCAGGAAGACTTACAGTAGAGTACAGTCCGTTGACAAACTGTACTCATTATTGCAACATAGGTTCGGAATCACGATCGCGACACGAAAGACGTATGATTTTATTTATTTATATTGGATTTAACGACGTACTGTATACTGATTACTACGATCTATTGGCGACGGTGAATGATATATGAGATGACGAGATGAAAGGTTGTTTTCAGAATAGTGTTTTTTTTTTTTTATTGTGAAGACGTCGGTCGTGGCCTGTTGTTGAGGAACCATCCCATTATTGAACGACAGAGGGAAACCACGAAAACCCCTGTCAGGATGGTCGACCACGGCGGGATTCGAGCCCCGGCCTCCTAAATGACGGTTCAGAGTGCATGCTATAGTCACTCGACACTCTTCTCAGTACCAAACCATTCATCCCAACCTTATATAAGTTGACCTTTTCTGAGTGTCTTTCGTTCACACTAGTTTCGTCAAATCGCTCAGAGGGTATGTTCTCGTTTTTTTCTAATAGAAGTATTTTTTTCCGGGAGGGAAGGAGTATTTTTCCGAGAATATTTTTTCAAGGAGTATGTTTTCCGATTGCCAACCACGTGGAGAGTTTTCCTGACGATTAATGAGCTTTATCCTGTGCTTCCATGCAAGACGTCCATGATGATATGATGAATGGGCCAGCCAGTTTGCCATTTCTACTCCCCTCATTATATGCACTATAGATCCTGCCGGCCCTCGGGCCAAACAATGGCTTTATGTGACATTTAACTGGAGTCAGTCTTTCTTGGCAGGCAGTCGATACGTCATAAGGTGCGCAAGACGAGACCGACGGGCGTCTGAAACCCGAGACGATCGCGCGCTCTGCTGCGAGTGACACGTGGTATGACAATGGCGGCGACATAATGATATCGCGTCACGCTATAAATACCTCGTGGAGGTGAGAACCCGGGGGTGGAAAGAGGCAGAAGGGGGCGGCACTAACGAAACAATTGGGACATTCAAAACCAAAATGAACGGCCACAGAAAATCGAATGGACACAAAGCCTCCTGAAGCCTAAAAAAATTACGCTGATTGATGACTATAATGATTGTTTGCCGAGTTGTTTGCTTTGCGACCTCACCAACAGCTATAGGTTATTTGGGGATATGAACGTGTGGATAGATGAATAATATTTACAAAACCCCATGCATGGATTATGCGAGGCTCGAAGTTCGAACCCACGCTCATTTTGAGTACAGTTTTCAAAGCAATGTTTTGACCGACTGAGACAGACGGACGACGAAAAGAGAAATTTACAAAATTATCCAAGTCATAATGAAATTTATATAAATACCATGTTCACAATGATATCAGTATAAAAATAAAGAGGGAGGTACCGGTATTCATTTATACGGCCGCTTAAACTTACCTATTTAAAAAAAAAAAGAGATCACGTGAAAATATTGGAATGACCTTGTGCGTTTTCTTAGTAAAAACTAAAAACTAAACAAAGTTTGGTCTTACACGATTTTACAGAAAACTATTTTTCAATTTTTTTCTAATGGTTTAGCCAATTCGTTTATAGGGCTATACCTATACACAAATGTAACTATGTAGCAATACCTTTTATCTTCACGGAAGATTAATCAGGAAATCAGAAGATAGGAATGCGGCTCTATCTCACACGCGAGGCAATCAATGAAAGAACGTTCCCTCTTAACTGTCAATACCATTATCTTTCTATTGATAATCAAAAAGCAGCAACCAATCACATTTCTTGCCGCAGATCACGCCCTTAATGTCACCCCTAAAATCTAGCCTACTTACAGTGCACTAGCAGTTTCGTCTTCGTCATTCTTCACACGAAATCAAAGTCCAAAAAACACAATACTTGCAAAAGACAATCTTCGTTCGTGGCAGAATTGCACATAGATATTCGTGAACTGAAAATAATTATATTATAATATAATTATTCGTAAAATAATCAAACCACACCACGATACTTTTTTTCACTTACAGTGCACAAGCAATTTCGCATTCGTCATTCTTTACATGAAATCAAGTCCAAAAAACACAATACTTGCACAAAAACAAAATAACAATCTTCGTTCGATGCAGAATTAAACATAAATATTCGTGAAAATAATTATAATATAATTATTCGTGAAAATAATTAAACACGATCCTTTTTTTTTCTTAAAAAATGTGATCGTTGCTAGATTCGTGTTCGACAACATGCAGAATTGACTCATGTTTCACATATCAGTGTGGTAGCATATGATCCAGTTGATCGAGGGATAGGGCGGCTACCTACACGCGGCCGGTGTGCCAGCCACGCCAATGGGGACACGTTATGGAGATTACCTGTGTAGGTATTTTACTACACACTTGGACGCACACGCACCCATCGTGCCACCCCACACAAAACATATCGAACTATCGGACGAGATAAATCAGAACAGGACTAGTTTCGACTGGCAGGACGAGGTCCAGCGCCACATTCACCATCTGTTATATTTATGGATTATATATAAACTCACATTTTTTTGTTCATCAACATAGAAACTTGATGCAAAATATGAGAGTAGGATCGCTTAGATAGGGCATTACAAGGGCGATCTTACCAACACATTTTAATTAATTACCAACATATAAACTAACATGATGACGATTATTGTTTGCTTAACGACAACACCGACAGCTAGGTTATTTGGGTGTACGAATCAGCAGGTGATAATGAAACCAAATGAAGTTGAGATAAGTGAAACGACCCACGCTTTGTACGGAACTCCCCACGCCTAACGGTGACTTCAGTTTCTAAAGAGGTGCCTTAGTTCACTGAGCTACGGAAGGAAGGTTATATTACGATGTACGAAAAATATAAAATTATAAATATATATCGAGGGAAGCTTATATCTAAACCAACAATTGGAGGAAGATATAAAGTGTTCGTGTCAATAAATAATGTGAATACATGAAATATATTTGAAAATTATATTTTTTTCATTAATTTATCACGACTTGGTTTTTAATTAACATTTTTTGGGTGATTTTCCCCCCAAAAATGAGAATATATACTGACGGTTGTAGGCCTACAGCCGGACTCGTATACTCATTTGTTTTTCAACACTTCTCCCGTCACGTTATTATTTTGAGATATGTTGATTGTTTTACAGGCCTGAAACAAGTGTCCGACCCAAAGGTTCTCACATAAAAAAACTTTCATGCCGATCCATCAATCGCGTGTCTAAACATTTAGGCGATAACTCCTCATATATATTATTAAAAGAGCCATGAGCGACCTCTAAAAGACAGATTTTAATAATCTGGATAAGACCGTTGAAAAGCATCGGGTATAGCTTGATGTCACTACACGACCGTCTCCCCTATCAATTATCACTATTGTACGTGGGTTTCGACCCGCCAAACTAGTGGTGCTCACGCACACACGCACGCACGTAAAGCCTACCACAACCATGCATGCATGTCTTATCGTATTGTTAGATTTTACCCAAAATCGTGACCTTGTATCCTTAACAATATGCCTTTATCCTAAACACCTTTTATACCATCTCCCTATGGCCATTCATTGTTTTAATGTTTTGTAACTATCTGTGAGCGAGACCAACTGGTTCCCTCACCCTGTTTGCAAAATGAAATCTATATATTCTAAAACATTAAATAATTATGAAAAATATGAAGTTACTGGTGTTTAACAATTGAAAACAATCGGTCGAGTATTTTTCAGAAGAACTGAATTTTCCATAGTCGGCGCGACATAAAAATAATAGTTCCTGAGACATAGGCAGCACAACTAACACGGATGTACTGTGGGGTGCATATAGAATAAATAGTATATACATTGACCCATAGTTTGATACATGATAACAAAAATGTCGAAACGTTCAGTTTTACGACTATTAGAAGGTGTCAAGTGAGTAAAGCAATCAGTTAATGACTCCAAATTAATTATATCGTATCTTTTTTAGGTTTGTTTACTGTAATCTTACATGGGTGGAGAACAATGGAGATCTCTTTCGAAAGGATGGCATTCAATCAACGAATGATACATATGATCTGATAAAGCTTTTGACTGGGACAAATTTAAATATTTCCGAATAACGGTCTAGCTGATTGTCCAACAAAGCAATGCAGCCGCGCCGTTGAAACGACTACCGAGTGACCCGACGCGATACAATGACGTGTGAGAACAAGTGGGCGTGAGAATTATTATTGCCACAGGTTGTAAGGCCTGCTACACAGATTCTTCGCACGACTTGATATAGCCACTGTGTTCATGGGTCATTTCTCTGTGACGCAACAAATGCCGTATGTTATCCACTCTTCGAACATGAGAGTGTATATACCTGGCTGGCTAAAGACACTATTATAATACTGTAGCTATTGCGTTGAAATTGCGCGTAGCTTGACAGAGATTCAACTAAATTCAGAACCGCTCAAATTATACGAATATGTCATTTTCACCAACAAAAACTATACAGATGGTAAAGAAAATTACTATTATTGGTATTATTATAACAATTATCATTATTATTATCAAGGAAATAAATAATTTGTAAAAAGGGCAAGCAAGACATTAAAAATGAACAAAAAGTACACATCAAGTGCGAACATTTTAGTTTGGCAACTTTAAAATTTTCCAATTCACGTAATGCGACTAGACTTAATATTTTCATTTCATACGAATTTTTACCTAAAATGTTTGGTAACCCTGAAACCAGTGTCCAACTTTCTTTGAAAAAAAAATATGTTTCACAAGTTTCATTCAACAATGGAGTTATTTATAATAACTTGGTACTGCAGGATCAACTCCGACTTGATTTTATTTTCATCCTACTGGTTTATCGTTTTATTGACACAGTCAGTCTAATAGTCTAGTTAAGTAGACAGTCTAGTAGTTACCGCTACTAGATAATAGATATTGTTTTAATGTCCCCTATCGACCAAGCATTTACAAGCGATTTATAAATAACTTTTTGGGAGCATGCATTTTCATACGTGGCTGATTGAAATTCAACTCCATCCTTCCTTGCAAGGTGGTCGCACGTGGTGGCACGCCCTCTAATGTGACATGAATGTCCGCCCACCCGCCTCGTTCGCCATTTACCATCAACGCCAAGGAGTTTCGAGCCGGCTAACAAGCTGTCGATTACCAGAGGCGCATTGGGCAGAGGTTTTCAAACAACTACACGTGTAGGAACAACTAACACCATCAAAACACTCCTGTACAGGATGAAGAATTGGCCAGCTACAGTTCCCGAGGGAGTCATCGAGTCACGTGATAGTCTTACGGCTGTGAATAGCTACATTGTTCTACAGTCACGGTCACTGGACAATGCATCACCTTGGTGATCGCGCGTCTTGTAATGCCATGTGACGTCATAGAATCACACATTCATCTCGGTATCTACTTGTATCCTGACTTGTATCATCGGGTACCGCGAATTGAATCCACGACAGAAGAAGGTTCCGAGCGACCGTCCCCCCTATCCTATACTGTTGGCGCGCGGATGGTGCGAACCGTGTGACAAAGAATCAGCACGAGTGAATGGCAAGGAAAATTCGGATATTATTATCTGTATGTCACTGAAGAATTGTAACGCCTCATGTATTATAATTGAAATTGATTAAAAATAACTGATAAGAGAGTATGTGTTGATATAATTGAATAATAACTATGTTAAAAAAATTAATTGACCAGCTTTTGACCAAATTACTAGGGTAGGCCCTACCTGAACAAATAAATAATCACTGATCAAATACAGAGGCACATAATTTTTTTAAGCATTTACCATTGTAAATAATCACTTTTGAAAACCAGCACTTGACAAGTAAACCCAACATTCAACTATTGAGCTTATAAGAAGTTTTGTTTCGCAATTTGAAGTAGGCCTACAGTGACCAATACTGTAGTTAGTGTCTTCATATCCTAGCAAAAATGTCACACATCAAAGTTTTTCTAAAACCTATCAACTATTTCAGTACAGACCGTAGTCATTATACAGGAGGTAAACTATTTCAAAAGCAATACATTTACGAATTTAAATTTATGGATGAAATTATGGTTACACTGATGAATTAATTGTAACAAATTTAAATCTATGCAGAATACTACAGTAATATTAACAAGTTAAAAGTAATATTGTATTGTTTTTTATTATTCTTTCAAATATATATATATTTTTTTTTTTATACTTCAATTATCGGTTGAAACCTTCTTGATGCTAGTCGTATAAGTGGTGGATCGACACACAGGGTTGGTAGTGTTAATAGATAAGGGAGACAGTTCTTTATTCTGTGTTTTCTAGCAATCTCAAGCATAGGACAGAATCTTCAATCAAGAAAGATATATAATATTCTACTTCTTATTTATTTGGAGAATAAGCCATGTAAGGGCTACAAAAGCAAAAACCTAGCATGATGTTTTTGATGTATTTACAAAAAGGATGCTATATTCACATTAACTGTCTCAGGCAGCCAGCAAACAAGAGGTTTCTCTTACCCTTGTGCTGGGTTTTACTTCCGTGTTTTTATTAGGCATCAATTAATTCATTTCAACTCTTTTATTTCAATCGCGGTTTTTTTACTTTCATGATTTGTGTCATAAACAACAATATTGATTTAAAATATCATCTCACTATCCACAAAAACAATTGGGCAATGTCTTACAGTACTGGTACCTAAATATCAAAGATTACAAGTGATGGTGAAATGAAAGATTTACGCAAGGTTTTGATTATTATAAAGTACTACAAGTAAAAAGAAAAATGATTTCAAGGCCTAGAGGCTAAACATTGCTACATACTTCCATTGAGTTTGGCTACAAACTCAATGATACTGCTGTAGTGAGCTTACTATGTACTCATGTACTAATACATCCAACTAAGTATCTGGAATTCAGTTTCCTTTAAAACTGATATTGACTAGTGATTGGAATATTCAATTCATACAGCATGTAACTAACTTTTGACTGATTACACTACACTGTAGCAATATCTCATATCTGTTATTAGTCACCCCTGTGCCTATTCACTAGTTACCAACTTCCTGTTGTAGCAATAATGTCAAAGCCAATTACACTTGATAGCACTGGAAAGTCAGATTGAAAGATGAATAATTTTAGCTGTGCATATGGCATACCAGTACCTACAAGATATCAAAGGAGTAGGTCTTACCACTTGACTATGGTACCAATGAAACTAATCCTTTACTAAAACAATTATTGTTCTACCTGAGGATGATATATAGCTTCCTCTAGTGTCTGAAATACAGGTATAGATAATTCAAGGGAATCATTATCTATTAGAAAAATGTACTTTAAATAATTCAGGGCTGTTACTATTTGAAATTAATTATTAAGTAAATAATAATCCCTATCAGGACTACAAACATTACATGACTTATATCTATAATTTATTGTTAGATCATAATGTAAATAATACTTCCTTATTTAATATTGGGTTTAATGACACACTGTAATGATAGCTAAAATCTATTGGCATGGGATGAATGATTAATGAGATGATGAGACCAAGGTTTCTTAGGTAATGGGAAGGAAGCGGGGTCGGGGTCGTAGGTTGTGACCTATATTGTAGGAACCATCCCGGCAATAGCCTAGCCCTAGACTACAGAGGGAAACCACGAATAAAAAACTGTAAAATCGGACAGTGGCAGGGATCAAACCAGGTCCGATATTCCCCTCACCTACCAGATCACATGAAGCGAGTACCGGTAAATAATACTAATCTACCTTCTATTCGATCTACGTTCTATTTGTGACTATAAACCATAGAGCATTAGCATTAGCATCGGCATTAGCGACTCACCAAAGTATTCTCCTTCCTCCTCTTGCTTCTCCATTTCCTCCTCGAGCTGGCGAGTTAATTCTTCGATCTTACGTTCAGCTTCTGTGGGACCCTATAACCAACATTGCACGTTAGTCTCATCATCCTTGTATGCCACAGAGCGGGTTGTACCCACTGATTATTAGTGATTCAACAAATATTAGTGAATTAACTTGTTATCACCCTTGGTTTACCCATATGGTATTCTCGTACCTCAAGTAATAATTAACAAATTAATACTGTATTTAATGGCATATAACCAGCCCTAAGAGCCAGTTTAACCAGCAGATAATGAACTATTAATAAGATAATTATCACTTCAAAAGGTACAAAAATAAGTAGGTGTCTAAACTCACAATGCCTAAACACAGTTAGACACACATGTGACACATGTTTAGACACAGTGTCTAAACTCACGTAGGGCCTAACAAATGGATGAAAACAATTATTGCTTTTAAATTCACTAATATCAGTTGGTAATTTATTAGTCTAAGAATAAGTGGTAAGTTAGAAGTTGAATTTTCTCATTTTTAATCACTAACTAGTAACTGTCACGCAGGTTACGTTGTATTGATACCGGTACCCCAGACTTCTTTCTTCTTAGGTTTTAGCACAGACAATCGAGCTACCGTATATAGCTCTATTGTCTTGTCATTTTAGCTAGACAGCAGAAAGTGTAATACTGTAATAGTTGATGCATCTAGGTTACATAATTTACAGCTTGGAAGTACGGTATAAAGAAAATTCAAGAGGGCTACATACCGGTCTCGCAAAAAATGTGAGTTTCTAAATTTCCCACGTGACCACAATTGTTCCCGGTAGGCCTACCATATGCCTACTACGTGGAAGTGTCTAAATTTCAAGTATTTAAATCTTTTCTTCAACATTCTTGTTTTACATACCCGTACAAACTCAGTGCTGGTATAGGCCTACTCGATTTTTTGTCTAGATTGTAGTTTACTTTTCAAAAAATAAACATTGTCATGAAGTATTTTTTTCCGAGTGAATGCTGATTTAAGTATTAGTCCTACAAAATACATATATACGGCCTACATTCCTGAGTTGAAATATAAAAAAAAATAGTTGAAAGGTGTAAACAACAACAGTTGAAAGTGTGGACTAACCTCCAACGCGACCACTAATGCAACGTTTAGGCTCTATATAAAATATACATTTTAATAAACTGATCACTGTAATCACTGTAAAATAATGGTAGGCATATTCACAAAATTTTACGGAATGCAATTTTCAACAATCTAGTAACAAATTTGATCCACAGCATTAGTAGGCCACATATGTTTGTCCAAACAGTTTCTAATATACTGGTAGGCCTACTGGTAATAACAAAGATACCGGTAGGGCCTATATGATTTATTCTGAACTAGTTACGGGCTTCGAGTAGGTGGGCCTACAGTATGTACGATATGTGGTGTATCAACAGCACCAGTCATGGACTAATGGCAAGCTAAGAAATGCACCAATAACCAATTTTAGTTAGATCTAAACAAGTGACAACTTACCATTGGTCTTGGCGGTGTGACATTGTATGGTAGTAAATTTTTCCCACTTCCACACATTGCCTTCAAGGTCTTGCTATTGGCTGGACTATTCTGTGACGCCGCATTTGATAAATCTTGCGTCCTTCCAGGTGGAACCGTGACAGCACTCGCAATTCCCGACAAAGTGCCTCTTGGGTAACTCGTAGCTAGCTGAACAGGTGTAGCCATCTGTATTTGCGGTGACATAACCACGTAATCACCTGTGCCATTCGGTGTGGCAACAGGTGTTGCGTGATAGTAATTAGCTTGCGTTGGCTGAGCTGCAGGTTTAGTGGTCGCATTCTGAAAACGTGGCAATGCTTCGACAACAGCAGGTTGACCTTTGGCTACAGTTCCCGTAGCAAAATATGGCCCGTGGGGATTAGCAGGAGTGCTATTTAGTGGAGTAGGAATTGTTGGATAATAAGGCCCATGTGGGTTAGGAGGATTTGTAGGTACAGCATTTACAGGGTTTGGAACTGTCGGATAATAAGGCCCATGTGGGTTGGCTTGTACCGCATTCAGTGGATTTGGCACAGTTGGGAAATAAGGACCATGTGGATTTGCTTGAATGTTTGAGTTGCCAGGATATGGAGGTGGAGGTTGATTGTTTCGTTGAGGAGAAATAGGAGAAGTTAATGCAACAGCCATCTGTCGCACCTCTGTATGAGGCGCAACTTGAGGGCCAGGTCTGGCTGGCTCATAATTCTGTAGCGGTTGTTTATAATGTGCGCTTTGTAACTCTTGAATGTTTTCATAGACTGGTGGTGCCTCGTATGGTGGGTACTCTTTAGTAGGACCATATTTGTTCATACCGGATGGAACTTGTGGTTGAGCTTTTCTGTACGATGAATCAAAATCCGCTACCATACTTGTACGGGGGCTAGAATGTTTAGAATCTTGTGAGCCAAGACTGGAATGTGGACTGTGCCCATGTTGATTGACAGGTAGTTGATGATAGTACGGTGGGGTAGCACGTGTTCCCGCATAATAATCTATATTCTCATAAAGTGGTGAGGAACTGTACCCTGGCGGGCCACCAGCTAAACTAGCTCGAGGGCTATTGGAATGTTGTGAATCTTTACTTGACCCGCTCAAGCTGTGTGTAGGGCTCGGCGCTCCAGGCTTGCTTGCTCCATTGTGCTGTCGAGGACTTTGACCCTCGGCAGTTTTACCGGTTGTCAATGCAATAGATTCAACTTGCTTTGGTGTAGCAAATTTAGAAGATGCAATTATATTTCCTCTCTCATAGATTTTATAATCATTTGGATGCACATTTGGAGGGATCCCTTGATCTGCAGCAAAACTTTCAATGGCTCCAACAGATCGAATCTTATCTTGTTGCCGATAAGTTCCATTGCTATTTCTTACAGGAGATGCTATATTACTTGTAGGAAGTGACCTTGACCCTCCTGTCATTATAGCATAACCTGGAGGTGGATTATTTCCTATGCCTGACATTGCAGTGCTGGATAAAGACCTCCCTTGCAGATCTACTGCCTTGGGCATTATCCGTCCATAACCTGATTCAGATACTATCACACGGTGACTATTCCGGTCACCCAAGATTCGTGAATCTGAGCTAGGGTCATCATTGATGTGCAGATAGTTGATTTTATGTAAATACGGGTCCATTGTGAAGAGGTCACGTGAAAATATAAAATCTTGTTTCCGTGAGCTAATTCAACAGTTGTTTGGGTAGAAATATTTGTAAGACCTGCGGTCGATCTTAATCAATGAGATGCTTCATCTAAAGATCCCATTGTTGCTATACATGATTTGTTTCAGATAAAAACATCACCTTTCAGCATAGCTGTCACCTGGTTAAACGGAATACATAACCCTAAAATCATTTCACTTCACTACACATTATCGGACTTCGTGGTAATCTCTTGAATTAAACACATTTCACTAATAACGATGACTGTATCAATTGGTAAAGTAAAAGACACTTAATTAAATAACCACCTGTACCTCAACCGATCAAAGATCTGAAACAACTAAAAAAGTAGTTCGCTAAGCACAAGACGTGCGGAAGGTTACGATTTGCGACTTCTACAAGAAGTTCTCTTCTAAGAAAATAATCCCTGACCTTGAATCAAAGTGTGGGAAAAATCAACTACAAAATAAATTATTATTATTCTTTATTAAAACGGATTTGTATTATACAATACAGTGTCCGAGTTTCTCTTCTCAGCAGTTAAGACTAATTATAACTAATATAACTAGGAAAATAATATAGTTAACAATACATAATAGAGTAACTATAATATCATTTGTTGTATTTTGTCTCAATTTCATCAGCTTTACTTTCAAATTATTTCAACTCAACTCGGTCTCTGAATGCCTTTGCACTAGGCAATGGCAACTTGAAAACTTCAGGACTTGATGAGTTCCACTCTAATATCCCTTGTCTCAGTAAAGAATAAATGCCCTGCACTGTCTTCAGAGCCCTTCTGAATATCTTGAACTTGTGGTCCTGTCTTTCCTATTTTTCATCCATTTTTAGCTTGTCTTTAACGTCTTTTGTGACTCTCACCACTTCCCTTCTAACACTCATTCGAGCATCTATTTTCTATAGAACTACTTACTGCCTGACATTACTCTACAAAAGTTTCAATATTTTTATTGTAAAATAATTGTAAATTGTAAATATTTCAGCAACTTCGAATAATAGATCAGAAATTTTCTGCTGCATATTAGTACATTCAATACTAAAATCATTAGATGGCCACCAGATCGATAGATCTTGATTTTGTCTTCAACATGTAAATTGTTGCAACAATGTTGATATTTGGTCCAATGACCAATTTCCATATACATGGAAAATTCTTTTTAGAAAAAATTATTTAGGGTTTAGTAATTTTATTTAGGAATTGATATTGGAAGAGCACGGTTTAAAAATAAGCAATGAGGACAAGTTCTTTCAAACTGGATATCTCAACAAATTTAATTTGCAATAGAAAATCATTATATAATAGTACATTATTATACAACTGCTTAAACAATGGTCTACACAGTAATTGGTAATCGCAAAACTTTGAACTGTATTATATAATATATTGTATTTGTTGCGTGATTGGCAACAATTCTGTTCAACAGATTGCATACCGTAACATTTCTTCAAGGCACATATTTAAATAAATATGTAAATAGTGATAGCATCTCGTATTATTATAGTAAACATTTGACCTTTGACCACATCAATACTAGGATCCAACTCCAACATGAGAAGCACATACAACTTTTGATATTAATTCAGTGTATCAATTATTTATTAGCTTCTAGAATTATTCCATAAATCTCTTGGTAAATAAATACAGTGTACATTACATAATATTGTCTACTTTGTAGTGATACCAATATATACATAAAGTATATATCATTATGAACTGTATGAAGTGGATCGACTTCAATGCTAATAACACCGAGCCGAAGTTGTCGATCGTATTTTAGCACTACAGTGAGAACTCTGAAGAATTTGCAAAAACCGAAAATTGTCAAGAAAAAAGACAATTACGATTATATACAGCACAGTGTGAAGATCTTGGGAAAAAGACATGTTTGCCCCCAGATGATGAAAATAATTGCAATGGTGTCGCGAGTACGTAAAACATATTTCTTATACGATGATAGGTATGTTGGTATCACTACATCCAGTATTGTCTATTGAGCAACTGAGGAAAATACAACTATGCCAATGGGCCCAGTAGTCAAGCATGTTGGTAGGTATACAGGTGCATCTAAACATGGCCGTTCTACCATAATTAATGACTGATGAGTTGGAAGCATATGACGGCTATACTTTACATCAAAGGCATCTCAGCCTCCTCATAGTAAGCCTATCTCAAGGGTAAGGCAAAGTGTGGTCACAATTAGTCATAATTACAATCTGCTTCGAAACTAGTTACGAGTGTTACCAAGAATATATTACAATTATATTCAATTATCACTGGATAACAACACACACAGTTATTGATAATTACAACTAGTTTTGTAAAAATGAAATTAGATATGTAGGCAATTTTAGTAGTATTACATTTCAAGAGAATCAAATATGTAAGCCAATATTTGTCAATTCTAAATATTGTAATTTCAAGCTATGCTTATAGTTTTTTTATAAACAAGCAGTATCAAAGAACTATTTTGAATAGCTAATGTAGTATCTCAATAGTAACCATTTTCAATTATTCCAATTTTCAATTATTTATTAGAAATACAAATCTCAAATAATCTAGCCATTGGTGGGGGTTGTTAAGCAAACATTTAAAAAAGTACACAATTACAAAATGGATTTCAACATATATTATACATGATATTATTTATTCAACCATTTTATCTCTCAAGGTCCACAGAAGTGTGGTATTTCAATTCCAACTTTCAAACATACATTTTAATTGTTGTTAAATGGTCTGAAGGCCTATATACTCAATACATATGCTTCTGAAATAGCTTGAATATTTCACCTTTGCATGAAAATTGACAATAAAGTCAATTCAATAATTTTAGTATTGTATGACAATTTAATGACAGTAAAAATGTAAACACCACTCACTGATAAGAAGCACCATGAGTATTATAATTGATAAATCTAATAATAAGAGGGTCTATATACATAATATACATACACAGTTTATATGTTAATAGACAGTTACATGACCTGAAATTAATTTCATTAACATATATTCAATCATCAATTCATTACCAATATCAATTCACTGTGCTCAAAACATAATCAACATAAGCCACACTAAATACGAGTGCTATCGCAGTTCAACATTAACAAGACACAAAGTTCTAAAAAAACTAGAAATTCAATATGAGTACAAATACAATCAATTGTTCATCAAGTTTAATGAGCAAATAATTGTCCAGTTTTGTGCTTCACGACAATATTATACAGTACGATGCAAAAAGGTTATTGACTATTGTACAATGTTCACTCGTAATTTGTAACCTTTCATCAATCCCAATTATCACCTCAGTTTAAGTTTAACAGACAATTGTAAAAATCTAAAAGAACCCAAAAATTAACCCGATTGTAATGTGAGCTTCATGATAATCAATAATCTTAACATGAACTTCATTATTTATCGTAACATTTTCATATATCTAGTACGGCTATTGGTATTTCAACATACCTACTCGGGCAATGCAGGTCTACTTGTGTTATAAAAGTAAATATTACAAACATAAAAAATATATCACACCACAAAATTGCACTTAAAATAAGTAGTTGATTATAATATATAAATAATACAATAAAATGCTAATTAAATACAGCCCCTAACTAATAATAATTCACATAAAATATAGGTTAATGAAACTGTTCTAGTTACAATTAATAGCATTTGTGAAGTGGTGATTATTCGAGGCCAGAAACTTATAATCTAATAGTGCAGAGGAGGTTTAAATGATTCAAGAATTACTATGCACGCCTAACTATAAAATTGAAAAATCCAACCGGGATAATCATATTACCCTATATTATGTAGCCTAATAAACTCTTCGGGTTACAAATGTAGGCCTATTATTGTTTGTTATCGTATTATAGTTTACTGGACTTTATGAAAACCACGTACAGTAGCTTGAAACCATCTCACAAATAGATCTGTGGACGTTCATCATTTTCGTATTGGTACGGTAGTAAATAGTTTTATACCAATATCACACTATTGTTGTGGTGGCAATGATAGTTTGAGAGGTTGTAGGGCTAGACGTAAGATGCACTCTACTTTAATCTTGCTGAGTAACATATACCCGAGTCCATTTTAAAAAGTTTCTCACATATCTTGGTACTTTCTTTGGCCAACGATCTTGACCCGTAGACGTGCTTTTTGCGCTCTCTTGAAATATTGAAAGATATCGAAACGAGAGTCTTTCTCGGTACACTTCACGTGTGAAGGCGAGTATTTTCCAGCGACCTGGAAGGCAGATCTTTAATCGTATCAGGACACGAGAATCCCTTATAAACCTGCAATCAAAATAGATTTCATCAAGTTTGTTGAAAAAATCGTCTTCAAACATGTAATATTATAATGTAGAATCTAATTAAATATATGCTAAACTATTGAATGAAATTTTTGTAGCAGTGAGATTGATTGAATCGAAAAATATTCTTTCAATGTTATCATGGCTTAGTCTGTATGTTTTGGTGTATAGTACAGATCACATTACAGTGAAACCTCTATGCAACATTTCCGCATCCATTGTTTTCTCGCTTCACCATTTATATTGTCCCACCGGAGGGTTTTACAACTCGTAAATTTGGTGTTCACCTGATTTCAGGTGATTCAGAGATTTCAAGAGATTTAGAGATTTCATACAGATTTCAAGGGGATTTCATGGCAAGTGTACACCGGATTTCAGGAGTTGTTAACCCCTCGGTCCCACCCTACTTCCATGTAGGTAACTGGTGATAAAGTTTCCTGAATGGATGGTTTTATTCATCTGGTTCTACTGTAGTTGATAGATACAGGTTTCACTGAGCATGCCTCGATTCGAAGTGCACTTCAAAAACCCAATCAAATTATAAGAACACAGAATAGAATATTCATATACGTATATAATTTTTATTACATGCAATCTAATAGAGCTGTCTCTCGTACGGGCATTTGACTGTGACTGTAAAAGTATTTTAGTACGAACCTGCGTCTTAATTGTTACCACCTGCGGGTTGTTCATCATCTCCGTCGGCTTCATTCTCCTCTCGCGGCCGTGTCCACTTGATTAACGTTTCGGGCGACCGATACAAGAATACCAACTTGGCAAATAGATCTTCTTCCAAGTCTAGTTCACCACTCTCGCGTACCAAGTAAATGTCCAGACAGAGCTACATGGAAACAATGTTTTATTCATTATTTATTTATTAAGTATTACCTTATTCTTACTATAATACAACTATAAAGCTAAGTTAAATAGGTACATTTTCAAACAAATTTTCAAGTTTCCTTGAAGCTTGATACAAAATTTATATGATTGATATTATTAAAGGATATTATTTGATACAATTATTAATTTAGTATACCAGGAGGTAGCAGCAGAAAATAATACATTTTTTCTACATATTTCATATTTGATCAATAACCTTCTGCATATAAAATAAAGTCTGTAAAAATTGCAGGTTACTGATGGCGCTGTAACTGGATTATATAAATAGTTGAAGTTATAATAGTATGTTATCTTAGTAGGTAACTACTAATTAGTTATTCAGTTCTAATTTATATTATTAGTACAGTAGTGTTACGAACAAGTATTTACAAACAAATTGTTAATGATAGATTTATGTAGGCCGGATGTTAATGACAAGCATCAAGAGACATGAAGCAGCAGTGGAGCAAAGTACAGCTATTGGATAGATGATTGATAACAGTAACCAAGCAATGACAAAAAATGATAAATTACAACCTAGAAAACATTCAACATCTAAAAGGTCGCAGCATTGAATTTGGTCTTTTATTACTACGTACTGTATATTCATGAAAAAGTAAAAATCTGGATTAAATACTGGACATGTCAATTTAATATACATATCAATATGGTATGCCTACATGAAACTCGACTGTATGAAGGCCTATATGAAAGGCACCTAAAAACTAAACGAAAAATTCAAATGCAAAAAAATAAATTATTAGTGGGGGTTTTACATTATATAAAAGAGAGAAAGCACTCAACAGACATATATATACAAATTATGTATCAACTATTTAGGTACAGATGGCATTATCTACCAAGCCTAATGTATGTATACATTCATTATATTTACATAACAATTTTATTTACACGATTCACTCTTATACAGTACTTGTCAAATTTTAAATGAATGGAGAGTCAAAACATCGGAACACTTTTGTGGATCTAAATTTAACTTGCATAATTAGTAATTATAAGTTAGGGGCTTGGGGCATACCTAATTAATTTTAGTGTGAGCATGAATTGGAATTTAAAAAATACTGTACATATTTTCTCACCAGATACAAACAAATTATAACATAACAGAATGAACATTTGTACTACAGTATTACAGTACAGTATTGATAAATTAATCAAAATATGGCAATTATTCCACTTCATAGAAGAGTTAAAGTAGGTATAGTATTTCGAGTATTTTGTATGTTGAAGTATTTTATAAATATATGCCTAGTGGACATATATTAAGTTAATTTTTATATGAAACTATAATATTTGGGCCGCAACTACCACATTAATAATGTATACTGAATCATACTGTTACTGTACTATGCTGGTACTAATGCTAGTATACAATGATTTCGAAAATTGAAAAAAAAGACGCTCAAATGCACACTCACGGTAGTATATGCAATTTACAAAAATTTAAATTTAATCTGCGTGATTTAAAAAAAAAATACTGTTCAAGGAGACTGCGTATATATATATATGTTCTGCTAGTTTTAGTGCGTATAATGTCAATACATTTTCTTCATGATGCATTGTAAAGTGGCTCGATCGACCACTTTACGAGACCACGAATGTACATAAGTCTTTCATTTTTTAATTCATCTTTTACCTAGTAATTGATATTAACACAACACAGCTATAACAATGGTGGTCCATAATACCAGTAATTACACGAAAGTAACATATTTCTCGTTAATAAACTGTTACAAAAATATGTTCACTGTACAATCGACAAGTACCGTACTCACTTATCTACATTATAAGCTCATACTAACATTCTTTTTACCAGATCTGCTTGGGTAAGTGCTAATTACTATAAATGCCTTTAATCAATTAGTAATTATATTCCATCTGTCTATGAACAGATGAAAAATGTAGGTTCATAATCCAGTTACTGTATTATCATACCTGTTTACAAATTAGATTGAAGATTATTTTGAATTGGCATTTATAGCAGCTAACCGTAATCAATTTTATAAGTCAAAATGTACCACAAACTGCTTTAGTCAGTTTATTTTGATTTATAAAATATCATTTTATTGTATAGGCTTATACGTACTCGATGGAACA
Source organism: Brachyptera putata (assembly GCA_907164805.1). Taxonomy (NCBI): domain Eukaryota; kingdom Metazoa; phylum Arthropoda; class Insecta; order Plecoptera; family Taeniopterygidae; genus Brachyptera; species Brachyptera putata. The sequence goes on along the minus strand of OU015464.1, from coordinate 8,405,207 downwards.
ATGTACAAGAGAATGTTGGTCTTGAATGTCTTACCTCGCTCCGAAGATGGAATCGGCTGCTTCTGACAGACGTTCATGTTTCGATTATTTATCAGTCTCAAATGTACTACTCAAACTCAAAACTCTACTCAAAACAACATGGACTATTTACAGTGTACTACGTGTTACTAACTTGTGAGAGCACGCGTGTGCGTTGGTATATAAATGCACACCTACGACGGACAACTATGCGAAAAACCTACTAGTTAGGCTACTTGTACGAGTGACATCCAAAGCACAAAAAAAAGACGAAAAAAAAACAACGACTTATGGCTAACTAGTTCTTCTATCAATGAATTAATCGATTTTCTCCCAAGAGAAGACAATAATAACCAATTTACTCGATACATGTTCTTTTTCATTTTTTTTAGTAAATTGCAACGCATTTAGATGGAGGACTAATACAATGGCCTCATACCATCACTTAATTTGTAATTCCCCATCTGTTATTGACATATAGGCTACTGTATCATTATTATGCATATTAGTTATTGAATGTTTTAGTGGAAACAGGCGACAGAATGTTAAGAAAAGAACAGTTGAATAATAGATGAAATACCATTGAAAAATAACTACCGGTATTCACGAAAATGATTTAAATTGCGACAATTTTATGAAGGATGAAAACAAAGAGTGAAGATATAGGGAGTAGTAGACAAATATCACAAGCAGAATGTGTAAGTGTTTGTGTACTGTGTATTACCATACTGCAAATAGATTTTGTGCTTGGCAGTTACATATTATGTGTACGCAAATTACCTGGGTAATAGAAAACATATCCAAAATACTTTATTTTCAACAAGTTTATCTTTATATTGTTACTACTTGTTACTACCGTATCATCAAGTGAGACTGAAACAAGTCTGACAAAGTCAGTACTAATCACGTCACAATTACAATACAATAGTTTTCTTTGATTAATTTAATAATTCAAATTGTAAAAAAACTACTCTCTAGGTCAACTTTATTCCAAGAAAATAAACTTACTCTGGAATCTGGATGAATTTAAAAAATCAATAAAAGAAAGTAGAAATGACAGTACACATATTTCCTACGACACAAATTTGAACATGCGAATTATTAGAATAATGCCATATTGCTGTTTATACTACATATGTTACCTCTAGTATTCTCTAACACAAATTCAAGAACTATGGATTTTTCTAGTACATGCTGAAGGCATTCTGATAATATAGTACGTGTTTTTAACATTGAAAGTGCAGTACCTAATTCATGCTGTGCTACTGGTAAGAGTGTATTCTTATGTTCAGTGTGGATGTCCGAAGAAACAGGAACTCCTAGTTCATGCTAAGCTCCTGGTAAGTGTGAAGCTGTTAAACACCTCTAAGGTGAGCTGTGCTTCTGATACTTTACCTGCATAATGCGGTCAACGTTGGGCATATCGTCAAACATGATGGTGAACGATATCCCGGTAAAGTAACCCCGGATCACCGTACTGGCAATGAGTACCATAGACGTGTACAACCCGATGATTCTTGTAAATACAATCAAACACACAAGAGCATGATTAATCAACAAGCACACAACAATTCAAAATTAAAACATACCTGTAGCATTCGATCAACGTTTGGCATTTCATCAAACATGATTCTCATCGACATACCGCCGAATATGCCTCGGAAAAATCGGAACGCCACTAACACAATACCGACGTATAGCCCGATGATACTGGAAAATTGTCTGCATAGAGAGTAAGCAAATTAGTCATAAACACACACAAAACTAGAGTAACCAAGGTTACGTACGTAAAGAAGATCAGTCTGGTTAATATCCATACATAACCAGTCTTACCTAACACAATAAAAACGTAATGAAATTTTTTGAAAGCTGAAAAATTAAAATGAAGATTAGTTAAGAATGTGGAGCATATAAATTATTATAACAGTTCCTAACTATGTCTCCTAGTCCTCATTTCCTAACTTCCTAACCTCGCCTTTTTGATGTTTTTATTCAAATAAAGAATTCTAACTAACTAACTATGAATATGAACTGTACTATACAGTAGACCTATTATTCACTTCAAGATGGGGCCCAAGAAATTGTAGATTCAAAAAATCTCACCGATTATTACAATTATAGTGTCCACCCCCATTTACCTAAAATAGGGATAGATTGTATTAATGTTCGATGATGACTGCTTTACCAATAAAAGTAAAAACAGCTAAGATTGAAGGCTAGCCAGTGCACTGGCAAGAGCAATTTGCACAAATGATATACATATTTGTACAGAATAGAAATGTCAACAGGTTCCCTCAGTAACTACCTAGTTCATTAGACACATTTGCATATACGGCATTTATGTATTTAATACTATTTATGTAGCCATTTATCTCCCGTTTCTACAAGTATAAAATAGTTAATCAGAAACACTGCAATCAAATCTGAAATTCCATACAATCTAATTAAACTCGCATAAAATTCAAACCTACCAAACATAAAGAACTAAATAATAAATATTAACAACATGGTTTTTTGTTCTTACCCGCCTCCTGAAAAGATATTGAGTGTCTCTGGAAACTTTTTATCGCTAAACGTGTACATATTCAGATTGTTGCAATCCACGAACGGTAACTTGCTGAGGTACTTCTCGTAAGCTTCGTCTTTTGAAGTGCACGACTCGGTCAACTCCCACCATTCTACGGGGCAATTGATTGGACCTGCAATTTTGTCATCACCAGTTTCGGGTCCCGGTTTATGGCAAACGCCTTCAGCGCCCACCTTTAATTTCAGGCTGCGATACGACGAGTCAATGACGGGCCCTGGAAGGAAATAACAAACGATCATCATACAGCGTCAACTTTGATAGGCACTGAGACAAATAGCACAAAAATATTTAACAAATGAACACATGAAATGAAATGAATTAGATTAGATTATTTTTACTTGTGCTAGAATGTCGGTATGTTTATAATTTTACATGAGGAACATAATTTTCATCTTTGTTTTACTTTGTTGTATTTCTTTAAATTACGATCACTGAAAATACGTGGTTTGAAAGAAGCTAAAAAATCAGATGGAAAAAGCATATTTTTATGTGTGAGCAGATGGAGCCTGCTAAGAAAAAGTAAAACTCAACAACAACTCAACAACGCTGATCGCCACTGCGATGTGCTCCACATTTAGACGTAGGATGAAGCAAGAATAGTTGCAACTTGTTGATTACGTAGTTCCATATAATTAACTAATATATAGATTCAAAAGAGTATTAGGAGAATATCATACATTTTAAACTGGAGTTAATGAATATTTGATGACCAAAATAAGATGATCCCTTCTTATGATTGTTTTGAAGCATTCAAGAGGTAACTAGAAGAATAACAGTGGAAATGAGCATACAGACAAATTTTGAAATATTACTTTGCCCGCAATTCAACGATCCCATTTGGATCTTACAATAATCATAACAGCATCTTCAGAAAACTTTTTTAATCTGAATAGTACACTCAGATAAATGCACCCTTAAACTCGGAATTGTTTTTCAAGTAACGTCACTTACTCGGCCCCTTCATGAGCTGCGTAACAACCGGGGCCTTGGCTCGGTTTGTGATCTTGATGAACTTTGGAAATATGTCGGCGATGATGATAGGTTCCGTGCCGTACTCTCCTTTCAGCATTTTCAACAATAGTATCCGGTTCTCATGCAAGCCTCCTCCCGCCTTGATCTCAAGGTCATGGTCCTACACACAGAGAGAGAGGTGGTTCTTATAGGGTCAAGTTAGAAAACCCATGTATCACATGAATATATTTTGATTAAACCAACATAGCAAATTGACAACATGGTACTGATTGCTGATACGTACTGATTTTTTTTTTTTTTTTAATAACATTGGAACTTGATACAAAATCATTGTTCCCAACTAAGGCTATGGATAAAAGATGAGATCGTTTGAACGGGGCACCACAAGGGCAATCTTACCACTCCAGAGAATAATGAAAAGTAACTAAAATAAAATGTAACTAAAATAATTTATATCACCTTCAAGATATAGGCCTATTGTACTAGATAACTATTGTAGAAAACTATTGTTGTGTCTATGTTTACCTGTGACTCGGTAGCTATACCAGCAATGCTTGGATTGTTGCTGATGCGAGAAACAATCCACGTAAACTTGAGAGTTAAGGGCGCATCTGAAACACAGTTTCAACCTGAAAAACTGACACACAAACCTTTGCGTGTTGAACAACCACTATTCCGATATTAGAACATAGGGCTCATCAAGTGCTGACTTACTTTGCTTGATAATGGGTGAACAACACAACACATTAGTAGAAAATCATCGTCAACCACTTATGGCTATGACTAGGTGGACACGGAGATATTTATGAAATCAAATGATTAATTGATTTAAATGTTTTCCTAATATACCAGAAATTTTATTCGAAATTCATAGTCAACCTAATAAGTTCATATTGAAACAAGCACTACATAAAAGAATACAATCTTTCATCTTACATAACGATATACGAGTGACTTGGGATCAGACGATGAATATTGTTTCCTTAATAATCCCACCAATAGCTCGGTTATTTGGGGGGTACAAATGAGCAGATGACAGAAAAATTATGTAACTTACAAAAATTCATGTATTACGTGGGACGTTGAAATAAACTGTTCATTAAATTTTTAATCAATGATTAAATTGTCGTCCACTCACTATTCTCCACCTCCTTGATAAGCCGAGCCTTGTCCGGGGGAGAAATACCCCACGTATTGGTAGAACTGTGACTTAGCGTGACCACGGCTGCGTCCCGATAGTCGTAGTTTGAAAGGAACGATTGGGCCACTTGGTCGCGCAGGTAGTTGTTGCTCATCTGTGACCACTGCTGCTCCGTGAACCTAGTGGCAGTCAACAGAAGGTGTTAGTACACACAATTATGATAACTGGGAAATTTGACTGTGGTTAAATGGAATATATGTCAATAAAATGTTATGGAAATAAAATTCCCTGAATCGGATGAAGAGTGGATAATATTCCAAGAGGTTTTGGATTTATTCATTGAATTGGCTATCATGTTATCGTGGTAAAAGTATTTTGCACTGCAAACTCACTTTTTGATGTTGGTTGATTGTGCAGACATCTTATAGATCGGCTCATATGGTCCTATCCGAAGTGTAACAGACACGTCGTACGGTAGATTTGGTTCGCCCACTGTATTGCCGAGTGCAAACAAAACCAGAGGGAACCAAATAATGGCTATGATAATGAACAAAGCTCCGCCACCGACGAGATACTTGAGATAAGGTGCTTTCTTTTCGCCACGCGGGGCAGGATATTTCGCTTCCATGCGCCGGGCACACTTCAGCTGGAAAATGTGAGCGAATATGTCTTCCATTTTCAACCAATCCATGAGTGTCATCGAAGTGTCGGTCCATATCCAGTCCATGAGAGCACGCAGCTCGAATAGGAATGGTACCGCCATGAAACTAAAAAAGGATTGGAGAGAAATAATAATAAGGTTAGCTGGGCCTATCAACCGAATACAAAACAAATACATTTTGTTTGATTTCAATTTTTGTGAACAAAACATGGGCCAGATATTTTATACGAACCATTTGAAGAGAACCATGTTAATTATGTTGTAGCGTTTACACAGGAAGTTGCCCAAGATGCGAGTCGGATACCCACATCTTATTTGATACGCGGACAGCAACAGGTAAAAACACTTGACCATGTACCACATCTGCGGTGATTGAGACTTGTTGAATTGCCTGAAAGAAGCAGTGACATATTTCTGAACACTCCAAATATAAAAACCAATAGAAAGTTGTACTCGTGGTTATCAAAACCGAATAATTATTTAAACGCAATGAACCAAAACCAAACTCTGATTCATTTAATGAATATGATTATTGATTAATTGTTTGCTTAACAAGCTCATCAACTAGGCCTACTAGGTTATTTGGGGGAACTAGTAAGGAGGTGACAATCATTGGGTATAAGCCAAAAAGTTCAAAATATATATTAGTAAGTCTAGAAGGCAGAACAGTGCTGCTGATCGTCTTGCACGTTGAAAGTGGCAATTTTTGGTGGCAATGCGCTCTCATGGTATTTCACAGTTTATAGTTCTTCAGTTTACCACCAACAGCATACCATCAACTCTTCCCGTTGAATTAGATTTGTCCTATAGTAGTCGCCTATAATATTCAAGTCTTCAACTTGCACTCACAGTCCCGCCGTTTTTTTTTATGGTGTAGTAGGGTATTGGTCTGATTACGTTCAGTGAGTATTTAGAACTTGAGGAGGGTTAATATTTAGCTAGGTAGAGCTGGTACCACTTGTTAAAGAGTTTTAGCTGTATTTCTGGTCATTATTTAAGTTTGTACAGTTACGCTGTGACGCTAGTTAGTCATTACCCTAGTTAGTTATTACGCTACCAATGAAACACAACTTGTTTTTTCTTACCGTTCCGTAACTAATGGCAGAATGAAGAACATCCAGATGTGCACGCCCACAATCAGGATGAACTGGAAGACGATCTTGCCCAGGATAAATTTGCGTAAAAATAACGCTCTGTCGATGATTATAAGAAGAAACTGAAGAATCAACATGACCAGGAAAGCAATCGGCACTTTGTTCTCTTCAAGGTACGCTGAAACTCCTCCGTCCCCTTGTTGGGTCTGAAAACGAGAAGTGTAATTTCATTTTGATTTATCACCAAATAAGGAGAAAAAGATAAGAACAAAATAAATATGTACGTATGTACGTAGTGTGTACCATTTATTTACAACTTGGTAAATACCATATGTAATACATCTGATTTTTCGATTTCTCTCATTAATAACAGTTTCTGATGAAAAAGAGCGACAGAGAAGACCATAGTTTTGTGAATTGATACTCAGACAAACAAAAGTGTAACACTTATAATTAATTTGTGTTTTAGTTTTTAAAATTTAATACATGTTCAATGAGTCAAGCTATAAGCTCACTAAATTTGAATTTTTTTTCTTCAATTCTCAAATTTCAATCTGCTATTAATTATAACCAAGAGAAAAATTTGACAAAACCGCAATCTTTGATAATAATTTCTTTTCGCTATCGCCGTCACTATTTGTTTAGATATCACTTACTCCAAAGTCAGCAAAGCCGAATATAACGACCATGAAATTGATAAAGTCGCAGATGAACATGTAAGCGTAGACGTCCACCGTGATGCGAGCAAATGGAGAGAGTAAGTCCGAGAAGAAATTGCGGAGAGACTCGAAGTACCGCACAACTCTGTACAGAGAGAACTCGATGAATTATTCAAGGTATATTTTTTTACGTGAATAATTTGTTGAACAGTGTGTCGCTTTAAATTCTACTTTTATTCAATCAAGACAATCATACAACCCTCACATCATCCTCACACCAAGAATTCTCACAGTGAAGTTAACATTTTCCAAATTGTTCAAAGTGTTATTATGTAAGAGGAAGCAAGGAAAGTTTGAAAATACGATACATTTTAATTATAGAGAAGTATATGGAAGTCAAAATATAGCTGAACACTTTAACAAATACTTCACAGATAGTGTAGAATTAATAACATTCAGAACACTAGAGATATGAATGAGCTATTAGAAAACATACACAAGAACAAATAAAATTTGGTCATTGAAAAATTCAAGAGAGTAAGTGGAGATGAAGTGAATAGTATAATAAATTGTCAACAAATGTAATCAGAGGTCTAGAAGTATCAGAACAGCCAAGGAACTACCGAATTTTGGTTATATATTCTCAATTGAGCTATGTGGGGCAATACATTGAAAATTGTAACAAGTATATTGCATCAGAAATGAAAGTACAGTGAAACCTCTACGCATCGTTCCCAGATACATCGTTTTCCTGCATGTATCATTCACTTTTTTTAACCGCAATCAATGTTCAATTTCCTGGATGGATGGTTCTCCTGCATTGATGGTTTGAAAAACCATCCTTGAAAAACAATGGATAGAGGTTTCACTGTATTACAAAGCCAGGCTCTGATTTGTAAGAGTGACTTACACCATCTTCACCGCTCCAGGCAGATGATCAGCGACATCCTCTTCTTCCGTGTGTACCACCACAGTGTTTCTTGTTGTCGTCTTGGAAATGCTGCTTGTTCTACTGCCGACTTGATACAGCTGTTCGCGGTTCTCTTCCTCGTTGAACTTGAGGCGCCTACCGGGGCGGTTAGCATTTCTGCTATGAGAACTTGTACAGCTGCCGGCACGGTGCAGAGAGAGCCGCGAATCGGGCAGGTGATGTCTGAATACACGTAACAAAGTTAGGCATAGATATTATTAGAAAATACAAGTCCAGTTACACTCATTTACTTCACAGGTTTAAATAAGTCTAGTTTTACGTGTTGGTCAATTTTACTAAAAAACTCCAAGTGATTGAAGTGAATATGAGTGGTAGCTCTGATTAGTGATTACACAACTACAGGCACACCAGAAAGCATTGAAAAAAGGTTAATAAAAAAGAGAAGGCACTGAGCAGATTTCCTCATGGCATGGCAGATTTCCACACCGAGTCAGCACATAGCAAGAGTTATAACATAAGTGTATAACATATGACAACAGTTGGGAACACTAGAATTGAGGTACTGTATATACCTTAAATGTGTTTCGAGATGCCTTATCTCCGAGGATCTTCTTCTACCGACACCACCCATAACTGAGTCGGGTTGCTCTGGCACGATTACTATCGACGGGTCATTAGCCACAACCAACGAGTCTTGAGGTTTCTTGGCATCAGGCAGTGTGCTTTTTGGTGACTCTCTCAAATCTTTCACTGGTTTTTCACCATTTTCCATTTCTAGCTCATACAATTCGTCTGTGTTTGGTTGAATGTTAGTAGGCTCATCCAAAGTCTTCCAAAGTCCTAATGATTTCAGCATGAATCTATGACAAGAAATAAATGAAAGTTTACAAAATTAGGATGTTCAGTTTCAATACGTAGTTCTTTGTTTGTTGTTAAAAAAAAGATCTTTTAAATTACTATAATACGGGCATAGATCACAGGCCTAGATAATAGATATACACAATTTACATCAGAAACTTTCCAAAATATTATGCATACATAAAATTTCTTCCGTAATTATTATATCCCAAATAACCTAGGTCATTAAGCAAACAATTATTATGATAATTATTCGTTATTATTACACGCATACTTGCTGTCTATAAAACCAAAAATGTGGAGCAACTGAGACTATGTTAGGTGTGACGGTAACTCAACTTGTAACTTGGTTTAAGAAAAGCTTACCTATGGAAGAACACGAACAGTAGCAATACGAGATCGTACATTGCATAGTTGGACGCACCGTTGCGTGGGCGTTCAATGCCAATAATACGTGGTGGATAGAATGGCATGTTATCGGGAACTTCCTGTTCGTTCCACGGCAGTAACTCAAATTGAAACATGCACTTGATGATTACAATAACCTGCAAAAAATACAAAAGTGTTCACTCGTATTTAAGTACACATACTTTCCACGTAATACTCTTTCAAGATCAAGTGGTTGTTGATAATCATTGTCCAGTTGATTTCAGTACAATTGATAACACCGCAATTCAACAGGAACTGAAAACAATAGTGACTTGTACCGGTAATAACGAACACGGTAGTTGCCGAAATAAGTTATGGATGGTATATAATAACGAGCCGCCCTTGGTAGCTCGGTCAGCTGAGGCACCGCTTCAGAAACTGAAGATACCGTTGGGCGTAGGTTCGAGTCCCGCATAAGGCATGGGTTTTTGTAAACGTCCTCTCACTAATCGTCACTTCATAGTTTCATAATCACCTGCTCATTCGTACCCCCGTATAACCTAGCTGTTGGTGGGGTCGTTAAGCAAACAATAATCATCAATCATATAATAACGAAAACTATACCTACCTCAGTGTACGCAATGATGGTGACCCAGAAAGTTTTGGTAGGTCGAGGCACTGTGAGCGTACCCCAAAGAAACACCATGAGAGGTAGAGGGATGCTTAATATTGTTGCTGAATTGATCTGATTCAAGAAGATCACAAAGTAGCACGCTATGTCCGAATGAGAGATGATTGCGAACCACAATGCCAGCATCAGACGTACGATCGGAACTTGATCCTGAGCACTTAGTTCGTGGATCTCTTCAAGCTCATCTAAGCTCGGATTGTAAAGGCTGTAGCGTAAGAAACAGGTACGGGGTAAGTACATGGGTACAGTTCAATATTGCCATTACGTTTTATAATTATTCTGGTTTTATACATTATATTATTCGTAACATACATCAGGAACATAAATGACTTGATTCATAAGTGAACTGAAATGATAATATTTGATTTGTGTAAGACATTGATTTTCTGTTCGAACAAGAATAAATCTTTCTCAAACGTATGTACATGAAAATATATTTTGACACAGTGGTTAATTTGTAAAAATATGGTGAAAATAAGATGTGCACGTCTTATATGGCCATACAAATAATTCTCAAGCGTACTTTTTCGCGAAATTGGTGACCTGTGGAGGGGGGGATAAGCTCGAAAGAAGGTAAGCCGGACTTACCACAAATTGACCACTGGATTGATTTCAATTGAATATTAGGAAAACTCGCTATTTATTATTTGCTGCTTGAAAAAGAAACGTCAAGAAATTTCCAACTCATTTTTTTTTAAATTAGTAAATTACTCTTAAATTAATTTTGTATAGTGTTATTCTAAATTATTCGATTCAATATTCCTATCCTAAAACCAACCATACAGATTAATCTAAAAAAACTGTACACATTTAACGCCATCAAGCAGAAATTGACCACTGTCGATGTATATGCCAAGGTATATCACAAATCAGAATATTGGAATCAGTTGGTAAACATAGATTGCACACTAACACGACTTAGCTGGTACGCAAAGGAGACAACCACGCCTTTTAATCAATGACTGCTTCCACATAAATTTGTTCATTGTCAGAAAGACTTATATAAGTTGAGCGAAGAGTATTTGCGCTTCTCATCCAAATGGAAAGATAGATATACAAATCTGAAATCGAAAGACTTGAAAAAAAAAACTTCCAGTTGAAAATGATATTCTGTTTATTACCGGTAATACTAATTTCCTTATAGAGGGGTACGTTCCGTTTTGAACAATCACACGAACATTGAATTACAAATAGAAATAAAAGCAAGTCTGTACGTAAGTAAGTACGAAAGCATTAGTATAAACGACAATGGGTCAGAAAGAAACTGACTGTCCACGCTCAAAGATGTATAGTAAAACAATGATGTATATCTGCGTGTTCATGTTGATAAATACCAAATTGCACAACACCTTGCGAAGTTTGAAAGAAGACAAATGTAATCATCAGCTAATTTTTTCAAAAAGCTTTTAGAAACTGATTCCAACAACAAATATTCAAAGAATTACAAAATTTATCCTCTAAAGAACCTGACGCAACAAAAAAGTAAGTAATGTCACCTGAAAGTTTGATAATATTTGACTCGGCAAATATAAATGATAAAGTTGAAACACCAATAAGCTATGAGGTATTTACATTGAGGCATTATAATTATTCAGCAAATTACAGGTGGGTTGAAAGAAGGAATAACAGCGTAGTGGATTTAAAATGTAATGACTCAATAATGGCAGTTTACAATTCACTATGTACAATGATAGAGGGCTATAATATAAATTAGTAAAAGGAATATTTTTAATTATGATTATTAAATACATGGAAAGGTCATAAGGGTCCTCGAATCACAGTAGACCTACTACCATACAAAATTTTGGCAAAACAGTAAGTTCCTTTTGCAGTATAGGGCACATTGCAGATAAAATGGGAGAACTGAATGAAATACATATTTATACAGGCCCACATAACAGATGTATCAGATTATGAAGTGGATTGTTTGTAGATGATGTAGTTGAAAATCCGATGTTTTCTACATTGTGTACCGACGATTCAATTCACAAGATAAGCCTTGCACATCAAATCACAATTAAATACTTTGTTTGGGGAGAAGAACCTGTTCTAGCAGTCTCTGTGCATGTTAGTTATCCATTACTATTATGGAAAACATTGATGTAGTTAATGTAGTTTCATGTTAGAAAAAAAATGTAACATTGTAAAATGTAGGTATTATTGTAGAGAAGGTAAGTGAGCTTAAAGGAAAAATTATCACAATCATTTATATCCAGCGACATCTCCAGAACAACAGTAAAAGCTAAGAATGAAAACAGATTATACATTTATCGTGCAGAAGTGAAAGACGCAAGCGAAAAACAGACAACATCGAGTGACGGTTTCAGTTGCATTTTACCTTCCATCGGAATCGAGACCTCGTTCAAGGCTTGGTGCTAAAACACGGATCTCTGGTGCGCCTAGTAACTCCCTCTGTCGCCTAAGGGGAGAAGCAGCAAACTACACTCTAACAGCTCATTTTGTCTCGTATAGTGTGGTACATACCCACAAGCTTACCTTGTTCACATATTCTGAAACTATGCATTGCAGTGCATGACTCACATAATCCATATGTTCAGACGGCACATCATGTAAACAAGTTAAGCTGTTGGCTCATATTCTATGTGTCAAGGCCATATTCAAGTTACTTTTTCGTACGTTTCAAAGATTTTTGTTGAGCAACTACAGGTAATTTTACTTTCAATACACCAAACCAAATAAAATGCCTACAACGACGCACACATTATTTTGTTATGAATTCCAGGCTTGGGTATGGAAAAAAATAGTTAATACGTGGATAAAACATGAGAACATATAAATGTTTGCGTTTAAAAAGATAAGTTGATTCATAGGCCTACTCTGGAGTCGATACTCAGTTGGCATTATTTCAACTAATATGCGTTAGGTCTCTACTCTCTATATACGGTACCGGTACTTTAGTTCATACCTACCACACAGAATGCTTAAATTGTACCACAACTGTGGTTTTATGTCAATTGTATTAGACATTTATTTACTTATGTTTTATGCTAAAACTGCAAACTGTGGATCCAAATGGAGAAAATGGCCCGACTTTTGAAAAATATTTGTCATTGTACGTTGTTTTGGAATAAGGATCAAAGGTGAAAATTCACAATTAAAAATGGTACTATTTATAAAAATGATTGATAAATGATGATAAATTTATTATAAAAAGGAATAGGTCTACCACCTTGCTAAATCCCTACTCACACCCATACAAAGCAGAGGACTACATATAACATCATACCGTGGTATAAGTTTCAAAACCTCACCATTAACCAAGAACCCAGAAACGAGAGGTACAATTCACGGCCTATGTATCTATCTTCTGACAGCTCTTGCTCTATGACTTGAGCAACACACCATCATTGAAAACCACTTATATTCAAGCTCTTAGATAATTAAATAATCAACGGGTTTAATATATTACAGGTTTGAATCTAGAACCATAGTATACGCCTACTGGAATTTTGAAAGTTGTTTGAAGCTTACATTGACTTTTCATCGAGTCTTATTGAAAGGGACAATTACTACCACATTCCATATTTGCAATGTTATAGTAACTACTGATCAGTTTTCTTATTTTGGTCCATAGAAACTCATGGCTTATGGCTTAGTTATTTTATTACCTGCTTTTCTTCAATGTTACAATAATACGCCTAAAACTACATACTGCAACGGTGAGCCTATTTTATTTCATAAGAAATACAGAAACTTCTTCTTATAAAATCTGTGAGTGGTCAATGCACAAGAGCCTTATCAATAGTATTAGTATTGACCTCACCTGAACAGAGGAAAGAAGGTATTGTGTCGGTTATAGAAAGATGAAAATAAATCAAACTATTGCTAACCAATGATGCAGACCACTACAAATGAACATGCATAATGTCACCGTACTTGCTGTTAGCCGATAGACCCATTCGATGCAGCGAGATTGACAGGTATACCACAACACAACAGCTTACCTTCGTTAACAATTCAGCAACTTTGGCCAGTATATCACCAAACATATTTTGAACGTTTGTACTTTGGAAAGCTAGATTTGTTCCAATAAAAACAGAAGACTTAAACAGCACACAATTCTAATGTGAGTATCTGTCAGAAGGTTAAAATCGTTGACAAAAATACAAAAATACTTTTATATACCGAAAGCTTATTTCGTAATTGCCAAGTCCACAAATTGTAAACTAGAAAAGTGAAATACAAAGAAATTATGCTTGGTGAAAAGTAAACAACGCTCCAAGTAAAACCGTAACATTTGCGTGACCGACTATTATAGTAATTCCCACAAAAATGTAAGACCAACTTGAAAAATAACAACTTAAACAAAAATTATAACGATTAACACATATCTAATCTATTATAAATTCAAATACAGAAATAAACAATATGCCCGTAACGTTACTGTTCAACATTAAATATAGTCGCTGCATGGGATACTGTGATTGGCTACTTTTCTCACCTGTGACCCAATATTGGCATTTCAGGAAGCTGCTGTCCCTCCCCCTCTTCTGGTGATTCTCTAATTGTGTTAAGGCCACTCGTACTGCCCTCTCTAGCCCCAGGAGAAGAAAACAAACATAACAAAACAAAAACCCAGGTTAATAAAACAAAACAAACATAAACCATTCTTTGATAATACTACCCCACCAATGAAACATTGAACCTGAAACCCATTAGTCTAGTAGTATCTAATAAGAATTAACAAGTTAGCAAAATCAATCACTAAGCTAGTTTGAAGTATGTACAAAGTTACAAAGTCAATGGCAAAATACAACCAGAAATACTTCATGATCTTCCACTAAATATTATTTTATATACCGGTAAATGGTGTTCCAGTATGAAGGAGGCCAACATGTTACAAAAATAACTAGATGAGTTACTCTTCAGTTACAATTGGACGATCATGAACCATAGAACTAAGTATACAAAAATGAACTTGAACTTTTTCAAAACAAATAGCAAAAAAAAAAAAATAGGTAAATGAAACAATGGCATAAAATTAACACAACCCACAGTTACAGTAACAATATAACAAAACAAAATATATAAATTATGAAAACACATAAACAAATAGGTAACTATTAAATAATAATCCCAGGAGTGAGTAAGTGAACCACTAATTAAGGGAACATTTCCTGTTAAACAACCAACAAGCACGAGTAATCGGGAGTTTTGAGTTTTTACTTTTCACCCGCCAACACTGATGGGTAAGTAACCCACTATCTTACCAGTATCACGTAGCTACTGATGTTAAAGCCTAAACATTGCAAGCATTTCCGAGTTCAATTTTCACTCATACAGCAACAATAATAGCAAATTATTGCAACGTAATGAAAAAAAAATGTATCGCAGTCGTAATAGCAACTAAGAATGTGTGCATGAATCACCATTCAAACTATCATTATCAATTACATTTACATAAAGTAATTCAACGTAGAGAGTGAACAAAGCCCAGGCACAGTAGACCTACATTACATTTTTCAGGGAAAATATACTTTTAAAGGTAAAATTTAAAATCAATCACTATTGTAAAAAATAATAATGATGAAAGACCTTCATTACGCGTACATTTTCATATACAGCCAAAATCAGTAAATCAAGGGAGAAAGTTTCACACTCACAAATCAAAGAGCAATACTGTTAAGAAACCTTCGGCACAAACCTTGGTTGCGCCAACCTGCGGGATCCGGCATTAACCGTGCATCAACACTAAGCGCTACTCCCAAGGTGGTGAGAAGCAGCCACTACACTTATATCCACCTTGGTCTACACAAACAACAAATGTCACGCACACAATGCGGGGGGAAGCAACTCAAGTTACCCCATAAGGCATACAACGCAGGTAGAGACAAAGAAATACTCGTCATAACTGAAACGTATAGGAATTGATTAATATATTGTTGTTATTTCAAACAGCACGGTTGTAAGCTCTGTAATGGGCTAATGCAATCGTTTCATTGGCTGTCACAACAGAAACGAGAGCAGTTGTTAGGCCAATACAACATGCACAGATGGCTGACATTGCATTTTAATTGGTAAAATTAAATTACAATCAAGTGATCCTGAAAAAAGGAAATTATGTTGAATTTCAAAAAGTCAAGCCCGCCTATAATTGGCCTGATTGCTTTCAGATAATGTTAACGAGTAAAGCATTGCCTTACCTGACGTGTGTGTGTTATTGTTTCATTATGTTGGTGTGATAAGGTAAGAGTAACTCCCGGTGCCTAATTCACTGTAACACAACGCTGATTCATGACTACACGCGGGAAGTGTTTTGAAAAATGGACCGGTGTTTTTTGTAGAGGACATTGCTAACCGGATTCAAGTCAATGAAGTATCGACTAAATGTAAAACGGAAGTCGAGTCCAGAACAATTGGTTGATCCTAGCAGTATATTGTGAAAGTTTTATAACCATGTATTATGTTGCACACGAAAAACACATGTAACCATATATACCATATCGAATCGTCTATGCTAAGTTGAGGCAAAGCGGTTGGCTTACAGTAATACGAATTACGTACTCAAGATGACGACGGATTATGTAACTGCTATCAGTCATCTAGTGGGCTTTATGATATCTTAAAAAAATTAATAGAACTGATTTTAACTGAAAATAGTTGTCATAATGTTGAGTTTATAGTAACACATATTACAGTAGTAATCTAATCTAGGTACCTGAATTTGAAAAAAAAAAAACAGAAAACAAAATACAGTACCACGGCATCGTCATCACCTATAATCGATAAATACACAACTATAATATTAAATAAATTTAACAAAATAAATTCACACTAGTGCTAGTGTACCTATTGTGTAGAAACATCACTCTCAGATTTCCATCTACCACACTCACAGCAACTAGCCAACTATCGTCTACAACGTGCCTACTTGATTGGCCGAGCTAAACGATTGGACAACGAGACATTACCTGGTACGAGATCGATCCAGCAAGGTGTCCGGGCAGGGTTGCCAGACCATGGACGAGCCGGAGCGGGTGCCGGCACCGAACCCGGACTTCTCCTGGCACACACAACAAAACATGTTACCAAACAAATATAAAAAATTAAATACTCTGCTCTGCTTTAATGGATGAAAAGTTAGGGAAAACTTTCAACTTTGAAAAACAATCTTAGCAAAATAAGGCGACCGTCGATTTCGTTTTCGTTGCAACCTAGTTTGGCTAGCGATGTGCCGAAAATAATGTCGAACAATTTTCGATGTGAATGTTCACATCGAAAATTGATTTTCAAATTTGTATTGAATTTTCAATAGCATAAATACAGAATGAAATGGTATTACTGTCATATCATATTAAAAAAATTAAATAAGAATAAAGGAATAGAAAAAATCTCTAGTTTGTCAACTTATGACATACCTTCAGCATTTTCTTCTCCATCGCCAGCACCTTCACTACATATCGGTAATCTCTTGAGAAGTGGTTGAGATATCTGGTGACCGAGACCATGGCACTCTCCACAAACGCCCAGGCAAACTTGATGTATGACCAGATACGCTGCCAGATCGTTGTGGCTACAAATAACATAGACATTCATCATTCAACACATCTAGTATTGACTTCACTTTAACAAATCATCAATAAAAAGTGAATAAGCATCACCAATATTTCCGCATATTTCTAATGTAGACTTTCCAATAAGATGAATCAAACAGGCTACATACATAAATAACTGCTTACTAGGTATACTAGGAACAGGATGACACCAATCAAAGAAAAAAAAATACACAGGTATCATCTGCTTATCAACTGGACCAATTTTTTATTCAAACTATGATCATATATGATGATAATCTAAAATAAACATAAAATCAAAATGGTTGGCCTACTTGTTCAATTGATACGGTATATGAATTGTGAAAAAGGGAGAGAATGAACAGTCGCTTAAAAAATTTTCATGACATTTTGACTACAGTCTTGGTCACTAAAGCGAAAGAATTTCACATAAAGTTTCTTGTCTCAATAATTTCAGCAATCTGCTGTTCTTTTTACCTAATTCATATATCTGGCTTAAGTCTATTTTCCGACCATTATTTATTTTCTATATATAGTTGAATAAAACACGATGCTTACTCTTCACTTCTTCTTCCTTGCTGATCGATTCCAGCTCAACCTCGGATCCCGAGTAATCGGATCCACCCTTGCTCGGCAGACGGCTGCCCATACTCGGCGGAGCGGTTCTGTCATCCTCGTCTCCGCTCATAAGGTGATGGGATCCAGCACTCATTGCACCTGGCGACGCTAACGGCGTCTACACGATCACCAGAAATAAACAACAATTAGCAATTACCATAAAAGGAAGACGGAAACCACCTCACCACCCGGGTCATATAGCACATGTGCCAGTATATATCTATCTCACTGTCTCTTATTTTCTTTGCTATATCTACTTCTTTCAAACTAATATCTCTATGTCTTCAAGAACACGTAAATCTCTGTCCTGTGTACACACTATGTACAGCTAGAAAGTGCTAGATTAAGTACTTACGTTTAGATCATCTGAGAGAGCGCTGTGGAATGACGGTCTTGTTGGCATTTGATTCACTGTCGCCGACTCATTCTTCAGTTCTTCTCCATCCGAGCGTTGCTCACTGCGTAAAGCTACGTCGGCTGCGTTCTGAAAGTCCGTTTTCATTGCCGTCTCGAACAACTGCACAAACAACACATCAATGCCGTGATACAAATTTCTGAATGACTTACTAGACAGAAAAATGACATTGAAGTTATATTTGGTAAGAAATGTTCAAGGTATTCATGGTAACTAAAGATTTTCTTTATATATGTATGTCATTCATTATTTCTCGTGTAACCTGCATGTAAGCATATTCTTTGCAATATATGACGATGGCCTATTTTAGTGCGTATTCATAATTAAGTGTTTCAAAATAATTGAACATAAAAATACATCAATCGGATAATATATTCTATTCTAGTATTCCGAATTTGATTCTTGAACATCACGTTGATAATGTAAAAGCAATCAACAAATTATACAAATTGATACAAATGATACAAATGATACAGAGACAATTAAATGTGAACTGAGTTAACAAACAGCCGTTGGCCGTGCACAGACAGCTCGTACCTTGCCGAGAGTAACCCTCCTCCCCATCTCGGGTTCCTCCTCGTCATCGTCATCTCGCAGCAACTCGGCTCTCTCCTCTTCAAGTTCTTCATCGTCGAACTCGTCGAACATGTAATAGTCGCCAGACCGTATCGCTAGAAACATAAGCACGGCACCGTGTCACAGCCTGACAACCAGACACGAGGCTACGACGGCTTTTAACCACGACCTTCTCAAGGCTGGCTGTTGTTTAAACATCAGTCCAATAAGATGACACAGAGACATTATATAATATCATTTTAAAAATGAATATGCATGGACTGATTGAGTTTAATGTTCAGATATCAAGTATTGTGAACAAGTGTGTTTCTTCAATATTAATTATTCTTGCAATTAAAATGAGCTAAAAATCATTGAAGTAGGACAATAACTGTAAAAATGAGTAGTGAAGAGACATTCAAAACTTATGATTAAATTACGATACAGTGATATCATCATGTTCTTTTGAAAAGTTTTTTTTTTTTTTGGAAACCTTTGAAACAAATAATGAATTGAAGAATATATACAGCAATACAGTGATACGCTTTTTTTTATATTTTTTACAGCTTGAATACATTGAAATAAATACGTGCCAGCGTAAACATATCAGTATAAGGGTACGCTAAATGATAGTAGGCCTAAATAAAGCAACGTCTAACCGTCGGTAAATATCGATACAGTTTGAAGCTCAAGTTATTATTTTCCTTTGAATTAAATCTCACTTATTCACTGAATATGGTCACGGCCTTACAGGTAAATATTTCACTGTACTACATAAAATATTCATAATCCTTAAAGTGCATTTGCAGTCGTTTAAGAAAGTAGAAGTGGAAGTGAGTCTGAAAATAAACAGGGAGAAATAAGAGCTGAAACGTTTGTTAGTACATTGTATTTAGGTCAGTTCCCATGTCTGATTTCCAAGCATACAATACTATGAAATACCAATTACAGTAGTAATAAGTAATCAGTCACCAACTGTATCTGGTAAGTGAAAAAATCATCTGCTTCGCTAGTCAGGTAACAAATTTATGGATCATCATCCACCTTTGCCTTACGAAAATCCGACACATTTTGTTGTTTTCATCAGACCTAGTAGTTTGCGTAGGAAACACCAACGAGGGAACCAACCTTTACAAAAGCAGAGTATACACAGAGACAGATCATGAAAGCTAGAATCCTGCTTGGTTATTTTGCACGCCAATTGAAACCCTATCATAACTAGATGTCCAAATATTATAGTAAAATATTATTAATAACTTTTCAACGCATCTAGCAATTATAGTTTATACTATTAAGATTAATTTCCAAGGCAGCCCAAAAACTAAGGAGAGCTAATGAGACCTAATAAGTAATAATAATAATATAAGCAAATAGCAACCCTAATCTGGTAATTAAAAACACAAACCATTACAGTTGATTGTCTTGTCTTTTCAATACAGAGTGTCAAGTGGTGATAAAATAGCCAAAAACCAGGTAAGATCTAATATTTACAAGATTTTATAATGGTCGAGATATACCACTTGTTTGAAGCATGGAAAAATGGTACTCTCAAGTATGGACCATATGGTGCATAAAGATATTATACAGGCCCTTATATGTACCAAGTGTAGGCAATAGGTAATAATTATCCTATAATTATAAGATAGTACATAGTATGAAACCAGGCACACATATAAGTGAACAAAAGGTGAACTTTCGGATTGCAGAAGATACCACGGATCGAACATACAGAAATAATCCTATACAGAAGAAGAAAAGTTTTACAGAAATAGGAATCAACTGATCAGGTTAGGAAAAGTTGGAAGCTAAATCAAAAAATATCTCAGATAATCAATAGTTTAAGATTGACCTTGAGACGTCACACTGAATATTCAAGGAAAAGCATACACCATCTTTTCACTGTCGTGTAAGTGTCCAATGGTTACCAAAGTATTGCTATATAGTGAGAAGGTAAGACACAGCTAGTGCTCCAAAGTCAATATTTAGTGGAGAGTTCAACAATCGAGCCTTACACCTACTGATTATTTTTTGTTAATACTTAATACATATTATTACAAGTGTACCCAAGCCTTCAATTTAATATTATCAGCGCAATCTTGCTTCTATAACAGCCAATCACATATCAGGCATGATCGTAATTGGTTGTTATGTAAACAGATCACGTTATGTCAAGTCCCGAGAAGCAGTTAGTTAGCGATGCAGTATTATTGCTTATCAACGGCTGGTTTTACCCTCGCGGTTATGCCTCGGTCTACGGGGACGTAACTCGATTCCGTGGGGGTCTAAATGGAAATAATAAAACATTGACAAATTAAAAGTGAGCATACTATGTACACAAAATATGTATGAGGTATGTACAGTACTGTACTTTACAGACTCGATACAGTAGAGAAATATGTCATTTAAAAACATGTGGTTTTGTTAAATGTAGTTTACAGTTTGATAGTTCTATCATCACATAAACAATTCACTGACCTGAAAGAAAATGTGGAACAAAAAACAAAATAAATCATAACAATATCATCCAATCAATAAATAAAATAGCGCTGAATATGTGTGCATGTTATATTTTCTAGTTCTGAAGTGCACATAAATATCATTTGGAAGATGCGACAGTCAGAATTTATGTACCATACCATTCGGGGTCAACTGCACAAATTTTCTCATGGATAAATTCTGATATCCGGTTTTCTGGTCTTGATAGCCTACTTTGTTAGATTATATTTACTTCTCTTTTCCTATAATACCTAGTGTATTTCCATGCCACTTCCACACAAACAGGATTAGACCGCATATCCTCTAGCTAATATCCTCTAGCTCAGGTAATTGTGGTTAACAACAATTCACTTCTGTACATTTAAGAGCCACAGAAATATCTGAATAACTTTTGACATTCTTTTAAACCATTCAAAACTAGAAGTAGGCATATTTCCACCACCTAGGCCACGTTCAAAACTATTTACATTACTTTAACCCGATGTAATTAAATAGAATGGAATAATAGGCACGCTAAAAAGTCCAGCCTACTAAAAACACGTTTTTATACATAACCTGTTGCCAGGCCTACTTGTAGTAACTTATATTTTAATTTTTTGATAATGCATGCATGCTTCATACTTGAGAACATGAATTGAACACCCATATAATAATAATAATAATTTTGGAATCGTTGAAAACTTTGAAATCTAAAAAATATTCTAGGCTGGACAGGATCAAACTTTGAGAGTTGATGCTATATTTCAATGTAGTTTGCATTTAGCTTAGGGCTGCTGGTCATAATAAATGATAATATATGCCCATTACATACTTTTACTCAAATCGTGAACAATAAAACCTCAATGTGCCTACCAGAGTAGGAATTTATGATTTTTAGTATGTGAAATATACGACCTCCTAATTGATAGATGAATACAACATTTTGGTAAAAAAATGGAAAACTAATTCAGATATTGATGCAGTTCACAAAGTCTCCATGCTATATACAAGTAATGTCTGGTAGCTAGCACATAGCCCCATGCTATGTACAGCCATGCGTAGAGTAAGTCAGTCCATTACAAGCTTGATGAGACCGCGGCGATGACAGACACAAAGAATGCCGTGGAGTCAGCAGTTTCGGCAACCACGGCGGTCCGATACTGCTCGACTGCCTCCGATGAGATCTGATTGACCCGCTCCTCACCACCTGACCGTACGGCGGTGGCGAGAATACGGGGAAGCTCTCGTCCAATGACGGGGCTCGGGGTAGAAGCTCCGAGGTCGGCGGAGAACCGAACGACATCCGTTGCGGTTCCAGGTACCCGTCCAAGCTGTGAGTCATGATGGCGGAGGAGGGGGTGGGGGCCTGGAGGAGTGAGCCGGCTCGAGGGGTGAGTGGAGGGGGGTCCTCGTCTATCGGGGTGTGGTAACCGGCAGACATCTGGGAGTTCAGGCTTGGGGATCGGGCTAAGGGAGCGTGGGTATCTGAGCGGGCAATACCGTCATGTTGAATTAGTTCAGTTAGCTAATCAGGCAAACACTATTAATATTACTTGTAGACAAACAGAGCATAGAAATCCAATCCATACACATTGGTTTTCTCAAGATGTTTAGTACTACAAAATACAAACACTCCTCTTTGTCGCCAACTGAACGTATTTGGGGTAGAAAAATGCAACCAAGTATGGTTACAAGAATCCATGTTGTTTTGTACCCAATTGTACACATTTCACATTTGAGTTATGCCTTATCTACGTAGTGATGCCTTTGGGTACTATCTGGTTTAGAGACATGTAAGGCATTTATTATAGACATCCAAAAAATCTTATATGAACCAGTTATTTGGAAAGATATGGCAAGAAAACACCCAATTTTCTGTTCCTGAACAAATAAGACTCATATCATCCATCATAAATTGTTATTACGTATTTAAATCGGATCAATACAATGTTTGAAAAAATTCTTTTATAATTATATAATTTTGATTTGGTTCATGAAGTAAGTAGTGTTTGTATGAAAATAAACTGGAAAGCATTAGACGTAGGACTATTGACACATAATTAATGATAAAAGATTTGAATATAGGCCTATGTAGGCTACGATTTATATGAAAGTTACCCATGTTGTCTCAATTGGCATAGACATGTAGACCATGATGGGCATACTTGGAAAACAGATGTGAATTTACTAGTAAATAATATTTGTTATAGCCTGTTACTCACCCACGTAATGACTGCCCGGCTCTTTGAACATTGGTCCCTGTATCTTCTGTTGCGTTGCTTTGATACGTTCCATCTTGAGTTTGATCTTCTCTAAGATCGTATGCTCCTCGTCCTGTTGCTCTACGATCTGCTTCTCACGTAGTTCGTCGATTAACTCGGCTCCCCTGAAACCAACAGCTTACCTCAATGACACGTCTATGAAGCGCATTAAAATCCGAGGTCACACTAGGATGATTCCTGATGAGGTGATTGCTTAGCTTTGCTACATATTTATAAAGTCGCATATTTACGTACCATATTATTCAATATATTTTTCATATCTTCATTTTAGATGATGATTATCATAATATTTTAAGCAACACAGTACCGGTACGCCTATTTAATAATATGAGCTGAAGATGGAAAAATGATGTTACAGTATAATAGTATCTACCGGTATATAATTGATTGTTACGTAGTAGTACACCAGTCCACGGCATGGTCGAAGAAATTTACTTTACGTAAGATAATTCAATAGGCTACGATGTAGAGATAAAAAAAACATTTGGAAAATGCTGGAAAGGAATTTACCTGGATGCCAGTATTGTCATTGCTTTCGTTTCATCTACTTGATGCATAAAGTAGTAACTGTTGAAAAGACGTCTCATCATGAGCAGAAAGCCGAAACAGACGCCGTCCCAAACAAGTCCTACATCGTCTCGATTCACCGAACACTTTTCTGCTGGATCTAAGGATTGCAAATATTTAATCAAATTCACATACATTTTTTGTTCACACCTCAATGAAAAAGTATAAACATAACGTTTCAGACGCTAAGCCCAGACTCTATCACTATTCAAAATTTGATGTACAATATATTTCAACAGTTTAAATATATATATATATTACATAAAATTTGTAGGTCCTACTTGTAAATACATAATAGTAGTAGATCTCTAACAGTTACTGCTAGAGGTCTATTATATATTTACAAGTAGGGACTAAAAAGTGGGCAAATTTCAAGAAAACAATATTAACTATTTAAAAAATCAGAGAATCACATACTGTAATGAGAACATTTTTAATATACTTGGCAAAAATTGAGCAACTTCCTTGACTCATAGTCACTCATTAACATTGGAAAAATACTACGATTTCACTATAATATTCTATTTACCGTATATTCACCGTAGATTTCTGTATAGGTCTATTTGTTCCTGCGACCATTTTAATAATTTGTATGTAAAATGACTTGGTGTACTTGGTGTTGGTCTGGTGTTATACAGGAAAATGACCTGAATCCTGACGCTTGAACAGGTATAAATAGGTTGAAAGGGAAAGACAGAACAGCAGCTTACCGAGAGAGATACAAGTAGAGCAACTCAGCATGGATGACCCATTGATAGCACACAAAAGCCTATATGTTTCACAAAAACCACAAAATACAATGTTTCAGCTACAGCCTTGGTCACGTTAAAAGCAAGAGTGATGAAAATAATCAAAATATGAAATGTTTTTGCTGCTTTTTCAGGTAGGATGAAGGGGTTGAACTGGTGATGGAGTGAGGGGAGGGGGGGGGGAAGAGAAGAATTGTAAAGGAGGTATGAAAAACAATTTAAATAAAAGGGTGGGATGGAGAAGTGTCTTGAAAGTGTCTTGAAACTAGGAACGAGGACTATTCTCAGGTTCATGCCCAGGGCAAAACAAGTCCAGGTTATCGTTTGGTGTGCAAGCTCCCAGCATCTCAACTCTCGAGGTTGGCACGAAGAGGAAAGAGAATGGCTTATGAACGTTGTGAAGGATTGTAATCGTGTTTAGTGTATTACCGATACCTGCTATTCCGGCGCTAGCAGTTGTCGTGTGGAACCTCTGGATGCAGGCGATGCCAAACAGTTGCATCACCCAACATGCCTCCTCCTGCATTACGCTGGCAAATATACAGCCGGGTATCTGCAGAAGCGTCTTCGCACAAATCACAAGCACATTGAATCTGCACAACAGAGAGACAGAACTGGATAGAGTTAATCAAATACATTAAAGCTGATCATTTAATCAAATCAAAACAAATACTTCATATTAAAATCAGTCATGAACACCAATTGATTTTTTTTTCTATTTTTTATTGCTGCTTAACGACCCCACCAACAGCTAGGTTATAAGGGGGTTGAATAAGTTGATTATCAGTACCTTATAATTAGTTTTAGTTAATGGCACAAGTTATTGTCATTACCCAAGAAGAACATTCCACCATCTGAGGATGACTTTGATTGGCCGCAAGTACAGGTCCTCCCCTTGCCAGAGTAAGATAAAAGCTCCGACTAGGTAGCCAATAGAGAATATGTTCGTCCGAAGTGTGCCGGCCAAGAACACAGTCGCTAGCGTGATCCACATGAAGGCTGAGAGTGCGATGCGCTTGAAGATGTCAAGCCATGACCTACAGATGGACAAATAAATGAGTAATTTGGCAAAAAATACTGTTCTACAAGATAGCGAAGGTGAAGAATAAAGACTGTTTTCCTCTTCTCACTACTACTATTCTCTGCTTCTTCTTTTCTTCCCAAGAGTTTCCTCCACCGATCTCTATCCTCCCACCATCTCTCGTCTACCACTTCCTCCCATTATTCTCCTCGGTTGACAACCCTCGGTTAACTTTACTCCCTCCTGCTACCTTTCTCTTGGTCTTCCGACTCTTCTCTTAGCTCCATTGTTTTCTGCTATCTCAAACATTGCTCTCGGTATTTTCAATTTTCCATTCATCGCATATAAAAATATTTTATACAATTGTATTGGGCGTAAAGATAGTATTTATCAATCATTCTCTTCTTTGATCAACATGACACCCCAATAGTCTACGAGTTGCTTACAAGCTGTAAGGTGTGTACTTGCCTGATATATGAGATATGGTCAGGCACCGGGTTTTGAAAGCCAGGAGTTTCTGCCTCCGCCGTAACATCTTTATTCGTTCCTCCCGGATATTCCAGGTCCTCGTGACGCCTCTCTATCCGGAACACCAGACTCTGACGGCACGTGAACAGCAAAAGGATGAAGTCACCTGGAAGAAAGATCACGTTTATTGCTAGAAGCTTGATTCAACTTTGGAGTTTGGACGAAATCTTGCTCTATAAATATCACGATCACATGAATTTTGAACAAACTATCTCACAAGTAACTACAACTTTTTTGTTGACTGTGTTAACATTCCCAAATACACACTACATGTAAAATTTTGGGATATGGACTGGTGTCAATTACTGTATACTGATAAGATGTATGGCTTTAATGCTTGAATGCCTCCGAGGAAAAAGAGTCTGGAGACAATTTTGGAAATTGGTCAGGAGGGACAAAAAAAAACAATTTGACATGTGAAAACGTGATTATTTTTTATCAACATCATTGATTGTTGAAAATAAGCATGAAGTTGATAATTCCATACATTCATCATTTCAGCCATGGACGATTTTGGGCTAATTTTATGATCTAGGTATTTTGGATGGATATGAATCCTTTTTCAAGGGATTGCAAACTTCTTGATCAATTTTTATTGAAACGGTGATAACTCTTGCACCAGATGTCACTCCATGATTGAGAAGAGGATACGCAGCCCATATTCCAGGGTTAACTCATTTTGGCATCAGTTTATGCATCCTTTTTTCTAGGGATGCATTTGATTAATGATGGTACACTTATCTAGGCCTACGTGATGTATAGGCCTATTGTATACATTAACATACGTATCAAAATCAGACATAAATTATCTACAAGACTAGCCTACACAAATGGATGTAAAATTACAATGACTGACATTATACTTTACACTTATACGATTATACTTACATAGCAGCTTGTATGCGTCTGGCAGATGTGTGCTGTCAGGCAAATACATCCAATCCTGAACGCGTCTCAGAATCTCAGACCGGCTCCATGGATAAACTAGACCAATCAGAAGACATCAATCAGAAACAATCAAAGAACTCGACTCCACTTTTTTCCTCTACTTTTAATGCTGCTCAACAACCCCACCAACAGCTAGGTTATATGGGGGTACGAATGAGCGGGTGATAATGAAACGATGAAGTAATGATAGGTGAAAGGACGTTTACAAAAACCCATGCCTTGTAGATGAGCGTATGTTACGTGAATGACGTTGACAAAATCCTACGCCCAACCCGACTCTAGTTTCTACAGCAGAACGTTCGCTGACTGAGCAAGAAAACCGGCTCATGTTCCGGTATGCACCCCTATAGGCTATAGCTCATCATTTTTTCTCTTTTTTTACATTGATGATGGTTTGAAAACATTTGCATAGCTAACTAGAATAATATCAACATAAATAAATATGATATTATTAGACGAAGAAATACTTACACAAGTTGTAAATGAAACCAAGATCATAGGGCTAGGACAAGTAAGAGTGAGATAGTGATAGCGGCAGTGGAAACAGGTATACGTAGGAGCACTGGAGAGAGATGGAAAGAAAGAGTGAGAGAGGTGAAAATATACAAAATGAATTAGGTCTCTTGAGCATGTATTACCACCTAGGCCTACTGTGTGTACCAGTACATACTTTCTACCATCATTCAGAATAATTTAATAATTTCTCATACTCTACACAAATTGTAAAAAGATGAGTTTGGAAAAATATTATGATATGTACCAGTATGTCAGGCTTACAACTACTACATACTGTCATAGGTTACATTAAAGGTTACATTAGTAAAGGTTCCTTCAGAACAAATATTTCAGCTACTTTCTGATGAAGTGCAGTTGTAGTTAATTAGCAGTTATCATCAAAATATCAGCAAATAAGTATTCACATACTTTGGGAAAAAGTCAGTGTTATCAACGACTGGACTCAGTTGGTACATGTTAATCAACTGTAATTGTAATATAACATCAATTTTAATTTAGAATTTTCAATTGCTGGCACAAATTTGATTGAAAGAACATGAAGTTAAAATGAAAATATCGTCGGTCCCAAGGTTAGTTACGTAGTGTAGAACGTTGCATGAAAATATTCTCTCTCGAAAAACTTTTGGAGTAAAAAGTAGAGGTAAGAAAAAACAATGATTCACACTCCTTTTCTTTCCTGCTCTCTCTCACTCTTCTTTCCTATGTGTTTTTGCTCCCAACAGAAACCAGAGCACAGTGAAACCGCTATCATTTTCACGGAAGCAGTAAAATAAAACCACCCATGCAGGAAAACAATCCATCCAAAAAAATTCAACAGTGCTTTTGAGGGAGTAGGATGGGACGTAATAAATTACAGAAGCCGGAAAACGATGGATAACGGAACGATGCATAGAGGTTTCACTGTTTTTATTGTACCTTGAGGCATGTGAATTTTTCTATTACAGTATGCGAAAACCTCGCATACACTAACCTTGGGAAAGCCGTACCGATTGCAATGTAAAACGACAAATAAAAAGTCAAGTGTTTTGTTCACCTCGTTTATCTCTAAGAACTATGAAAGCATGTACAGAATTTACAAGGATACAAGACGTCGTTTACGTCCCCGGACGCTTCACGTCCCCAATTTCAACTGATGCAAAATATGACTAATTATTGATTAATGTACAGTCATAAACCATTTATAGTCAATGAAGCAGCTTTGTTATAAACTTTTATTCATATATCTAAAATCAAAAAAGTAATCTTATCAATCTGTCTTTCTTAAGATCAGCCATAATAAAAACAAACCCAATGTACAACTACTTGACTCTGGTTCTACTACACATAGGATCAGCTCATCATATGATGAGAGAAAAAAGAAGTAAGATCAAACATTTGCATCTGCTTCACGAAAGTGTCAAAACGATACAGTTTACGTACCTACACACAATCCAGGAGGAACACCAACCGCCATGGCATACTGCAATGGCGTCATGACAACGATAAACGTTTGAAAGAAGATCCACACTTTGGCAAGTTTTTCACGTGGCTGCTTGTACAAGTAACACAGCCAGATGGCGTAGAAGACCGAGTAGACGTCCATCCTCGTTCCGATGAGCGCAACACATGTCATCAGGCAGATCTGACAACGGAAACAAGACACGATGCTAACTAACAAAGTAACGAGCAAATATGATTTGCAAGATGTACACACACACGACTGTAATTCTTGAGATATCAATTTTTTTCAGTCTGTTAATAATTTAAAAGGAAAAAGTAGTCCCTACACTATTTTGATGAGAAAAATAATAACGTGTATATTCATTGAATGAAAAAATACAGAAAATTAGTGTGCTCATAAAACTAGATAAATATTTGAGAATAACCCCAAAAAATAATAAAAGTGTGAGCTAATGAATTACCAGCGTTGACGTTAAAATGAGTTTGACGGGCTAGTCTATGGTCTGCTCCTAACATAACGTACCCTCTTCTAGGTCTGGCTGGCAATCGGGGGGTTTTCTGACGCCTGTTCTTAAAGGGGAGAAAGGAGAAAAAAGCACCGTACCAGTAATATGTGCCTGTTGAAATGTATATGAAATGATGATAGAGTTTACACAATACACATATTCTAGCTAACAGCCTTTGAAATGTGAAAATATTCTTCTCTCTAATGAGGTCAAGGTAGTTGGCTGAAATGCCGTGTGATCATATTCATATGCCATTACTAAACAGGTCTACTCTATGACTTCTGTGTGGTCTTTCTCACACCCTCACCCGCTCAATTACCGGTAAAATGTTTACTTATATATCAAGTTCTACAAAAACATTTATGATTTCACAATGTGACGTGCAATTATAGCACATTTATTTATAAATGATTCATAATTCAACCACTAATGTTACTCAACATACTAGAGATGATTATTATTCTCTAATTTTCCCTTTTACATTAAACTGTATGACAATTAAGAAGTAAGCCACCAGTACCACAAAATTTGTTGATCAACTCAGAAATTCGTGCTTGTATTATTAACTTGAACGTCACAAATACCTCCACACCAAACTTGTAGAAGCCGTAGTTGAACAGATATTTGATGCACGTTGCTAGATCTTTGTCGGCATCTTCCCGCTTCACATGCGGAAACATACTGTGCGGTCGTCCGATGTATCGGCCCATCAGGTGGCGGGCATATCGTTGGCGCACGTTTACCAGCGCCATCACCGTGCCAACCAGAATGATGCCAATGTGGCTGTAAAAAAATTTCAATAACTTTATACATTATTGGAAAGTAGAACTTGATTTAAAGAATATGTTTTTGTGATGCACGATATGAGAGATGGATGATGGATAATGATACATTGTAGGAGAGGCTAGTGAGTGCTGGGAGGTAGGTTTCACAAGAGTCAACAAACTCAAGTTTCCCACTACCTTTGCCATGGAATCTGAAGGAAATGACCACCAGGCGAAAATCACACGAGCATTAATAATAAATTAAAACTTACTACATGTTCCGATCTCTTTGGATGTCATTAGGCAAGTTTATAAAGTATAGTGAGTTAAAACTGGTTAATGCAAAACTGGTTATTGGCCTAATACAGTGGAACATCTTAATAACCACCATCGATACAATTTACAACCACTATGAATCACCTAGAAATTCTCCTTGCAAGAAAATAGAAATGTTCACTTTTTTCTTAAAAGTGTAGGTCTACTCGTCTAGTATGAATTGCACCTGACTGGCAATGCCAATTCCAAGATCTAATTCACCATATTATTTAACAATCAATATTTACTACGAATTAGCTCAATGATTTCATTTTCTCTTGTTTAATAATATAATATATAATGTATATATAATTGTATATAATAATATACACCTCCTCTACACCAAATTTCACAATTACTAGGTATATGCCTGTTTCGTAGGCAAAGTGAAATGTTATGAACAACAAAATATTATTTTGTTGGCTACATTCGAGCTTGCTGCTTCTCGAATTCCTATTTAGTATTTAGGACTATAACGGTTACCCTTTGAGCAGCCCTGGTAATGACTTGGAGTCGCTCGTCTTATGGAAGCCGAACCAGTCGGCATTGTTCATCGTTAGGTTTGGCCGAGAAGTCGTATCAAACAGTTGAGGGGTGTAGAAGGCCCTCTGCTGTAAAATCGAGCTGGCGTTAGGTTGGAACATGATGTTCTGTAACAAAGACAAATATTACATAAACATTGAGTTCAAGATCAAGAACAAGATCCAATTTATCAATACAAAAATGAAATCTTACAACGTAATAAAAATATTTTGCAAAGAGCTGGACTTATTATTTACTAGGCCTATAATGTAAATTTCCTGCATCTTATAATAGACTATATTCTCATGTATATATTGGAACTTATACTAGCCAAAAGAGCCGACTGACGGAAGAACTAAAATTTTCTGACCATGAAATCGCATTACAAATTGTTGAAACGTCAAAAGATGTTTCATGAATCGGAATTCACTGACCTTGCAGTTGGCTGCGTACTTCTCATGACTGATATAGTCGATCTGATAGACCATCTTGGCGAGTAGTATGACGCCGATGAGGACGGAACAGATGTGACAGATGATGAGGTGGACTCGGCTGTTGAACAGTAGCGCCACGACGGCCAGTAGAAGGAAGATGAAGTGCAGTCCACAAACCTGACAGTGAGTTTTATTTGTGTATTTGAAATGTCATTGAAATTTAATCTTAAACAAAAAATGTCTAATCATTTGTTCTAAGACTTCTCAACAATAATAGCATTGGTAGCCGTTCTAGCTGACGGTTAATCTACGGTCAGCAACGAGTATAGTTGGACAACTACCGGTACTTTGCCTGATCAACTAACTTATTAATGTTTCATTTATGTCAACCTTCAGAATTTGATATCACATAAGAACTGAGGAAATAGTAGAAATAACATTAATTATTTCGATTGTTTCAGTCCGGAAGAATCAAGAAATGTATCAATACTGTTGAACAATGCGACATTGTTTGAACAATTGCCCAAAAATCAAAGTTAACAATGTTACCCAATTCTTCGAGCGCATGTTCTTCGCTGGTATTTAGAGTGAACCCTCCTTAATTCAGAATTAAATGGACCCAAATATAGCCATTTGGAGTTATACATGTTTAAATTATCAAAATACTCAACATTGATCTCATGGCCATGGGTCAAAATGGAACCATAGGAACCAGAATCTATAGGAACCAGAATCATTTTTTTAATTAGAGCAAACAAAAATTAATTCATCAGAGTTTAAATAAATGAGAGATTACTGCATTCTGGAAGCTTAATTACATGTTACTCACGTCGTAGATGCACATTAGCATGATGGACAGCAGCATAATCTTCAGGATGTGAAGTTCGAGGAACAACCACAAGAAGTCGATGACTTCCATGATTCGCTGGTAAAGATGGTGCAAGAGCAGCTTCACTTCAGTGATCGTGACATCTACAAACAAAACGAAGGTGTACTACGTTGAAAAGTGAACTAGATCACCAAACGGATAGAAAACTAACATGTAACAGAGAACAAACTTACCTTGGAGGGAAGTTATTAATTTTTTTAAATCATGAATTAAATATTTCAATTTGGCTTCCTTTCCATTCATTCACGTGTCTAGAAACTCATGAATCAACACGGCATTAAAATAACTGCTATCATAAGAACTAAAAATGAAGATCAAACATATATTTTGAGTTTGAGTTTGCAGATTCAAGTAGAACCAATTATCAAACATCTTCACACATTATCAACGTGCATGCAATGAAACGTTAGAAATGGTGCCTCATAATGACGTTTATCTTTGCTTCAATGGTACAGAGACTAAAAATACAGTAGTTGGAAACAGTTAGAAACATGTGCCATTAGAAATAATAACAATTAGAATAATAACAACATGACATATTTCAGAAAAGTTACATTGCCTTATGAAGTCACATCAACTTGAACAATGCACAATTTTAATGCCCAAGTTTGAAGAAGTATGCCTTCATACAAAGTAAAGTGTAATGACTAGTAATAAGTAACTAATACTATGTAGATCTACAAAGATTTGAGTAAACATAGAATATGGTGAAGTGCATCTTGTTAATTATAAATATAAATCGAAACATCTCTAGTAAACTGATCAGATCTATTTTCATACTTAGTATTTAGCAATAAATATATAGCATCATATTCATATATATGAGACAAAACAAGCATGATAGATCAATAATTATTAATACTGTCGTATTCTATTAATAGGTATGCCACAAAAGTGCTCATCTTCCCAGTGATCCGCATACCATACTGTATTACATAAGGTTTCAAACTTTCAATCCTTTCAATTGTTAAATTGTGATGTCCTGGTAGGCTGGTAGCCACACATTGCTGTAGAGAGGTAATGCCATGTGTAAGAAAGTCAGTGCACTGTGATTTGTGTTAATTGTGTATAAATCAGAAAATAGCACTGTGACTGTGTTCGAAACTGACAGGCGATCTGAGCGTTCAAAGTGTTCGTGAGTGTTTTTATCAAACTGTTCACTCCATTCTCGTTATTGGTTAGTACGTACCTAGGTGATCGTTAGATAAACGGTAAAGCCCTTTTAAACAAAGAAACTATTCAAGTAAACAAAATATCACATAGTTGATAATACTAGAGATATAGCCAAGAATACAAAAAGATCAGACCCTCACGATTGGCTTAAAAACAAATTTTCAAGCGTTCTAAGAATTATTAATCTTTGTCATGAATTTAAAATAGAGTTCGTGTAAAGAAGCATAAATCAAACTAATATCTGAAATAGTTCATGATCCGTACGAGTACTGTCCGATTACGGACTGTTGGTCTTAGTACTCGAAGACAATTAGAATGAACAAAAAAATCCATAGGCACTGGTCAGCAAAACACTTACAGTAGCGAGTAGATGTACTACCAAACTAAACTACAATCGAAACCAAAGTGGGAGTAGTTAACGTCTGTAAACCTCAGGGGGCCCTTAACTTGTTAATCTTGACCTGTTAACGCAATCAAAGCACGTGCTTTCGAGAGGCTCCATTTTTATTGATACACCTAACGACTGTCGATTAAGCAGATTGAGCAGGCTCCTGCCTTACGAAGTACCATGAAGTAGTATGCGATTTTATGCAAAACAGTGCCACCTTCATGTTGCAATAGGTTATACGTATATCTTTAATAATTACTTGAGCCATTGTTAAAAGTAATGGATACACTGATTTTTAGTTTCTGATTATCATTTACAGTTAAAATATTTCAGGCATGCTGTTTATTCTACACTCATTTTGAGCATATACATCGACACTTGGGCCCTTTTACTTACTGCTACAAATAGCATATATAAACAGAACTACTTGTACTTACTCTTCAACTGTCTGAAAGAAGGCAGACTTGGTATTTCTTTTGGTTCTATAACAGTGATCTCCACTTCTTTCTCCATCTCTTCCATCTCTCTAGTGGCAGCTGCAGAACTACCTTCTGACCGCATCACGCTCGACTCTCTCGTACGAACGCTGTGACGCCTAAAACAACGTAAACACCGTCACTGCACAGCTGTTACACTAGTTAGAAATTATTGTAAGAATTTCAGTTGGTAGCCATGTTCGAGATATAGGCTAACAGGAAGTAGATGAGTAAGAGTGGTCATATATTCTCTAATTCTCTAATTAGCAGTAAAATATGGATAGATTTTATTTGAATTTGAATTTTTGGAAAAAAAACATTTTATGTGATCACAAATATATTACGACATTATGTGGCTTACTTGTAGGATATGTCTGATAATGCAAGGAAATCCTTATGGAAATAATGCAGCTGTATCACCGTGACGATAAGGAAGAATGTTGGTACAAGGAGGCGGAAGAACAGATCTGCCGTCTCAAACTTTTCTAATCCGATATCCAGTTGCCTAGAAGAGCAAAAAACAAAATATCAATGCACTGTTTTTTCCAGTTCCTTCTTTACACATGTCTATGTTTCATAGCTTAAAATTATGATTTTATCAATTATTCAGCTCAATTTAATAATGATTACATTCACTGTATTTTTCACGCATGCGTAGGGTTGAGTACATATGGTACATACTGTATTTATTATAGGCCTACGCCTAGGTTTTATACGTTTTATACCCTACATTTTTCAACATTTGTGCATGAGCACTGAATTGGTAGATGATCGCTACTACGTTCATCCACAAGGTATGTTTCCTTAGCTACAGTAATTTGACCTACAATTCTTCATCGATGCACAAGACGGCCCAATACTGCTCGAAATTGTCGAACTGGTATGTATACACGGCTACCAGGACAGTCATCGAATAGATGATCACGGTTATCCAGAAGCCGAACAGCATTCGCCGCCACGCTTGATACGAGAGCTGAAAACAAGAGACTACTGTAGTTGTGGTACTTTGTAGCACTGACATAGTGATGAGAAAGAAACTTGACAAAACAAATACATGTTAAGAAGTTGAGAAGTTGAAGAAGTTGAGTTTCCTTTACAGACAACCTGTAAAGATGACCAGCGGCAGGGATCGAAATGAGGCTCGATACTGCTATTTCTAAAGTCAGTTACGGAATATATGTGACTATTGTAGGAACAGAACCTCCGTGTCCTTATATCTGTTCTTGCAGATCCAGAAAATAATTAATCACTATTGAAGCGAGGCACGAAGAATACTCAATTCTTTCCCAAAGTGAACAGTAGGCCTACAT
The DNA here is from genome assembly GCA_907164805.1 of Brachyptera putata. Lineage (NCBI taxonomy): Eukaryota > Metazoa > Arthropoda > Insecta > Plecoptera > Taeniopterygidae > Brachyptera > Brachyptera putata. The sequence continues at coordinate 8,368,800 of OU015464.1, read as the reverse complement.
TAATGTTACACACTTGGTAAGGAAGCGTTAGCCAACACATTCAAATAATTCGTGCGAGGTGTGCGAAGATTTAATTATTGATTAAAAGCTTAAAGTGCCTGCAATTACCTGGAATGTGAGTATGAACACAAGAAACAGCGCCATGTAAATGACTCTGATGACCGTCATACGATCGCCAGAAATGCCGATGACAAACAGCATTATAGCCACCACCCAGATGCAGAACTTGGTGAGCAGCTGCTTCATGAAGGTGCCAACCCGAGACATGAATGGGCTGGGCATAGTTTCCATTTGCTCAGAGAAACCTATATAAAAATACCAGAAAGCACTAGGTTAGATTCTAATACAAATCAACATACACACATTTACTGACAGCATTTATAGTGAAACTCATCCATATTTTTTTCACGGGACCACGGAAATCGAAACAATTCATTAGGATATCGAAAATTATGATATTGAATTTAGATCGAGAATATCATTATTGAACGGCAACTCCAATATTTACATATTTTATACCTCTAGAATACATCAAAAATCAGAATACAGTACAGTGAAACCTCTATCCATTGTTTTTCAATGGACCAGGAAAATAAAACCATCAATGCAGAAAAACTATCCACCCAGGAAAATTTAACATTGATTGTATGGTAGTGGGGTGAGGAAAATGAAATGAATGATACAACCAGGAAAACGATGGATCCGGGAACGATGCATAGAGGTTTCACTGTACTCAAAAACACATCTAGTATGTGTAGGCCTACATAATAAGATGAATATTCAATTTCTATATTCATAAAATTGCATAAGAAGTATTTTTTCAGAGAATGGTAAATTACAGAGTAGGGCCCTACAGTACATGTAAGCCTACAGTGCATACTATAGACTACCTAAGTATAGTATAGACTATTCTACTGTGACCATGGCAATAGTTGAAACGTCGAAACCTCGTGTCTAAATCAACCCTACGTTCTTTCAACGGCTCTCCATCGTGAGTAGGCCTATCTACTTATGAACCTTGGTAAGCTGCTGTTCTTTCTTTCCCTTTTACCCAATTTATGTACACTATAAAAGTTAAACATACCATTCTTGAGAAATGTCAAACAAATCATATTTGGAACTTGTTTTCATTTTATATTCAATCATAAAATAAATGTAAAATTGTTCCAGAATCAAGATACACTAGTCTAGTGTATCACATTCAGTTTCAAATGTTAGTGAATGGGGCTTTGGATTTTCCATCAGCTGATTCAATCAAACGATGATACGACGAGTAGGTGAAGCGCTCACCTCTGGTTGCAGTACCGACCGTGATGGCAAGCGGCGCCACCATATCCTCGAGCGCTGACGAGCGCCGATCCTCCACCTTCTCTTGCATGTACTGGCGCAGTGTCAACCAGAACATCACCGTGTACATACACTGTGCACAACAAATATACACAAATATTAAATAGGGCCAATAATATTCAATATGACTCATTTTCCAGTGATGACAAAAAAAATAGAGACATGATGAGAGACGAGAAAACACAAGTCACAGGTTGTGCAATTTATAGTTCATCAAATTGCCTCACAACAATCACAAATGTCAAATCACAAATTACAACACTACCTAATTGTAGCATTTGTTCGACCAATTAGGGCCTAAATTCCTCGAAATTACGTACCTTCACTTCTATCATTTGGATTGCAGTTTGGATGAATGAAATAACGCAAGCAGCAAATAAATATTTTAAACACGGTAGTGAACCAAAAGGGAAAAAACATTCTCAATCATTGTGTTCAAATAACCAAGAGACTGGACAATTGAATTGAAACACCTCTAATAAAAACAAATCACAACTTCGAACCGAATGAAAACTACGGACGTACGGGTGTAACCAACACTCACCTTAGCTAGCAGCGGTTTGACAGGTAATGACGTGGGCTTCTGAAATCCTATCTGTCTTAGATTGAACCCTTGTATTTCTTGCGGCAGTTCTTCTTCGGTCAAATCCATGCTGTAGATGTACTGCGCTATCAGCAGCAGTGTTGCGTAGCACACCAGGAACGGTGAACACCTAACGACAGAGACACGACGACGTACATCAAGCCGTCATGAGAGATGACATTTGACATTCAAGTAAGGTAATTACCAATCTATTGTTCCTCTGCACGGAACCTAGATTGAGAATACTACGACAAAGCATGCTAATGGAACTGGTTTTACAATATGAAAGTTCCTATTTGGTCCTGCAGAACAATTCTTGTAATTATATTTTGACGGGTTCTAGCAATGATGTGGCTCCAGTAGTATTCGTCTACAAATATTATTAGAAAAAATCTGTACATCTGTCACATCGTATAATATATATATATTTATTTCTACTTTTCTGAAGATGTAAGTCACTAGACAAGAATAAAAAATCTTTCATCATCACTTAAAGTTACGTCGTTCGTTACTCTCATTCCTAGAGCGCTGCTAGCAGTCAAGTTCCCTCCACCGTTCTCCATCTTCCCACCATCTCTCGTCTACCACTTCCTCCCATTTTTCTCCTAGGTTGACTAACTCACACCTTACTCCCTCCTAATAAAAATAATCTCTCGAAGATAAGTCAAGTCACCTAAGCATGGCCTTGACCCAGGATTGACTTGCCCAACGATGACCTCGATCGGGAGTCGACTCACCTGAGCATGGCTCTTCTCTGGTTGGGCATCATCCACAACAACGATGCCCAGAGGAGGAGTACGAAGGTGATCCAGCTGTGATATGTGATGCTCCACGCCATCATGATGATGTTGGTGGCAATGTACGAGGACTTGTTGATCAGCTGTATGACTGATATGGCAGCGCTCAACAGGTGGTCGAGTATAGTAGTTGTCGGCACAATCTCTTTATGGTTCTCGGCTGGTGGTTCTGTACGATAAACAGACAGTATATATTATTTATATATTTTATATATATATAAATATATATATTTATATATTCATTCACGGTTCACCCCATGATAATGAAGTGCATAGCTTATGCATTGTTCGATTAGCGCCGTTTTAACTTTACATGGCTGTGTATTGTATTGTATTGTAAGTATTGGTTTGGTCAATATTTGTATCGTATCAAGTAGACTAATGTATCAATGACTGATATCAATTTCAAATAAGTAATATCTTATCATTAATATTCCTATTTCTTCCTAAATTTCGCGTACCAGTACTCAAATAAATGAGAGAACTTGAAAACGATTGGTAATACTGAACTAGAAAGATTCAATAATTACTGTGAAATAAAATCATGAGGACAATTATTGTTTTCTAAACAGCTAGATTATTTGGGAGTACAAATGGGCAGGTGATAATGAAACTATCAAGTGATAATGAGTGAAAGTACATTTATGCGGGACTCGAACCCTCATCCTACTTCAACATCAGTTTCTAAAGCGGTGCCTCAGTTGACTAAACTACAGAGGGCAGTGAAACAAAAATCATTAAGTATGGTATTAACTCAACTGATGATGACTATATAACATGCTTGAAGTACTTATGTTTCATGCTTGGTTCTCGAAATAGCTTCCAGTTTCAACATTCAATGCACTAAAAACTTGTTTCTATCGGAACCCAGGCCCGCTCGGCCCGCCCTCTACGATGAAATGATAATAGGTGAAATATTGTTTACAAAAACCATGCCTACAAAGGGACTCAACCCATGCCCGCACTTCAACTAATTGCCCTTTCTATCTTGTTAAATGCATCCATTCCTAATGTCAACAACATGCAAAATATAAGCATACAAAATAAGACTTCATATAATGTTAGTCCCCTCAAGCTGAAGTCCACTTATTATATTTTAGGCCTAGTTCAGGACTCTTTACTGTGATGATGGTAGTGTAGCTGATGCTAAACATAGCTTTTATTCCCCATACCAAAGCATACCAGGTTTAGTATTAAAAAGTTGACTATAAATATATTACATTAGCAGGCATCAAGCAACACATTCATTATTCTCAGTTTAATATAATGATATTTATAAAGTAATACATATAATACTGAAAAATAACAAAAAAATATTATATTAATTCATTAGGGGTGTAATATACTTCATTCATTCAGCTAGGAGTTCGTCGTACTATATTTTCTTGCATATTTTGACTCACCAATTTTCACTCGAGATATCTTCAAAACTGACTTGAAATTTGAAGGTACAATAATTTAAGCTATACAAGACTACAATTTGGTAACTACAGTGTAATAAAAAAATACGATTTACCGATTGATTTTCTTTAAAAAACATGACGCAGACCTTCAGCATTACATATGGAAGTTAACCTAGAATTTGGCAAGAATTTGGAAAAAATTTAGAGAATAATATATTCATCGTTTCAAAAGTGTAGTGTAAGTTGACACGTTGACTCTTACGTAAAATTCATGCAATTACATTAAATCAATTTAATGGCATGCTATTACCAACTTGATACAATTGAAACCGACAACACCTAAAGCTATTTACAGGGTTAGGTTTGCAACATTGGATCAGCTAGTTAGCGACCTAGCATGCCGATATACCCGTAGGTTGCCGTGTTGGCTACAATGTTGCAAACCTGCATCGCCGAACGAATTAAGTTGAATGAGGTCGTCATGGTGATCAGTGATAATCACGCTACCTAGAGGATCCTGGTACAGCACGCCGACACCAGACGACACGCCCGCAGAATTGGCCGAGTTGGAGCGATGATACTTGCCACTCGGGCTGATTGAACGCATCAGCTGAAAGATACGATTAGGAATAAGATGAAGTTCAGCGTTCCATGTACGTTCAATTGAACCAAGCTACAAGCTAAAAGTAGACTTGTGTTTGGGAGATTCACAAATATTGTAACATACAATATAATATATAAATTATTGAATATATATGAATATATATATATATATATATATATATTCCATAAAAGCCCGATGTTAGTTTTACATAATATTTAGTTGAAATACAAGACTGATCTGATGTTACTTCACAAGTAAAGCTTAGGCAAGTTCTCATTCCAAACAGGACAATTAGAGAATGGAACAAAAGTAAGGAACTTCAACTGCTTCCTAAATCAGTCAAATTAATGAGGGAGAAGTGAGATGAACTTTTTGTTTTAGTCGTAAGTTTTATAAATATAAGGTCAAATTATATACAGTTATCCGTACTACACTACTAGATTTCATATATTCTATTTTTATGCTTTCTATTTTATTGCTTTACTGTTGAAATTTAGACAAATCAATAAATTATTAAAAATAAGAACTTTACCACATGTAAATGAGATCTACAAACTGAAATAAATGAAGAACTGAACTGAACCAAAACAGTAACTCAAACGTCATGACTCCAATATGACATTTTAATTCTGTCTACTGGTGACTTGATACAAATATTGAACTTAGTTATAGCATCTTGACAGATAAACTTAAAATCACATCATATATTCTACAGAAATATTTCTTCAAAGAAAAATACTTCAACTCTGTATATTTTGTCTCTACTCATTTACATGTATAGGCATACTCTTCTCTTTACTTTTCTATATTCTAAAATATAACAATTAGTCAGTTACAGTTCAAAAAGATGTGAAACTAAGTAACAAAATAGCATAAAATCTATGTACTGGAATACATGATGAAGCATTAAAACTATTTTTAAAATAAGCAAGCACTATATCTTTGTAAAAGCAAGCACTAAAACTAAAGTGCTTAGTGCATAAAATCAAACTCGTGTCATACGTACTGGTGTAGTTTCACTCAACGGCAAGTCTACTGCTCTAAATTCAACCTAAAAATATAGATGCGAAGAAAATAAGTGAGGAAAAACAGAAATATTAATCAAATAAAGCAGGTTTGTCAACATGGAAAAAGGCAACTTGTGAGACTATTATGATGTTTGTTTCCTGAAGAATTATTGATTGGGGTATACCATAGCGTAGTAAAATGATTTTAGCTTCTCAAAATTTCAGCCCTAGTCATCAGTCAGTGGCAGCGATGATAAACTGTCTCAAAAGAAAGTCTTTACTCTACAGTTCAGTTTCTTCCGAGACGTTTTTTTCAAAGTTGAAACCGATCCATGACAGAGACTGGGAAACGAAGTACCTATTCATTTATAAATAACCTCACTACGGTAAGAGATTCTTTCACAAATCTTTCACAAAGTTACGATAATTGTGAAAAAACAATGGAACCTATAGGTTTTCACTCAAAATCTTGAATAGATTCAACACTATATGATAGTTGAAGCTGTACAAATGGTTGAGTCAATCACACTCAAGACAAAGTCACCATCATAGTCTCATCATAGGACTAAAATTTGATACATAGGCCTATATGAATAATATAAATACAGTACATTGAAATATAAAAAAGTCACTTCAGTGAAAAAGCTTGCAATGCTCATGGAAAAGGCTGTAGATTGCGTGCTGTAGATCCAGTGCACGGTCTATAATAGAAAGGTCTTGTATCGAAGCTATTTCATTCGTTCCAACAGTGTTACTAGTTCCACCAAAATCCGTGAGGAACGCCACGGTGAAAAGAGGCCAGTGGGCCACGATCTACGCATGCGTGTACCAATGTACGTCATTGTTGGCGGCAAGACGTTAGTTGTCAAACGTCAACTTGACCACGAGACTGGCCTCTTTTCACCTAGCGTTCCGCACGGATTTTCGTGGAACTAGCAGCACTGTTGGTATCAGCCTTCCAACGTACCGAGATAGCCTGATACAAGACCTATACTATTCTAGTCCGTGGCCCATTGCTAACAGATGGCCACCTTCCATGTTGACAAAAGTAAAATTGAAAATGCAGTAGCGAGAATAGGTATAGGGTACAACTGTGAGCTATTTGTACTAGCTACAAGTGCTCCCGTGCAGTGTTAAAAGCTCGTAAAGAAACAGGCCAAAACCAAGGAAAATGGCTTACAACAATTAGCTGTAAATGCAGGTTGAACTCAGTAAAACTCGGGTTCTCTCAGTAAACAGCCAACTGTCATTGTAATAATGTGTTTGCTGATGTCAGTATAATCGATAGATGGACTTGAAATATGACTGCCTCAAATTGCCTACACTTCTTTGTAATATTTTCACTTTTATATTTGCTTAGTTTTTTGTTTTTTTTAAATCTATTTTTCTTGGATTGGTTAAACATATTTTTCTCGATTTTTGTATTTCTTCATTTTCTATAAGCTTTAATCAATCTCAATTTCTTTATTTCATTATAAGAGTAGGCGTATAAGAGTATACAATTTTTTTTGTGTTACAAATTTACAATGTTTAATGATCACTGGACTTCTTCCATTTGTAGCCACTCGTCATTTGGCACTTTATTTGTGCTAGCTGTACGACATGCTACTATTGTCATCGTACAGATATCTGTCTTTCCTTACAACTGAGACACTGAAGATTTACAGTTTCATTAAGAGCGGCCAAACCAAGAACTTCGAAATATTATGGGGACATTTAACAAGCCAAGTTTTCAAGTAAGGTTAAAGTATCCCTTTGTTCAGAATGTTTTTCTTCAATGAACTACACAGACAAAAAAATACACAGACAAGATAATATTGTGAATCCTGCATACTTTGTAACTTTGTTTCCAAATAAATACAAATACAAAACACAATTGTGACCAGATCTACAAATCCGATCTAAACACTGCCTGGTAAGCATATTAAGTTCAGGGCCTGAAACTAGGATATATAATACCAAATCATGATACAAAATGCTCACTTCACAACATAAATCTTCAACTAATAACGCAAAATAATTATGGTAATTGAATGATTGACTGTCTCATTCAAAGAAGCGGTTTGTTAAAATCATTCAGTGAAATTAATTTACATTCAACAGTAGGCCTATCATCCAAAACGTCAAAACTTGGTAACACAAATAAGTTTTGAAATCACAAAACTTATTTACAAAATAACAAAGACGAGAACTCATGCCATTCCATGCATATTTAAATAAGCGTCTTCTACAGAATAAAACACCAAACAACCACTTGCAGAAAATGTGACGAAAGCTGAAATAAAAAAAGACAACAATACTTCGATGACTTGAAAAAGTAGGAGAACAGGAAACTAGAATAGAAGATTTTCGGAGACAAAAGATACTCTAATTTAAAGAATGAGTGCAATGTAGAATAAAGAAGAACCAAATGTGCTTCTGATCTACACAGACAACAAAATACTGGAAACAAAATTCTGCTGTAATGTAAATAAAACAGAACAGACTGAGAAAGATTGAAGATTGAAACTTGAGAGCGCGCCGGATGATACCTTGACTTTCCGAGTGGCTGCTCGCCATCTGTTGGTGGGATTACGAGTTAGCCGTCTCTGTGACAGACGTACTGACAGTTGTCGTGACAACGGAAGCCCGGGACTGTCACACTTTGTGTACTCGTTATCGTCATCGTTTGGACCCTTCACCTGTAATTAGTCATTCGTCCGACACCTCACGCACACACCACAACAAACGCCACACAAATACCACCTCCATAACACTCAGAGCACACTGGTTCACGAATACAGCAACGGTCAAAACAATACCCGGCTTGAAAATATACTGGAGGAAAATGCAGCATATGCATTGTAAGATGAGCAAGATATTTAAATGGATTTACTGAAAACCTACATACACACTGTGGTTTTGAAACTATTTACATATTAACTATCCCTAATTATAAATATTAATTATCATTCTTTATTATTATTTATGGCTATGTTATGCAGCACTAGTTGATGTAACTGCTGATTATGTTATTTGTCATGCACTCCAATTGGTTTTAAACAGGTATCTTTTAATAGGTTCTCTTTGATCTGAAAAAATTACATCATCATCCAAGTTGTGTAAAATTTTGGAATAATATGTATCATTCTTGTCCTTAAATACAATAAAAATTTGAATTCATCCAAAGAAATTAATTTTCCAAATTTTCCCCTCTGGTTTATTCTCATGGGGCTTTACAAAATTTCGATGTTTTTTTTCTCAGAAGTGATTCAAGCGATTGCGCCCCAAAACTATATGGTACTGGATCGAGTTATGATAATATATATGCATGTCGAGTGTCATCAAAATATATATTTACTTCCTTTGACCCTTGAACCACAAACAAAATTATTGTTCATTCAAGTTGGCCTACGGTAAAATTGAGTTTCACTTATGCCCGCCTACAAATGACTCGATTAGTTTATGAACATTTATATAAAAAATTTTGATGCATTTTTTCAATTTAATTTCTCCACAATATTATACTACCCTACGTAACTTATTCCACACCACAACTAAACCTCAGGACCCATAAAAGCTCAAGTGTATTAGTTAAGGAATCTCTTGTTTTGCTCCCAGCACCAATACGCAACTTACAAGTCGACAATCTAGGTACACCCACCTCACAGTTTACGTTATTGTTAACAATACAAAACTCATGAGTCACCATTGTTCCAAATGCCCATTAGGGGAAAAGATATGAACACGTAAAGTAGGTCTCCTGAAATGAGCCAGTAATGAAATAGAGAAATGAGCGCATAGATCAAGTTCAAAGTACGAAGAAACAGATTTTGGGGAGACTGGATTTTTGCAGTACAGAGGAGAGTTAAGTGAAGCACAATATTATTATAATTCATGATCCAACAGCGTACAGAAACGCTTCATAATGATTTATCGACTGCACCAGAGATATCCTGAATTACAAGGTAAGTATAAATACATAATCAATTACAATTAGTATTGAGCTAGCGCAATACAAGATAATTTGGTAGATTAATGAACTTTCCAAACTTTCCAAAAATATTCAATATCGTCTACTGAATATTACTACGGTACCTACTAGGAAAACGCAGGATACGCATTATAAGATAATCAATACATGTATATGCCTAATTATGTGAAATGTAACGGAAAGCTATAGACACAACTTGATTTCAAAACTACTAATGCACGGCCTTCGTGATGATAAGCTACATGTAGCTTATTTTTTAAATCGTTCAACGATTCAATTGGTTTTAGCTTTTGATCTTCTTGATTACAGTGATAGCTTTTTAATTGATCTGGAAAAACTTCATTATAATTATTTTCTACAAAACGGCTGATCCCATTCATGTAAAACTTCTTGGAATAATATATAATTCTTACGTACAAATTCAAGGAGAACTTGAATTTATTAGAAGAAAATCTTTTTTTTCAATTTATCCACTGGGTTATTTTTGTAGGGTTTTCAAACATTTCGAAACATTTCGATATACTGACCAAATTAGTTAAAAGAATCCTATTGAAATTTCATCTTTTTTCAAGACGGGATTCAATATTCGTAATTACTGATGTCCATAAAAATAACATGCAGAGGCTATAGTAGTACTCACCCTCGGGTTCATCAGCAGTCGTGACTCCAGCATGAGTATGTAGTACATGACAATCAAAACGACGGGGTTCAAGTACGAGGCCCACTCGGTGGCTCGGAACGAAAAGCCACGAGGGTCAGCACACGATGTCACCATCAAAGGTGTCAAACCCAAATACCTATCAAAAAAATAATCAATTTATTTGCAAATATGCAATGAAAACCTGCAATTAATTGGGGTGCATCTTGCTGAATAATGACTAAATCAGACAATAAAATATACACTAGATCGAGACTCTACTTATACTATTTTTAGTTTTTTTTTACTCATTTTACTATAACTTTCTTATTTGGGCCTATTGTATCTACATAAACCCATATCTAAATTTCTCAATCATCTACTTAATGATTTTCTCTAAATAACAATAATTATTATTAATAAGTTATTCGTGTATTACTTAATTTTCATTCATCATTTCAACGTTCATTCTTCATTACCGGTGATTACTTTTTACATCTTCACAACTCGTACCACACCATACTAACCTACAATAATTACAGTCGTCTCCAATTAACTGTTGCACCCATTGTGTTTGGATGATGAACAAAGCGAGTATGTGTACGACGGTCACGACGCACACACAACGTAGAACTATGGCGAACGGTTTGCCGAGCGATCGGTAGCTCGACCACCACGTCATACTGCCGAGGAAGGTGAGGAAGTAGACGGCGCTGAGGAGGGACGGACGCATCACACCTGCCAGGCAGAGTAATGCTAGGCACAGGTACTTGCCTGAAACAAGACATGTTCGGATAGTCAGGAACCCGGATTCAAATCCGGATACAGAAGGAGACACGAAAAACCCGTGTAAAGATGGAGGGCGGTGGGGATCAAACCGGGTCTGAGAACCCCTCGCCTCCCGGATCACATGAAGCAGGCGCGTTAACTACTACGCTGCATGTGGCAGTAATATATATATATCAAGAAATTTACCTATAGCCATGAGGAACCTATAGCTCCGCCTTCTGCTTCTTTTGATCCCGGATTGCAGTTGCAAGGTCTCTGACGTACTGCTTCTTTTTCTCGACTTTCTCGTCAGTTTCACGCAGATAACATAGACGGCGATGGAAGCTATCAGCATGATTATTTCGGGACAGATAGAGATCACGCAGTCCAGAATACTGATGCTGTCAAAGCGGATGAACCCGATGTGACGCAGGAGCTTTTCTAGGAATTCGCCTGGAAGGAAATGAATACCACTGTTAGAAATTAAACTAGGCAAACGCAGAATGTGCGTTGTAAGATAAGCCAAACTCTACACACCTTGATCATGTAAAATGAACTTTATCCGATGCCAATTCATCTAGATGGCCATGAATCTAACAGTGCAATATTTTTCCGCTAATATTTCTATCTTTTCGATAAATAAAAGACATTTATTAAATCACTTTCTTCGAAACGGTTGGTCCGAATTACACGCAAATTTTTATTAATGTGTATTCCAAGTTGGGTTCTAAGTTGGATAAGTTTGCGTATACAAAAAAAATTCATGTCCATCAGTTAAACCCTGCGACCTGTGCAGTGTTTATAGATAAAAAACAAAAAACATACAGACAAAGCTATGTAAGAGTAGTATGGAAATCTTCTCTAATGCTCATCTAATTAAAATAATTATGATGATCACTGGAAATCAAACACAATCCTAATCATCACTGGAAATCTTACATGTATAACTTCAAATTATATCTATTTAGAAACTAAAAAATTTACATGCTGAATAATTTACATGCTACAGTATTCACACATTAATATTATATGTGAATGTGACCTAGCCTAAATCAACGAATGTACTTACAGTATGGCAGAAACCCGCCGTACGGTGGCATCGACAACAACACTATGTGAAACGACAGCTGTGCAATGGATATTAATATACAAAGGATCATCACCACTCGTAAGTATATACCGGTAGCCCCTGCAAACAGATAAAACATTTTGGGTACACTATTTTTCTAGAGGTGTCATGAAAAATATTCATAGGCTTAGCCATAATAATCGTCGGATTTTTTCAATTTATTTTGTTTTATTTATTAGATATTATTTAATTAATTATTTATATATTCATTTACTCATTATTAAATTTTATGAGACCTACAGTACATAATTAGTCAAATAATTTGATTGTTCAAACATTTTATTCAGTATATTTTTTATGACAGAGCCCTTACTATGACAGAGAGCCATGGAAAACCTCCATCAGGATGGTCGACCATAGCGGGAATCGAACCCTGACCTCCTAAATGACGGTTCAGTGCACTAGTCACTGGTTCATCCGACTCAGTCACTGTATATTCAGTTGGAATTTTTATTTTATTTTCTATTATGGCCAATGTCCATCAACGTGTTGATGATGTATCGTTCGTCCCGTACTCCCGTTATACATACCCGCCATGGTCTTTTCGGTGGGCACCTGCACCATAGGTATGTAGAGTAATAGCAGCAGGTATATGAGGGATAGCACATTCTGCCTGAAGAGGAAACCTGAAACAAGAACAAATATATTAATAATACATTACATTTAGTTATTTCTTATTAGTTATTACACTACTTTCAAATTAATACATTAAAGTTTAAAAAATCAATTCCAGCTTCTATGATAACCTTTTCAACATGGAATTTTCAGAATTATCAAGTGGTATAAATATCACAGTAAAGAATGGCTCCCCCCCCCCCCCCCCCCCCCTCCTCTGGTGTCCTTCCCAAATTAATTTATATAATAAAATGAATAAATTCAATAATTAAATTAATCATTTATGAATTAATTAATGCCTCTTTCTGCTCTCCTCTTCATGCCTTCAGTCTCAGGAGAGTTTACGCAATATGTAAGATAATTTATTGGTTGCCCTCCAGTCTGCACTGATTTGATAGGAAAGATGATGTATTATCCAGACCATCCAGACAGGAACAAATTGACATACTTGTCCATCAGTGTGTGGGCTTCAGAGACCAGGAGGTCACAGAAGAAGGCATGCTAGTAGATGGTCTATTGATTTAAAAAACATGTGTTTCGAAATTAGGAGTACGAAAATGTCACATTTATGTATTTGCCTTTAAAATGTTTTCATCCATGGGAGTCGATTTAGAGGAATATCAGTTTTTTGGTGATAACCATATTTTATACTTATTCTAATCGTTTTGCAATTCATTTGGTTATGCCCACTGCTTTTCACAATAGGTTTCATAGGTTCAATTGACGTGCAAAATTACATTATTTTTTTTTCGTTAAAACGGCTAGTCCGAATTATGAGATACTTTGGAATAATGTGCATCACTATTATATTCAAATTCCGTAATAATTTTAATTTGTTCAATGAAAATATTTCTGCCAAATTTTCTCCTCTGGGTTATTCTTACGAGGTTTTGAAACATTTCGAAATGTTTTTTCTCAAAAGTGGTGCAACCGATTGTACACTCGTAACGAGCGATGCCAAGGTCCAACAAAATGTTCACTTTCGTTTGACCTGTGGAACGCGAACAAAACAAAGCAAAAAAGAAACATGTTTGTTTACTTCGAGTACGGAAAACTGAGTCTTCGCTTCGTTCATCCAACTAAGACCGAATTTAAGAGAAATACATATGCTTCAATTAATCTAATTATTAATTAGGGTACACAAATATCATTGGTAACTAAGGGTGCTAACAAGTTAACCGCTAATTATCGCTTAATCAACAAATGTATTATTTGTAAACTGGGCCCCAGGGTGATGATGGATTCCTATGAGACATGGAGATCTTTCTGTCGTACGCAATTATTCAAGAACACATAAGATGATAGAATATTGTAGGTTGACTCCTCTTCAAGTTCATCCTTTTATCTATCTCCCTTCTATATTTAGGAAATTATTTTACAAATTCTCGTCGGCTAGGAGTGCACGTATATTAATTGTGCGGGAGGGAGGCAAGTTGGTCGGTCCCATCCATTAAATCAAAAAATTTCAGACTAGCAGAGTTTTTAGCGTCAATCACTCTCATTCTACTGATGACTTTTTAATTCAACATATCGATGTCTTCACATAATGAATGTTTGAGGTAGACTAGATAAAATTACTTTCTTGTTCATATTGAAGATGTGATATGAGAATTTCTGTATGTCATTAATATTTACATTACAGCACCCTATAGGCCTACCTACCTATAGGTCATTTTGTATATATTTTCATCCATAATTCATCCATCATTCATCGATAACCAATTATGAATTGGTTACCTACCATACTACGCTCAGTATTAGTATTATGTAATTATACAAATAATCAGATTCATTTTTATTTTGCGAAGACCACGATGTACTGCCACTGCAACTCTATTCAACAGTGTAACTTTTATGACTGTATAACATTTAAAATAATTACTCGATGGTTTTACCCAAAGATGATTCAACTAGAAGTATAGATAAATCCTAAGAGAATCATTCCACCCCTTGCATCACACCATTCATCCATCAGCCTGACAACCCCTAACGAACGACAATATAGTGAGAACACCCAATAACCTTTGGCTGCGGGGTGGTAGGAAGGAAGGGATGAGAAGGGAAGGAGATAAACAGAAAAACGAGGCCGATAAAAATGCGCATAAAGGCACAGTGGCGTACAGACAAGTATTTATAAGATGATTTTCTACGCTTCTCACATTAGTGAGACTAGACCGTATGACTATAGAATTATATAAGAAAGAATTACCAACAAGGGGTAGCCATAAAGTCCTAATAGAAGAGTGTAAAAATCAGGGACGTCGTTAGGGGGTCCAATATGAAATATGAAATATAAGTGCAATTAAATATGAAATAACACATCATAACTTACTGTCCACAATTATTATGAGCATGGTAATTAAAAGTTTACATAAATAGTATATAATATTTTAAAATTGTAATTCCTTCCTGAGAACTGTGAATTTCTTCTTACGTAACTGTATAGTAAGTGTATGTAGGCCTATTTTAAATGTCTTATTATTATTTCAACAATAGCAAAACATCATTAAAATGACATTAATATTTACTACTACCTTATCACGCTATTATTGAGCCGGTTTTTATCATAACATTTCATATTTCGACTAATATCTGTTTGAATGATTAGGCCTAAGACTAATGTCCATATTTTAATCGTGAATTTTTTCGCAAATACGACAGCTATCAGCTTTAGGTCTGGTTTTACAAATAATAAATTGGTTGATTAAGCGATAATTAGCGGGTTAACTTGTTATTACCCTTGGTTACTAATGACATTTTTCCACCTCAACTAATAGCAGAAAATCCATTTTGTGTGTGTGTGTAAAACACAGTCTTAATTATAATTAACACTCGTATACCGGTACTATGGATGACCCTAAAAATGGGAACGCAAAAAAAAAGCAAAAATCCAAAGTATACGCTGTATTTATCTTGTTTGAATAATTGATAAAATATGTTCAAAATAATGTCAGTCGAGTTGCGAGGAAGAATATTGTCTGCAAAGTTGGCATCTAATCAAGAACTAGAGCGAACGGGTTTTCAGGAACAATAATATGTCGGATTCACGAATCGTCTACCAAGAGAGTATAAGTCCAAAGCCAAAAAGGATAGAAGAAAAGTGAAAAAATAATAATAAAAAAGCAAATACGAAGGCCAAGTGCGCAATGTTCAGACTAGGCCTGCCAGAATTATTCCCAAGGCCTATAGCTGCACCCACGCCACTAAACAAAGTTGATAACAAGAAGACAGAAGAACAGAATGAGAGATAGAGAAAGTTAGTACGATAAAAGAAAAAAGAAAAGTTATGCAATGAAAACTAATAAGGGAAAAGAATGGAGTATGCAAGCTCGTAACAGGGTGTGAGGAGATATTGGCATTTCATCACCATCCCCTCCCACCGTCACCACACCCCCTCCCACGAGGGGCTGCTCCAGTTTATCAAAGATGATGACTTAGGGGCAGGGGGAGGGGGTGCACGCGCAAAGACCACAAAATGTCAACCTCTGTGCCACGTGGCCCAACGTGAATCAATCAGCTGATTCACTGACGAAAACCTGGAAAATCTATTTTTTTAATGCTGCTTAACAACCCCACCACAGCTAGGTTATACATGGGTACGAATGAACGGGTGATAATGCAACGATGAAGTGATGATAGGTGAAAGGACGTTTACAAAAACCCATGCCTTATGCGGGACTCGAACCCACGCCCAACGGTCACTTCAGTCTCTGAAGCGTGCCGAGGGCGGCTGAAAATCTATTATAATGTGAGTTTGTGGACAATGACAAAACGAAGAAAGTGTTGAAATTAATGTTGCAAATTAGATTGAAAAATTACAGATATGGTGAAACTGTTATCATCATATAAAATCCGCATTAATTTATGATGATGACACAGATGGTGTTGATCATTGAAAAATCGCAGATAAGGTGAAAATGTTAGCATCATTTTATCTACACCTTAATTTATGATGATGAGTCAGACGATGATAATGAGATGATGATTATTATTTGCTAACGACCCTACCAACAGCTAGGCTATTTGCGTGTGAATGTATATATTTTCTTTTACAAAAACCTATGAATTATGCGGAAATCAGATCCACGCCCGATTTGCCTTTGAACATAAGTTTATATCACAGCGGATTGTTCCAGTACGACAACAAATTAATTGAATTTGATTGACTTTTCCTAACTGAAGATTTTAATTCTTCTATAGAAATTTATATTCAATCATCAGTAGGCCTATGCACAAGACGAAATATAGTTTAAATAGGAACGGGTTTGAAAAAGAACTGCGTACGTTGTCAAGGATTGTGTAAAATTGAAGAGTAAATGGATTTGCAGTGAATTGATGTGTAAAATAAAGAGAAGAAGAAAAAAAGAAAGAGAAAATTGGCATTACCGCACCACTCGTTAACGCAACACAGCTTTATTTGATCAACTCGAGAAATTATGGAGAAATATGAAAATATGACAGTAAAAAAGTATATGCATACTTTCTTAAACACAGGAAATCTAACAATACACTGTAAGAATATGAAATGATAGAATGACACTTCACGCTAAATATCGTCTGTACGTATAGACCCTATAATTTGAAATAAAAACACATTTATTTCAAATTGTGTGAAGTGTTATTATCAAGTATCAAGGTAATATAACAACACAAGGGCGAGAAATAGACATACTGGTGAATACAAAAAAACATACACGAGGAGAGTCTACAAAATCAATCGAAATGAACAAGAAATGTGTTTAATCCTACTTATTCATTATTAATCATGCATTTATTTATTTATTTTCCTTTTTTTTGAAAATGTACATGAATTACTTCAATACACATAAAGTTACATAAAACACTTGAGAACTGGTATTAGGAGATTAAATAATATAAAATTAATAATAACACATATTACAGAAGATAAGTATGCTACTGAGTGTAAGAAAAAAATCTTGTCGTTGCACTTAGTTCAAGAATAAAATTAGAATACAATAATTATAATATTAATTTAATTAACATAACTTACGTATAAATGGTTTTGTCTCAAGTATTCTATATTATATTTCAACATAATTGTTATAACAATGTGCTGAAGAACACAGTATGAACATTAAAGTAGAAAGTTAATAATATTATGAAAATATGAAATAACATAATAACAATAATAACATAAATATAATATGACATTACTGAGACTCATGATCTCATAATCTCAGGAATAAGGGCAGAAGGACTACTGAATCCTAAGTAGTACTCTACAGTCTGTGGAACGGAGACGGCCGTGGCCTAATATTAAGGAACTATCCCAGTATGCAGCTAAACGACAGAGGGAACCATAAAAACTCGGTCAGACAGATCGTCTATGGCGAGAATCGAACTCCGGTCTCCAGTAAGACGGTCCAACGTGCCAGTCACCAAGGACCACCCGTCACAGTACAGAATAAGTATTTTGTACAGATAATCAAATCTCCATACAAATCGACCGATTATTTGTATATATGTTGCCCACTCTTCACCAACTGACAAACGTATCACAAGTATACCGAGTTTGTATACCGGATATTTCAAGCTTCAAGTTTTTTTGGATTCATTTTGATAATTTATGACAGTAGCATAAAGTCACTTCATATCGTTTTTATTAAATTAAATAGTCAACATAAGAGAAGAATATACTCATTTTGAAAATGTTCCTCCCGCATATATTAATCGAGCAGCTATTTTTAATAACACCTCGTCAGAAGCATTAGGAAGCACTAAATTTAGTAGACAATTAATTAACAACGCACACATGCTGGCTTATTCCTTAATTGTTCAAAGCTGAGTTAATAAAATAGGTTAAAAAAATACACATTGTCTCAATAAGGGCGTATGCTTATGTTTTTCCTTTAATCATATAGGTTACACGTTGACTTAATCACGGTGTATAAACCTATATCACAATCACCTAGCGATAGAAATATTATGAATCATGGAAACATGGTGTAGTAATTATAGGCCTATATAGTGAGTAAACAGCTAACAATAGCTATAGGTGAACAATTACAAAAGGTAGGTGTTGTACGCTTCTAGCAATTTCCGGATAACCTATACAATATGATAGCCTCTTATCTCAGTTATCTGTGAACTTGTTTTGAGTCAATTGATTAATACGTATGAAGTAAACAGTAATTCTCATTCCATGAAGTAATTCATCCGAGTTTCAGACAAGTTTTCACATATGGCTCATATTCAACATAGGGCCTATTACGTTCGATATATCATCTTATTCAAATTATTATGTTTTGAACTTTACACCTTTATAACCACCGGTTTAATCGTTAATTTGCCATGTTCTCCCATATTAATTATGATGTTATTCCACAGATAAGTCTTAACCAAGACTTTGTGGCTTATAGAATGACCAAACTGTACTTTTTTCTTTTCTGTATCAATTTCTTGTGAAATAAAAAAACGAAAAAAACAACATATAAGTAATAAGTGGATGAGAACAACAAGGTGATTGGGTGGACGAGCAGTTTTTCCAAACATCCCCATTTTCTCATTTTTCTCATTGTAACATGTACGATGATGATGGATGATGTACGATGTACGATGTATGTTTTTCATGATAAATAAAAGACAATTAACAATAACAAGAAAGCAAGGATTTTGTTTCAAAATGTATAATTTAAAGTACAAAATGTGTAGCATGTAGACGGTGGCACCGTATATTATACAAGCACATCTGTTGCTACTTCACAATCCCCTCCATCTGAGCTCCTTTCAATCTCTGCTGTCTTTCTCTTGAATTTGCGTCTTTCACTACTGTATATCTTCTTCTAAATCTTTACACTCTCTACCAGTCCTGGACATAAATGAAAACCTTCCAACATCCCTTCTACACCTCTTAATTTAAAATATTTCCCGAGATCACCCCTCACAGATGGGAAGCGGAATTTAAAATTATTATTAAAACAATGACAGCTTGACAATATATATAAGTGCCATCTACAGCTTCAATGTCGACCCTACAGCAGGTAGACGTGTACATATAGGACCGAGTTTGCAAACTCAATGCATATATTAAACCATATTATCAGCGATAATCACCTCACTTGGACGTATATAGTTATATATACGATGGATGAGGGCGAGAAACACCCGTGCGCTAGTGGTGTGGGGTGCGGGAGACAGTCGATCGGAACCTTTATCAGTACTCACTATTATATATATATATATTGTTGTGTATCGGATCGGATCCGAGGATTTAGACAAATCTCTAGGAAAAATTAGCCACAACAAGAACATAAATGATCGAATTAAACACTTCGCATGGCATTTTGCCTGCTGGCTCGATGTTTTGTAAATATCCTCACGTTTCATGCGTGCAAGTCTCCACTATAGCCATTCCCCACCAAAGATGAGACCAACGGTTCATTCCAGCACGCACTATACTGCCAGGAGATTAATTAAATGAGAATCACCGCACACACGCACCTATATATCAACATGATAGTTGTGTGTTATATTTGTGTCCACGAGAGGTGAAGACGCGAACTACCCGCGCGCTAGTGGTGAAGGATAAAGGAGACAATCGATCGGTACCTTCATCTCGCCGTGGATACAAGTATAGTAGAGACTATTATGATATAAAGAACTATACAAAATGCAGGAACAAAAGAGTATAAAACGTGGCTAAATAGATGATTATTGTTTGCTTAGCGACCCCATCAATAGATAGGTTATTTGGGGGGGTAAGAATGAGTGGACGACAGATAAATGATCTTTAAAAAAAAATATGCGGGACTCGAACCACGCCCGACTTAATTTCAATGTCTCGATTTCAGTGTCATTAGCTGACTGGCCAGGGGGGCGGAGGTCGGGTAACTGAAACAGTCTCGCTGCAAATTAATTGTATCAAATAACGAGCATAGCAATGTAGCTGAGTGGAATTGTGATCCAAAAATTCTGGCCTCCATTCATGTCGTTCTCTAGTCAAAATAAAATGAATACTGGAACTATTCAATACATACAAAATGTATGTGAGTCGTTTACAATTCTAAATAGCTGGTCTATGTTAAGTGTTAAGTAGCTTTTCTATAGATAGAATCCAATTTGTTAGTCCTATTGTTGCAATAAGTGGTTGTCCATCTTTCCCAAAACGTTGTACCAGAAACGCAGGGAGATCACATATATATAATATGACGCCTTACACCGAAGATGTACCTAGATTCCCCTCCTGAACGTCTTGATAATTAT
The DNA here is from genome assembly GCA_907164805.1 of Brachyptera putata. Classification (NCBI taxonomy): domain Eukaryota; kingdom Metazoa; phylum Arthropoda; class Insecta; order Plecoptera; family Taeniopterygidae; genus Brachyptera; species Brachyptera putata. Next base: position 8,347,714 of record OU015464.1, on the reverse strand, counting down.
GTACAAAATGTAATCAGGTCCATGTCGTATACGAATAGTTGAATTTCCTAAATAAGTAATGCTAAGAGAATATAACAAGACCCAATAAGTCCAAGCCGGTATGTCTTTATGGAAAGTGAGAGTTGATCTAATAACGCACAATTAACATTCCTAGCATGATTATGTGAACCACAGAGACAGACCGATAAGGATACCAACATGGCATGTGTATGTTGCTGCCGGGTGAGTGATAAAGATGGGGGAACAATTAAGAGGATCTAAATTTGTGTCCACGAGTGTAGGTCGTCTAGCTATAACACAACGGGGAAAACGCATTATGTGCGTTGTGAGATGAACTCAGAAATATGGATATCTGAAATTCAAAAAAATATTCTGTCAGCTCAATTTACATCTACAGACCTTGGATTACTTCAAACGTTTAAAAACCCTATCTGCTCTGTTGATATATATAGTACGACCTGCTGAATCTTTTAAATGCTGCCTGGTGATATTTTTACCTTAAACACCTGTTGATCTAATATTCGATCAAATGGATGCTTTTATTGCGTTTTCATCGTTATTTCTCATCCGATTAGTCTATTAATTACCAAGAATGTGAATCATTGATGTTTTTATATTGAGTTGATATTTCAGAGCTTTTGAAGCATTTTGGTTTTAAATTATTTTCCCTTTTGGGTTATTCTTATGGGGATTTTCCAGTTTTCCATAGTTATACCATTTAATCGATACTGCTAATATCAATGAAAAGTTGCTTATACGGTCATCTAACAAACACAAATATCACCGACCGAGATTTGCGACGAGAATCACAACTACATTTTTAAAAACAAAGAGCTGAGGTGAGTTTCTATGTAGCCTACTTACTACATATAATTACCAACCATTTTACAAGTGGTACAGTTTTAGATGAAAAGGAGGATGTTTATAGACCTGAGAAAGAAGATAAAATTGGATGAAAGAGAGTATAATTAAAAATGGACATGAGTGGAAGGTTGTGATGAGGGTACGCGCATGCGTAGATCTACACATGGACGATGAGAAATTTTCATTTTTGAATACAACGGGACGGGACTGGAATGGTATGGAACGAGGAATGTTTATGTGGAGGACCTGAGAAATGAAATATTTAGTTCGTGGATGACCTTTAGTTGATACGAGTATACAAGTATAATGTATACCAGTGGCGTTTCCGCACGGCTAGGTATAATATATACAGCGCTGTCCCCAGTGTATAACCACTACAAATCGATTACTTGCTTTTAAATAATTGTATATACATATATATAGCATCATGAAAATGTTTTAAATTTACAACCATTCAATTATTTTTTAATTAAAAATATACCCTTTTAGAAATTGGATTAAGATTAAGATTAGGTGATCGACCTATAGCGAGCTAGTGCGCCGCTGTATCCTTATGACGGCTCCATCGCCATGCATCCTATAGACAGTATACATGGGTACAATATGAAGATCTATGACGAAGATCGATAACTGTATCGATCGATTATTTCAACAAGCAACATCCTGCCTACAGATGCGCCTATACATTAGAAACCATGTCCAGGGCCGTGTCAACACCTTTTACGCCCCTAAACCAATTCCGCGCCCCTTTTTTAATTTCGATGGCTGGTGAAAATTTGGTGCCCCTACACCATTTAGCTTCCTATGCCTGGGTCACGTCGGCCTGTGCCTTAATACGACCCTGTATACCCCTAGTTCCTTCCAGTTCACCCTGTGCATCAACTTAAATAATAAAATTAATTGTCAATTAATGTCTTAAATGTATATGCATGGGATCTTGCAAATTTCAACTCGCAAAATCTAACCTGGGAGTTGCATGTATATATTATTTAGTGGATTACGTCACCGCCCACATGGTGAACGTATTTATACTGACATCACCATCCTACTTGTTGCATTCTTTGACGGTGAAGCTTTGAAATACGATCATCAACTATTTGTGCAGTAACTACACTGAGAATATACACGAAGAGCTAATTAATCGCCTTCATCTCTTCTACATATACAGATTTTTATAATTGGTTTAACGACGCACTGCACTGAAGACTAAGATCTATTGATGTCGGTGAATGATGAATAAGATGTTAGGAAGATGAAACGGTTCATTTAGGTATTTTGAATGATGGGAAGCATGGACGAGAGGTATACTGAGATATATTAAAGGACATCACTACCCAGAAACTAGATTTTAATTAATAATGCCGATATTTATTTCCCAATTTTAGAGAAAACTAGAAATCAATATCTGAATTTTAGAAACTCTAGTCAATTTTTTGTCCTCCGAAAACCATGAGTCATGACGTAGGCATTACCGATTCTGTATAGAAACATAAACAGAATCCAGTACGTCACGGCTCAGAAAAGGGCCCGGGTCCTGTGGAGGACAAATTAATTGATTTTAATCTTGTGAAATTAAGATGATGATTTCTAGTTTTCATTGAAATTAGGAAAATAAACATCGTCAATATTCGCTGAAATCTAGTTTCAGGGCTGTGATGTCCTTTAAGATATATACTAGTATAAGATTTACAAGTATATCTTTCGTCTATGTGGAAACGAAGCGATAACGACCTGTTGGAACGAGAGCCATCGAAAAACGTCACGATAGTTGAATCGACCATGGCGGATATCGAACCCCGATCCCTGTGTGTTCAGCGTGTATAGCCACTTGTCCACCCAACTTATTCCTACTTTATTTATTATTTGACCCCCAATAGTAGCATAAAAAACCTTGCACTAGCATTGGGATATCGAGTCGAAATAAAGCCACTTTGCCTTCTTGGGTTGGTAATACATATGACGTATATAAAAAAAAAATACAGTCAGCAGGATGTATTACTATAGAACTATATTCATACCATTTCCCGAGTCGGTCTAAGTAAAAAATTAAAAACGTACATTACGTCAAATGTAAGTTCAGTTCGAAGGCGTCGAGTAACTAACAACATTCATGTACCGGGTACGTGACACTGTGATCAACTTACAACCCACTCTTTGCAAGCCTTTGGGTGTACACAAGCTCGCCGTGGTGCCAGGGTAGCTCGTCCAGCAGATCGGGGGGAGGGGGGGAGGGGGGGGGGGGGGGACGTCGGCGGTGAATCAAGCGACGCCGTCGTGACCATGCGATAAACTGCAGACCTACTGAATGCATGCACCAAACGTCCACGCAATGCAAGAGATCGTGTTCTTTTCTACAACTTTATTCTTCCGACATTGAAAATACAGAATTATTATTTTTTTATTTTATTTGTGTGATGATTAATGTGTTAAAATATTAAATATTAATAATGTATACTAAAAGATATGTAATATAATTATATTATTAAATTATTTATAAATTATTGCTTGATATAGTTTATCCCTACTGGTCGATATAGGCCTATTCATTTTCAAGACTAGCGGTATGTTGTAGGCCTATAGTTGATAAACTGTGAATTGAAAAATTAAAAAGTAGATCTATATATAATTTATTATAAAATTGTATGACGTACTGAAACCATAGATTAAGGATGCTGAAACTTCAAATTCAATTAACTGATAAACCACATTACAATGATCAATTATAGATACTCCTTGAGGGAAAAACTAGACATAGGCCTATTTATTAAAAAATGAATTTCTCACTTCAAAGCCAACCTATAGTCAACCACTCCATCATCGTACATAAATTATCTGTCTTTTTCAATTATCTCTTTCTGTTTACTCATTTTCAGTTCTAGTTTTAAGTTTTGATATTTTCTATATTTGTATTATGTGCAAATCGTTGTAAAAAAAAATAAAAAAAAAAAATAATAAATAAAAGAAGTTGACTAAATCATTATACATTTAATAGTTCTTCAAATAACCAAGTATTTCAAAAGTGAACTAAAAAATTACATATCAAATAAATCACTGAAATATTACTTCATTTATTAAATACGTGTATTCTAAGGCTGTTGTTGCGTTGGTCAGTGTGACGTCAGTGACGCCTATTATAGGCCACAGAGCGGTAAACGAATGTAAATAATACAGTAGTTGTAGAGGGGATGAAACAAACTTGGAGCACGATTTGTAAAATACAATCTTCACACAATACCGATACGTACAAAGCGAAAGGTGCATGACACATAGTCAATTCATCACCAACTATTTAGCAACTCTGGAGTCATGTTTCTGGGTAAATAGCTTTTTGACAATCATTTTAGTAATGAGAAAAAAATATAAGTAAAAACATTTGCATTCAGAATTCAAGAGGCTCAGTTCGAGGCTCACTTGAATTTGAGGCGCATCTTTTAGCTTCCCCACGTACAAAAATAATTGAATTAATAGTTGCTCGGATCATCTGTATTATACGATAGTGAAATTAAATATAACAAGCTCGTTATCTTTTAAAATTGTAAATATCAAAAAACATGATTTTGCTCGTTAAAATATCAAAACGAATGAACGAATGTACATTATAATACATCAACGTACAGCCCGTTTATATGTATGCATTATTCTAGTTTCGAAACTGACTTTCGTATAGGTACACGGTACTCAATACAATCTTAACCTGATAGTAAAAAATACTGCAATGGGTCTTTTTAACAATGCATAGCGTGGATGGCCAATGACAAAAGGTTATGAAAGAAGTCATTTGTAAAAGTTTCTTATTTATAGAGGGGGCAAACATTCAGCCACTTTTAAAGTTTTATTGAGTTAAACTTTTACCTCGAAATACTAAATTATTTCAACTTATATTTTATTCATGTTTACCACATATGGTCGATCAAGTCACCAATTCTTATGAATAACAATGGAATAAATAATCAAACGATATAACATTTAGGTCGATCTATATACACCCTAATCCGATAGACGATGAATATCTAGATGAGCGGTAGCTCGCCTGATTCAAGTGTCACTCACATTACACACACTGTGTCTAAATGTCTGAGGAGAATATCTATCGTTTAAGATAATAACACACCCGATGGTGATACCAACTTCAACAAATCCATTACAATTGACACGCCCACACACGTCACAAAACAACATCCAATCACGTGGGCTTTTATTTTGTGGGATTTTGGAAATGCCAATCAGAGTACCTCTAAATGCCCACATGATGTGTTACTGGCCTCCGATAAACGACGTATCGGTATATCATTTATTTTTTATATTGGGTTTAACGACGCACTCTACTGATGACTACGGTCTATTGGCGTCGGTGAATGATATATGAGATGATGGGATGATGAGGTGAAAGGTTATTTTATCATGTGTTTTTGGATAGTGGGAAGAAGTCGGTCTTGGCCTGTTGTTAAGTATACTATCCCAGATTTAACCTGAACGATAGAGGAAAACCACGAAAAAACTGTCAAAATCGTCGACCATGGCGGGAACCGAACCCTGGTCTCCTGAATTACGGTTCACTGTATTAACCACTCGGCCGAACGTCTCAGTGACGTATATCAGTAGCGATCAATTGACTTTACTATGTTTAGCCAAGTTCGTCATTAAATTTTAAAAAATGTGAAACCGTCAATTTGTTCCCCGTTCTCTCCAAGGTAGGCTGAGTTGAAATATTGAAAAAACGATAGTGACCCAGAGCCAGAATTCAATACTAAACGGCTTTGAACGTTGTTCTGTATACAGTCACGTTTAAAAAAAGACGAAACTGTGTTATTTCAAAAGTACAAACAAGCATTATCTTGACCCCCGAGTAAATCAAGTCATACCAACTTGAATCACATGTGTTTGAACCTTATACATCTAGGCGAAATGCCAAAACATGCTTGAAAATAAAAAGTGTATAGCTTACATCACTGAACCAAATCAATGATAATATCAAGAGAAGTTGTGTTCATATATTATAAACCAAATGCTTTTCATTTGAAAATAAACCAAACGAAATGCTGGGAAATGTACACGCATGTTGAGGGGCGGGATGGCCTACTTTTCATGTTCAATTCGTATGAAACTCTATTAGACCTAGATACCATGTACCTAATATAACTTCATGTGTCGAATGCAAATTGAAAACGTTAAATAATTTAAGAAAATGCCAGTTGTATAGAACTGTAGACTAACCCTACAACATTAAAAATTAAATACATACAAAAATAAGTTTATGCGTCAATACTTTGACTATTGGAGTAGGTTATGCGCCGTTTTGTCGTCTGATATAGAAACATGTTCTCAATGTCATTTTTCTCACAGCTCAAACACACCAACAGCATACTAGAGCGTTATCCCAGTTATGCAATTCCTAAATTACCATATACAGTGACCACTGAACTCGTTCAGTTGTTTTACATGAATGAAAGTAGTTGTTCAACAACAAACTATTAGGGTAATACAGCCTGCTAAAAGCATACGCGGCTAATGAACTTGCCCAGTGACCGGAAACTACCAGTCATATCGTGTCCGCATCAGATAATGATTGTCACTTTTAATATGGAAGCAAAATGCCTCGAGGTACACACTGCCAAAATCCTCTCTTACACCTGTCAAAATAGTCAGAAACTTATCCAAAATTTAAGGGATTAGGATAAATTGTGTATTTTTGGTATATACCATATCATGAATTTGTCCGTATTTATTCCTTTCTCCCGGCCACCCAGAAAAAACAAATCACTCTTGCAACAAATGCTCTGTTAATTCAACAACAATGAGTACAATGTGAGCCTGTTCACGTATCTACCGTCTAATAGGGTAATGTTGTTCGTGTGCGCGTTGTCAAGTACACGGAGTAGAGATCCATTGTCTGTATAAATCGGTGCCGAAGTGTAAAGGCTAATAATTAACAGTAGATAGAGAGAAAAAACGTAAATAATATATCATTGCAAAAATAGCTGGAGCCTCGTCGTTACATTTTTGGTCTAGAACCGCCCCTGGCTGGGTGATTTCCTTAGATAGAAATGATTATGAATCTTGAACTGGGCAAGATACAGAACAACAAATACATCACACGATGCAAACAATATTTGTCGAAAATGCTATTGAGAGAAATTTTATAATAATAAAGGTAGCTGGATCGAATGTATTTAACAGTAAAAATACCCGATATTTTTGTCGTCGATTCTGCCCTCGCTATTCGGACCGTTCCATACAAAGAACACGTAACTTAAAGTGTACGTTAGCTGATATTATGGACAATATTTCAGAATTTATATGGCTCACTGCTCCGCCGGCATGAAGCAATTTCACTATAATATGTTCAAACGGAAAGTTCCAACAACAGTTTACGTTGACATTGATACTGCATGATACGCCCTATGTAGGTCCCCCTTAACAACACATTTTGAAACATTTTAAAGGAAAATAAAACCTGCCTCGAGTTTAACATAAGTCTGATAGATACCAAAATTGAGCTGTGTGTGTTGGGTATTCATTTGATTTGATTTTTTTTTTCAAGATTTGCACATAATACAAATATAGAAAATATCAAAACTTCAAACTTCAAAATATCAAAAAAATATCAAAACTAGAAATGAAAATGAGTCAACAGAAAGAGATAATTGAAAAAGATGGATGATATTTTATGTAAGATGATGGAATGGTTGACTAGTGTGGCTTTGAAGTGAGAAATTCATTGAGGTCATAGAAGGGGTTCCGAAGTATGAAAAGATTTCAGGTTGTATTTAGAAGATGAAAGTTTGGTAAGGCTGGTTATATGGGCGGGTAGTTTATTATAACATTATTATTTCGATTATCATCCTCTACATACGACTATGTATCCACTGTCTTTCACGAATTACAGTGTAGTTCGTAGTGTGGACTATGACATACTGATAAGTATCTCCCCCCCCCCCCCTCCCTCACATCATCCCCGCACTCAGACAACAATATCTACGTATGCAATAGTATTGTTCAACTTAGTTATTACGCAAATGCGGCAGTTTACTCAGCTGCTCATGAGAAGTTAAATACAACCAAGCATGCATGTATATATCGAGTATCAAGGGATATTTACATCTAATTATAGTACCTAGTAATTACATTCCACATCATCTACTACACGTTTTACTATCTCTATAATGCCTCACGCAGGCATATCGTTTGCTTCTCGTTATACGCCTACAATATGCGTAATTGGCACATAATGAAATTAATACACCCAATATAATAGATTTTTAGTCCACACCCATGCTTCTTATAGGTCTATATACAAAACACTAAAAAGGGTGGTCGAGTGGCTAGCACACTGAACCGTCATTCAGGAGACCGGGGTTTTATTCCCGCCATAGGCGACGACCATCCTGGCCTAGGTTTTTCGTAGTTTCTGTATCATTCAGGTTGATACTGAGAGGTCACCATCTAACTCCTTTCCATCACTATCCAAAAACACCCAATAAAATAACTTTTCATCTCATCTTCCTATCATCTCATTTTACGACGACAATAGACCATGGTCTAACGAAACGCTGTGCCGATGACTAAGATGCATCTTAGTCATCGGCACAGCGTTTCGTTGAACCCAATACAAATGAAAAATGAAATGAATATATACAATAATAATAATCATCTATCCCAGATTCCAAATGATGGGTCAGGGGGTGGAATGTATCACACCAAAATGCTAACAAATACGAACATGAAACACTAATGTCCAGTTTTACGAATAATACATTTGTCGATAGAGCGATTAACGGATTAACACGTGTTCTTTTGTACCTTAATTAATAACTAGCTTGATTAACACATTTGTATTTCCGTAAAAAGCATTCTATAAATAAATTACAAAACGAGAACAAATTGTTTTTTCACACAAAAAGGAGATAGAAAAACTAATATATCAATAAAATCTACATGAAACAATAATGGAACAGGCGTTTTGACAGTTGACAATTTATAGTATCACAAAAATAAATGTTTTTACAACAATTATTTGTTTGCTTTAAATTCAATACTGCAGGCTGTTCTCCATAGCAATTTGATTGCATATTTATTTATAATGCCGTCTATACGGCTTTATGCTACTATACCCATAATTGACCTGTAGAGCAAGTATAGGCCCGTGGGGTTACACACGGTGTGCTGTGTTGCAAGTGTTTTCAGGGATTTCAAGGAGAAAAAGATATCTGCGCGACATGAATGGAAGAGTTTATTCGCTACGCTCCACCATCGTTAGCATGTGAACTGAAACCAATGCCAAGTAACTGCTGAACGTATGTTTATCATTTAACATGAACATGATGGCAATTAGAGACTATACGTATCACTTATAACAAGTCAGAAGAGAGCACGGTTGGTTTACTCCTTCATGACTATTGTTTCCTAACGACCCCACCAACAGCTAGGTTATACGGGGGCACGAATGAGCAGATGCTCTGCAGATGAGCACAGAGTCTGTGGCAGAGTAAAAACACAGAAGATGCCTCGCATCAAAATCTCTCAATTAAATTCATGATTTACAACTGTACACTTACAACACCAAATGAGAGCATTGTCACTTCGTCCCACAAGTGTTATAATATTAAGAAACTACATAATTTCTAATAAGGTCATGCGTGATAATATTACTTCATATAGTCAAGAATTGAAAAAAAAAAAAACATCTTCATAATATGTCAACAGGAATATACAATGCTTTTTGTTATAAACAGATAGACACAATGAAGCGTCTCTTCGTATAATTATATTAATTATTATCAAACAGATACCGATAGGAGTTTCCTACGAAGTGGCGAGCAACCAAGAAAGAAGAAGGTTCATAGCGATCGTCCCCCCAATCCCACACTACTAGCGTGCGGGTGGTTCGCGCCTACTTTTGTGGAGCAAGTAAAAGCATAGTCTCGCCGTGGGTCACCATGAACGTTTGACTAAAGCGTGGTGATACTCTATCTATAGTCATACACTTGCAAACTTTCTAATCAATTATAACGATGCTTTCCTAACCTATAATTACGGTGAGTCAGTTAGGCCAATCTGAGCGATTCGAGTGGTCAATACCAATAATTATAATAATCAGTAGAAACAGATATTCCATAATATACTTTTGGCAATCTATATGGACTTGAGCAGTAAATATATTTCCTAATCACTTCCTTTATAATGAGATAGGAAATGAAAACATGCATGGTTAACATAGTGTGATACATATAGTGTGATATAGGTACACTAGTAACTTAATGAATAAAACGATCAAGTCTAAGTTAGTTGACAACTTGAAAGCACTAGTGTTATCGCCACTATACTTACACGTTCCAAGAATATATGAGAAACTGATATAGAACATAAGAAACTGAAATATTCAAGGCTACTCATCCATTTAAAAATGAGAAAATATAACTATATTTTGAATTAACTAATGCAAAACCCTTGATGGAATTGACATCAAACTGATGTAAAAATAATTCAGAATATTTTGTCCTGTTTTTTTCTGCAAAATAATTAAAATAGGCTCGTGGCATACGGGAATTCCACAAAAAAAAATGGAACCTTTTTAAACTCGACAAAGGTAATGTTCACACTCATGGGCATATGTCATCAGATAATTATAATTTTCATCGGGCATGCCATTCTTTTGATAGATTTGATACAGATTCATTTCAAATCCCATGAAAATTTGTGGAAATTTCTTGGTAACTAAAACAATAATATTAATCCAGCGGCAAGCAGACTTACGAAAATTATTACTATATCTGATGACATGCACATTAGTTTGAACACCAAGTTTGGCAAGTTTCAAGTAGCCTCTTACAAATTATTATTATTTATGTGGAACTTCTGTATGCCACGAGCGTTATTATCTATATTAAGGGGCATCGACAATAAAAGTTATTTGGATCATAAGAGATTGATGAATAAGAAATAACTGGATGCATGGCAATAATGAAAAAAAAATCCAAATGGAAAAGATGCATTATCCTTACAATCTATTGATATGGGATCCTACTTCCCCAGATTTGAATAATGTACTCCATTTGACCACAGATGAGCATAGCTATCATCTGACTAAGAAATAAGCACATGCTGCTATGCGCACATCATTGGCGGCTTCAAAGTTGAAATCCATTACTTTCATCAGTTTAATATTCAACGAAGGTTTCCAAGTTTTGATGAGACCTATTTACGAAGTTGGCACGCAATACGTCAAATATTCTTGTTACATATTATATAAACGCTTTGGTACACGTCTTCGGCTTCGCGCAGGTCGCAACATCGAAACCAGCAAATTTATATTTCTGATGTGGTTATTTATTGGTTGCTTAACGGATCCACCAACAGCTAGGTTATTTAGGGGTACGGTGATACGGGTAGGTGATGATAAAAATTATCAAGTGATGATACGTGAAAGGACGTTTACAGAAATCCATGAACCAACTCGAATCCAAGCCCAACGTGATTTCAGTTTCGAAAGAAGTGCCTTAGCTGACCAAACTATGGAGGGCGGCATATTTATTCCTGCTTCGAATATATTTTTTTTTTTTTTATCTTTGTAATGGTGGTTAGCCCCCCAAAGTTCCAATCTACTCTTTCCTAAACATCTCTGTTGTCAGCCTCCATTTGACCCACGAGCTTTCGATCACCCCCCCCCCCCCCCCACCTCTCCCATTCATTGCTTTTGAGATCGTGCGAGCAATTTCCGTGTGTCAGATGTCAATGTGTCGGGCCACTAATGTGTGCGAACAAGGGACATGGCACGTGGGGAAGTGGGCGTGGTCGGGGTACTGTTTGACGTTCTAATGTGAAGACGTGAGTCAAGTTTTCGATGGAATATTTGGGATTGGGGTATACCGAGGGGTTAACGAATGGAAATATCAGGTGTGCACTTTGTAAAATTCAAAGAAAATGAAAAAAATCAAGAAAAATCAGAGAAAATGAAAAAAAGAAAAGAAAAAGAAAAATATCACGAAAAATAAAAAGAATCACGAAAAATCACAAAAATCACGAGGAAACACAAGAATCACAAAAATCAAAAGATTACGGAAAATCAAAAAAAAAACGAAAAATCGCGATTTTTTTTTTCAATAAAAAAAATCAAAAATTAGGTGTAGGCCTACACTAAAATGTAAAGTTGTCAAACAGATCTTAGTTATCAGTGCAGTGCGTCGTTAAACCCGATAAAAATGTTTTTAAAAATCGATTTATATAGTTTATTGTTTCATGTCTAGTTCAATTCGTAGTAGTCGACTCGCTCGACCGTCCACAATACACTAATAGCATATCTCGTTTTCCTCGACCGAGTGGTTTGATCAATTGTCCTCCCTGTCCCCCGCCCACCCCATCAGGGCACGGCATGGCATATTAGTGCGGAAGATGCACCGCGCCCATCTCCGGCTCTACTACGTCCTGCCGGTGCTCTAGGCCACTACACTAATGGGGTTACGACTCCGTACAGCTGGGATGGACGCACGCAACCCACCCTCGCAACCACCCTCCGACGCCGTCACACAGCGGGCAGGGCGTTGGTTGGACGGCGGGTTACTAACGCATCGGCCCTCTCTTCACGTGTCGTCGTCAACTAGAGCATCTACTACTCCTATACCCCAGTAAGATACGAGATAATTTCGAAATGGTTCTCTGTATGAATTAATTAATGGGTTGCTCTAGTTTCTAAATTTCGTAGCATTCCCCGCCAAAGTAATGAAAATGCCTCCTGTGGGTCTTGAACCCATTACTGGGCAGTAGCCGAGATGAACAATTTATTTGGGGGCGATGGTAGCTTGAATCACGAATTGAATATAGGCCTATAAACAACCAGAATGGGGTGGGTGGAGGGAAGATCACATAGACCCGGAAGTAATGTTTGATGTGCTTGCTTTTTTCAATATACTCGATTTAACCCTAAATGTTTAGACTGAAAATTGTACCTGTCTCACCCAAGGCAAAATTTTCAATCTAAACATGCTGTTAAAAGAGTAAATTATATTTGAGATTCAAGGTAACGAAGATTTTCTTCTTGGAGAGGATGATATGAGTGTAAACAACAATTTCGCTCTGGCACCCCCTCCCTCCCAATACGGTGAACAGAAGCGCTCTCCCTGACAACCTATCGAGGAAGTGTAGGGCCAGAAACCGTGGTACAACTTGTATACATAGGACCTGAAGGCGCTGTGGTAGGCAACAACGCTACCAATCCAACATCCATCATTCATAAATCAAAATGTACCACAAAATAACCCCTTCGTTTCGCTTATTCAATGCCCTGTGTCACTTTAGATTTAGTGCAAATCCAATTACTTCAGGAAAAGCTAATATGGGCCTACATTGAAATAGGCCCATGTTTTGAAAATATTTTCATAATGTGGTGTAGTCATTTTTTTAAATGAATTAAACACACATTTTTCCTTGACAATTCTGCCATAGATTTTCAACATACGATTTTTTTCAAATGTACAATTTAGAAGATATTTTATTACAACAATGAAGAATTTTATATGTATGATTCTAGGCTATATTCACGAAAAACTTCGAAAAATATAGGGCTATATTCGAGAAAATTTTGGAAAATAAGTATTCATCAAATATTTTGAAACAAAACCTTTAAACAAAATTCGAGCACCAGCTTCGAAATAAAATCAAGGCTCATTTGAAGCAATTTCCAACCAGAATATTAAAATCTGTGTGGTGTACTCACTGGCAGCGAGGCATACTGGCAGTACTAGGCGTATCAGAGAGAAACAGACGATGAAGCGGGGTGGCATCTTGACTCAAGTCCTCTGAAACATACAAGAGCAGGACGTTTAACGACGCAATAACGACCAAACAGGGTGGCAGTCCCGGTGGGAGTACTTTTTGTTACAGCAAAATATCAAATATCCCGTGAATCATTGTTATGCTGTTGCTGCATACGTACACATAGAAGTCGACTCTAGAATTTTGACATGAAATGTTACATGTTTATTATTTTCCTCTACATTTGTTTAACGTTATGTATTAACAGTATGTTGTTTTATTGTAATATTATTTTATCTACTTGTACATTTATATTTTATCTCAATTAGGCCTATTGTTATTCTGTAACTTATCATAACTATAACCTTTCATTTAAAAAGCAGATTCTATTTTTCAATAATGAATATATATCAAAATTGTATTTATTTTGTTCCTGTATATATATTGTTTCATAAGGAATTGTTGAACTAAAGGTAGCGTACGGTAAATTGTGAGTATACGTACACGAGAGTTAGAGGCTGTTGGCCAACATCACAAATACAAAAATCACTGTGGAATTTATAAAAGCTTGTGTAGGCCCTACACGTAAACAAGAAGGACGATTACCAACTGAATAATTATAAAAACTTAAATCATTAAAGAATTGTGCTACAATCTTAAGGGTGTGATGCTTTTGAAAGATGTATTTGCATTTCGAGTATATTATTTTAGTATATTAGTTGTGAATCCAAGTATATATGTATAGTAATTCAATAAATCTAGAAAGCTTAATAGTGTCAATTAACAAGGAATTTGATACCACAATCAAAATCACAATTAATTGGCCAAGCTTTCAGAGGTCACAGCGACACATAACATAATACAGATCAACCATATGTAATTGATTGATTATTGTTTGCTTAACGACCCCACCAACAGCTAGGTTGTACGGAGGTACGAATGAGCAAATGATAATGAAACTATGAAGTGACGATAAGTGAAAGAACAATTTACAAAAACCCATGCCTTATGCGGGACTCGAACTCAACTGTGACTTCAGTTTCTAAAGCGCTGCCTTAGCTGATTGAGCAACGGAGGGAAACTCGACCATATCAATCACTAACATTTTTCATGTCCATCCTGTCAGTGCAGCGATAGGTATTGAGTGATGACCTACTGTTGTCTGTAATCAACGCTCACTTGAAACACTGGGACTTGGGAGTGCATGTCTTCTGACTAATAAATCACACGAACTTGGACAGTCTGCGTTAATGTAAGAACTTGATCAAGTGCCGTATGACATCCTACTGGTGACAGCTAGCATAGTGAAGAAGACACGCTTTACTTTCGTTAATCAACGACCACACGAGAATGGTGTAATTAAAATACCTGACCGTAGGCCTACTATCCAAAGCTATGGTCTCAAACTTTCAAATCTTTCAAATCTAATCAAAACTACGGTATAAAAGACATTAGGTCTACAAATAATTTCGGGTTTTAAAAACGTAGAAATTCAAATAATTATTTTTCATTGGAAAATCATCGAGTATGTAAGCTTAAAGAAATAGCATTTGCGCAGGATCACATACATTACCAGATAAATATATACACATATTGGATCGAAATAAAAGTAGTTGCAGACAAAACAAATAGAAGATTGAAAAAAAATGTAACTAATTACCGGTAAATGATAATAAAATTACAAAACTTCTTACAAAATCCGTTTATAGATTCCAGCCATGGTTTTCCCTAATTAGTTACCTAATTGTATACATATTAAAACGATTGAGTTTCCGTAACGAGGTGAAAGAATAGAGTGTAAATTAGATCCTCCCAAGTCAGGTACGGAGCGCGGTGTTGGGGGAGACTTGAGAGGAGTCTAATTAAATGAGAGGGAGTGGCCCATTTTCCATGTACTTATAATCAACTTATTATTTACGCGAGTAAAAACGGACAAGCCATGCATGGAAAACTCAAGTCACGTGTTAATGTTTGTATCAGATATGACAACGCACGAGGAATCCGCCATTCATGAAGCACTGCGCCCTCCAGTATATATAATTGGAGCTCTGAAAGTGACTACCCCACATTTTCCCTGGAAGACTCGAATAATAATTATAATGATTCTGTTCGTGTCAGTGTATGTAAGGTAACCCCGCCCGGGACCTGTCGTACACGCAACGCACTAAGGGTACATATACCTATTATCACATGCAAAGTAACCGGCCCTATTCAGTACACTCATCGGTCTGGTCAATAACGACGGTAGGATTATTAATAACTATTTTATCATCTCTATAGAAAAATGATTCATTACCGTATTTATCTTGTTTGACAAATTATTTCTTGAAAAAAGTAGTTCAAGACTTGGAAGGGTTAAAAAAATTGCGTTATTTCAATTTGTATAATAATTTATTAATTAGTAACTCGTACCTTTGTCCATTGATTATATTCGCAGTTTGTGCATGGTTTGTGCTTAGTATTTACAAAACAAAACACTTCCATGAAGAGAGGCAGGTTCAAATGGATGACTAATATGACACAAGTTTATAAAATTATATTGGTTCAAGTCCCGTTCAACTCACATTACACAATATGGGATGAAGGGTCGGGTTTCTCAAAGACTGAAATTTTCGGTAAAAATGTTTCGAAGTAAACAATGCTAGGCACTAATCTAGTAATCTGTACAAAAGCTACTCTTGCTACAGTTAATGAATTTGAGCTAGAATTGGACAACACTTTGTGCATCGGTGGGGGGGGGGGGGCCCTACATATATATATATAGGCATATAGTACAGTACAGTACCATATAGGCCCACTAAAAGTTATTGTTTAAATACCGGTATTTATATATTTTTTATTCATTTTAATGCTGCTAAATGACCCCACCAACAGCTAGTTTATACGGGGGTACGAATAAGTGAATGATACTGAAACGATGAAGCGATGATGGTGAAAAGGTAAAATTACAGAGACACTGAGCACGCCTGTATATGTTTTTTCCCCAACCTCCCCCACTAACCTAACCGACATATTACACCCTCCAACAGCTCCCCCCTCCCCAACAGAGGCATCAACCTACCTAGGCCTAACCACCAAAAATCACCCCTCCAGTACCACCCCTCCCAAACAACATGCCAAAACCCTCAGATTCAAGCGAGTTTAAAAACTATAAAAACCAACAATTCTAAACCTCCCACAACTTTTTCTGAAAGATATAAATAAGATCTTTCAGACAACACCAACAAATCTAAAATCAAACACCAATTGGCGACGCTCAGTGTCACAGTAAAATTACCTCTGATTCTGTCAAAGACTAGGCCTAGATGGGCTCTTATCTATCCTGTTGAGTGCACGTTAGACCATCATCTTTCGATCGACAATAATCTTTAAAAGTACTGTGTAGGTCTATGTAGTCAGTAATTTAAGCTATGAGCTATCAATGCTAGATCATTGAGTTGGTCCTAGCATTGGTCCTAGGCATCCAAAAAGTTAGGTTAAAGACGCTAGTTGGCTGGACAGAAGATCCGCGCAAGACACCCAAGGTCCCAAGTAAACTGAAACATCATTCTGTAGCTTGACAGCATTGGCGTAGAATTAAAACGTTAGTTTAGTCACCTTTACCTTGTTCAATTGACGTCTTAAATGTGACTATGAAATCGACTGCAGTCTGTGGCTCGTTGCACAGGGCAGGCTCAAGCCGAGTTTGACGGACAAACGAGCCACGACCGGCATGTGAAAAGTTGTACGGTCACACACATGATATCAATATAGTTTTAGTCTATTGGAAAACACCTTAGAGTAACACATATTTCTTCATATAAACACAACGTAATGAACATTTCAGATTGTACTAGGCTACTACAAACACACAGCGACCATGATCTTCCTGTCACACAACTCACATGCAACTGACAAGTACATAATGTGTACCAATTGTGACAGTAGTTTTCTGGCCGTGCTATTGATTCTCAAGTTGTCATTTATTTCTCAAATCAATTTGAGCAAACCTTACGTCGTTTGGATGTAAAATCTATAAAATATCCTCGAACCTTTCGTAATTATATGTATAATTAGTATTTTTGAGTTAGAAAGCGAACAAGCCAAAGACCGACATAAAACTGCAACGGCACGGCAAGTGTATTGAAAAGCTGGGAACATACCATGCGCAGAAACGATGAAAGAGGGTCTCGACCACGGTGGCGCGTAATCCGTATTTGTTTGTCGAAGCGCTATTTTTCATTTTACAGATTTTCCTCAGTGAAAATATATTTGCATGCAGCTGTCTTATAGACACAAAATAATAATTATAAACAAACGGTTTCAAAATACGGTAATGTAAAAATACCAATTTATTTACATTTTCTTATAATTAACATAATATTACATTACACATAAGACTACATCAAGATGCATTGAGGGTTGCGTTGGTTTGCCCGCCGGCGAACCAACGCAACCCTCAATGCATCTTGATATACACTAATGTCTTTGGGCTGGTGGTTTTTTATTTTGTAGCTTTGACCTCTCTTTTGACTTATACCATCTGATAACTAATAAGGAAGGCTGTGATTATTAATTTTAAACTTTGATGTAGGCCTACTGTAAAATGTAAATAATTGAAGTTATAATTAGTTGGCACTCAGACCTAAAAGAAATTGAAACTCCATCACTGTACTGTCTCCAATATTTTATGTGACATTTTCAAAATGATAATACATAAAATAATTTGTGTAACAGCTTTTATAGCTATGATACGTTCTACCGAATTATATTCTTCTACCTCTGACATAGTCGATCTGATATCATCAAATTTCAACGAGCTGGTAATTCAAAGTGATAGTGTATGGGTAGTCGAGTTTTACTCTCCTTCAAATGTCGATTGCCAAGCGCTGGTGCCAGTGTATTCTGGAGTTGCCTCCATATTAAAAGGAATTGTGAAAGTAGGTGGCATAAATTCTAACCGAGACTATTCATTGGGGAAACACTATGGCATAAAAAGTTATCCTACAATAAAAATATTTGGATATGATAAGCAAGAACCTGAAGATTATGCAGGTCAAAACACAGTCAACAGTTTTATAGATACTGCATTTACTGCAATGAAAATTCAAGTTATCTCACGTGTAAGAAGAAATTACACTGGACAACCACCAAGTGACGTTGTGGAACTTACGGATTCCAATTTTGATTCCTTGGTTCTTGATTCAAATAACCTTTGGCTTATAGATTTCTATGCCCCATGGTGTGCATTCTGCAAAAGCTTAGCTCCACATTGGAAGAAGGCAGCAACGCAACTCAAAGGAAAAGTGAAACTAGGCGCTTTAGATGCAACCGTTCACACCAATAAGGCCCACAAATACGAAATAGAAGAATATCCAACGCTGAAGGTGTTTACTAAAGACAAAAATTATAATTCTACTTCAGTATATTATGAGTACAATGGGGGTAGAACAACTACTGAAATCGTTCAATGGGCCTTGGATAAACTATCTGGAAAGAATCAAGTACTCAAAATTACTCAATTGATAAATAAAGACCAAATGGCTGTTCATTGTCTTGATCGCTTGTTGTGTGTAATATCGGTACTACCACACATCTTGGATTGTCCTGCCAACTGTAGACAGGTTTACTTGGATATCTTGTTACGACTAGAACAAAAATTTGAAAGTATGCAGTGGGGATGGCTATGGTTTGAAGCTAAAGCTCAACCCGATGTGGAGAGAATATTCTCAATTGGAGCATTTGGTTATCCATCTCTGGCAGTTGTGAACTCAAAAAAGATGAGATTTGTAAC
This sequence comes from Brachyptera putata, assembly GCA_907164805.1. Classification (NCBI taxonomy): domain Eukaryota; kingdom Metazoa; phylum Arthropoda; class Insecta; order Plecoptera; family Taeniopterygidae; genus Brachyptera; species Brachyptera putata. Next base: position 8,328,330 of record OU015464.1, on the reverse strand, counting down.
TTTAAGAGGGTTGTTTTCTTTCAACGGTATACATGAGCTACTTCAAGAAGCTTCGTTTGGTCAACTGTCAACTCCTACAATTAGAATAGATGTGTTGCCTGTTATTAGAAGTACAGAGCCGTGGGATGGTACAGACAGCCATGGTCACGAGCACAATCACATTGTGAATAATGATGATCATGATCATGCGCATCATGACAATGACGAACTCTCAGATGAACTATAAAATAAAAACCAATGTGACTGAAGTTTAGTAATAACAAAAGTAACTGTTGTAACTATATAATTAATGCAATAGTTTACAGTTTGTGACTAAAAAGTAATCTGTATCAATTTAGTTTCTCAAAACCTTTTATTCAGTTTTACTTACTGAAAGGTAATTGTTTTTTATTTTTATATTGTATGTATGTATATATAAAAAACAAAAATGAGAAATAAAGCTATATATCATAATGGCATATTCTATGAATATTTTGTTGACTTTCTGATTGAAACATTGTTTTGCAGACAGTGTTCGAGTTCTTTGTTACAACGAATTCTTCAAATATGCAGTTCATGTCAGATTAACTATTTGAAGTTTGCTTTTGTTGCCTTGCTGTAAAAGTTCAAGTTGAGTTTCCCCCAAAAAGTTGATTTAAAAATTCCATTGAATATGGTATGCAGGACCTTTCAGCTGACATTTTGCCAATATGAAACATTTTCAGCTGTATACACTTAACAAGTTTGAATAGTTTTTACTAATACCACCTTGCAGGGAGAATTTTGATATCTCATCACTTGACAGTTAACGGTGTCACAAAAAAAAATGATATTTCGCTACATGACTACCATGCAGTCTTAACAGGGAGTCTTATACTAGCAACAGACCATAGTTTGCAACTGAACTGGAGCAGAAAATTGTGAAGATTGCGAATGGATATCAGAGAGTAAAAAAAAAGTTCATTTGAACATGCAGCTTACCTTGTAAGAAATTCAAATAGTTTTGATTAGACTCATACGTAGCACCAGTAATAAAATATTGATTTATTCTGGGAACCTTAATTATTTGCATGAAGTGCATTTATAATTTAAATGTTAATATTTTCTGTGATTACGTAGTTAGTTGGTGTTAGGGTTTCAAGGCGCGTCGACAGCGAGGTCATTTAGTGGACATGTTCATGTCCGTTTACTTTTCCATGGTCGTCAACGTTTGTGGATCTTTCAAGCATATGGAGGTAGCACCCCGTGAACGCACGGTCCAGGTATTTTTGATTGGTACCTGGCACCTATTTTCTAAATTATCAAGTAATACAAATTTATCTATTTATTTACCAACATATGAATAACACACAACACTATATATAACATACAATGAAGAAGGCAAGTAATACCATCAACTAAGAGCAAAATACAAATTATTCATTAGAATATAATTATTATTTATTATATAATATTACAAATTTTCACAAATGATTTCAGAAATAAAAAGCATACTTATACACGTACCGTAGTTCCTGAAAATTATTTGGTAATTTTTCTTCGTACCAATTCAATGCTATACTTTGATGATTAATCATGCTTAATCGGTGATCAACATCAATCATGTTTTATAAATTGAACATACCGTAATTTACAAAAAGCTATTCTGCTCTTTTCTCAAATTCAGCAGAACAGTAAATAAAGACAAGACGTGTATAGCTGGCGATGACCTACTGCCAAGTGGAAACAACATAGTTCACAATTCAACCAATAGATTGAGGTGTAGAGAATGAATTTGATTAGACCAGTATAATAGGTTTAAGAATGTTTCAACAGTGTTTTTAAAAATGCTGTGTATAAAAGTATTAAATTGTACTGGACTGTGAATATGCAAACTCACAGAAAACTGATAAGATCATTACTTATAGCTTGAATTGATTTTTGTATTTTTAATAAAAGCCATTTACCTATCCAGAACTGGCAATAAGACTGGCATTATTCATGTCCTGCCTTCACATATAGCAGAATAAGAGCTTACTCTATATCTGCCGAGTCATTGTCCGTGGCGCTGATGATAGACGAAGCACTATCAGTTTCCAGGAATTTCTTAGCATATGCCTCTGGATCGAATGCCTCTAGTGGCTAATGAAAGAAATACACAATATAAGTTGGAATTCCATCATTACAAAAACCATGCCATGAGTTTGGTGGGTGTGGGTCTAGATACACCTAGATTCTATTTAAAAGGGTTGAAAATTGAAGGCAATAAAGATTTTTTCAATTTTTCCATAGTGTAATGATATGATACCATATAATACTGTATGTACTATGCATAGTACATTTTGTCACCGAAAAGGTATAAGAGTTCTACATATCAACGCAACGTCGTTTCTCACTTTTATTATAATCTTTTACAAAATGAGAAAAACGGCGTGAGCGACTGTTGTGAACTATTGTATTTAGAACTCATTTTCGTGTGGAACGCAAGCAAAACGTCCGATTTTAGGTACATACTAAATAGATCACAAAGCCCGTAATAGAGCGTAGTGGCACGGAAAATATATCAATACTATACCAAGGTGTTCCGAGTGTTTCAGCAGTGCGTGGTGAAAACAAGGTAAACCATACAGAGGACTTGGCATGCGTAATTTTTATTATTAAAATTGAAAAATGATGCATGCAATATAGGAGGTATTAGGAAATTATAAATAATTATTCAAATAAGGACAGCGAGGATATTATTCTATACTAGGAAAACGCAACATATGCGTTGTTATGATATAGGGCAGGCATATTTATATGAAATGTATTAATGTGTTGGAAAGATATATTGTACATGCACCTTCAGATCTAAACAATTATGCCTTCCTGTTTTATTCAATACTCATTTCAAATTCGTTGTTACGACATAGGCATATTTATATGAAGGTGTGGGGTAGTCGATCGAGGAGAAAAATGGGAGGAAGTGCTAGATGAGAGATGGTGGGAAGATAGAGAATGGTGGAGCAAACTCTTAGGAAGAAAAGACGAAGCAGAGGATAGTAGTAGTAGTGAAGAAGAGGAAGAAGAAGTCGGAACTGGCAGGAACTGACTGATAAGAAGACTGCTCTAGAAGAAGTGGTGGAAACACCCCCTGACCCAATCTAATTGGTTATCTGGGTTTTGAGAAATATATATATATATATATATATATATATATATATATATATATATATAAGTTCGTGAAACCAGCTCTTTGCCTTAATTTTAGCTCCTGGCATTAGCTGTCATTGTGAATCTGGTTTAAAGAATATTATATTGAAGTGTTAATATCATTATTATTAGTAATTAAATACAAAATTACATAAAGTACAAAATTATTGTCAAACAAACACAGAAATACACAAGGTAGCTGCAATCTTTACAATGTTGTTCGTCTATCACAGCCAAATAGTCATTTTATATGGAACTGGCCAAGTTACAACTCCATAATTGTCACCGAAAAAGAGACGACTTTATGTACAACTAGTACAGTAATAGATTATTCAGAATACATAATTATCATCTAGATTACATATTCAACTATGTAAAGAAAGCAGCACAAAAATGGGAAATGAGTAAAATAACAGATAATGTAGCATGTCTAATTTGTTTGCCTGTCTCCCCAAAAAATAGCAAAAAATACAAACTCACTTGCATTTCTTGTATTTACATGATCACATTTAGTTCCGAGATGTTAATCAAACATCCTTTAGTTCAAGTAATACCTGATAAAAGAGCCGACCGATTAACAAACAAATACAGCTACGTAATAGCAACACGGATAAAACTTGCAATTATGTGTACTATGCACACAAAAAACAATTTTGTATTAATTAAAAGATTCAACAGATAATATTGATTTGAATAAAAAATATTACAATCAGCACAAATGTACAAACGTTTTGTTATAGTCGTTTCGGATTTAAGAAATGTAATACTCAAACCAGAAATTGTAAGTCTAAGAACGTCCGACAAACATAGTGAATAATAAACATATGATAAATGCATAACTATAGCAATAATATTATGTATTATTAATGTAACATACACAATTGAATTTCCAATATATTGCAGAATCAAGATCAAAGTTTAAAGGTACATTTATCATGTTGTACCCGCACAATCTCAATATTTATAAATATAACAATACCAATTAAAGTTATTTCATTAAAATCTCAAATTAATAATTCATCAACAAAACCAATAAGGATGCTAAACAATAACAACATAATAATTGAGTATGTCACAAGCAATACAGTATCTAAGCTCTGGCAATGGCTCTGGGAATCTGTTGTTAATACTTGCTCATGTTTGTACTTTATTTGTATGTTATTTTAATCAGTGCATACATAACAAAAATAAAGTTCATTAGTTACTCAAGACCAACCAATTGAATATAGGGCCTTACTATTACATAACTATTTAAAATATGACATAGTGAAGCGGAATAGCTTCAAACAAAAATAAACATTCAACAAAGTGAAAACTAATAGGGTAGGTACATTAGTTTGAAAAATTGGCTCAGAACAATGGCCATCCATGTAGGCCTACTATTTTTTTTCAAACATAACTTCTATAAGAAAATGAATATTTATGATTTATTTTATTCTGTAAATGAAGAATAGGCCTATTAGCCCAAAATATCAGATAGTTAATTAAGCTACTATGCTAACATATTAAAAATGAGATTGATGTCGGATCGGACCAAGAGGTACACTTGCGGTCAATTAAATGGACTTTTCTGATAGTTGAAATTTAAATTCATATGAAATCGACGCACATTTTACACACAGTGCACATCTAATGCAAATGTATATTGTCTGCTAGTTTTAGTGCATATTACGCTATGTCGATACATTTACTATAGGACGCAATGCATCTTAAATGACCATTCTACGTGACCCCAAGTGTACATGGTGAGATTAATGTTTTATCACTTCATGGGAGACTAAAGATTCATTATTATTATTATAGACTACTTCCTCCACGTTGGCTTTTCTTCGCACTCTGATAAGCTTACAATCTAAAGAGAGAAAAAATCTGCTAACAGTAGCACCAAACAGGAAGGAACTACCTCAAATAAACAACTTTGCAAACAAAACAACATTTGGTTAGTATTAATAGTTAGTATAACAAACAATAACGCGTTAATAGAGTAATAATACTATCCATTAGCAAATCAGTAGGCCTACTCTCTGTAGGATAATCATTGCATACAGAAGAGAAGGTACGTAAGTTGCGTTAGACCAGAGCTTCTTTGGCTTGTTTCTTTTTATGTTGCTTACTGGCGTTGAGTGTAATTGATGAATGCTAGTTTTGGATTGGTAATCATAGGACGAAACGATTTGAGAAGTTTTGATTTCACTTCCCCCACACTCACACTTTCGGTACTAATTTCTGGGCTTAGTGTTTCCGGAGTCAAGGTGGGTATTGGAGACAGAGCAGACAGGCCAACTGGCGAGATCTGGCTATCAACTGCCACATTGGTTGCAACTGCTTGGCCCACAGAGTTTGACATCATCAGATTATCTTCAGGCAATACGGAAGTATTCAGATTATCAATGTCTGGGCGTTTTGCAACAAATTCTTTTGCAACGACTGGTAAAGACGGTTCAATTTCCGGAGAAGTTACACTACGACTGTATGCAAACTTGGGGCGAAAAGAGATGGTTGTTTCAATCTGTGATTCGCCGAACTCTGGACTTGGAGTCAATGGGTTATAATTCGGATACGTCCCTGCTACCGATTCCTTCAACACATCTGGGCTCGGTGTCTGTATCATCGGACTGGGAATTTGAGAATAATTTCCACTACCAACAGGATTCCCGACCACATAAGATGCATTTGATTCCAATGGAAATGGAATCGAGGCTAGATATTCCGCACTTACGCAGTCAAAAGGAGAAGCCTGGCGATTTAGCAAATTTTGATAAGCAGCAGATTTGGAATCATGGTATGCCACATCAACAGGGCTCTGACTTGGTGTCAACGGAAGTTCTAAGCCAGACCTAATGTGACCGACCGCAGCATTCTGACTTTCAAGCCAGCTTTGATAAGCACCTTTTACATGACTCACAGGAGATCCCAGAGACATGGCTGCATGTGTGTTACCAGCAGAGCTAGGATGTTGAATAGAAGGTGATACTGGACCAGCAGTCTGTGCTGTATAATGACTCCCCGAATTAGACACGCTTTGTGCTTTGATATTGGAGTTAGTTAATCGAGGACGAAATGGAATTGTGGTTTTATATTGTGTTGACTCAAACATCTGTTCTTCAGGACTCGCAGGATTGCCTGGTGAATGATGCGGCACACCGTGATACGGTAGCGACCTGGAACGTCCAAGAGGAACCTTTGACTGTCCAGTCTCACTAAAATCTGCATGAGCTGACGTAGAGTCAAAAGCATGCTGAGTCCCCGGCCGATAACCCAACACATATCTGCGAGCCAGTTCTTCCTCTGAAATACAATCACTCGGTCTGCGCTTATCGTCAAGTGCATGCATCTTCTCCAAGAAATCGGATTCAGTATCATCACACATAGTCACGTTCTTAGGCACCTGGAAGTGTACCGGCAAATTTTCGATATTTGGTGGAATAGCTCCTGACATTTCGGCAAACTCCATATCTGCTGAAATTTGCAGGAGCGCAGCTCGGGCGATCAGCTTGTCGTGGGAAGTATCTAACGATAATGTCCGTCCGACAGATTGGATCTTCGGCACCTCGGTAAGTGCCGAAGCAGTAAAACTCGTGGCTTCTCGAACAGTATCGTTTTCACCTTCTACACATAAAGGGTTCGAAATTCGACGCGCTATTTCCGTTTCAATATCACCGAAAAAAGGTTTACTACGATTCTTCCTTGTGCTTTGACCATCTTCAAAGTTGGTCTGTGAAATATTTGCCATGTCGTTTTGGGTACTGCCAAGCGATGTCGAAAGACTACGTTTGTTTTTCTCAGTTTCAATATCAGCAAACAGAGGCTTGACTTTGCGGTTGTTCAACTCGGCCTGGTTCACAGTATAAAGAGGTTGGGATGCACGACGCGCGATGTGATTCTCTCTCTTTGAATCACCGATGCCGGCCGGCAATGACGTCATACGCACAAGACTAGCAGTGTTAGTAGCATGCTTTGTTGAGGTCACACCAGGCTGCACACTCAACGCAGATTCCTTGTCAAATACCTTGCGCAGAACAATAGGGCAGAGTTGTTCCCAGTCATTGGGAGCCTCTTGGCACAGCTTGGACTGAGAAAGCTTGCAGAGCATAGACCATGAGTAGCGAAGCTTGGGTTCGTTACCTGAAATACAACATAAAGTGGTACACTTGCCATAATTTATATAAATATTCATGTTTGACAAATGAGGCATCAAGAACGTATTCCGATTATAGGCCGAGATTCAAATATCAGTTGAGGGAGACTTTTTAAACACAACATTTAGAGAAAAAGTACTGCTCATATTTGGCACATTATGTAATTGCGGTACTTATTTTGTATTCTATTTTCCATTAGAGCCTATAGCCCTACAGCAGATCCTACAGTGATTACCAGAGAAGAACTTTTGAATTAGCTTGAATAAACTTCAAGAAAAAAAAGCCGCGCGCAAATAACCTAGTCGTTGTAGCGCCGTTAAACCACACAATTCATTCATTCATTAAATACACTTTTCCCCTTGAACCTTATCTTGACTAAAATTCATGAATGGATATGAACTTCAAAAAAGCTCAGATGCAGATGAATAGAACTCTTTGAAAGTTCTCTTTCAAAGCAAAAATGCAGGACACTGGCTCAGGAAGATGTTCCTATCAAATAAAATATCGTTCAAGCTCAATTTGTAGAACCGATAGAGACACTATGGCAAAGACCTACGACACTGGTACAGTACACTATTGTTTTGGGAAAAACATGTAAGCAGAACCCCGTAAATTCGAACCAAAACGAATCACAATTTTTCCAGTACAAGTTGAACTGGAAGTCTTCATTCACTAAGCTCATCTGAAAACACTCGACTTTAATTTATATAGGAAAACATACACAATTGTAATTTTATATAACAGTGGTTAGATCATTATTCTCAACGGTGCTGCGTCAGCACCCACAGCCTTAGCACCCTTGGAGTTTGTGATTGCCACACTACACACTTGGACTCAATCAACAGGTAATTGTTATGGCACCGGTGTATGAAACAATTTATAGCAACTGACCTTGAGTCATTGGGCTCAGCTGTTTTGTTGTTTCAGCAGCGTCGATGAGGGTTGTTGGCTGTAGGCCTATAGGAGATGTTTGTGGTTGGTTCACCAACACTGGCTCAGGCTCCGGCTGTAATACAGTAAGAAAACGATAAGCGAAGACCACTTCTTTCCACTGAAATAATCTCAGGCATCAATTACATAAAGTTTAATTTATAATTCTCACAACAAGGAGACATATAGCAACTTAGACCTACAAATACGGTAACAATGGAATAATTTAGAGTCAAAATATAGGGTATCCTCTGATTACCGGTACTGATTGATTACTCTCACACTGATTAGTGATAACACATGATTTTATAATAATATACTCAAGTTCACAATTTGAGATTCTTCGATCATGTAATCAAGTCATTTATACCGTACCCAATATCAATTCAATAAATTCAGTACGCCTAAACTTTTCATACTGTATAGACCTAGAGTACCGGGTAGTTGATTTTGGTCACGTTACGATATTATGCGGTAGTAGCCACAACTATTTTTTATATTTTATTGACAATAAGTTCGATTTAATTAGTAATCAATACCTAAATATCATTGTATCGATTCAAATATTTTTTTACATAGCGGAACAGTAAAACACATTAACGTATATATTTTGTGAGAAAGTTTTTTTTGATATTGTGCCCAAGATGTACTTAACTAAAAATTGAAACTCAAATTCTGGAAAACACTTCAAATGAACAATTTTGACGACTATAAAGTTGCGTTGATAGGAAGAAATGACCATTAGCATAAGGTACGGTTTCCAAGATATAGGGCCTAAAAACTAAATTAACCCAAACTCATCCTAACCTATCCAACCTCAACGTCTCACGAATATTAGTGTACTGGTATATAGTTTTTCTTTAATTGATTGATTGATTGATTATTAGTTATTATTACATGTGTACAGAAATACGGTACATAGTTTATAACAAGTCAAATAGATATTAAATATCACAGTTTGTAGGATAACATAAAAATCAAGATTTTTGTGACACCAAAATTCGTATATATAGCCACTTCGCTTTTACTTGGATGATCCTGGACTCAAGACACCACTTTATAAAGTTTTAAAAAAGTTTCACTGGCGGGAATCGACATGAGGATCCTTCAGATGGGAGTCGGCCATGTTAACTAATACGCTGCAATGATTTACATAATTGCATAATGTTAGTACATATTAATGCGATGGCAGTGGCCAGTCAAATAACATTCTACTATTTCGCCGGATGGCCAGCTGCGTAGACACTACGTTTTACTCTGGTCCTAGTTGTACCTTATGCATACGGTATTCGATGTTCTTCTTTCAGGGTTTAGGGGATTATGACTTGTTCCATTATGCTATTTATGTTCCCTGGCGCCATTAAGATTGGCACTAGGCCTATCTTTCTTCATCTTGTGGCTTCTTGCTCTCCAACTACATACAACAAGGTAGGCCTATGCCTTTGCCTAGTCATCAACCATAGCAGTCCCAAAATGCATCTGAGCTAGGACTAGGCCTAATTGATCCAGATAGCCCTAGCCATTTTTTACTCATTTCCAAGAATTGCCTTTTTTTGCTAGAATCTAGGCCTAGACCTCTATGCCTATGGCCAGATCTAAACCATCTCTTCTCGCTTCCTAATAGAGTATGAAAATGTATGAAAAGTCTAGGCATAAATGGTTTAGGCCTACGCCATAGACTTTAGGCCTAGGCCTGTCACACTGACTGGGCCATTGATAATTAGATATTAGATCTGGCCCTATATAACCAAGCCCATGCCTAGGTAAAAACCTTCATTTTATATTACTTCACGGACCCAAGCCCTCAGTGCCTAGGCCTAGACCTGGGCCTAGGCGGACCTACGCCTAGGCCTACTCCATAGGCCTAATTGTGCAACAAGCATGGGCGCTTTCAGTAGCCTAGGCCCACATATAAATTATAGTACAGTACTCACTACACTCGCTTAGTAGTAGGCCAAGCCTGAATATAAACTTTGTCCATTTGATTCGACTTACCGAGAGAAAATCCACAAAAATACGGTTAAGGGATTAAAATATACCAAGATCCCACACCAATAAAACTTTCAGCTAACCATTAAACACGGAACGTGCTTGCTTGAGCGAAACGAAAGATGCGTGCGCGATTGTTGTTTCGAAATTCGTTGTGTTGGTACAAATGGTGAATGTCAAATGCCAACCAATGGAAACCTTCAGTTGCTACACAATGGCGGGAAAATATCGACCAATCATACAAGTTCACTTCGAAATCATAAAACAACAGGGTTGCCAGGTTGAAGTTTGAACGGGATTAGGTGGCTCGCGTAGCGGTACGCGGCAGGCGGTGGCGTTTAAAAATACTTGCGTTTTTCCTCATCCAGTTCGAGATTTCATTCATGTGTTTAAATATATAATTAGAGTTTAATTCAGGAGTTAAAGTGCTTTTCAGCATCATACTATGTGGCATGCAAATACAGTAATAATGAATATTTGAAATGTACTAATTTAGATGTTATATTTCTACATTACCTTACTTCTTGTATGTGCGAGGGAATTAAACCATGGCGTTTTATTTTCAAAGTTAAACTTATTTCATCTCTTGCGGAAGGGAGCAACAGGTTCAAGCGGCAGAATTCACGGCTTTCTGGTTAGCCAGAAAATAAAACGCCAGCTGCCTGCATGAAAACGGGCCTATTGAAACTCTATGATGGATATATTTAAATAATGAAAAAAGAATTCTACTCTACACAAAGTATTTGCAAATTCACTGACAATTAAAACTCTCCTCACTATTCATGTCAATTAATGTATTTCATTTATTTATTAGTTCTCGACAGTTTATATTAGAACAGTTGCAATTCTCCCGATAGAACCCTCCTACATATTGAATATACAACATAAACTCTTAAACAACAAACTCCCACACAAGGAAAACAATTGAATAGATCAATTTTTTTCATTTTCCATATTATCGACTACGAAAGACTGGTAATTAATTCTCTCATACCAACAAACTGGTCAAATAGGTAATTTATCTACAGAGACAGCTGTTGTCCCTTTGATTCTCCTAATTTCAACTATTCTAGTTTATATTAGGGTTGCGAACAATAATCAATATATCGATTATGATCAACATTTTTTCAAAGAATCAAATAATTGATTCAATTTCGATACGATATTTTCGATTATCAAAACTATCATTTAATCCTTTTCAAAACTTCCGTTCTTTCTGTTCACATCATGCCTTCAATTAGTGACATGGAAACAAAAGAATCTGATCTTCTATTGAGCACCATCTCTCATGTCAAATAGAAACGCTCTTTGTAATTACGGTACACTATTGACGTCACCGGATATCGTGACAAGAAGATGTAGGCTATTATAATCTCACGGTCTGAATATATTAATTACGTAAAAAGGAAAGAAAGAACAGCAGGTTACTGAGGTTTATAGGTATAGGTTATCCATACTCATAGTGGATGGAACATATAAACTCGTACATGCAATAGCTCTGGTAAATCTAATGCCCATTATTATTCAGTAAAGACAATTTTTATTTTAAACTGTTAGTTGTGTATTTTCCCATTTTTCCACTAACTTATTGGTGCCTATTATTTCTTACAATATTTGGTGAGAAACAATAGGCACCAATAGTGGAAAAATGGGAAAATACACAACTACTGGTAACAGTTTAGAATGAAAATTAAAATTGAAATTTTAAACATTTTATTGAGAAGTAAAATGTCAAATATTGGAAAAAATTGATTTCCAACTATAGGTCTAATAATTGCCCTTGAATAAAACAATTAATGGCGTCAGAAACATGACAGGAACATTTAATGACACATATTACAAGAACAGACCACTTACACCAAGAAATCTTCAATGCATTTTTGTGATGGTGGGACGGTTGTTTTTAGATATTGGATTCAACGCAGAACTAAAAAATAACGATTTTCGCTACTTCAGCCAATTTTCAACAGTCCATACCTCACAAATGCTTCGAGTAAAAATTTGATATTTGAGCTATTCTTTTATAGGCCTAGTGCTATGAATGTAAATTTATAGTGCAAAATTGAAAAAAAATATCTGAGATGGGTCAGCATTTTGAATTGAAGCATTTCGAATTGGATGATGAAATGCGACTGTATAGTGGTTCCTTTTAGTTGCCATTCCCCTAGAGACATTTTCCAAGTAGACCATGGTTTTAAAGCGACAAATAAACAAATAACGTTGACAAATAAAGGAGAGGTCACACAGGTTACCTTAGTGACTCGCTCAATAGGTTCGACCACAGGTGGCAAATAATCCGACTCGTCATAGCTGGTGAAGAACTCTCCGCAATCCACTTGCTGTTGCGGCTCGCTCTCAAAGAACTTGTCGAGTGCAAGTTTACTTTTCTGTTGCAACAACAAATAAGTCATCGCATGACCAATTACGTTAACGAGTGTTAAAATTAATGGTAAAGTTAGTGCGACTTCAAGACATTAGAGAAACACTGCAAAATCTTGAAAGCTTACGGGTTAAATTACGTGCCAAACCGAGCGCAGTAAAATTAATTCATACTACTGAACACAATGCTAGAGTAAACAATCTAAGCCAGAGTTAGATTTATCGAAACATCTAATCATCACTTAACAACACACAAACTGGAGACTATTTACGAGAAAGAAATGTACGGTACCATAATAAACATTTGTGTTCATTTGTCATTCATTTTATAAATTTACTTGTGGCAGAAATACGACGACTCTTTAATTCATCAAGAATCAAATACAAGTAATTTTTAAATCATAATCACGTACAGTACATAAATTTAAAATTGAACTGAAAAACTTGACTTTTAAAAGTAGGGTATTTTGGATTTTTCTGACTATTTGAAAAGGTATTATTTCCACGGTAGAAAAGACAAATTGCTAGCACGTATACAGCGATGTCATTTTTAATTGAAGACTCATGCTACGCTCACTCGCAATCAAAGTTTCACAACAAATATCTAGATGGCAGTGAATCATCAAGTTTGGTAAATACCAAGCTCGGCGACTAGGGTGACGATCAGAAATAAGTCAAATAACAAATAGACAACTTTCTTATCCCCTAAACCAGTGGTTCTTAACCTAATGGTCTCGTGCGAAGGTGTAAGACATGGGTTACGTTGGTGGTGATTGCATGTATGAATTAATTTACTAAAATTTAAATAACTAGTAACTACAAATACAACTAATTTCCACTATCACAATAATAATTCACACTAGTAATTGCCAACTAATTTCTACAAATTAATGATCTCTTTACTTTTCTGGTGGATTGTTTACTTCTACAATTACAGAATTGATGCTTGTTTGTTGATGATGAATTGATTTATTCATTATCATCCATTACGCTCGTTTGATTCTAGTCAAAGTCTAGTTCAGAAAAACGCGAAGCTAGTGATAAGGAAACAAATATTGTTAATAAGAAAATAAGCATGACAGTGCGTATAAAAGGAATTTTATGCATTTTTAGAATATTTTGGATGATGATTGGTATTTCAGATCTTCGGTCGGGTTGTGAAACGTAAAATATTGAGAATGGCTGACCTTACACTAAGGTTTTTATTAGCTACCAGAATGGATATTCAAACGCTGTGGCTACCAATATATTCCAGCTCTGTATGTCATATTAAAATATACGCTCATCATCTTTTTCAATATGCTTTATAAACAAGTTGGCTACCATGCTGAACAACCTTCATAGTACAGCTCTGAGGGGTGTTAGAAAATTAGATAATCATCTCTTCTACTACAGTAGAGCATCTTCAGTAAGTCTCTCAATAACAGATATAGGTACTGCCCTTGATACTTTCTTGTGATCTTTACCATGTGCTTTGTCCCACTGAATATATTCTTTGGTGAGTTTTCCTTGTTATAAGGCTTTTTACTCTGGTTGTCTTAAAAACGTTTTGACTAGGTTCTACTGTAATACAGAATGGGACTATCTTAAAACGCCACTACTTCAGTATCACTGTTTCAGCATGATAGTATTCAAGAATATAGGCCTACTAGGCCTACACAACCACGTCTTTGAAACCTTGGTAAAAAGCAGTGTCTTATAAATGATTATTTAATACATAACAGTACCGCAAGGCTGAATTATTTCTCCGGATACCTACCCACACAGCTGCTAGCTCATTGCATGCAATACAGGCTTGAAAAATGCATATAATTCAAATAACTAATAATTATTAATTGGTGTTTAACTCATTCTTGAAACAATCTCCAGAAATCTTTCACTAACAGTAGCCAAGTCCTAAAGTATCATTTTCTTTTCAAATTGTGCTTATTAAATCCTCATTACTCATTAGTCATTACACATGCAGAACAATCACAATCGTTGCCAGCAAAGCAAACAAGTAAAGTAGTTATAGTTCATGTTTGGTCAGTATATTATTCGTCCTATTCACGTTGGTAACATTGTTCGATATCTGACTTTACGAACAGTGGGAGCTGAAATAATTATTCCACCTGCAAATAGTTCTACTCACATAATTACGCTAATCTTATATATCAATGTAATGTAACAACAGTCACAAGTCAATTTTCAAGTTAGGTATTTCACATATGTACACAAAAATTAACAATGTGAGTGTGGATGTTATTCAATATTGTTGAACAAACAAGGTTTTGAAAACGACAATTTTGAGATAGGCCTACTTTACTTTTGTCTCTGAAAATCCCTAAGGCTAAAAACAAAAACACATCAAAAACACGATAGGCACACAAATCAGACATAAAACCCAAACAAAATTAACACAAATAAAATTAAAAAACAATAAAATCAACATAAATACAGTACCAGGTTTTCTGGAGAGAAATACTGGTATAGCTAGTCCTTGGAGAAATCATTTCAATTTATAGGAACAATTGAAGAAGATCATTTTTTAACAAAAATGTAAGATTTCCTCTATAAGTAGTTCTCACACATTTTGTATTTGATGACAATGAGCACCTTCTTGGAATTCTGCTTCTAGCCATTTATAAACCACAAAAAAAGCAAATGAAAACCATAAATATAGGCATGGCCAGCTCGCGTTCGTGGAAAGTCACCGTGAAGCTTAATTGAGTTAATTCTCATTCATTTTGTATTGTGAGGAAGGAATAATTGAAGCATCAATAAATATTACACAGAATAAAAATTTCCCTACTGTATACGAATTTGAATGTACTTGAGATAAATATAATAGGTAATTTAGAAAATAAATAATCACATAAGGTGATGAGAAAATTTTCACATTCACTAGTGATATTGCAAACACATTAATATTTTTTAACAAATATTTTTGGCAAATCAATAGGCTTATTAACCAGTGTTGCTATTGCATAGAAATATACTGCCGCACCAGTGGCAGAACAAATCTATAAAATCCAGGTGTAGGCCTGCTGAAACATTTTACGGTATAGCTGTACCTATGGCCTTTGGGAAATCTCCAATATCTAATGAGTAACGAGTAATGAGTCACAAATAACATTAAATTGGAATAAATAAAATAACAGGTAAGAATGTAATACTTTGCCTAGTACGTAGGCCTACTGTAATGGAAGATGGAAAGTGTGATGAAAATCAATTTAATGTTTGAATAAGAAAGAACTTCTTTAACTATAATATACTTATTACTTTGTGGTACAGGATTCAATGTGGTACACAAGCTGGACTTTTGATCTAGTACTCCTTAACAACAAGTTCTTCCTTCTGAACAGTCTCAATGTATTTCCAAATTTGGTTACTCACCATGACCAGTGTGTAGTCAGCACCTGTTATCTTCACGGCATTGTTGCCAACCATCACGGTGTACTTGTAATCACCGATACTGGCATCGTTTGTAGATAGACTGTGATGCAAGCGAGAACGTGGATACCCTGAAACAAAAAATTATTAAATACCGTAATTTATTGAATAAATTCATCTGGCTGTGGGTATAGGGAGCTGAAGATGTAGAATGCAGTTTAAAGACAAACTCCTATTGAGAATGTACAGATTTCTAATGAGCAATTGACGTCCGACTTGACGAGCCAGATAGCTGACTAACAATTCTCTTGAAATTCTAGCATTTTTTACAATAATAACCGTGACAAAACTGAGCTTGAGAAAAATAGTACATATAAGATAAAACACTCAGCAACCAACACTAGTAGTAACAGTGAGTAACTATAAGAAACAGCTAGCTTACCTTGAGGAGCGCTCTCCTCAGAGGCACTGCTATTCACGCTTGAACTTGAGCCACCGACAGGTCTTTCAAGCTCAGCAAGCTGGTCAGATCGACATGGCACCGGAGAGGCATTGCGGCGGATCGTGTCGCCCATCAGCTGTTTGGCGTAGCTGTTACAAAGACCATTTTACTTTACCACACGGTCATGCACATAGCACAGGAGAAATGCTCAAAAAACACATAATTGTTCGATTGAGCACGGTATTACAGAAGAACCCTGACAGTGTAACGTTGAGGAGGGAGAGGACAATCTTTCTTATATTATGATAACTATACAATCAAATTTTACTATCAAACTTTTGTCAGCATGTGTTACAAGTTAGAGAAAGAAATAGTTAGGTTGAGACTGCTGGTCGTCAATGTTATAGCATATGACGAACGTTCGATCAAATAAATTTATTGTAACATAAATAATGTGAATAATATTTGGACCTATGTTCATGTTGTGAGAAAGAATTGATGAACTTACTTAATATGTGCTTCATCAGCACCTGTGACTTGAACAAGTCTCTCCTTAGCGCCGGGATTAACTGTAACCAACACTTGAAATATTACAACTATAATGAATACTTGAAGCATAGAAATAACAGTTAATATGGCTTGGATCGAAAATGAATATAACCAGTGGAAGCCAGGCGAAGATTGTACAAGTCCAGTTTGAATAAGAAAACACACGGCAATTGAATTGGAAAACTAACAAACATATTAGATTGAAATATATTTTATTCACAGATAGTGAACAAACATGAATGCACACTCATTATCCAAGGCTTCCTTAATAGTACATTACATATTTTTAGTATACACATATGCTATTTGACAGAGAATTTGCAGATAAGGTCTCAAAATTGCACGCATTTCACCTCCGCGATCACAAGGCATAGTTTTGTTACTCTTACTGTCAAATTTATTACGAATCAATCGGATCATCCTAGAAGGCCTAGTACACTGACACTGGAATTAAACTGTGTTAAGGTTAGTTAGTGCACACTGTCTCAAATACCCAACACAAAAAACATGAGAATAACAACATACAGTGGAACTGCCATAATACGTTTCTCAATACGACGCAGTAATGATGATTTATTTCACACAAACTGTTGAATAAAGTTTGTAGCTAAGATGTAAATAAATGTAAAGGTTTGTTTTGAAGTAAAACATTAGTTGAGCCTCTGTTTGTTGGTCGCTAGCAACATGGAGTTGCACACACACAGGCTAAATGGAAAAAGACCTATAGGCGTAATGGGATTATGATATTAATATTGCCTTCAGCTATCATGTGTCGAACTGGGTATAACT
Organism: Brachyptera putata; assembly: GCA_907164805.1. NCBI lineage: Eukaryota > Metazoa > Arthropoda > Insecta > Plecoptera > Taeniopterygidae > Brachyptera > Brachyptera putata. The sequence goes on along the minus strand of OU015464.1, from coordinate 8,310,591 downwards.
ATACCAAACGATGTTAACAAAAAGATTTTAATATAGGTCAGCAGCATGACGAGCAATGAGTATGGTTTAGAATATGTTCATATTTCATATCTTCTGCCATTATAGCAGTCCTGAAAACTTGTGAAAACCACTTGGAGAAAATGGAGGCCTTCAGTTATAAAAATTGTACATTTGTATGGTCATTCCCCAAACCAACCGTGATATCCTCAGATAGCTTTAGTAATGACTCATAAAACTGCGTTTAAACTTTAAAAATAAAACATGTAAACTATAAGTGTTTCTGATTGGCAAAGCTTTTTTCAAACACAGTAGTAAGCATTTATACTATTTGCGTATTCAATGGCATCGATGTTGTTAGCTTGCAAGCGACACGAGAAAGAAAAGAAAGAGATTCTGCATAAACATCAAGTATAACATTTACTATTCTAAAAGAAAGCAGGTCTATCATTGAATCTGTGGTTAGTCACTTATTCCAGAATTACCGGTACATATTAAAGGTTTCAACTTCTGCCAATTTATGTAATACAAATTATTGTGTATAGTTGTTGAGATGCGGAGAGTAATAGACTGGTACATACATGTTTATATGGAGAAAAAACAAAATAATTACAACAATAAATTATTATTATCACTAAATAGTAAATAATAATAATATATTAATGTATAATAAATAATTGTTGTCACAGTACAGTCAATGGTTTTAGAATCACAAGAAACACAAACTTGATGCAGACATAACCGTAGTGCTATGATATGTTAAGTTGGCAAGTCATGCACAATCACGGCGCAATGCAAGTCATGCGCATTTGCGCATGTTTTACCTCGTTGAAAAGATATGACAGTCTCGCTGAGCTCCTCAATCATGTGCACCCTTCGGCCTTTGATGCCCATAACTAAAACAGTGTCACTACTAAATAAATGCGTACCAAAGAAGTGGTCAACATTTAGTAACAATACACCGAATAACCATACTCTTACATTACAAGCAGTGGTTGCTCATATGTAAGTAGTAAGTACTGTAGAATGGCAGCACTCCCTTCAATTTTCTGAATTTATGTTATTTTTCAATCAATTTAAATTGAATAAATCATTTTTAATGTCGTATAATGTTTTTCTATCAATCATTGTTGAGAAAAATACACCTGTTTAAAAACTAATAGCAAAAAGAATGTACATGTAATTAATCATTACTAAATGTCCACGTCTTCAAATGCATTATAAATCCACGCGCTGAACGCCTGCGAGAGTGGTGAAAGGCAACCTGTTATACACGAAACAGTACTGCATTTCTCGTCGCTCAGAGCAGATCACCGTAAATAGGCAGCACGAAATGAAGGGGGATAGTTTTTTCAACTTCCGAATATACTTCACGGCCTGTTGCATAGGTAAGCTCAAACTGGCCCGAACACTGGCGAATGTAAACCACTCGAGGCACCGCGCACTCACGACTCTCACTCTCGAGGCGTTTCCCAATCTTTTACTACTAACGACTGGGTGTTTCGAGCGGCCAAAAATCTTTTCACGCTTATTAACAATTGGGATTGTTCTGTTCTAAGCTCTCGTCAAATGTCGTCAGGTAGTTTCACGCTGTAGAAACTTGAATTATAAAACTCTCACACAAAATTTATTTTTCAAGTAATGTTTTTTAAAAACTACAACTAAATGTTGATGGCAGCAATAAATTTGAGATATTATTTTTTAATAAATCCATGTAGACAAGGTAAACAGGCTGTAGTTTAATTATAAATAGAAATTAATTGTAATTTTTCTTTTTTTTTTTTAAATTTATTTACATGGGTCTGAAACGAGAAAATTCCGTCTTTTCGGTAGGCATAGTAAATATCGCCCTGCTTAACACCCATTGTTCTATGGCTACGTAGCTTTCATATAATTTGTTCATTCAACTGCAGTATCCTCCATTGTTCCGGTCACAAGATCATTCTGCATTCATATAGGCCTACAGGTAGGCTTGCCTCAAAACTTGGTTAAATAGGTCTAAAAATGGAGCCACAACAAATAAATCTCTGAAATTATGGAAATATGGAATGAATTATAGAATGAATTAATAAGCACTTATAAATTATAAATATACGGTAATATAAATAATGAATTAGTTTATAAATAATTTAAATATCAGTTGAACTTTTATTAAAAATTAAAATTGAATGCATTATTGATGAAAAATAGTAACCGAGATGAGTCACGATATTCCAACCACATTTGTGTTTCCAATCGAAGGCATCAATTTTCAAAATTAAAAAAAAAAAAAATCAATATCAGTAGATATTCAATCGTTTAATAATTAATTCAAACTTCTCCTAACTAATAAATTGATGTATTGGATTTGGATCCTATAAAAAATAAACACAAGCAATTTTTTATAGATGTATTATGGAATCTTACCTTTGCCCGAGTCTGAGTTGCGTATGACCACTTCGTCCTTGTAGTAATTCTTGCCAGGTATCTTGGTGGGCTTGGGAAACTTTCCCGACGTCTTGATAGTTTCACCGGGAGCCAGCAGGGGTGCTACTGGCAACGTGGGAGAAGGTAACGAGGTGGATGAAGGAGACTCGCTGTTGCACATAGCCATGTACTCCTGAAAAGAAACCACGAGGTACCTCAGAAAAAACTCGACAATACGTCCCTCAATATAGGCAAAGCTGGAAGGCATCATTAAGAAGATACTTCTAGTTGAATAATGAACCAACAACTCATTGTTTGTATATATATTTCTCAAAACCCAGATAACCAATTAGATTGAGCCAGGGGGTGTCTCCACCACTTCTTCTAGGGCAGTCTTCATATCAGTCGGTTCCTGCCAGGACCGACATCTTCTTCTTCTTCTTCACTACTACTATTCTCTGCTTCGTCTTTTCTTCCTACGAGTTCCCTCCACCGTTCCATATCTTCCCACCATCTCTCATCTACCACTTCCTCCCATTTTTCTCCTCGGTTGACTAACCCACACTTTACTCACTCCTGCCACTTCTCTCTTGGTCTTCTGACTCTTCTCTTAGCTCCATTGTTTTCTGCTATGTCAAAGATTGCTCTCAGTATTCTCTCCTTTTCCATAGATAATTAAATATCACACTAACATTTTTATAATCAGAACGGAAGCTTATAACATAAACTTATCATTTGCTCACGTGAATCTTATCCAGTAACTTACATCTGTTTTGAAGTAGCGACTCATTGGCTCGTTGACCTGCCAATTGCCAGCACGCATCTCAATCAGGAACAAGAGAAGTTTCCTGGACACGAAGTCGAGTCGATCATCGGACGCACTTCTACGAAACTCGACGAACACTCGGTTTAATTGGTCTAAATCAAATTCACAGTTATCACTGTTAGGTCAATGCAAGCAGAAACCTGTGCTTATTAGCCTACCCCACGAATAAAGATATCAAAGAACAGTTATCGTCATGGAGATCAATGAAGATCAGCAGTAGAGAAACACATGCCCAGCAAACCTCAAACAAATTAAAATTTGATCAATAAAGACAATAATTTATATATTATGTATAGGCCAAACAAATGAGTAAAACTTGTTAATTTTAAATCGAGATAATAGATTTGAGCGATCAACGATTCAACGAGCGTTGGTCTCATTCTCCTCAGGGTCCAGGTCCTTGGTGGTCCTCTCCAGGACTTCTAACTTTTTCTACATATTGGTGTCATACCAGAATAGGTTGGGATTGTTTTTTAGCAAAATTGGTTCAATGGTTTTCCGTAAAAATTGGGAAAATCTTGGAAAAATATTTGAAAAACAAAAAAAGTTCAAAAGCTCTGAAATTTTTAGTAAATAGAAAAACAAGTATCACACAGATTTTCAGTAATTTTCCCTAGAAAAAAAATGAAGGAAAAACGCATTAAACATATTATTTTTCTTGAATATTAGGATAAAAGCCTAAAATGTGATGTACAGTAAGTTGACAGAATATTATTTCATTCTAGACTTCCACGTGCCTACTTCTGAACTCATCTCACAAGGCACATACTGCGTTTTCCACGTTAAATAAGCTAGAAAGACTTTCATTTCTAGTTTTATTTTTTATTTTTTGTGATTTTGTACGTAGGATACAGGTCAGGCAAATAAACCAATCAACTTGAAACTTTTTCTGAACATTGGTGTAATACCAGAATAGGTTGTAATTGTTTTTGAGTGAAATCGGTTCAACGGGTTTTTCGGAAAAAATTTGATAACTTGAAAAATCCCCATGAGAATAAGCCAGAAAAAATGTTTGAAAAACAATTTGTATGCTTTTAAAAACATCTTATAAAGCATATACTGCGTTTTCCTAGTTATAAATCCCAATACGTGTTAACTTCTTGTCCTTTCTTACCATTATAATAAACCTCCAGATGTGGTCCCCAGTATGGTAAGCAGCTGGTCAATGTCATTAGCTCCATGATAAGCGTTGAACCATATGTGCCATTGCTTAAATTGTTGGTCACGTTATTGACCAATCCCATTGCATCTTGCATTGACAACACGCTGCTGTCAAATGTGTTGTTAGGTGGAGACATTTGCAATACGGGTCGAGGTTGACTGTCTACGCGGACTCTACCCATTAAAGCCATAGCTTGACAGGGTTTTTACACACTTTCAAGACCTGCTCAAATAAAAAACAAGTACCAATTAAAATGAAATAAAAACCAAATTATATTAAATATTTCAACTCATTCAAATCATCCTCCTATCTTCAACTAATCTTCATAAATTCAATTGCATGGTCAGTTGCCATTTGTAGGTCAATATGCCACATGATCTTCTGACATTCAATTGATGTTGTATCAGTGGTGGATATATACTTTAGAAAATTAATTAGGCCTATTCTGAACCATCAGTCACACACCATTCACATGACCACTGGAAAAACTACTAAGTAAATAAAATCCAAGCCATAGACTACTATCATAAAGCGTATTTTAATGTTTTTTTTCATGCCCCACAATAGTTTAGGAGAAAGGTCTAGTCTAGGAAATGCCACATTGAAAATTGCAGAAAGGGACACTTGAAATGAAGGGAATCCATTGCTTAGACTAGCAGGATAACTTGGCATATACTATGATTGAAAATCACGAAAAATAAAGGAGTAGGTCTAGGCCTAGTATGGAAGGGCCCTATTTGGATAGGGCCTCGACCACCCCCGTATATGCTTACTACTTAACAGACCAGGCAGGGCATATACCTAGACATATATACTCAATGACCTAGACTAGCCTAGGTAGGTCTAATGGGTTTACGTATAATATGTAGGTTAGGTCACTGACAGCATATTGGCACTCTTTCACACATTAATGATACATAAATGTCAATATTAAGAATAAATACAATTTACACTGATCATAAATAACTCAAAATCATTACCTCCGATCTTGCAGGAAAATGGCGATAGAGTACAAAAGTAAGTAGAAATGTGACAGTCTGGTTACGAACCACAAACAGCTGTTGCTCACCACGGTAAATGCGGAACTAATTGTGATTGGTCCAAATTGTTACACGTGACTACGTTCCTGGCGCGCGTAAAGTATATTGAAACAAAAATAGACATCCCATATTTTGTTAATCTACACTTTCTCGAAGATTTGAAAGACATACTGTGATTATTTTTAAAATAAGCAATTCTGGATACAATTTTGTTACTAAATCGAAGTTTCAAATAAGGTCACCTACATTCAGCACTAGGACTTTAAATGTACATAGCACGCCTACTTTACTTTGCACAATTATTGTATATATCCTTCATTATATTATATTTTATATCATAATGTTATTATATTATACAAAAATTGAACAAATAAAGACATCACATTACATTACATTTAACGTTAGTCTCGACATGGCCGACTGCAATGGTTTTTAAAGCAATACTACGTTTTGCAATGAACAAATATGAAATAGTCTCCCCGAGAAATTTGAAGCCTTGAAATCATTCATTTTTCAAATAGAAATAAAAACTCGTATTTTACCGGTACTAAATTATCAGAATGCTTTCCAACACTAGTCTATTCTCACTTGCCCCTAAACAACACGACCCTTGCAATTATTTCCAAGACATCCTATTGCAATTACAGACCCTTTCCATTAATATGTTGTTCATCAGATATATAGTCCCAGCATGTTGCGTGAGCATAACCTATATTCGTCAGCATACAGTAAAAACAGTCCTCACTTTGTTGCACCAAAAACACTTTTTAAACAATTCAAATATCACCATGGCACAGTTTACATAATTATTCTGTACGTTAAGGGGAGATGCATGTTGGTAATGATGTCACTTTGACCAATACTGATGCGACTTGTAATGGAAAGCCATAGACTGAGGTTGTTTGCTAAGGGACCCAAAGTACTCAGAATGCACATTTTTTAATGCACTTCCAAATCATTGATATGAATCATTCTCATTTCAAATCTAAACTGAAAGTTTTTGTTAAACAAATGATATTCAATAAATGAATATAATATGGAAAATGTCCGTTGATTTATAAGCATTTTATTTTTAAACGGACCGTTTTAATATAATTCTATGATAGAATATTGAAAAAATGAAATACTGTTATTAAAGCTCAGCGCAAACAAAACTCTTCAAAATTGGAAATAGACCAAGATTGACTCGAGGCATCAGCACAGAGAAAGGTATTTTGGGACAAAATATCAAGTACAGATATTTTTCATCGTCTTGCACAATACTTACAAAAATGGTAGTAATTTAGGCCTTATACCATACTTGGAAAAATATTAAATAATTGAATATGAGTTTGTTAATATACCTGTTCAATTTGTTGATCTAATGGCCCTGATTTACTTTTCTCGGAAGGTCTGCGTTTCCAGTTTGACCCAGATAGTATAAAGATCTGCCATTTCTGGTAAAAGTGCATCGAAACACTTTCAGTGAGCTGCTAAAAATGTCTCATCCATAACACTTTTATATATGATTTATAAAAATGAAATTGGTTGCGATGTGCTGACAGTAGAAATACTTAGTAGTATGATTCTCAAGGGAGGGGGGTGTAAAAAAACGGATTAATGTAGGCCTATAAAATGTAATATCAAAGTTTCAAGAAATTTTTAAATATTGAATCAGAGATGATAAAAGCCAAGATGAATGAGGAAATAAAAATATGAACTATGTGACTAATGAATGTGATAATTAGACGAGCTTTAGCGAGGATTCAATTTGACATAATGAAAAAAATTGGTGTTCGTTTTTTTTTCTATGTTTTTTTGTCGGTTCTCCACAGGTCAAACGGCTACATCTATCAACCTCAAACTTTTTTTCAATATGGTTCCTCATCCAACTTAGATCTGTATAGTTTTGTGGCATTATCGGGGAGTAACTTTTTTTTTTTATGAATTTAAGAGATATTCTAATGGGCATGACGGAAAAAAAAAAGAAAATATTTTTATTTTCCAAAAAATGAAATTTCGCGTGAAGTTGAATTACATTTTGGTACACATTTCTAGAAATTTTCAGCTTGATCGGGTCACCCATTTTGAAGAAGAAACATAAAATGTACCAAATTGGTACCACTCACAGCAGTTTTTACCCGTACTATTACTATCCGCTCGTCTAACAACGCATATATGGCATTTTCCTAGTATACTGGCAACATAGATAGCTACGATTCTTATAATTCAAAACAGATTAATTTTATCTCCAAATAGATTTTTCCAATTTAAGTCCTACGGCTCCAAAATTAATTGCATGGTATTTATAATTATTTTCCCACTGTCTGCGATGTTTTTACGTAACAAACAGCTGTTAATTAATCTCTCACTTGTAAAACCAAACTTACCGCCTTTTACCATAGTCCAACCGTCACCAATATGGTCTTCATCCTGAATCTTTGAAAGGAGAAAATTCTGCCGCAGACAAAATAAATAATCCTGGAAATTAGTGGGAAGGTACATAACTACACACATTCAAGTACGTTGGATACAATTAAATGCAATAAACTAATCGTATAAGTTATCCCGATATACTCTAAATGCCAATCACCCACTCGGGGTAGAGATGTGGCAGCAAGTTACAGATTATGACTTTACATAAAGAAATAAGCAAACTATTGATTATACTGACTCCATAATAACTGCAGGGCTAGAACCTGTATAAACTTGGCCCGTGTTATTTCATCTTGATTCATCTTCTAGCATTATATGGCATCCTAGAATATCTTCCTAAATTTTGTTTCAATTTTAGCTTATGACTACATACATGTTCATAAAGACTCTATATAAATCAACAGAAATAATAAATTCAATACAATACAATGCAAGCAGAAGTTAATTCGACTAATATGCTGCAACTTAAGGTTGAACTTAAGACTAGATGTTCATTCAACTAAAACTCTTGAATCTAACCACCGTAAGGGTGACAAGTTGGGCTGCCACGATTAAGACTTGGCCCGTGATCGCGACTTACAAAACATACAAGCTTACGATGAATACTGCTTATACAGAACGTAACACTTACAACAATAAAACGATACATGTACAATACACAATACGTACAATAGTACAATATAGTACATGATAATAATACACTAACATAACATAGTAATACAATCTATTTCACTGTTGAACTATATGGACATATTTTATATTATGGTCTCTATACTTTTTATTAACACTATTCACTCTCTTTACTATTACTGTATGATTTCATTTTATATCTTATACTTATTTATTAAGTTATTTTATTATTACATTTTTAAATGAATCTTAATCAACTTATACTCTTATTCATATACAACACCGTGTAAATATTAACACCTGTCACCAGAAGGTAGCCCCTTCCTACGACCGAATACATACAATTTTATTTCTTTATTTGAATAAGTATAATAATAATAGTTCGGATGCAATTTTAAGAAGACCAGAACTGAAAATATTTCCAACTAAATTCACGATTTCAAGTTTAAGTTAAAAAAAAAATGGGAAAGCATAAAATACGTGTACGCTTGTAACGTACGAGTACATGGAAAACTGTTTTCAACTCGACCAATCTCCATCCCTCCCTCTCCACCCAAAATGTACCCAGCCTTAGCCTAACAATTGACCTAAAGTCCACCCACACCCAAATCTTTCCCGAACCCACCCAATCCAACCCAACGAGCCCAGCCCTAACTTGACAGGAGAAGTTGAAAACAGTCTTTAATTTACACGGCAAACAAAAAATGATAGCTCTGGTTCAACTGACATGAAACCAATTGATCACTTTCTTAAAACAAATACAGTATTGTGATTGGTTGTATCAATGTACACAATAACTTCGTACAAGAAATCTGATTACGAACAGAATGCATGAAAAAGAATGTGCATTGCGTCAAGTGAATTGAATTCTGAGGTGTGTAAAATGATGTCAAATTATTCACGAAAATAGGCTCAAAACGAACGAGGCAATTCATCTTGAATCTTGAATTATTCACAAAGTTAATTTAAGCTGCATTTTTAGTTATTTACCATTACATATTTCTTGAATACGTTACTGTTGACTCGTATATTTCAGCGAGTTTTATTAAAATTGCTCTCCGTTCACAATTCAGTCCACACGTTTATATGTGACTCTAATCCAGCTCTCAAGCGAGTTCTTCTTCTGCGTGAAGACCAAGGAATGCCGTCGCTGGACGAAGCGATTCTGCGGGATGAACCTGTCGTCGCTGGAATCGTCGAGACGCGGTTATAACGGACATATCTCCACGTGTATCCCGTAGCAGTGCACTCTGTCTAGAACAAACAAAACCACTGGAAGTGCAATTGGCAGGTGCTGAAATCATTCATTTTCCCGTTTTAAAGATTTTATAAAAAAAAATGAATCCAGTTACAGTAAAAACTCTATCCAACACCAACGTTTTTCAAGGGACCATGAAAATAGAACCATCCACGCAGGAAAATGATCCATCCAGGAAAATTTAGCATTGTTTATATGGGAGTGGGGTGAGAAAAAATTAATGATACAAGCAGGAAAACGATGGATCAAGGAATGATGCATAGAGGTTTCACTGTATTCTACAGTAGTATCGTCTAACTTGAGAAGTTTATGTGCGACTATTACAAATTATTACAAAGAAATCTTTGAAAAAATAATGTCGTTCATATTTATATTACTTTCAGTGAAAGAGTGTTCTGACATAGATCAGACGACATAGATGAGACGACAGAGACATAGATGTTGAAAAATTGGGAATTGCAAACGAAGTACTAGATAAATTCAAGATGAATTTAATTTCAAGCGTAATTCTAGCATACCCTGGTATTGTTTTCTATTTCGAGTTGACAAATCCTATATTAGAGTGTCTCGAAACTCTACCTTACCAGCCTAGCGTCAGCCGATGGTGGATAACGAGCACTTTCAAACTATCAATTCAAAATGGTGTGGCAATGAAAGATTAGGTAGACGTTAGATGTTAAGATGGACACAACTCAAAATGTGGACTTGATACGATAGTTTTCTCGGACACTCATATTTTGTGAAACGTAATAAGTACCATCTTGAGGAAAAGAAGAATAACGATGTTTATATAGGAAAATATTAATTGTACGTAAAACATGAATATAGATAATGATATCAAATGAATAAAAGTGAATGCAATAATTACCGGTATTTCTGATTTGATATCTTACGAGCTGACGTAGATGTGTCAGTCTTGTGGTATCGCTGACCTACGCTAGAAAGCTGAGCCGACTCGGAAGTTCTGTTTTGGACACGTTGTGGGCAGACTCGATGACTCGTAACGCAGTTCTCGTTGGTCAGAAGAAGTGAACCTCGAAATACTGACATGAAGAGGGGGGGGGGGGGGTATCCCAGATGCAGTCGTAAAAATATAAACTCTACGGAGAAGAACAAAGTTAATGAAACGTTAAAAAAAATCCTTTTCTAGATTTGACGAAAAAGTGATTACAGTGAAACCTCTATGCATCGTTTTTCAAGGAACCATCCATGCAGGAGAACGATCCATCCAGGAAAATTTAACATTGATTATATGGCCGTGGGGTGAGAAAAAATGAATGATACAACAAGGAAAACGATGGATCCGCGAACGATGCATAGAGGTTTCACTGTAATCAAATAATAAGTCATAAACTATTTCGACTGAATACAAAAAAATAGTTACGTTAGAATAACACAAGCCGTGGCTCAGTCAACTATCGCTAACTGCGGTAGAAACTGATATCAGGTCAGGGGTGGGTTCAAGTCCCGCATAAGGCATGGGTTTTTGTAAACATCCTCTCACCTACCATCACGTCTTTGTTACATTATCACCTGCTCATAACCTAGCTGTTGGTGGGGTCGTTAAACAGCATTAAAATGAAAAAAAAAAAAAAAGAAAGATTATAACACATCATTACTCTGCGTAAACGTCGACACGATGTGTAGAGCCAGTCGGAACTGCCAATTCGATTAACAGCAGCCAGCAGTACGAAGAATGTGCGGTTAGTGTTCTCGTGTTGGTACGTGTCTCCTATGGTGATTACTGGCACGACAAACACTGTCAAGAAGAGAAACACAAGGGACGTAACAACCAGTCGCTTCATTCGAGTGTCAAGCTACAGGTGGGTGAACACGGACATTCATACAACTCATAAAACTTCTGCCTACTAATGTCACATTCCAAGTCCCTCTACGTACCACACACAATCATCAAACATTTTACAATTACCTTACTCAATCTCTCAAGCTCCATATCTTTTAAAACTATTGGTCCATATTACATTATGCTATTATCATTAGCAAATAAAATTATAATATTCCTGTTACTCTCCTATAATCATAGTTAATTTTCTGTATCATTATTATTATTATTATTATTATTATTATTATTATTCACATTTTATTACTAATTGAAGGTTTGGGTGGAAGACCACTATTAATAGTGAACCTTGCCAAGAGTGATCTTTAAGCAATCGTCGTGTATTAATTGTTATTTTATATATTTTATTACATCATACAAATATGGACCAAAAAAAGACAATTACAATACAATACAACTGGTTCTGCGTAAACGTTGAAAATAATGATTTGTACAAGTCTCAAGATTGAAAATTTCAAAATTAAAAATATTTGATAGTCAACAAAATTATACTGTTTGATTAATCTCCTATAATGGGGTTAGGCCCAGTTTTACTGAAGGAAAATTCATCGATTGGACGTTAATTACCAAATTAACTTGCTTATTACCCTTGGTCACCAATGATAATTTTGTTCTTTAATTAATAATTGGCATAATTAACACACTTCCATTCATCGTACAACGTTGTCTTAAACTCGCAAACTGACGACTAAAAATATCCAAGAAAATTTCATATTAAAATTATTCTGTCAGAAAGCAGATTGAGGAGGAAAGCTTACCGGATTTTAGCAGCCAACGAATCAATCACTTGCGTTTCAGACGTACTCGTACGAGACGTTCGCTGTTTACGAGATGAACGTAGACAACGAGAAGCTCGATGACGAGTCGATCCACTAGTCGTACCGCAGCCTCTACCGATGCTCGGCAACAACAGAAAGAAGTGATATCAACGACACGTTCAAGACAGTTGTGATGTCGTGGTCTTGAGCAGGGGCGGACTAGGAGGTAAAGGGGCCGGTTGGGACTGGCACGAGCAGGGGCTTTTGGTTTCTGGACTTGACGAAAATGTGTACCTGTATATTAGAAATAATTTGACACAACTAGATCTAAACTTTTTCTAAATAGAATAGATCGACACTTTTGACAGGCAAACTAGCAGACAATGAACCTACGTACTACATCACGCGCACGCTGTAACAACATCAAAGGTCAATCATGCGTATATTCCAAACTAACAATTGAAATTTTTACAAATGATAATTTATGTGACCTCAAGTAAACAATTTGAATTAGATGTTTGTTTTTCAATAAAATGGGAACTTATATAGGTATAATTTATTTTTCTATATTTGTTGCATTTCTTTTATACGATTTTGTTTGAATTTATACTTCGCCTAGGTGCCCCAGGCAGGACAGGGGACCGGTCGAGAATCCACGACCCGCGTACCGGGCTTTCCGCCCCTGGTCTTGAGGCAATATCACTTACGCTGCCAACGGGTGTATAATCCATTGTTAATAATATTCCTGAAAACCTGGAATGATTACAGTATCCTGGTATCCTGCTACAAACTATTACAAATTGAGAAGCAGAAGTGACACATTCATTATGCTGATTTATACATGACTTGAAAGAAAATAAATACTGCATATCTGATGATTGTGAAGCGCTCACTATGTGAAAAAAATAACATTTGGTTATAAAATTAATAATATTAGTAGTAAGGTTCTAAACTTAGGAGATGCTTGAAGATGAGAAGTCCCACGATGAGAAGTCGCTTGTAGATGAGAAGTCCCCCGATGAGGAGTCCCCCGATGAGAAGTTGCTTGAAGATGAGAAGTCCCCCGATGAGGAGTCCCCCGATGAGAAGTCCCCCGATGAGAAGTCCCTCGATGAGAAGTCCCCCGGTGAGAAGTCGCTTGTAGATGAGAAGACCCCCGATGAGCAGTTGCTTGTAGATGAGAAGTCCCCCGATGAGAAGTCCCCCGATGAGAAGTCCCTCGATGAGAAGTCCCCCGATGAGAAGTCCCCCGATGAGAAGTCCCCCGATGAGGAGTCCCTCGATGAGAAGTCCCCCGATGAGAAGTCCCCCGATGAGAAGTTGCTTGAAGATGAGAAGTCCCACGATGAGAAGTCCCTCGATGAGAAGTCCCCCGGTGAGAAGTTGCTTGAAGATAGGAAGTTCCTCGATGAGAAGTCCCCCGATGAGAAGTCCCCCGATGAGAAGTGGCTTGAAGATGAGAAGTCCCACCATGAAAAGTCCGTCGATGAGAAGTCTCCAGGTGAAAAGTTGCTTGAAGATGAGGAGTTCCCCGATGAGAAGTTGCTTGTAGATGAGAAGTCCCCCGATGAGAAGTCCCCCGATGAGGAGTCCCTCGATGAGAAGTCCCCCGATGAGAAGTCCCCCGGTGGAAAGTCGCTTGGAGATGAGAAATACCTCGATGAGAAGTCCCCCGGTGAGAAGTTGCTTGTGGATGAGAAATACCTCGATGAGAAGTCCCCCGGTGAGAAGTTGCTTGTAGATGAGAAGTCCCCCGGTGATAAGTACCCCGATGAGGAGTTGCTCGGAGATGAGAAGTCCCCCGGTGAGAATTCGCTGAAAGATCAGAAGTCACCCGATGAGATGTTGCTTGTAGATGAGAAGTCCCCCGATGAGAAGTTGCTTAAAGATGAGAAGTCCCACGGTGAGAAGTCCCACGATAAGAAGTCCCCCGGTGAGAAGTCGCTTGAAGATGAGAAATCCCCCGATAAAAAGTCCCTCGATGAGAAGTCCCACGATGAGAAGTTGTTGAAGATGAGAAGTCCCTCGATGAGAAGTTGATTGAAGATGAGAAGTCCCCTGGTGAGAAGTCCCCCGGTGAGAAGTCCCCCGGTGAGAAGTTGCTTGAATAGGAGAAGTCCCCCGGTCAGGAGTTGCTTGAAGATGAGGAGTCCCCGATGACAAGTTGCTTGAAGATGAGAAGTCCCCCGATGAGAAGTCCCTCGATGAGAAGTCCGGTGAGAAGTTACTTGAAGATGAGAAGTCCCCCGATGAGAAGTTGCTTGTAGATGAGAAGTCCCCCGATGAGAAGTCCCCCGTTAATAAGTCCCTCGATGAGAAGTCCCCCGATGAAAAGTCCCCCGAAGAGGAGTCCCTCGATGAGGAGTCCCCCGATGAGGAGTTGCTTGTAGATGTGAAGTCCCCCGGTGAGAAGTCCCCAGTTGCGAAGTTGCTTGAAGATGAAAAGTCCCTCGATGAGAAGTTGCTTGAAACGAGAAGTCCTACGATGAGAAGTTGCTTGAAGATGAGAAGGCCCCCAATGATAAGTTGCTTGAAGATGATAAGTCCCTCGATGAGAATTGCTTGAAGATGAGAAGTCCCCCGATGAGAAGTTGCTTGAAGATGAGAAGTCCCCCGGTGAGAAGTCCCCCGATGAGAAGTCCCCCGGTGAGAAGTCGCTTGTAGATGGGAAGTCCACCGATGAGTAGTTGCTTGAAGATAGGAATTCACCCGGTGAGAAGTCCCCCGATGAGAAGTCTCCCGGTGAGAAGTCGCTTGTAGATGAGAAGTCCCCCGATGAGAAGTCCCCCGATGAGAAGTTGCTTGGAGATGAGAAGTCCCCCGATGAGGAGTCCCCCGATGAGAAGTCCCCCGATGAGAAGTCTCCCGGTGAGAAGTCCCCCGATGGGGAGTCCCTCGATGAGAAGTCCCCCGATGAGAAGTCGCTTGTAGATGAGAAGTCCCCCGATGAGAAGTTGCTTGTAGATGAGAAGTCCCCCGGTGAGAAGTCCCCCGATGAGAAGTCCCTCGATAAGAAGTCCCCGATAAGAGTCCCCGATGAGAAGTCCCCCGATGAGGAGTCCCTCGATGAGAAGTCCCCCGATGAGAAGTCCCCCGGTGGGAAGTCACTTGAAGAAGAGAAGTCCCTCGATGAGAAGTCCCGCAATAAGAAGTTGCTTGTAGATGAGAAGTCCCCCGGCGTGAAGTCCCCCGATGAGAAGTTGCTTGAAGATAAAAAGTCCACCGATGAGAAGTCGCTTGTAGAAGAGAAGTCCCCCGATGAGAAGTTGCTTGAAGATGAGAAGTCCCACGGTGAGAAGTCCCCCGATGAGAAGTTCCCCGATGAGAAGTCCCCCGATGAGGAGTTGCCTGTAGATGAGAAGTCCCCCGATGAAAAGTCCCTCGATGAGGAGTCCCACGATGAGGAGTTGCTTGAAGATGAGAAGTCCCTCGACGAGAAGTTGCTTGAAACGAAAAGTCCTACAATGAGAAGTTGCTTGTAGATGAGAAGTCCCCCGGTGATAAGTCCCCAGATGAGAAGTTGCTTGTAGATAAGACGTCCCCCGATGAGAAGTTGCTTGAAGATGAGAAGTTCCCCGATGAGAAGTCGCTTGTAAAAAAAGAGTCCCCCGATGAGAAGTTGCTTGAAGATGAGAAGTCCCCCGATGAGGAGTCCCCCGGTGGGAAGTTGCTTGAAGATGAGAAGTCCCTCGATGAGAAGTTGCTTGAAGATGAGAAGTCCCTCGATGAGAAGTGTCCCGATGAGAAGTCCCCTGATGAGAAGTTGCTTGTAGATAAGACGTCCCCCGATGAGAAGTTGCTTGAAGATGAGAAGTTCCCCGATGAGAAGTCCTCCGGTGAGAAGTTGCTTGAAGATGAGAAGTCCCCCGATGAGGAGTCCCCCGATGAGAAGTCCCCCGATGAGAAGTGTCCCGGTGAGAAGTCCCCCGATGAGAAGTCCCTCGATGAGAAGTCCCCAGATGAGAAGTCCCACGATGAGAAGTTGCTTGTAGAT
The DNA here is from genome assembly GCA_907164805.1 of Brachyptera putata. Taxonomy (NCBI): domain Eukaryota; kingdom Metazoa; phylum Arthropoda; class Insecta; order Plecoptera; family Taeniopterygidae; genus Brachyptera; species Brachyptera putata. Next base: position 8,294,244 of record OU015464.1, on the reverse strand, counting down.
GAGAAATCCCCCGATGAGGGGTTCCCCGGTGAGAAGTCCCTCGATGAAAAGTCCCCCGATGAGAAGTCCCCCGATGAGGAGTCCCTCGATGAGAAGTCCCTCGATGAGAAGTCCCCCGGTGAGAAGTCGCTTGTAGATGAGAAGTCCCTCGATGAGAAGTCCCCCGGTGAGAATTGCTTGTAGATGAGAAGTCCCCCGGTGTGAAGTCCCCCGATGAGAAGTTGCTTGAAGATGGAACGTCCACCGATGAGAAGTCGCTTGTAGAAGAGAAGTCCCCCAATGAGAAGTTGCTTGAAGATGAGAAGTCCCACGGTGAGAAGTCCCCCGATGAGAAGTCCACCGGTGAGAAGTCGCTTGTAGATGAGAAGTCCCCCGGTGAGAAGTCCCTCGATGAGAAGTCCCCAGATGAGGAGTTGCTTGAAGATGAGAAGTCCCTCGATGAGATGGCGCTTGAAGATGAGAAGTCCCCCGATGAGAAGTCCCCCGGTGAGAAGTCCACCGATGAGAAGTTGCTTGAAGATGAGAAGTCCCTCGATGAGAAGTTTCTTGAATATGAGAAGTCCCTCGATGAGAAGTGTCCCGATGGGAAGTCCCCCGATGAGAAGTTGCTTGTAGATGAGAAGTCGCCCGATGAGAAGTTGCTTGAAGATGAGAAGTCCCCCGATGAGAAGTCGCTTGTAGAAAAGAAGTCCCCGGATGAGAAGTTGCTTGAAGATGAGAAGTCCCACGGTGAGGAGTCCCTCGATGAGACGTCCCCCTGTGAGAAGTTGCTTGAAGATGAGAAGTCCCACGATGAAAAGTCCCTCGATGAGAAGTCCCACGATGAGAAGTTGTTGAAGATGAGAAGTCCCTCGATGAGAAGTCCCCTGATGAGATATTGCTTGAAGATGGGAAGTCCCCTGGTGAGAAGATGCTTGAAAATGAGAAGTCCCCCGATGAGAAGTCCCACGATGAGGAGTTGATTGTAGATGAGAAGTCCCCCGATGAGAAGTTGCTTGAAGATGAGAAGTCCCTCGATGAGAAGTCGCTTGTAGGTGAGAAGTCCCCCGATGAGAAGTTGCTTGAAGATAAGAAGTCCCTCGATGAGAAGTTGCTTGATGATGAGAAGTCCCCCGATAAGAAGTCCCCCGGTGAGAAGTCCCCCGGTGAGTAGTTGCGTGAATATGAGAAGTCCCACGATGAGAAGTACCTCGATTAGAAGTCCTCCGGTGAGAATTTGCTTGAAGATGAGTAGTCCCCCGATGAGAAGTCCCCCGATGAGGAGTTGCTTGAAGATGAGAAGTCCCCCGATGAGAAGTCCCTCGATGAGAAGTCCCCGATGAGAAGTTGCTTGAAGGTGAGAAGTCCCCCGGTGAGAAGTTGCTTGAATATGAGAAGTCCCTCGATGAGAAGTTGCTTGAAGATGAGACGTCCCCAGATGAGAAGTTGCTCGAGGGTGAGAAGTCCCCTGATGAAGAGTTACTTGTAGATGAGAAGTCCCCCGATGAGAAGTCCCTCGATGAGAAGTTGCTTGAAGATGAGAAGTCCCCCGATGAGAAGTCCCCCGGTGAGAAGTTGCCTGTAGATAAGAAATCCCTCGATGGGAAGTCCCCCGATGAGAAGTCCCACGATGAGGAGTTGCTTGAAGATGAGAAGTCCCTCGATGAGAAGTTGCTTGAAGATAAGAAGTCCCCCGATGAAAAGTCCCTCGATGAGAAGTCTCACGGTGAAAAGTTGCTTGAAGATAAGGAGTCCCCCGATGAGGAGTTGCTTGTAAATGAGAAGTCCCCTGATGAGAAGTCTCCCGGTAATAAGTCCCCCGATGAGAAGTCCCCCGATGAGAAGTCCCCCGATGAGGAGTCTCCCGGTGAGAAGTCCCTCGATGAGAAGTCCCTCGATGAGAAGTCCCCCGGTGAGAAGTCGCTTGTAGATGAGAAGGCCCCCAATGATAAGTTGCTTGAAGATGATAAGTCCCTCGATGAGAATTGCTTGAAGATGAGAAGTCCCCCGATGAGAAGTCCCCCGATGAGTAGTTGCTTGAAGATGAGAATTCCCCCGGTGAGAAGTCCCCCGATGAGAAGTCCCCCGGTGAGAAGTCGCTTGTAGATGGGAAGTCCACCGATGAGTAGTTGCTTGAAGATAGGAATTCCCCCGGTGAGAAGTCCCCCTGATGAGAAGTCTCCCGGTGAGAAGGCGCTTGTAGATGAGAAGTCCCCCGATGAGAAGTCACCCGATGAGAAGTTGCTTGAAGATGAGAAGTCCCCAGATGAGGAGTCCCCCGATGAGAAGTCCCCCGATGAGAAGTTGGTTGAATATGAGAAGTCCCCCGATGAGAAGTCCCTCGATGAGAAGTCCCCGGTGAGAAGTTGTTTGAAGATGAGAAGTCCCCCGATGAGAAGTTGCTTGTAGATGAGAAGTCCCCCGTTGAGAAGTCCTCCGGTGAGATGTCCCTCGATAAGAAGTCCCCCGATAAGAAGTCCCCCGATGAGAAGTCCCCCGATGAGGAGTCCCTCGATGAGAAGTCCCCCGATGAGAAGTCCCCCGGTGGGAAGTCACTTGAAGAAGAGAAGTCCCTCGATGAGAAGTCCCGCAATAAGAAGTTGCTTGTAGATGAGAAGTCCCCCGGCGTGAAGTCCCCCGATGAGAAGTTGCTTGAAGATAAAAAGTCCACCGATGAGAAGTCGCTTGTAGAAGAGAAGTCCCCCGATGAGGAGTTGCTTGAAGATGAGAAGTCCCACGGTGAGAAGTCCCCCGATGAGAAGTCCCCCGGTGAGGAGTCGCTTGTAGATGAGAAGTCCCCCGATGAAAAGTCCCTCGATGAGGAGTCCCACGATGAGGAGTTGCTTGAAGATGAGAAGTCCCTCGACGAGAAGTTGCTTGAAACGAAAAGTCCTACAATGAGAAGTTGCTTGTAGATGAGAAGTCCCCCGGTGATAAGTCCCCAGATGAGAAGTTGCTTGTAGATAAGACGTCCCCCGATGAGAAGTTGCTTGAAGATGAGAAGTTCCCCGATGAGAAGTCGCTTGTAAAAAAGAGTCCCCCGATGAGAAGTTGCTTGAAGATGAGAAGTCCCCCGATGAGGAGTCCCCCGGTGGGAAGTTGCTTGAAGATGAGAAGTCCCTCGATGAGAAGTTGCTTGAAGATGAGAAGTCCCTCGATGAGAAGTGTCCCGATGAGAAGTCCCCTGATGAGAAGTTGCTTGTAGATAAGACGTCCCCCGATGAGAAGTTGCTTGAAGATGAGAAGTTCCCCGATGAGAAGTCGCTTGTAAAAAAAGAGTCCCCCGATGAGAAGTTGCTTGAAGATGAGAAGTCCCCCGATGAGGAGTCCCCCGATGAGAAGTCCCCCGATGAGAAGTTGGTTGAAGATGAGAAGTCCCCGATGAGAAGTCCCTCGATGAGAAGTCCCCGGTGAGAAGTTGCTTGAAGATGAGAAGTCCCCAGATGAGAAGTTGCTTGTAGATGAGAAATCCCCCGATGAGGGGTTCCCCGGTGAGAAGTCCCTCGATGAAAAGTCCCCCGATGAGAAGTCCCCCGATGAGGAGTCCCTCGATGGAAAGTCCCTCGATGAGAAGTCCCCCGGTGGAAAGTCGCTTGAAGATGAGAAGTCCCTCGATGAGAAGTCCCCCGGTGAGAATTGCTTGTAGATGAGAAGTCCCCCGGTGTGAAGTCCCCCGATGAAAAGTTGCTTGAAGATGAAAAGTCCACCGATGAGAAGTCGCTTGTAGAAGAGAAGTCTCCCAATGAGAAGTTGCTTGAAGATGAGAAGTCCCACGGTGAGAAGTCCCCCGATGAAATGTCCACCGGTGAGAAGTCGCTTGTAGATGAGAAGTCCCCCGATGGAAAGTCCCTCGATGAGAAGTCCCACGATGAGGAGTTGCTTGAAGATGAGAAGTCCCTCGATGAGATGGCGCTTGAAGATGAGAAGTCCCCCGATGAGAAGTCCCCCGGTAAGAAGTCCACCGATGAGAAGTTGCTTGAAGATGAGAAGTCCCTCGATGAGAAGTTTCTTGAAGATGAGAAGTCCCTCGATGAGAAGTGTCCCGATGGGAAGTCCCCCGATGAGAAGTTGCTTGTAGATGAGAAGTCCCCCGATGAGAAGTTGCTTGAAGATGAGAAGTCCCCCGATGAGAAGTCGCTTGAAGATGAGAAGTCCCCCGATGAGAAGTTGCTTGAAGATGAGAAGTCCCACGGTGAGAAGTCCCTCGATGAGAAGTCCCACGATGAGAAGTCCCCCGGTGAGAAGTCGCTTGTAGATGAGAAGTCCCACGATGAAAAGTCCCTCGATGAGAAGTCCCACGATGAGAAGTTGTTGAAGATGAGAAGTCCCTCGATGAGAAGTCCCCTGATGAGATATTGCTTGAAGATGGGAAGTCCCCTGGTGAGAAGATGCTTGAAAATGAGAAGTCCCCCGATGAGAAGTCCCACGATGAGGAGTTGCTTGTAGATGAGAAGTCCCCCGATGAGAAGTTGCTTGAAGATGAGAAGTCCCTCGATGAGAAGTCGCTTGTAGGTGAGAAGTCCCCCGATGAGAAGTGCTTGAAGATAAGAAGTCCCTCGATGAGAAGTTGCTTGATGATGAGAAGTCCCCCGATAAGAAGTCCCCCGGTGAGAAGTCCCCCGGTGAGTAGTTGCGTGAATATGAGAAGTCCCACGATGAGAAGTACCTCGATTAGAAGTCCTCCGGTGAGAATTTGCTTGAAGATGAGAAGTCCCCCGATGAGAAGTCCCCCGATGAGGAGTTGCTTGAAGATGAGAAGTCCCCCGATGAGAAGTCCCTCGATGAGAAGTCCCCGATGAGAAGTTGCTTGAAGGTGAGAAGTCCCCCGGTGAGAAGTTGCTTGAATATGAGAAGTCCCTCGATGAGAAGTTGCTTGAAGATGAGACGTCCCCAGATGAGAAGTTGCTCGAGGGTGAGAAGTCCCCTGATGAAGAGTTACTTGTAGATGAGAAGTCCCCCGATGAGAAGTCCCTCGATGAGAAGTTGCTTGAAGATGAGAAGTCCCCCGATGAGAAGTCCCTCGATAAGAAGTCCCCCGGTGAGAAGTTACTTGAAGATAAGAAGTTCCTCGATGGGAAGTCCCCCGATGAGAAGTCCCACGATGAGGAGTTGCTTGAAGATGAGAAGTCCCTCGATGAGAAGTTGCTTGAAGATAAGAAGTCCCCCGATGAAAAGTCCCTCGATGAGAAGTCTCACGGTGAAAAGTTGCTTGAAGATAAGGAGTCCCCCGATGAGGAGTTGCTTGTAAATGAGAAGTCCCCTGATGAGAAGTCTCCCGGTAATAAGTCCCCCGATGAGAAGTCCCCCGATGTAAAGTCCCCCGATGAGGAGTCCCTCGATGAGAAGTCCCTCGATGAGAAGTCCCCCGATGAGAAGTCCCCCGGTGGAAAGTCGCTTGAAGATGAGAAATACCTCGATGAGAAGTCCTCCGGTGAGAAGTTGCTTGTAGATGAGAAGTCCCCCGGTGATAAGTCCCCCGATGAGAAGTTGCTTGGAGATGAGAAGTCCCCCGATGAGAATTCGCTCAAAGATCAGAAGTCACCCGATGAGAAGTTGCTTGTAGATAAGAAGTCCCCCGATGAGAAGTTGCTTGAAGATAAGAAGTCCCACGGTAAGAAGTCCCTCGATGAGAAGTCCCACGGTGAGAAGTCGCTAATTGAGAAGTCCCCCGGTGAGAAGTCACTTGTAGATGAGAAGTCCCACGATGAGAAGTTGTCGAAGATGAGAAGTCCCTCGATGAGAAGTTGATTGAAGATGAGAAGTCTCCCGATGAGAAGTCCCCCGGTGAGAAGTCCCCCGGTGAGAAGTTGCTTGAATATGAGGAGTCCCCCGATGAGAAGTTGCTTGAAGATGAGGAGTCCCCCGATGAGAAGTTGCTTGGAGATTAGAAGTCACCCGATGAGAAGTCCCTCGATGAAAAGTCCCCCGGTGAGGAGTTGCTTGAAGATGAGAAGTCCCCCGATGAGAAGTCCCTCGATGAGAAGTCTCCCGGATAGGAGTTGCTTGAAGATGAGAAGTCCCCCGATGAGAAGTTGCTTGTAGATGAGAAGTCCCTCGGTAATAAGTCCCTCGATGAGAAGTCCCCCGATGAAAAGTCCCCCGAAGAGGAGTCCCTCGATGAGAAGTCCCCCGGTGAGAAGTTGCTTGTAGATGAGAAGTCCCCCGGTGATAAGTCCCCCGATGAGATGTTGCTTGGAGATGAGAAGTCCCCCGATGAGAATTCGCTCGAAGATCAGAAGTCACCCGATGAGAAGTTGCTTGTAGATAAGAAGTCCCCCGATGAGAAGTTGCTTGAAGATGAGAAGTCCCCCGGTGAAAAGTCCCCCGTTGAGAAGTTGCTTGAAGAAGAGAAGTCCCTCGATGAGAAGTTGCTTGAAACGAGAAGTCCTACAATGAGAAGTTGCTTGTAGATGAGAAGTCCTCCGATGAAAAGTCCCCCGATGAGAAGTTGCTTGTAGATGAGAAATCCCCCGATGAGAAGTACCCCGGTGAGAAGTCCCTCGATGAGAAGTCCCCCGATGAGAAGTCCCCCGATGAGGAGTCCCCCGGTGGAAAGTCGCTTGAAGATGAGAAGTCCCTCGATGAGAAGTCCCCCGGTGAGAATTGCTTGTAGATGAGAAGTCCCCCGGTGTGAAGTCCCCCGATGAGAAGTTGCTTGAAGATGAAAAGTCCACCGATGAGAAGTCCCTCGATGAGAAGTCTCCCGGATAGGAGTTGCTTGAAGATGAGAAGTCCCCCGATGAGAAGTTGCTTGTAGATGAGAAGTCCCCCGGTAATAAGTCCCTCGATGAGAAGTCCCCCGGTGAGAAGTTGCTTGTAGATGAGAAGTCCTCCGGTGATAAGTCCCCCGATGAGATGTTGCTTGGAGATGAGAAGTCCCCCGATGAGAATTCGCTCGAAGATCAGAAGTCACCCGATGAGAAGTTGCTTGTAGATAAGAAGTCCCCCGATGAGAAGTTGCTTGAAGATGAGAAGTGTCCCGATGAGAAGTCCCCCGATGAGAAGTCGCTCGAAGATCAGAAGTCACCCGATGAGAAGTTGCTTGAAGATGTTAAGTCCCACGATGAGAAGTTGCTTAAAGATGACAAGTCCCACGATGAGAAGTTCCCCGATTAGAAGTCACCCGATGAGAAGTCGCTCGAAGATCAGAAGTCACCCGATGAGAAGTTGCTCGAAGATGAGAAGTGTCCCGATGAGAAGTCCCCCGATGAGAAGTCGCTCGAAGATCAGAAGTCACCCGATGAGAAGTTGCTTGAAGATGATAAGTCGTTTGGAGATGAGATGCAATATCTCTCGAATACCTGTCAATAAGTTGCTTGAAGGTATTGCAATAATTTGCTTGAAGGTATAGGCCTATTGCAATACGTTGCCTATCGACGAGGTGTATATAATCTGGTCTTGGTGTGTACTCCACCGTCCAAGTCGATAAGAGTTATTCCTTGGTTCACCATTTCATACTATAGGTCAGGTCAAGTTCGGGTTGGTCTCTACAGTATCTCCCACGACTGCTTCCTTCCGATTTCCTAGATATACCTCCACATCAATGCTCATCACAATAATCATCTACTTGATACCACCAAAATTTTGAGTAGTCCCTGATCTGAATATACTCATAAAATACTCATCAGGTTGTTTTAAATAACAATATTATTCCTTATTATAATAAAAAACTAATAAAATAATAATAATATTATTAATAATATTTTGGCCCAACGTCATAAATTTAATGTTACAATAGCATTATCGAATTATAAAAATCCATCAGTGTGTACGGACAGGTACATATTCTAAATTGTATGTAATAAAAATTCTAAAACTGAAAACTATTATAATATATAAGTCTAATTAATACATAATAATATGATGGGTTATTATAATAATCAATGTGATGATTTGATAGTTATTAATTATTTCAATGTGATATTTATAATTATTCATAATGAATTCGAAAATGTTCAATTCTAAATACCTTCAAAAGATATTTCAATTCGGACAAAATGTAATACTACAAATGTTGAGAATATCAACTAGATTGAACTGATGAGAACTTATGTGATAATATTAGTTTACATAGGATAAATTATTATTATTATCATTATCAACTCTTACAGTTGCGCAAAAATGCACGGTGGCACTAAATGGGGGGTACATACGATTGCATAGGTACATAACATATGAATTGTAAAAATTAATATATAGGCCAACTTGAAACTAAGAATTATTCTTATACTAATTATACTATCTATATACTATCTATACTATTTACTGTATTATACTATCTATACTATCTACTATATTATACTATCTATATACTAATACTAATCAATATAAATATGAATTATCGACCAACCAATACATATTTGAAATATTAATATATATAAATCTCTATTGAAGACCATATCATGTTACACATGATTGCTGTTCGACACATAATAATAATCAAATAAAAAATTTATGAAGTAGAAAAAACACACAATAATAATAAATCGCACATGAAGGATTAGTAAATTAATGATTGTAGAAAATAATGAGAGAGTAATAAACAGTTATATGAAAAAGCATTAGTATAAACAGTAATATGAAAACATAAAAATACAAAAATGACGAATATTATTATGCTATGAATGTGAGCATAAATGGTTTCTTAAAATGGCAATCCTTTTAAGGCTAAAATTCCTATCAAATTTATAAAATCACTGTTCAGATTAAACGAATTAAGCACCTACCAAAGGAGAAAGGACCAATCACAGTGATATTCGAAATATGTAGGTAGTTTTCAAGTATGAAGATGTACTATTATACTGAAATTACATTAAATAATTGAATATTTTTTTATATCAATTATAGTTAATATTATATCAAAATGATTAACTATAATAAATATTATCAACTAAATGAGAATCACAACAGATTAAATGAATCAAGCTGTGGAGAACAGTGAAGGCAGGCCAAATAACCCAGCTGTTGCTATGGTCGTTAAACAAAGAATTATGCATATTAATGTAAATGAACCGATGGGACCCATTTCGGCAATCGACAACTTGACTGACGTAGAATCCAGACTAAATATGTATTACCTAATGCCCTGACGTCACAAGTTACAAACACTTCTGTTATATATATATATTTAATATTTTATCAAAGACTATGGCATGGTATACATAATTGCTGTTCGACACATAATAATAATCAAATAAAAATAAATCAAGTAGAAAAAACACACAATAATAATAAATCGCACTGCCACGTCTTACCTCAGTTTCTGTAGGTTGGGTGGGGGGGGTCAGGATCGGAATTCAACGACACCAAAATAAAAGTAAAATAACAAAACCAAAATGGGTGCCACATAGTTTACGAAATAAATAGTAATTAATAAATGAAAGAATAAATAAATATGCGGGCTAAGCCACGAAAATCATACAGAAAACAATGTCGAGAAAACAACACACGCGAACACAGGAAAAGTCGAAAACTAACATCTATCTCGCAACGTACACTATTGTATTGTAATTCTTTATTTTGGTCAAAATTTTTATGATATAATATATAGGCCTAACTAATATGATAGTAAGGTCAAATCTCTGAACAATTTTTAGGTTAAGTCTTCCCACTAGCTCTTTAGAAGCTGGTTATACTGCCTCCTAAATCCGGCCTTCTAAAACCTCCTGTAGGTGGCCAGTTAACTGCTATATGGTTGTCACAAGACACCTGCTAAAGTTAGGTTGGTACTTAAAAAGATAGCGGGAGGTCATAAAACCGGGCCTAAATACAGTATACAACTATTGCATAAAGTAGGCCCTCTCGAGAGATGCGACTATCCCCCAAAACCAAAACTAAACTGACACTACCCCTCGCTCTGTCCTTCTCCGACCCATGACGTGTCCTCATACTACCCCTGCTAGTAACGAGAAAGACAAGAAGGGGGGGGGGGGGGGGGAGATGGGGGTGAAAGGTCAAACTCACTCACGGGCGTGACAGCACATGAATGATTAGTAAAAACATAATGGTATAAAATACTAATCAAATAGCCAAGTTGAATTTCACAAAACCCTCATATACAATCACAAATCACTGCTTTGGTATATAAATCTAACTGGTCTGATATCTGTGTAGTTATAGACCAATTGTAGACTGATGAAGATTCACTGTTCCACACCGTTACAAAACAAAGCTATCATGAAAACCTAACAAAAATATTCCCAAACATTAAATGCAAATTGCAGGGGACCATGGCCGGGTCTTCTTGACATTTCTTTGGAATTCGAAAAAAATAATCGAAACCTAGCTTACTTGTTCACAAAACATTTAAACTAGTGATGGTACTGACGTGAATCGAACCCCAACCCCCTTGTTGACCTCCTGACCTCTTGGTCAATAGCTCGGCTATTGTCAAGACTATTATGTATCAACTAATGCAGGTACTGATAGTACTGAAGGGAATCGAACCCCGGCATAGTTGTTGATAACACATCCTGGCCTATCGGTCTCTATCTCTAGGAGTTGACCTTGTACTCTATTACTGACTAATCTGTTGTGTGTTGACTACGGCAGGTACACTGACGGTACTGGAGGTGATCGAACCCTGGTTTCCTTATTGTTAGAATTCCTTCGGGAATCGAACCCTGGACTCAACTCCTAGTAATAATACTCGCAATATGCCCTATACGCAACGTAGAATGGCGGTAGCTTGCCTTTACGTACTCTAGCCCCACACAGAAGTGGAGGGCTCACCACCTTGCAATTAGCCACCCTCTTTTCCATCCCTGTGGCAAACTCTATTCTCCAAACCATCCTTGTACGTCACAACATGCAGAGGTTGTTGTTGTTGTTGTTGTTGTTGATGTGATCATCCTAAATTAACCGTAATCACCCCAATCTAACCAGTTTATTGAACCTAAACCAGCTAACCTGACCAAACTAACATCCTGAACTAATCCAATCCAAACTAAAACTTTTGCTAAAACTAATTTAAACCCTACTTCCGGATCGACTAATGGCCAATTATCATCTCTGTAGTGTTTGTGAAAGAAGGTGTGGAATCACTTCGTTACACTGCATTCCAAGACGAATTACTAATCTAATCAGTGACATCACGATCTAATCAAAGCAACTCTAAACACAATATTTAGAAAAGTATTTAAGAAATTCATTAACACATCACCAACGCCCCACTAGTACTGCGCGTCTCGAGGAACAGCCAATCAGAACAGCACAATCTTGGGGTACAGCCAATAGGAACTGCCACGACGACGAACTGCGGGAACAGTGGCACGAAGGATGTGGAATTGTGTTCGTGCCTCCGTGGTAATTGTACTGGCACGACAAATCTCTGGAACAATTGAGAAACACAATCTAGATTCAGTCTGTAGTTTTATTTTCCATATTTATTAGATGAGCGTAGCGAAGAATTTCATTCCATATACCGAAAAATTTTGGGCTTGGTTTTTATGTTTTTTTTTTTTTTTTTTGTGTGTAATTTTGTACGCGGCATACAGGTCAGGAAAAAGTTTCAATCAACTCGAAACTTTTTTCCTAAATTGGTTTTATACCAGAAAAGGTTGGGATTGTTTTTCAGAAAAATCGGTCAAACGGTCTCTCCAGAAAAAATTTGGAAAGTATGGAAATTCCTCATAAGAATAGGCCGGGGAGAAATACTTGGGAAACAAAATTTTTCAAAAGCTCTCAAATTTATACTGAATGTGGAAAGATCTATCATACATATTTTAAGCGATTTGTGAGACAATCGGATGTGAAATAACGAAGAGAACGCATTTTTAATGTACTTTTTTACACATCAATAAAAGCAATTAAGAAAGCAATTAAGGAACTATTAAATGTGAGCAACAAGTGTCACCAATAAATTAAAACGTTTAAAATCTGTGATGGATATGAAGAAGGCACTGGTATAATTGTTTGGAAACCAAGGTTATATACCAACAGACAGCCGCGGTTCTTAAACCTTTGAAGTGATCCATGGCCTGTATATGTACATTGAGCTGACAAAATGTTCTTAATTCTACATTTCCATACTTCTAAGCTCATCTCACAACGCATATAAGGCGTTTTCCTAGTTTATATATACAGGGGCGTCGGAACACTTTAAAAGTTAAGGGGGGGGGAGGGGAAGCTGGCAAAAGTTTAAAACAAAATGACAGCTAATTTTAACAAAGTGGGTTTCAGCAGGAAACCACGAGACAAACTGAGTCTTGCAAGACCTTCTTTTTCTTGCCCCCTTGGCCAAAAGTTATGGGGGGGGGGGCAATGGCCCCCTCCACCCCGGTTCCGACGCCAGTGTATGGATATATATATATATATATATATATATATATATATATATATATATATATATATATATATATATATATTATATTGTAGAAGCCAAAATGGTATCGACCTACGTGTGAAGAGTGCCATAAGATTAAAGAAGAGGACAATAGTAGATTTTTGTGAAGGAAATTAGGGACCTCTTGAGATCAGACAACAAAAATATGTGATTACCGGTAGGGCCTAAATTTGGAAAAAAAATGTAAGCTGATAGAAGAAGGAAGATCAATCAGTAAGGCTTATGAGGTGGACAAATATACTCGGTCCAAGCTATAATTGACCATTCATTCATATTCTTAACTTAATTATCTTAATTTATTCAACTCTGTCAAGCTTCATGCATCATTAAAACATTGAATTGTCAAGTTTGAATTGTATTTCTATAGTTATGAATTACACCGTGTAATTGTATTTTCTAGTAACGTATTTCATTTTGTTACTGTTGTTCATTATGTATTTTATTGTGTAATTGTAATTTGCTTTAGGGGCCCTATAGCCCCAAGTGTAGAGTCTAGGTTCGGTACATGTCTATGTTTACATCAATGTCCAAGTCTATAGCTCTGTCTAGGTCTAGGCATGTATACTTCTCTATGGTCTAGGTCATAGCCAAGTCTACTTCTAGTTTAGGGTGTAGTTATGGCTCTGGGTCTATAGATGTTTACTTTTCATGCGTATAACCTTGAAAATTAGCAATAATGCTAAATAAATATGTTGAAGCGACACCACAAAGTCCAAGCAACTTACCGGGTTACACACCGTTACAGTAGATGTGTTTAATCCGAGTAAAATTCATGTATTAACGGAGATTTTCAGTTCAAAATAATTCAGTTTCACTATACTAAACATAATTCACGCGATTAAAATAATATCTTTCAACATTTTCAGCTATTTTCCTGCTTTTGGCGACATTTTCAGGATCTATGCTATTGTCCGCAAGACCGCTCTAGACAAGCCTATCGACGGACTGAGTAATGGTTCTTTTGTCTACGCCCCCCAAAGCCCGATTCAATAAAATTTACAACTACTATTTTACTTACCGGTCACTGTAGATTAGTAACTTCATTCCATGATGCTAAATTTCATAATTGTTAATTATTTAAAACTTAATATGTGTTGGAAAATAAAAATTACAGACAATTTGTGCGAAGGCCTAAATTAGAACGGTCTAAAGGGTAGTTGGAATAATTTTACATCTATAGATGGCTCTGGATTCCAATTAGGGTACGAGACTTCTGTTAAACATAACAAAAATTAAATAATTGTAAATCGACGAAAATACCTTCCATGCAGCAATCGTAAAAATAATCTTGAATGATCATATATATGTATTGTATTCTTATTTATCTGTATATATCTTGTTTTTATATATAAACATTTTCGTACTAAACAGCTTGGGAAACTTTTTCAATAATATTTTCGATAGGTTGTTGGATGTACGAATTGTTTTTGGCTACGGACACGGTCTAGCATAGGCCGTGGCTATACGGCGTTCGAATTTTTCCCTGTATTTAGGGCTGTTGCCCTGACATACAGCGGGGTTATTTTCCCGTCTTTAAACCCAATATGGATGAATGAATTATATTTGAACCTTGTGGATGGAGCTTGTATGTCGTTATAATTTATTACGATGATTTTGATACATCTATGTAGCTTCTATAAAACTATTCAATATTCATTCTGATCTTGATTTCATTAATAATTATGTACGCAGGTGGTTCATCAACCTTGTGACTGCTAATATTATATACTGTCAATAATTCCAACGTCTGATAGGGTTGACTGATGAAGTGGCCGATTGACCGTCTCCTCTTCCCCATATCACTACCGCGCGGGTGGTTCTCGCCGTCATATTAAATGATCGCAAGACGAAGCAATAAATCAGGCCGAGATTGACGTCTATGCCACAGAAGTATAGGCCACCTACGCGAATGAAGAAGACAACCTACCAAATAAACAACTGTGAAAACTGCAAGATTTTTTAAGAAACCCGCTGCAGATGCTTTTGAAAGATGTAATTGCATTTCTTATAGTAATTCTCGACCCGAATAATTTTTGTTCATCTAAATAGGACAGTTATTCAAGTTATAGCAGTGATATTTGTGAATGTTAGGTTAGTAGGCTATCTCCTTCTTTCGTGGATAAGTAAATATGGCTTTGTGAAAATATGTAAACATGTGTTTTGATTCACAAATCGCTACAAATCGAGTTGCTAGTATTAATAACATGCATTCTGGCAGCAACTTTATAGCACGCCACAAACGTCCGGTTAAAGTTGCAAGTTGATTAGTTTCTTTGACTGGCCTGCCTGTCACTTACATAAAAATTAAATAAAAACGAGTCCCTACTTTTTCCAGAATAATGTTGCTATGGTGACGATTGTTTGGTCATTTTGTCAGTTGAAAGAAGCCTAAAGTCTTCCGAGTTATTTGTAGTATTATGAAAAGAGATTCAAGATCTCACCTTGGTCAACCATAGTCGTCTGAGTAGCTGTACTTCTCCCGGCCGTGCTTGGGGTGTTCTAGTTGTCAGCTGATATCGACAAGAAAACGCTGTTTTTCTTATACACCACGGGTGAGGCGACCAGAGGAGACACTGCTCTCAGCTTCTAGGGGTAGGAAATAATAACGTAGCTATTCAATACCGGTACGCCTAGTTTCTGAACTTTCCTGTAAAGTATTAATAAACTTTATGAATATATACAAAATCTTGTTGTCAATGTACATTATTACTGTTTTTGAATATCCTCACAATAGCCATAATTTACAGAAAATAACTTACCTACTTATTGGACCCCATTCGGGTCTCTTGTGTGCAGTTATATCATACGAGTATGTATAGTCCTCTTTTGAAGTTCTGTTAATTATTCAGTCTTTTTTTGCGAACGTCCACTCCCTGTTTGATTGATATTATTTTTTACAAGGACTCCACGGATTTTGCAGTGCGCCGCATGTCTCACAAAGTCTGAAAATGCATATTGTTTTGAAATTATTATCGCTCAAATTACCAGATTTGTTGTTTTATACCATAGATGTATAATCATTTACTTATAATATACAAACAAAACTGAGATAGGCCTCATTAATTTATACAAATCCCAATACACGAACAAAGCCTTTTGCAGCTTTTGTCACTTTGACCAGCCTAGACCTATTGAAATTCTGTGAATCAACCAAATCCATTTACTGTGCCCTATTGAGGCACAGGTCCACTCCCTTGCGGACCCCATACCCAAATAAGAAGATGAATTGGTTCTCTCAATATAGGAAATGTAAGACAATTTTCTATTTTTAGATCCAAATCAACGATATTAGGCCTACAGTCTGTTGAAGACTGAATTGAAACATTATACAAAAGAAGTAGCTATGGAGTGAGGATAGGGTCTAGAACCTGACACAATTTTAATAATAATTAAACCCAAGTTCAATTAAGAAATTATTATATACTCACATATTTCCATTGATCCAAGGATTTGTATGATGCTCCCACACATTCGTTTTAATAATTGTACGATCTCTTTGTACAATGTCGTTTGCTGGTAATTGTGAAATTTTTGGCAAATTTATTTTTCATCTAAGCCTACTTCGGGTGGTGTTCGAAAAACTGGACCATGACTTCTTGGTGGTGTTTTGTTGCGTATTACATTTTTGGTCGGTTATTTATTATAGGCCCAATTAATTGTACTTTAACAAACACACCCTAATTATTTAAATACATTGACGAACAAGCTAATTATTATTTTATAATATTGGACAATTTACTTTGAGAAGTATCTCTCTATTGCGGCTATGATAGGACCTAGGTTTGTCGGCTCATCTGAAAAGCTTCGACAAAAAATATAATTATTTCGAACGCGGGTCACTAAATGAAAACCACGCCCTATTTTGAAACAACGTTTGTCATTGGTTCGTTTAGATGTATAGTGTACCCGTTCACGCAAGCACAACACTTCCAATGTTTCAATCTGTCGCCGCCCCCGTGGCTCTGTTAATATCGCACTGCGGTAGAAACTGAAGTCTTCCAGAATAATAGTTGTTGAAAAAATATTTTTACACAGCCCTAGCAGGTACGGTTATTATTTATAAATAATTATTCAAGAATTATAGTTAGTTGATATTCGACAATAATATTTTATCAAAAAGGTGATTATATGATGATTTGATAAATAGTGAATGAAACATCTGTCATCACGGAATTGCAATCAAATTAATTTTAGTTCCATCTAATTAACTATATTATGTATTATTCAATAAAAGAAGCATAAAATTATTAGGCCTATGCCTATGACTTGGTATTTTAGAATTCACAAATCTCAAAATATGATTTTTTTTCCATTATAATTATAGTTATATTCCACTGACAATACAATATGTATCTATATGATGAAGTCCATAGAATCAAAATATATGCCAGCTTATTTATATTACTGTATGTGATATAAAACAATGGTTGCAAATACATTTATTGCATTGTTGCATAATCAATGTAAATTACGCGTGCGCGTAGCTTCGAACAGTATCACGTGATAGCTCTCGACCAATGGCAACGCAATGTTACATGGAACTATTTTGGAGAAGCAAATTCAAGCAATCTCTCGGATTTCAACTTTTAGGGCAATATCTAGCCAACTATTTGATCAGAATTAATAAAATTTGAGTGCTCAGATAAGCAAACGGTTAAGGTAACAGGTACTGGTAACACACTCGGCGTATGTAAAATTTGTAGATTTTGATGTAAAATCTTCAGTGTACCGGTATACTTAGTATTTTCATTCACTAACCCCTCACCTCTGCCCTAGATTACTGTTTATCAACATCACTCGTCATATTGACAAAGTTGTAAGCAGGCAGTAATTGTCCAAAGTTATAGTGATTCGAACTTGGAAAATTCCAAGTAAAAATATAAATTAAATTTTCTTGCATTAGAAAAAAAGCGTAACAAATATTTAAATCATTGTTTTTTCACGATTCGAGATTCTTTTTACCGGTTTAATGAAAGAAGACAGTTCCTAGCTAGGTCACTCCTAGATACATACGTCTGTACTTTTTAGGCACGTGTGTAACTTCTAATGTCTGTAGATTGAAGTCTTAATTCATTAGCTAATAAAAAGGTGTGCCCACTGCCCATTGCCCACGTTGTTGGATTACTTGGAACTGTTATGTATGATAGAGAGAGAGAGAGAGAGAGAGAGAGAGAGAGAGAGAGAGAGAGAGAGAGAGAGAGAGAGAGAGAGAGAGAGTGAGAGAGAGAGAGAGAGAGAGAAGCATATGAGGTGATTGAACTCGAGTACCGGAACTCGGAAATACCTCCGTTTGGATTATTATTCAGCTGATAATGACTTATAAACAGTTATAATAACTGTCAAGTTCTCATTTGTATTACAACGCGTATATTCATATCTTTCAGAGAAATTCTGTATATAATTCTATTTTTTATTGGTGATTGATGTTTAAAAAACAGGCATTTTAAGCAATCAATTACTACATCCTCTAGCGTAATTATTGGAGTTTCTTCAATCAACCAAATTCAATCCTCTGCCATTCTTATAGCATACTATGTATAATCACTAACCAAATAACCATCACTGAGATGAGTGGTCGAGTGTCTAATACACTGAAATGAGACCGGGGTTCGCTTCCCGCCATGGTCGACCATCCTATCAGGGGTTTTTCGTGGTTTTCCTCTGTCGTTCAAGTAAATACTGCAATGGTTCCTTAACAACAGACCACGACCGTCGACCGACTCCACTCACTATCCAAAAAACACCTAATAAAATAACCTTTCATTGCATCATCCCATCATTTACCGACGCCAATAGATAATATCATTTGCCGACGCCAATAGATCGTAGTCTATCGTAGATCGTATTACAGTGCATCGTTAAAATAAATATAGAATATAAATTGAACATAAAAAACACTATTTTCATTTGAATACTTACTTTGAAAAAATCTAAAACCTAAAAATAATTATGGTCAGCGTCATTGTGATATTCAAAATTTGGAAAATGGCCATACGTTAGTCCTTTTAACTGAGACAGATCAGTCGCTGAACGCTGAACTGACATTCAGGTGACCGGGGTTCGATTCACACCACGGTCGACCATAATAGCAAATACCTTTGATAATAGTTTCCCTATGGATCGTTTTCTGCTCACTCTCCATCACACCTCATAAAAAACCTTTCGTCTCATTTTTGGTTGATTATGATTGATTATTGTTTGCTTAACGACCCCACCAACAGCTAGGTTATACGAGGGTACGAATGAGCAGGTGATTATGAAATTATGAATTGATGATGGGTGAAAGGACGTTTACAAAAACCCATGCCTTTAAATGCGGGACTCGAACCCACGCCCAACGGCGACTTCAGTTTCTGAAGCGGTGCCTCAGCTGACTGAGCTACAGAGGGAGGCTCATCTTTGGTATTCCCATCGACGCATTCACCATTTACCGACGTAAAAAACATATTATTGTTATCATTACAGATCCCTCGACCTCACACACGACGCCACTGTCAATCTCGCCAGCAGTGAATTATTAAAATGATGTCATGCGTCGTTAAATCCAAGTCCAACATAAACAGAATGAATGAAAAAAATGACATACAACGCCACTGCCTTCAAACATGCATTATTAATATCATGTCATGATAACAAATAATCATTTTTTAACATGAATCACTGTAAAATATACAATGGAAACAATAATGCTATAGTATTACGTAGGAGGGAAGGTCGTGTAGAGGAAGAGGGAGGTGGTAGCATGTGGCATGGAATAGAGTATAGCAAGATTAGAAACCGGAGTTCGAAGGCGCGCTTCGTCAGTACACGGTAAGCTGAATTACAATTGACAATACAGATTTATACACAATCAATATATTTATTTTGTTATCTGTTATTTTATTACATTAATGTGTTGTAATGGTCATTACAGCTTAGTTTTTTTACCCCTTTTTTAAACAATTATATTAATTGTAGTTATTCAATATCACACAATTAGCATATTCAATATAAAACATATTCATAATACTTATAAGCATATATGCCTATACAAGATTACTACAGAGTACAGAGTTACATAACTAACTGAATCAGTTATTCAGGTCTATAAGAAACGAGCTGCAGCAGCTTAGGAAGAAAGGAATATTTAAAATATAAATACAGTGCTATAAATAATATTTTTGTAGATTTATATCGATATAATGTTTCAGATACCGGTACTATACAGAGGGGAGACGCTATATGTTTTCCCATTGTTCAATAAACGTTGTGAACTTAGAAACGTATGTAGGCCTCCAACTTCGATTGCTTCATTTATTTTCTACAGGATTGAGTATGTGAATATTTGAAAGTTGAATGTGTGTAAGAAAATAACCGAGTGGGGAGAGTGAAAGAAAAGGAAAGAAAAGAGAAAGAAGGGATGCAGTGCAACAGAATTGAAGTCATTGCCTTATTGAAATCAGGTACCTGATGAATGATGATGGATGAAAACCACGATCGACATATTTAATTATTTTGATTACGTTTTCGATAACTTTGTATGATCATTTCAAGTCGAACACAGCATTACAATTTTGGCATATCTTACATATCGACATCGAGCAAACCATCTGACATACGATAGGACCGTTTGTGTAGGCCTACACTGTGAAGTTTAACGTCTGGATTGATAATCCCGAAGATGAAGTGGTTCGGAATCGACTCCTACTCACCCAGTGTACCACTGGAAAGTCGTCTTCAGGTACTAGCTGTCTCCTGTCAACTATTCTGCATGACTACGCTGGGTCCAGGATGCATCGTACTCTTCTTCTACCTCCTATTCTACACTCAGTTCTACTGGATAGTTCTCATTTACGCTGCAATTTACGTCATTCAGGGTAATTCCATAATTTGTTTTTATTATAATTCATAGACAAACGCCGTCTTTCAGTCTTATAGATAGATAAACACGTTTATATCAATGCACTTATAGTTTATTAAATAATTAATATAGGGTCTACTGTTCAAAGAATTGTGTTGATCTCAGATTACGAGAAAAAAAATTAATAATACACATTTATTTCGTGAATACACATTCACGAAAAACCTCTGGATGTATCATGGCGGGAATCGAACCCCGGGCTTCTGAATTACGGCTCAGGGTCATAGCCACTGGTCCAACCGTCTCAGTTTACATTCAGCAATATATCGTCGAATATATCGTCCCATCACCATGGCTATAAGACCGTCTATAGAGACTAAACCTCCTTTATGCTATATTATGAATATTGTATTATGGTAGTCAGCGATAACGATTTATTATACCTAATATTTTATTGCACAGGACGTCCAGATCGTAGAAGTAGACCAGCTTCTAATTGGGCACGCCGTTGGCCATTATGGTGCTATTACCGTGACTACTTCCCCGTAAAACTGATCAAGACGAGCGAATTACCACCATCCAAGAACTACATCCTCGCCGTTTACCCTCACGGCATCGGTGCTACAGGAGGCGTGTGTTTCTTTACAGAGGCGCTCAACGTCAGTCAAGTATTTCCAGGCATCCGACCAGTGGTATTAACTCTGGGTATGTTCTTTAACATGCCAGGAATTCGAGAAATAGCCCAGGCTGTCGACGGCTATCCCGCATCTAAGGAAAGTTTAGATTATTTGCTGAGTGATCCAAATGGGGGAACAGCTGCTGTTTTGGTTCCTGGCGGATCACAAGAAGCTCTATTGTCCAAACCTGGCAATGTCGACATTGTTCTGAAGAAGAGGAAGGGATTCGTGAAATCAGCCCTTAAAAATGGGTAAGAATTGGGTGTTCGTTGGTGAAATGAAATCATATAAAGCAGTAGCACACTATACAGGGCGTGTATATACATTTTATGTCGATATAGTCAGTGGCTATAATTATAAATATTTGGGATTGGGAATTTATTGGTTGGAAAATGCTTCAGTGCTAGAACGCTGTTGAAACAAAGGATGCCAGTTTGATCAAGGTAGCATTTTCTAAATTAGCAAAAAAGGAGGGGTTCACAACATGTACGCCAGAGGGTATTATAGGGAGGGGCAGAGGGGGCCAAGCTGTGTAACTTCTTCGCTCATTCTTCTGAATTCTTGATTTTAATTCCAGCGCTTCCCTAGTACCCGTGTTTAGCTTCGGAGAGAACGAGCTGTATGACCAAGTGGATAACCCAGAAGGATCCTGGCTGCGCTGGGCTCAAGAACAATTTAAACACATCACCAGAATTTCTCCCCCTCTTCTGATTGGTCGAGGATACTTTCAAGACACGTTTGGCCTGTTGCCTAGACGAAAACCTGTCAACGTTGTTGGTAAATTTGTTATTATCACATCATCCATTTACTTTTAAGCTTACAAGTTTATAATATTTTGTTTTATCGGTTCACTTGAGATAACTCGATTATCTGTGGCAATGCCAGATAATGATGTTAATAGTGTTGGAGCATATTGAATGTTTTAGAACAAGTTTATATTCATTTTCTAATTATAACTCAACTTGTACCGGCAACGTATGTAGGCCTAATATCGTAACTGCTAATAGCAAAGTGTTGGTGGAGGTGCCGGGTTTTATCAAATCTTATCCGCCGCCAAGAGCAGGCCCATACAATAAGTAAGAATAATAATTATTATGATTAATGTATTATGATGCCAGACTAGACACCAATAACTGCATCATTTATCCCAAGAATGAATACACTTTGAGAACAGTTTCTTTTGCAGATAAGTTAGCAAAAAACACATTTGACTATAGGCCTATAGATGGATTGATTCCGGGAGAATATACTGGAATAAAGAAACAAATTAAGTTTACATTGTGCTCGTCATGTAAGAGTTCAATTTGTTCCAAAAATACTCTTATTGTTATGCAATTGTAAGTTTCTGAAATGATTTT
This sequence comes from Brachyptera putata, assembly GCA_907164805.1. Lineage (NCBI taxonomy): Eukaryota > Metazoa > Arthropoda > Insecta > Plecoptera > Taeniopterygidae > Brachyptera > Brachyptera putata. Next base: position 8,272,047 of record OU015464.1, on the reverse strand, counting down.
ATAATTTCAATAGGACGGGCGAACGTTTTGATTTTTGACCATATTTTAACATCTTTTTAGAATGTATATTGCACCATTTAATCTACAATAATTTGTTCTACAGTTGTATACAATCCTTTTAGCTACGACACAGACTACAGAACTAAACAAATATTTCATGATTGAAAATTGAAATATATGTTAATAATAGTTACCGGTATGCTTCTCATGTTGCAGTTGGAGAGCCGATTGAAGTGGTGAAAAACCTAGCGCCGACTGATGAACAAATTGATGAATTACATCAATGTTTTCAGACCGCTCTGGTGGACCTCTTTGAACGCGAGAAACATAAATACCTGATAGACCCTAAAAACACTAATCTCATCATACATTAACACGTCTGTATGGTCATTTTGTATATCTAGTTATTCGATATGATAAAATACCGTACTCACATGAAGGAGAAAAAAAGAGTTTGGTAGAGAAATAGTTTATTCAATTGAATGTAAATTATGTATAGCAATTTTGTTAGTAGATAATGGTTTTATTAGAGAAACTCAATGGCCACAAATCTAAAAAACAATCCAATTAGACCCATAAGATTCTTTCAAGTGTTGACGGGGACGTCGCCATTTGCGTATTGGGAGAACGCTGTTTACGCTCATCAAATAAAATAACCAGCAAGCTGGACACCAGCTGCGCACAAATAGGTTTTGAGGGTGAGAGCCCCCAGCAAAGCTTCAGGGGTAATATTTTGAGATATGATAATTTTTGAAGTGATTTGTGAGATTTACGAGCAGTTTTGGAGTCTAATAATTCTAATAAATCATTATGGACATTTTTGAAGTGATTTTTGTGATTTCCCCAAGAAAAGCCTGAATACCCACTATGATTTCCGATACAATACAGTAACTGAACGGCTGTCCGATTACCACATACTGTAGATAGTTATTCGAGGAAAGAGATAATGATTCTTCCCAACTCGAACATCGGTTTCTTCATTTACATTTATATTTGAACACACTTTCGAAAACAATTTTTCATACCATAGGCCTACAGCTTATTGTCTTCAAAACCGTGCAAATTTTTACGATTGAGCTAAATGCTATAAAAAGACATTTACAGTGAATAAGTGAAATAGAATTCAATGTTGAACAAACTGAAATAACTTGGAACACGAAGAAACCCATAAATATATAGGGCTAACGCTCGTCAAATACATTCGATCAGCTACCGGTATTTCATTCATGCTAAATTCCTACATCTCTACTTAATGAAGAATTCCAGTCTGCTCTTTGGTTTCAAAAACACTGTATCTTTATCAGAAACAGTTGGCATGGCCAGCATGTAACCATTAATATACAGGTATTAAGAAAAAAAACTAAATGAAGGTCAACTGAACAATTACGGTATGGTGCTTAGGCCTACGCCATTGTCAATTGTTTAGTCAAGAGAAGTAACAGACACAAATAGTGTTTTTCCCAAGAATGATTACCGGCATGTTCATATTATGTAATGCATGTACGGATATGATAAAATTATCATTTTCATAAGCAAAATAAGAAATGCAACTCAATTCAAATATTTTATTGTTTCAATGAGAATGTTCAATTATGCAAAGCATTCAAATCTATCAACCTTGTGAACTTAATTTATGTACAAAAGATATATAACAAGATTGGTGTAATAAGTAATTTAACAAAAGCGCATAGCCCACATTATCTTTCATCAGTATTTTCTTTAACCTAGATGGGCCATTCCCATGCATTAGCGTAAACAATATTTATTTTCGAGAAAATCTCGGTAAAGACCAGCTATGATAGCACTCATTACTTTAGGTATTAAATGTTATCAGTTTTGCCATTCTATATTACTTGGGCAGATTAATGATTATTGTAATAAATTCGCTGCTGCAATTTTAAAACAAAATTTCTATCAATTAGGATATTACTTTGAGAAAGTCGAGTACATATGTCACATAGAAATTAAGGCTTTTTGTCATGAATCCACCTAATTTTACATACTTTTTAAGACAAACGTGAAAAACATAATGCAAGATTAAAGAAATTACTGATGTACACTGTTTCACATAATTATTAATCAATGTAACCCTTACATCAAAATACGAAATAATTTGAAACGTTTCAATTCAATACCTGCCTACTATTCTATACAAGTCGGAAAGCCTACATACACTAAACTAAAATTAACAGTCAACTGTGTGTGTTATTATGCTAAGGTATGGACAAGTTTATTTTGTCTGACATATTAATGCAATTTTGAAAGAAAAATATACACTTTAACAGCAATATTGCATCGGAGAATAAACACACGACTAAGACTAATCGGGTACAGTCAGTTAGAATTTTACATTTTCATAGCATTCTTAACCGCCAAAATTGCCACCAAGCCAATCAAACTGAATGGTGGAAACAACCAGTTTGACTGGAACCTGGGAGCACTACTGACTGGTTAAGAAGTAAAATCTTCAAATCTTAGGGTCTTCAATGAGCTACTGTAAGTTATTATCAAACACTCTCGCTTCATTTGCTCTCGGCATGTCAAACACTGTCTTGGCGCAATCGATCAAGCTACTCGTGTACCTGTGAGTTGGACGTGACTGATTGCAAACATGACCAGAATCTAAGCTCTATCTTACAAACACCGGGGTGCTAAGGGGTGGATCACATGCCTCTCCGTGCTGCCGATGGCATGAGTAGTTGCAGAGCTGTCATCGCGTCGGGGAACAGGCTATGGTAGTTGATAAGCGGGACGTACGCTGCAGTGATTACTCGGCCTGTGACACAAAATGCAGACGATTAATGTAACGTTCTGGTCACATAATAGATAACACATAGCACACTCAAGTAAGTGTAATCGAGAGTAGTGTAATCGACAGTAGTGTAATCGACAGTCCCAGAGATGAGCTATACTGTGGCCTCTGGACACTTCCAAACCGGGGTGCAAGTAATAGTCTCGGAGCTGGTTTTAACAAGCAGTTAATTATTTCTAAACATATGAAAATAACATACGTAACCAAGGGAGACAAGTTGATTCACTGACTTTTGCTTAATTCACTACTCATCAGTTTGTTATACGGCTTACTAACACAGTATTATTATATCGTATCATTACCTGCAAACCAACGGCCGTGTAATGAATTGACGGCTGCAACCGCAGTGGCTATTGAAGGACACTTGACATAGCAGTTGCCCTGTGGTGAAGCCTTGTCGATGTAGACGTGAAGGACTCCGCCATGTTTGTTGCATTCTTCTATAACATCGTCGCGGATCTCTATGTCCCACACAGGGTTCGTCTCTCTACAAGGAAGGAACGGACGTTAAAACTTTCACGAAGTCATCATTTGCATATAAAATCATGATTCAAAATTGGCATTCTTACATCATTTCTATTTTTTTAATGCTGCTCAACGACCCCACCAACAGCTAGGTTATATGGGGGTACGTATGAGCGGGTGCTAATGAAACGATGAAGTGATGATAGGTGAAAGGACGTTCACAAAAACCCATGCCTTATGCGGGATTCAAACCCACGCTCAACGGTGACTTCAGTGGCGTGCCTCAGCTGACTGAGCTAATGAGGGCGGCATTTTTGCCATTATCACCCGGATATTTACATAAATTATTGAAACATCAATACCGGTATTTAAATTCTTCAATTCATTAGTCCCTACACACGGTACCAGCGTAGAAAATATATCCGAGAATTATTCCGTACAATACCGAGGTTGAATGTGAGCGGTACTTACGTCATTGGGTCGAACATATTGGCAAGCATGAAACACTGCGTCGCAATCGGCGGAGTGGCCTGGTGCATGGCGGGGAGACTGCCGACGGAGTTGAGATTCAAGGCCGACGCCGCAGCCTGGGGGATCTGCATACCCGTACCCTCGGCGAGCTTGAACATGAGCTGGAGACGTCCGGTCGCGCCGAGGTCGATGCCCGTGCGGTCCAGCTCGTCAGAGTCGAGCAGAGACGGGCCCTGGGCCGAGTCGGAGCGCTCGGTTACGTTGCCCACCTGCAGTACCACCTTCTCTTATTTCAAGTTAATCCACATAGCAAACCATTCACTATACAACTAGACAGACTACGCAAGCCTCACGGTACAAGGAACAAACGGGATATTCATTTGTAATCATGGCATAGGGGCAACAGTGTAGGCCTATAGACCTGTGGGTGCATTCCAGTACGATTTAATCCGGTTTTAGAGGGTTGTTACCGGTCTTTCAATACACATTTAGCACAGGTTAAAGTTAAACCTGGGTTCATCTTGTACAGGAATGCCCACCAGAAGTGCAAATATATTATTGGAATGTCAAGTTGTTCCTTATCAACATGGGCGTTACCAAAGACTACTCACAACATTCAAATCATGCAAACAAAAGAAGACACTAGTTGAAGTTAGTTTAGTTCTAGTTTTGAAGTTCCAATTAAAGATTACTTTGATGAAATGCAAGCTCAAGTCCCTGGATCTATTACCAATCTACTTCTGCTTTTAAAACAACATTCTGATTCTACAATTGATAGAAACCAGAAGCAAATATGTACAACGAATTATAGTGCCATCTCATTCTCATCGGTCGTCACCTTATCTATAATTGAAAAATCATTTTCTTTTACTTCAAATTTCCAATAGATTACGTATTAGCCAACCAATATTTTATTCAACATAGATGAACAAATTTGGCATTTGAATTTACATGTAAGAAGAATCAGAGTGAAATAATTTTATTTCAATTTTATGGGGAAAAATAGATGATTGTCTAATAGGCCTATATGCTAATAGGCTAATGTGGTTAATCTGAATATTAGGCTCAGGCTGTGGGAACAAGTCCCCGTAAACTATGCTGACTCTCAGTATCCTAGACACAACTTTAGAGTTTTCCTTCAACAATATTCTGGACACTGGCCACTCATTTATCAAATCACAGTAAGCCATCGTTAGTCCAAAATGAAAGGGACCATAGGAACTGAATTGAAATGGAATTACTGAAGGTTTATAAAAATTGGGATTAACCAAATCACTCCTTATCCTTGAAATCACCACTCTTCCTGATCAGAATCTGGTGAATTTCATATTGCGCGCGAGAGAACTATATCCCATGGGGCGAACCAAATGTGAGAAACCGTCGACGGCTTCCCTGACCGTGTGTATTCGGATCGCTGATGATCCGCGTTTGTCATATGACACGCTTCTATCGACGCTCGACCAAACTAACTGACTAATGATTGTTTCGAGCTCAACAGTCTCGTTATCGTCCAAGACAGACCACACCAAGTCACACATAAAACGGCTGACAACTCAACATGCTTAGGCCACGTCAAAGAATAACAGGGAAAATGGAAAAATAATGATGACTTGAAGGAATTTACTTGAACCATTTCGAATTATCTAATCTGAGAACAATGAAGTATTACGGTAGATCAAATTATGGTTCAACTGGAATTTGGATTAACCACAATAATCAACATCGGAATGACTAGTCTATACCTCCAGTCCGGGGACCGCCTTTTAGTTTCAAATATGTCAAATGTCGGATTAAACAAGTTTGGACAAACGAGGGTTCACTGTAAAATACGTCCAAGACAGAACAGAACACACATCACTCTACTGACCTGGCATCCACTATTTACTACCTATTTACTATCCACTACTGAGATATTCGAGTTTAATTAGAAATTAAACACATCTAGAGAATGCATGCACAGTCGACTGTAGGGCCTACTCAACTATACGTGCAATATATTATAACATCTAACCGTGCCAAAAAAAAATAGAACAAATGAAAAGTGTCAAACCTTCATCGGTCGGCCAGCTAGTTCAAATCCATTCAATTGTTCTAGTGCTTTCTTCGCATCTTCCGAATTGTGGAACTGGAAAGACAAAAAAACAGGTTACCACTTATCACTCAACAGTTATTGAATTGAAATATGGTAAATTGAGGAAAGCAACAATACAAAATGTCAAAGTGACCATTTAATGTAGATAATCAAGTACCATATTGAATAATAATTACAACTGCATAAACAATCTAATACAAATGTACGGAAATTTGATCTTTTCATTTCAAGATTTCTGGATGTAGGCCTAATAATGAATCATCAATGATGAGTTGACGACTTTCTGCGCAGTATTTTTGTAAATATTTTCTTATTGTGTATTGTTTTACAATATGTACCCTACATTAATTAATGGGTCTCATTCCTGTATATCGTGCGTAAGTGATCACTTGACCTGTCATATCTGTAATTTCACATTTATTTGGTTTGTGTGAGTCCAATTTTGCAATTCAATGATTAATAAAATCATTCTACTAAATACTAGGCTTACAAAATAAATTTTACTCTGCTATATATTCTAAAATGAGAAATAAAGATATGACAGTCAGGTCAAGTGATAACACAGTCTACATGTAGAGGAATGAGGACCCTGGTTTAATGGAAAAGAAAGCTTGAGGAATTTTGCCAGACATTATATCCTTATAATAACATTACTCAAGACTATACTTTTTGTTTTGATTAATAATTCTAATACACTTACTGTGAGGAATCCATAGCCCTTCGAACGGCCTGTCTCTGGGTCCATTATAAGTTGTATGTTGTCTATCTTGCCAAACGGTTCGAAAATTCCGCGGAGCATGTCTTCCGTGATGTTGAAGTGCAGCGAACCCACGTACAGTCTCATGGGGCCAACGTTACCCTTCGGCATGACCATGTTTGGCATCGTGTTGCCCGCCCTGTTCTTCTCGGCCTGCGTGTGTTGCACTATGATGGGAATGCCTAGCAGCTTCTGCCCCGCCAGTCCCATGGCCAGGGGAACCGATTCCGAGTCTTTGAACTCTACGTACGCGATACCTTTGAAGCGACGGGTCTTGTTGCACGTAATAAGTCTCACGTCACGCACCTGACAACACAACGAACAACAGTAATATTAAAGAAAAGTTTTTGTGTGCAACGTGTAAAAAATGTATCTTAATAAACTTTTCACTCGGAAACTTTCCACTTGCAAAAAATTCAAATCCCTACAGAACATATATGTAGGTCTATTATATATATTTTTTGGGGGATCGGGTTAGCTTCTTTGAAGAAAATAATTATTCAATGCATACATTTTCATCAAATAGCTACAAAATAGTGGTTATTTCAGCATCCTTTGCAGGGTTATTCACGTCTTTGTAGACTTGACAGTTTTCACCAAGGTGCGTAGAGTTCTCAAGTAAATTATATGCAAGTCAAGATGTGTCGAGTTTTAGAGTCGACTTCATACAAATATCTGGCTCAAATTACAATGCATATGCTGTGTTTGCCTAGTAGCTATGAATTATTGGTACGGGTGGGCAAGATCATCGATAATATTGATTCGATAATCGATACGCAAAATAATTATGATAATCGGTAATACTTCCGTTATTGATATCATCGTTATTTGAATAATTTATTAGGAAACTGTGCAGAATTCAAATATACCTTACAACGATAATTTCAATATTATCGATAGGATAATGGGAATTTTAAGAAGATTATCGATAATTGAATCATTATCTTTTCCGAAACATATATATCAACTATCATATCAATTTTCCATTTAAAAGAAGTTCAACGAAATTGCTTCGTTTCATAGAGAGTTGAGTATTTTCCAATATAGGCCTACCAGTTTTCCATAAAGAGATCACATTCGGTTACATGTTGAAAGTCAAAATTGAAAAATCTCAAACTAGTTGACAAAAATATCTGGTATACTGAAATATGCATTACCAGTAGGTCTATATTTGTATCTATGTGTTGGGTGTAAAATTTAGCATATTTAACAATAATTGTTACATGCATCTTATGACGTAGGCCTGTTCATTATTTTTGTATCTTGCATTGGTGTATCACACTGGCAAAAACTTCCTCAGAGAGATAGGATCGTCTCAACAATCAACACGAATAATCACTTTTAATCGAAACTACAGAAAGAAAACTTAGAATAATCAATACACTGATTGAACTACTGATAGTACAACTACCGAAACAAACTACTGGAGAGAATGATTTCACTCACCTTGCCCACAGACGAGAAAAACTCCTCCAAGTCCCGCGCTCTGATTCGTTGAGACAATTGCATACAGAATACGGTTCGGGCATCCCTTTCCTCTGGAGACAGCTCGTCCAGGGGGGTCATGCGCAGCCCCAGGCCAAGAGGCGAGGGACCCTTCTTGAACGGAAACTTCTCACCAGAGCGGACCAATGCTATAGGAGATAGAGACCTGAAAGTAAAATAGGGTGAGATTGTCAAAATCAGAAAGTTACTGGTAGTTCTCTATTGAAAAGATTTGACAGACAAATGAAGAACAACCTTGGGAATAAAGAAAAACTGTTTCGGCACCTAGGCCCAATCAAGATGTATTGAGGGTTGCGTTGGTTTGCCGAGTCTTATGGAAGTTTACCTCTTTGTCCACCAATGTTGAAAATATCTACCAATTTACCGTCCAAATCTCTGAACCTACCGATTATGAGTAATCTAGCAGTGATGCAAGGAACTAACTTTGTTTACAAAATTACGTTTACGTCGGCTCAGCTTGCAACCGTCACCTGAAATGCCAATATATGAGGGTTGCAGAAGGCACGAGACTTTGTTTCACATTGTGCACTCGGTAGGTTCAAAGGAAAGTAGGCCTACCCTACTCATAAAATAGAACAACATTGACAGCTGAGAGAAACCATCATGTAAGCACGATACATCTAGATAGAAGTGTTGGAAGTGATAATGCAGGGTGACAGGCCTACACCTACACCATGTCAATGAAAATAACAGAAATTTGTAAACAATAAATAATAATAAATGGCAATAGTTGATGAATATCCACGTACAAATGGATATCATTCCCTGTTACCTCAGTACAAAACGCACAAAAGTTTTTCATCATCACTTTTTCTAAAAAAAAAACGTGTTTTCCAAAATAATTGCTCTTCTATGGCCCTGGAGGATAAAATATGTGCTCGGCCAATTGGTTAATTATTCCAACATCAAGCTAAAAAAATCACAATAGCAATATGTCAAAATAAATGCTTTTTTGTACTGTAGGTTAGAAACATCATAAATCATGTTGGAAAATGTCTACTAATCTTCTTGAAAAATTTCAACTGTAACCTGAAATTAGTACAGAATTTCATTATTAGTCTTACCTCTTTTTTGGAGGCGGTGCTCCCCGATCGCGATCTTTCGAAGATTTACGCTTAGAGTCTCGATCTCTACGACTGCCTCGGTCTTTTTCGGATCCCCGCTGACTGCGATGCCGATCCGACCCCCGGTGTCCTCGATCTCGCGATCTGCTTCTGCTTCGGTGACGCTTGCTGCAATCACCAAACGAGGATTAGAAAATACATCGACTTATCGACGGCAACCTTTGTTGCATTTATTAATCTAGCACCTCAATTCACAAGTGTTGACCACAAGTATACAACACGATAAAAGCTATTATGCCATGGTATGACGGTTTGGATAACCGTTGAGTACCTTCAGTCCACATACACACTCGAGCTATCAGAATGACCAATGATATAGCCAACAACCAACACTTGTGAACTGATGTGAACCAAAATTCAAGTTGGAATCTACCGTTAAAGTATCAATCTTGTCTGTCCATTCAGAGGTCGAACTTGCCACTAGGTGGCAGAAGTGCCACCATCACTTCTGCTAAAATAGTCTTTCGTCACAATCATTACAATATTTAAAATACTGTATTTTAACGATGCACTAACTAAGATCTATTGGTATCGGATGAATGATGAATGAGATGATGGGATGATGACAAGAAGGTTTCTTAGGTAATAGAAAGGATGGTGGGAAGGAAGCGGTCATGACACCAGTCAGTGGTCAGTGTACTGGAACCATTTTGGCATTAGCCTAGGATACAAAGGGAAACTGGGAAACCACTATAAACCTCACCAAATATGTACAGTGGCGGGGATCAAACTGACGCCTGATCTAAGCTCACCTCCTAGTCACATGGAGCAAATGTGTCACCACTGACCTACCTGTACCAAGTTATGAAAGTCAAGCTACTGCCATCTAGAGGCAAGATGGACCTCAAGTATTTACCGTACTTATAGGCTACAGATAGCATGTACTGTTATTATGGTTTCAAAAGATTGAGACTTCATTTTCCAACTTCATTGCTGAATACTATTCATTGAAAAGTAAATAACTTCCAAAAAAATTGACAGCTCCATTCTAGTCAACACTACATAACTACGGATTCAAGCAATTAAGTATACTGATGTTCAAATATAATTACTAGCAATGCTGTTCAATAAAATCATTAGAATTTAATATATCACAATTTTAATGTTTAGTATGTGGCCTACTCAGAATTAATTTCAAATAACTAAAAAAAATTGAGTCCTCAATGATATCATATTTGGAGATTGAGCAAAGAAGTAGTTTTCTGAAATTTACTTTCTGTTCATTGTATTTTAAATCTCTATTTGTATCAAAATATAAACTTTGTATTCTCTTTATTCACTATTTTGCTGTGCTGCGTCCAGAAGCTGCAGAAACGCACATAACAATCATTAGATGTTTTCTCGTTTCCCCATTAGCAACGATTACTGCCCTTTTTGAAAAACCATCTTTCCACACCAAGATATATTCACCACAACGTGACTCAACACTCATGAAAGCGAAGCCACATCAGCGATCAGTCAGTGCAAGAATACTTTTTGGTTATCAGCTTGCTATTGTTCAGTAATTACTTTTATACATTTTTCTTAAGAGGCCTACACAATTACATTTGATATTATTGGTGATGAAAAAAAGCATACATATTGTGACTCGACTCAATCTTCGAAATTACTGGTTTAATACTAAACACCAAGTTTTGATTGAACGGCATTCCTGATAATTAGTCAAACAATGTGTTAAAAATTGACTCGAGTGCCAAGACATAACAGGTTACAATCCAGCTGATGTCATGAATGATTAGGCCTACACATACGACTTTGAGTATAAAGGGAATGATCGTGTCGTTGCTGGGACCGAAGTCGATTGTTTGTCGGAGGTTATACCACATCTTGGTCAGTACTCACCGATTAACATTAGTACTATTTCACTGCAATGTACTGAACAGTATTCTATAACAAACAGAATAACATTTCATCATTTCTCAGCCTGCCGTCGCCTAGCTTGATATCGGTTACCGTGGCGATTAAAAACCTATGATGTCCCACGAGGACGTTACTAGGTCAACAGCGATCAGATTAACTATGTGTGTTAATTAAACAGCGATATGGTAAATACTTTAACGATCCAAAGCATTGTACATTGCAACTATCTCCGATGCATGTACAAATAAGACGTCATGAAACTATCATTAAATGATTAGCCCGTGAAAGTTTCTACTAAATAGACAAATAAATCTATGAGACTATTTATGAGACTATTTTAGAGTTAGCCGGGTTGCAGTAATCGAGAATGTCCAATTAGGATCTTCAGTGACAACATCAAAATATTACTTCCTGCAAATACGATTTATTGACAAAACAGTGGTATATAGCTATCAACCCTATTTAATGTGACTACAGCATTAAAATGATAATCTACCGGTGAAAGATAATGAATAATCAACTTATTTCCGTAAGTTGAACGGAAAGAAAGGTTTAGATAATGAGCACGGTACTCGACTAACCTGGATGAAGACTTATGACTTGCCGAAGACCCGTTCTCGCGATGTGAACTCTTGCCGCCACTGCCAGACACCTCATCCTACGAAACAGAAGTGTTGGTAACCCACAGCAACGAGAGGTAACCGCCAGAGGAAGTAGTGGGGAAGAGAAAAAAACACCGGAATACCATTAATAACAAGAATCTTACTTCAGTTTCAACAAGTGAGCTCATGGTGATGGGGGTATGGGAGACGTCTCGTAGTTGCGTCTGCGGGGTCGCAGGGGAGGGAGGGACATGATTCTAAGCCCGGGCAACATACTCACCAGCGTTTCCATAGCGCGCCGCAATTCACATCATCATATCACAAGCGTCTGCAAAGATATACAGCTAATGAGATAGTGGTTTAGTTTCCAAACCGACCAGATTTTCAAACAGAGAAAATAATCTCAAAAAGTAAATCAATTAGTGTTATACCTTTGTGTCAATTACCCCGTGTCGATGGGCCAGTTAAGTTTTTAACTTCGAAATTGGATAAACTTCAAGAGAAAGAAATTAAAGTATAACAATTAAAATGTAATCAAAGTGTAACAGGCATTAATGGGTTGTAACCGACATTACGAGTGACATCCATACATTCCAATCACACCCTTGAAAGAATGAATTATTGTAAGTGACTTATTAATTTTCAAAAGTAGGCCTTGTAAAAGAAAGCAGATATGTAACAGTGTAGCTTGTGCATATTACTTTACAGTCTTTGTTATTGCCATGTTGACAGTTGAGCAGGTCGGCTGACCATTACTTCTACAAATTTAGCAAAATTTACAATCTATATATATATGCAATATAAATAAAAATACAGGCTACTGGTATATCATGTTGACTGGACTGGAGATTATAGACTTGATTCAAAATAACACTCATTCATCTTTTATACCTACTGATTACAAAGAAGTTACCAACCAGCACTTATTGACATACTGGCACTAGGGTACTTTGCTTTACTCTAATGTCAACAGAAATAATTTATATTCAAGCACTTTAAATGCTAGTCTTACTTTGAGCCCATATATTTTTCAGTGACATTCTAAAACTCTAACTCCCTAATGTCAACATATCATTAATTGAACTTGTGTGCTATCGTGTCCCCATGAAGCCTTAGTTGAATTAGCGAAAATATGAATCGTAGTAATATACTATTGGATAAAACAACAATTTCCGAACCAACCCAAAGCACATCGACATACACTTAATTATTATCACGGATGCAGCCTCTTATTTCAATATAGTGTACGAAAGGCTAGTGTGCTTTCATAGCCCGCCGTATTGAATCTTCGTGGGTGCTGTACCAAACGTCCACGGGTAAGAGTGATAGAGAGCATGTCGCTCGAGCACAATACCAACGTCGGGGAAGGACCCTGAGGTGACAGAAGGGGAGACATTCAGAACAGTTGCCCAGCAGCATTTCATCATTAACAGCTTACTAATTTTATAGTTGATACACAGATGAAGTAGATATAGTGTTATAGACACAGTTAAAAATAACTTTTTGAAAATAAGTATATTATATGCATATTAAATATCAATGTTATGAGCACACAGATTTCAACAAAAAATTATTCACGTGATTGTATTCAGTCGGTAGGCAATAAGTTGGAAGGTTTGAGACAATAAAAAAAATGAGAAATATGAGCAAACAATGAGAAAAATAACTTTTTCTATACTGATTCTATGACAGCATGTCATCACATGATATAGGCCTATGTACAAAATGTTTCAAGCAATGAAGTCAATGCTGCTAGTATACCAAAGCAGACGTAAGCCAGATTTTAAGGATCAATTTCATAATTAGAAGGTTGCGACTTCACTTGCAATGTCATTCAAGTCTTAACATTTATAATAATGAGTTCTCAACTTCTCACCATGAATAACAAGATTTAAAAACAATTCACGAACTAGCCTGATAAGTGTTAAGATAGTGAAATATTCAACCTAAATTTGAATCCTACATATGAAAATATATAGGCCTAGGCCCAATACATTTATAACTGTACAGGAAATCAAATAGACGCAACAGGAAATGACCCAGGAATGATTAGAAGCACTAGTTTGTAAAAGCAAAAGGCAATTTAGGTTTGAAGTGAATATATTTTTACACCATCTACTCTGTACACTAGAAGTCACATAAAATGGTTTTCCAAAATTTAAATTAGAATAAATATAGGGATACTTTGGCGCTAACTTTCTTATAGACTGTAACACAGAGTGCATGAAACCATTGTCTACTTGTTCTAGTATTTATAATATCAGTGCATATTCTACAGCATGTACTTTAATGTGGCTTTATAAACCACTTTCTGCGACCGCAAGTGTACATGTAGATGATCAGTTTGAAATTTTTATGAGACAATACTCCTATCATAGCACCATGCTTATACTTCAATAGGTCTACAATAGAAGTTATTTTGTAGATACAGGCCTAGTAGCCTACTGCCCATATCCTTAAATCTTTCCTGATGTTATTTCCCCAAAAATGCGAATATTTTGTTCCATTCAATCCCATGGCGTACGATTTCGTACCACACATTGATTTAAAACTAAGACTACAAAACAATCAAAGATACCTAGCCATTGATTAATTGAGCAGTACCTCTGTGATTTGGGCTCCAGCCCACGACTGTGGCTCGCAACTGAGCCAACTTGTGATATGTAAGGGTCTACAATACAGAAATGGAGGACCGCATATCAGTAATTACATTGAAAGATGGCAAAGAGTACATTAAGCATGGTGATATTTTCAGACACATGTATGGATATTCAGGGACGTGTTGTGACAGATTGACAGATTACTGTAAGTAAAATAGGCAAATAGGCTGCAAGATACTTGAAATATTAGATGGATTACCATTCTAATTGGATCTGTGAGCCCTTCGCATTTGCGGATGGCCTAATAAGCACAACACACCAATCATAATCAAGCTAACAATTATTTATTGCAGTCCATCACACAGTGACAACATCCAGATATCAACTACCAGTCAAAAGTTGGTAGGTCTAGCTTTAGACTTGAGATTAATTTATTTTAGCATGAAGCCAATAATTCATAACTACTGGTGTAGAAATATGATTTAGGAGTGCAAACTCTTTAAATAATGACAGCGGAGATGACGAGTTGTATGTCTCATGTTTGAAAAAATATGACACTTTTCAGTACAGTACCAGCTTCGGCTTCTGAACATGGGGCCTACGTACCGTAAGAGTACAGAATTACTATCGATTTGTTGCTTAGTTTATTGCACCTTTTTGACGAATACATCGAACAAATATTCAAGGTGTGACAGTCCTAATATAGATTAATGAGCAACTGATATATTCCATACAACTGTACGGTGGGTCTAAAGCAATTTACTGTCTATAATAAATGGCACTTGACTGGACTTGATTTGGTTTTATTAACTTCCTCAGCCTACAACATGCCTTTTACAAAATAACAGGTAAATTTAAAATAAAATGAACTTACTCCTTTCTTGTATGGTGCCTCTAGCATTGCCTCAACATCAAAATCTTGGTCACCCATCATTTCTAGAAACAAAAAACACTTGTTAAAGCAAACAGACTTTACAGAATTTTGCTCGATCAAAGTTAGTCATAATGTACAATTATTAGTGAAGCCGTCAGATACTCGGGTCGGATGTGGGTACGGTAATGTATTACCCAAGTATTATTCTCCCACACAGGTATCTATAATATGGAAAATTGCAATTAATTAATATCGCGCAAAAGAGACATTTCAGGAAGCTCAAAGTTGAATTATTGTCCTCTTACGGTTGGCCATTTAGCTAAGTGCTTCAACATACGCTTTCTTACAGGTAGCAATTATTGCTGGAAGGACACTGCCGACCTTTACAACTAATGAATCTAGGTAGGCGGACAGTCGATCGAATCCTCCGTGTATCGCCGTTTGAATGTATAACTCTTTCCCAATATGAGCTGATACATTGCAAGAAAATCATTCAAGTTTGTTTTGATCAATTTTTGATGAATTAGGGCAACAAATTCAGAGCAAACCCCTATCTCACTACAGATACCAGTTCTAAATAGCTGATGGTCCCTAAGTCTGTAAATCTAGAGATCTGTCAGATGGTTTGCATATGTAACAGTTAAGAAAGTGATGTATTCTTTCTACAGCATATGATGCAGGAGTCTTACACTCGGGAGGAATTGGATGAGGGATGTTAGTCCCGAAGTGATGTCACGTGGGCTCCCGATTTTGTATTTTGTCAGGAATTATTATCTATTTTATATTAGTTAGTTCAAGCGTTCGAGGATAAATAAAAAAATTACCGGACTCTAACCTATTGCAAAAAGTTTTTATATTATATTGCAAAAAACAAAAAAGTGGCAGCAGCGGGATGCGAACCCCGCCTCCACAGCGCTGCCAGCCGGCGCCGTAGCCACTGGACCACTAGACGATTGTGATTATTGAGTGTTAAATGTTTGTATTGTTTCTACGGATTTAACGGAGAGATCGGGAAAGCTCGGGAGCCCACGTGACATCACTTCGGGCCTCATCCAATTCCTCCCGTGTGTAAGACTCATGATGCAGTGCTGTGATTTCAAGTCACGTGCACATTGCTGGAGGTCTTTTTCTTTTTAATGCTGCTCAACGACCCCACCAACAGCTAGGTTATACGGAGGTATGAATGAGCAGATGATAATGAAACGATGAAGTGATGATAGGTGGAAGGATGTTAACAAAAACCCATGCCTTATGCGGGACTCGAACCCACGCCCAATGGTGGCTTCAGTTACTACCGCTAGCGATAATTGACTTGGCCACCGGGACGGCTATTGGAAGTATAGAAAAGTCAAAGCAGCAGGAATTGCAGTGAATGATGTAAATACAGATAAAAATCGTTTTCGCCCAAAATAGACACGTAGGCTCTAGGCTTATATCAGCATGTTTACCCCTTCAGACTGCATCAATTCGGATTGACCGATTCCCAACTCTGTGATAAAAGTAGTCATTGTTTGGAAAAAATAAAAATGTAAAAATGTGTATTGTGCAACAAAAAATGCAGATAGGCGCTCTGCTTTAATCGACTTGGTAGGCCTAGGCCTACTTAAAACTTCCTTCCGATAAGTGAGAGGCCTAGGTCTCGTTTCATAGTAACATGACCCTACCCTCCAAGCATAGGCCTAGGCCTAAAAAGAAGTAACCAACGCCGAAGCCTATAGCCTAGGTCTAGCGTAAGCTAGGCCCAGCCTACCGTGCACAGGATTACGATTATAATAATCTCGCAGTAGAATGCATACAAATGAACAATTTTACATTAGTCATGAACACAATTTATTATATTTCAAACAGAGGCAACAATCACAACCTTACCTGGGTTTTTATAATTAAAATATAATTATTTTCACGTCAGAAGAATATGGCACAACAATGGTATTGCTCAAGCTTTGGTGTGTAGTACAGATCCGTCAAGAATAGATGAAACATGAATGATATTGATTCAGAATGTAGGCCTACTTTAGTTTGCAGGAATCCACATGAAATTATTTATCCTGATATCGTGAGGAATTGATATTATTTTCGTGATGATTAAATCACTATTTTCGTTTGAAGTGAGTTCAAGCGCTTAGAAGAGGATGAAGTTGAAGGCTAGAAGAATGCTAGAAGTACACAAAATACTGTCTGGGCCTATGTGTTGCATGTATCTTGAAAGTTATGTACTTTTTACCAATACTGCTACGGGGTTTCCGAACTAGATCTACACAGTTCTTGGTCGCCTTCCTGTACACAACACTGCGCGCGCTCACTAATCCAAAGAGTGGAGCTAGCAGGAAGTTCGTTTACGCTCGGTGACGTAACTAGCAACGATGCCAACTTTCAAATACTCGGGTGTATCTTTGCTCGGGTGTAGGCCAAGGTGATGACATTGTGAGGTAATATCAACTTTTCGGTCATTTTAATCCGTGACCTACTTTAATGGATATAAATTTACCGGTATTTAAATACCAGCAGAAACGAAAAGAAAATCACTTAAATATTTTTTCCAAATCTATTATATCTTTCAAAAATTTCTTGAGAAACTTTTTCATTTAAACTTTTGAAGAAATAAATTCTGCCACCAATACCACTGCCAGGACACAGGATGAAGTAAAAATGCTTAATTAATTATAATAGAAGAATTTAAAATAGAGACAAATATAACTAGATTAAGATTAGTAAAATACATAAACAGTTAAATACTAAATCCTCATAGTAGTGATGCCTTCGGGTAACAAATTAGGAACCGGGTACCCGCCGAAATTACCCGGGTAATTTAAAAAACTATATAAAACTAAAAGCTATATGACTATATATGCTCCTCAGTTCTCAATAAAGAATAGTATTTGGCATGGCAACTAGAGAGCGGTTGACAGGAGAGGGATTTAGTACACTGCACGTGTGACCACAGATAACGGTACGAGGTGCGACTAGACTTGACGAGCGCATTATGACAAGTTGAGGGAGGTCTGGGAAGGTAGGTGAAAAAACTTATGTAGAATGCGAAGTTGAATTTCTCTCGGTAGCTTGAGTGATTTATAAAAGTTATTTACTATATTATAGGTACTGGTTAGCACAATTACCCGGAACCTAGACGGGTACCCGGGTAATGCATTACCCGTACCCGACCCGGGTACCCGAAGGCATCACTACCTCATAGGCTTATTCTTTATTCTGTTCAATATTTGTGTGATATAATACAATATAATATGGTATGGTATAAAAGTATCTGATAAAGGTAACTTGGGTAGGTTATCTGATATTATACTTTTTAATGAATTTTTCCAAGTAATTCAAATAAGTTCATTCCAGGAAATTATGTATCCTGCCATTTGAAGACAACTGAAATAATTTTTTATTGGATTTTTTTCCATGTCATTTCATTGTTGTCTTATTCACATATTGTTAGCTGTATTTATTCACTTTCTTCCTTTTTTTCTAAGTTATCACTATTATTTTTCCATCTTTATTACATCTATTCCTAGATTTAATTAACTTATATTTTGTTCCTCATTCTATTGCTATTTTATTACTCTTTCAAATACTTTATTATTGCTATTTTTTATATTTTAATTATGGTAATTAATTTTTTTTCTGTGTTTTTCAGCAATCTTATGTGTATTAAACAGAATTTTCTTCATCCAAGAGATATAGGTCAACTCTAGATTTGGTGGTACACACGGTCTATAATAGAGAGGTCTTGTATCGAAGCTATTTCGTATGTTCCAACAGTGCTGCTAGTTCCACCAAAATCCGTACAGAACGCTAGGTGAAAAGAGGCCAGTGGGGCAAGATATACGCATGCACGCACCAAATGCATGTTATTGTTGGCGGTGAGAAATCAGCTTTCAAACGTCAACTTGACCACGAGACTGGCCTCTTTTCACCTAGCATTCTGCACGGATTTTAGTGGAACTAGCAGCACTGTTGGTATCAGTCTTCCAATTCCAAGGTACCGTGATAGCATATAGAACAATAGTCCAATCTTATACCGGTACTCACTGTCTAACCAGAAGTTATTTATAACAGAATATCCTCCCAGCCGATACCTAATACGGTGTATAGTACCAGTAAAACCATTGGAAATAAAAAATCCTATTAAAACAGAACACAAGAACCAGTAAATAACACAAGTCATATCTGACATATAAAATTTATTATCAAGGCTATATACAAAATATAATTACTTGATCCAATCTTAGTGAAACAATAAACATCAAAAATTAGATAATATACAGTAATATGATTGATACACCTGTATTTGAAATAATGAAAAATAAGCTAGTCTATTAGGTTACTACAATATTATATTGGCCTATCATAGCCTATAGTATCAGAATGAAGATATAATAAATGAAAAGATACCTGATGCAGAGTAATTTTATATGAAATTTGATTTGCCAACCTAGCAACAATTCATTTATATTTGTCAAAATACATATAAAATAAATAATGCATTATCAATACAACAGTATCAATAATCTCAGAAGATTTGAAAGCATTTATTTTTTTATTAAAATATGATAATTCATAACAAAACCTTCATTTTTAAGAAGTGGCTTCAATTAAAACACTTTCAACAAAAATGTATTTTACGGTCAATATTATTGTTGTTTTCACCAAGGCCAGAGCTGGTTTTTGAGGATAACAAACAAGAATAAAATTTCGTTAGATAGGTGCATATAGGAAGCAATAATAACTGGAAGCATTTATATGCTAAGTCATTAGAAATCAACTTGTACAATCAATTCATAATGGTAAACAATAAACAATGTACGAATACATAAACTGACTATAATTGAGTACAGTCATGGTTTTAAAAAGAAGTTTCATTTTGCGAAGTCGGCAGCTGTTAAACCTTAAGCGGTATAGGCTACACAGTTAAAGATTACATGAAATGAATTTAGAATGAGTCAGTTGGATCAGTTAGAAGGGATTGCTACAAATAATAAAAAAGGCACAAGTTTCTTGTTGACATTCAAAATAATGTGATTGTAAATACCAACACAAATATACTACATCTTTGAAACTATCACACCTTATTTTATAATATGGTAAAATAACTTGTAATTTTAACAAAAATATACAAAATGATATTTGACCCTTATGACTGTCAAATCCTTTCTTGGTAAATGTGTAATATACCCTTGCACGCCTAATACCGAGGATTTCTCCTTTGAGATGGTGCCTTTGAGCTCTTGTTGCCCTGAATTAAAAGAAACCACCGCACATAAGTATTTGTCGTGTTTTATTATTTTTTAACTCTCTAAAACATGCAGATTCTTGGTTAGGTCAGGATACAGCGCTGTGCATGGTGGTTTCACATCATAATGGCAGAACAAAACCTTTTTTAACAATATTGAATTTGAGAAAATTGTATGTTAGTACAATTTTAGTATTATAATTTTTGTAAATGAATGTTTTTTAAGAGTGGAAAAAAAAATAGGCGGAAGAGGGTACATTGCATCTTTACCGAGGTGGTGTGCTTATTGATTATTTTATTCATTAGGTTGTAGTCACTTGGACTCTTCTTTTCATTTGAATCATTTTTCTTATATTAGCTATTTACGATTTTTTCATTGGATATCAATCATCGTTTTGATATTGAATACATTGAATATCCCTATTCAATATTGAATTGAGTCCTAAGTAGTGAATACAAATTATCGATATTGAACGGCAGCCCTCTTATATAAAAAAACAAATATATATATATATATATATATATATATATATATATATATATATATATATATATATAGGTATGTGTGTGTGTATGCATTTAGTAAAAAACAAATGAGACATATTTTATATTTGAGGTAATGATGAGACTTCACGGTGAGGGTGAGGCTTTAGGTACCTTTAAGAAGCCAATTTTCCGAAGATACCTCACAATAAATGGAGTGGACGCTAATGTAATGCTTATCCTAACTGGGGCCATCACCTTATGGACAGCATAAGCTACCACAAATTGCCCTGCCCCTGCAGCAACTTCACTCCCAGGACCAAGAGATTGAATAACTCCGCCCATTTCTACGCCACTAGAAACATAAAAAACACATCCATAAAGAACATTTCTTCAACTTACAACAGTTGCAACACCAAATAGGCCTATATTTCTTGAATATAATATCAGATTGTGATGCTAATCATTAACAAACATGTGCCAGTGCCAATTGTGCAATATAATCAAATAAAAGTTGAGCTATTTTTAGTTTTCATTTCACAAATAATAACTTGAAAAAGAAGAATTATATCCAACTATTTCTTTGGGGTGATAAGGTCGTCCTTTGTGGTACCCCATTGAAACGTTCCTAAACTCCTTTGCCTTTATGAGGAAACACTGGCAGCATTGTGTCAAGTTTGCAATGTTAAGAAAGAAAGAAAAGAAATAATAATAATAATAATAAATTGTTCATACATTATGCCTATTTATATTATTAGTAGGGTCACATAGTGTTTCTTGGAAAAAAATGTCAGATAAATTGCAGATATGCCTACATTTGATTGCATCCTAGGACATTCACATTAATTCCAGACAAATCACATACTTACCTCGTGACAGCCAAATAACAGCCACCCAATGACAATAATGATATACTGACATGGAAAACTATCACAGTTGCCCCATATTCTTTGACAGCTCGCTTAAGTTTATCCTTACGCGATAATTTATCATCATCGTTGACAGGTGATGTGGAATAATGTCGACTTATTAAATCACTTGGAATCGAAGATAAAATTGAAAAATGTCTTTGAATCTGAACTGGTTTGGATAATGAATCGAGCAATTTACTTAATGATGTACCTTGACTATTTGAATCCTTCCCAGGTACCATTGTGTAGTGAGAATTTTGCAAATCTTCTGCAATATATTTTTGACCCTGACTCCACTGACCACCCGGCATGTTAAGATGTGTAGATTTTCCATTGGTTGAATATGGTTCAGGAACGTTTGATTGCATGGCCGAGTTCAAGCTCAAAGCACCACGACAATCATAACTGGCAACATGAGGATCAACTGGATAAGATTGTTGGTTGTAATACTTTCCAGTACTAAAATCTTCGTTGGCCTTTGATAGGATAACCGAACCAGAAATGTCACGATCTCGTTGAGGAGAAAAACGCGATACCTCATTAGCATCAATGTCGTCAACATTGTGTGGTAAGGGAAGATGTTTAGTAGCCGGATATGACATTCGCGTTGACACATGCAAATCATTGGTATGACTACTTCCGGAAGCTCTGCACGCATCTTGTGCTCCAGACGGAAATACTTTCGTTCCTGCAAATGATAAACATGGTACCGTATGAGTATCGAGTAACCAAGTAGGCCTACATTACTGGATTTTAAAATACGATATCCGGTATCCAGTAAGATGAATTGAAATAAAATGTACAAAATCCAAAAAAGCTCAAAGAAAGTGATATCAGTGACCAAATTAAAACAATGTGACTCCAATTACCAAGGTTGAAAAAATGTCTTTGATTAAGGCTGTGACTAGGGACATTGCTAGTGACCAATTGTGAGGCGAGGAGGCCAAGTCTTGAGCCCGGAAGTTTTCAGATCGCTATAGCATTTTTAGAAAGAAATTTAGAAATTTAGTTTCAATGATAACAAAAACAATGATAACAAAAACAATGAAAACACCCTTCAACAATATGGTTATCAATAAAAATGCCTAAAAGAGCACGTACCTAGTCTTGAGTTCAAACTTGCAAAACGCCAGGTATTTACCTCGCGTTTTAGGTTTCCTGGCGTTTTGAAAAGAAGTGTTTTCAAATATCATATCGATTTTGAGTTTTTTTCAGGATAATTATTGTTCCTTTGTACACTGACAAATATAGTTTTTGATAGGAAACAGCAATTACTTCAATTAAATGTAAATATGCTGAACTAGCACTCTGGCCCCAGTTTTATTGTAACAGTGTTATACCAACTCAATGGTTATACTCATGAATAGATTAAATTTATGAATATGTGGTTTGAAATAATTTCAGAAATAGGCCTACATTTGGTGATTAATCTGTACATTCGTGGCACTATTATTCTGAGAATGGCGTAGGCCTACTCTGTGTCAGTTGCATCAAGGAAAAAGATTATTAAAATAGAATCGAAATGAGTGCTCAAAAGATTGGAAAAAAGAATGTTAGGGATTCAATACTAATACTGTTCTAGTTCTTGAATGCTTTTCAAGTAAAAACAAAAAAGAAATCCCCCAACGGAATTCAATACCACGATATTCACAATGTGCACCGAGCGAGCTACCGACTAGGCCACGGAGCCATTGACAATCTTGCACGTTTTCATTCCATTATAAGCCAATAAAATGTGCGCATGTTCAGTATAATTACAATGGGTAATTATATTCTCTACTAATATGAAAATAAATAATGTACTAGGCCTAAAGCACTCAATGGCCTAGGCCTAGCACACTATTGAATGGCCTCTAGGCTAGGCTTGAGAGGCTAGGCCTAGGCCAGCCAGGATATAGGGCCTAGTGGGTAGGCCTACCATGATGACATATTGACCAGGTCATTGATTCTAAGCTATGGAACTAG
The DNA here is from genome assembly GCA_907164805.1 of Brachyptera putata. Taxonomy (NCBI): domain Eukaryota; kingdom Metazoa; phylum Arthropoda; class Insecta; order Plecoptera; family Taeniopterygidae; genus Brachyptera; species Brachyptera putata. The sequence goes on along the minus strand of OU015464.1, from coordinate 8,248,289 downwards.
GCATACACAATATTCTAAACTGAACAAAATGTTGAACATCTTCTTACCTGTGTGCTTTCCCACTAGTGACACATGACGAAACAAAGGTATCATCTTAGACTGACGTCCATTTCCAATAATTGCAATACACATTTGGGCCATGGTTTCAAGATTACAGTTCGCTTCCTTGCTGAAAATGTAGTAAGTCGCGGTACGATCTGTCTAGTGCTACCTACAAGATGCGATGGAAATTTACCTAACGTTCTTTTAATCCATGCAAATTAGGCTGCAACCTGTTTTGACGCGCGGTCATATCCAAACCAGTTCTCACCTCGAGTTCGAATGTCTCTGTCTCAGCTGTTTTCAAGGTTATGAAGTGTCAAATTGAATTTTTCACTTGTTCACATGGTTGCCAGTCTTCTGAATATACTGCCATTGTCCCAATCTTTATTTACTCATTTTCACTTATATTTCAAATTACATACACAACAGATCATGTAGGGCCTATAAGTGTTTTGTGTGATAATGTATCAATTCATTTTTATCTTTTAATGTCTTGGTATTCTATCAAAATATTTTTATTTGTGTTGGCGCCTACTGGTATTTAAAAAACTCAAGTGGGAATTTAGGCATTGTTCGAGATTGTTCGAGAATGGAAATTGGGGACTGGGGTGGCAAACAGCTGATCACTCAAACAACGTGGTTATTATGATTTATTGCTCGTTTAGTGCATGTGAACTACCTCTTTGATTTAGTGCTCGTTAAACGGTTCGACAGGGTCATACAAGACTTTGGTGCAAGTGATTCTTCGCTAGTGATGTCACCTAGGCCTACAGCAACTGCTGCTGTGCTGGGCAACAGAAATAACTAAAAGTGACGTAGGCCCTAGGTCTTTCAAATTGATGCACATCAACACGAAAACATAAGATTTAATAATCTCTGCCCAACAATATCTGTGCCATGCACACAACAGCCTTGTCTTCCCAGGATGAGTTTGATTCTTGGTCAAAACTCACTACTGTCACAAGTTTTGATGAAGGTATATCCCGGACAATTGAGTTGGACCATTATTTTCCCATATTTTTTAGTTTTAGAGCAGGCCTAGGTCTAGGCACTGAGTAGGCCTCGGCCTACCTAGGCCGGGTTTTCACCCGATTGGATTCGTTCGGGAGGGTTTGGCTCCTTGGTCTGAGCTCGAGACAAGTAGAGTGTTCAGATATGTTTAGAGCCTAGGCCTATAACTCCGTCATTAAGTAACCCACCTATATACTTAATGACTCCGTCATGGTTGTGTCTCATCGGCTCAAGCGGTGTGTCACCTGCCTTGACAGCCGGCAATTGGGGTTCGATATGCCTTACTTCTTTTTTTGATCACTTTAAATATTATACACCTAAATGCTTTTGGCCAAAGGTTATGGGTCAGGAAGATTTTTGGTAAATTTGTCATATTCGGTACCATTGATTGTCGGTACCATCCCTAATTTTGCAAATTTGATTGTGAAAATGGTGTTTTCTAATAGATAAACATTGAATCTATCCAAAAAAGGCGCCTGACAAAGAAAATTGTTTTCCTTAAATTGAATAAAACAGTCCTAAACAGTACAAAATTACATGGACATTGATCACAGTCAGCCATCTTTTGAGGTTAGGACATCAACCTTGACCAACTAACCCACCATTTGGTACCGAGGAACACAAAATTACCAATTTTTTTTCTAAACCGATCTATAGTTTAGGGACCGATATTGGAATTATCCTTCATAACGAAACGCACAGGGAGCTGAACCCTCCCAAATGAATCCGGCCGGGTGGAAACCGACCTGCTCGTCTACCTAGACGAGTGTGGCTGCTAGGGATCCCACTATCAGTCTGGTCTATTTTGTTTTGTTGATGTTCCGCATAGCTTAAACTAATGTCAATAACCCAATCTAACCTAAATAAACAACCTAAAGTAATTTAATCTAAACTAAAACCAATCTAAAAATAGGCCTACTTCCGGTTTGATGAATAGCCACTTCGCTACCTAGTAGTAGCACAGCAGCCCGTTTATCCCCTCCCAGAGATAAGAGAGGATCGTTGAAATTATTTGTATGTTCATTATTTTGAACACAATTACACGGAATATTCATATCTAGCTGTAATCTAAATGCGTGAATATGCCATATTGTTGACTGCTCCTACCCTTAGGCCTAAAACCCTAAACCGTAAAATAAATGAAATTCTACTTGCATAAAACATAATTGTCATACGATCCCAGTCAGTCGACCTCAATCCATTGACATATGGGAGGATAAAACTCGGATCTTGCCTCCAGCATTTACTTATAACTATACCCCCATCAATCATAATACAATGGTCCAGACTTGTGAGTTTCAATGCCCAATATACAATACCTGTACTCAACCTGAACCCTATAACCATCACTAGAAAACAGTTCCAAGCTACAAAAGATAACTAAACATAGCCTAAAAAAAGGTATGACAAACTGCAAATTACCTCACATATCTGTTATACAAATTTATTTTGGACTTGTTTCCTTAGGTGCAACACAGCCTATGGATGAGTTGGAAGGAAACGGAGTTCTACTCCAGGACGTGAAAAGTTTCTCATCCCTCAGCTTGTTGGTTGAGTCGCTTATTGAGCAGCTGTGCAAATTGTTGGAAAAGGACGAAGAGCGACAGAAAACACTTTATCACGGTTAGAACTAGAAACATTAACTTGTAAAGAAAAAATATAAATATGTGTGGATGATGCCAAGCATATTTATACAAATTTATGTTCGAAAATTTAATTGTATGTTATATTTCTCTATTATTTACCGGTACCATACAGCCGATACTGGTACGCCAATAACTACGATTAATAAATTCCGATTCCAACAAACGATTCTGAAAGTGAGGAATTGATTCTTTTGTACATCTTTTTTTTTTAATAACTGTACTTTTCAGCAATCAGCGTACATGATGACCATACGAGCATAGCCATACGTATGTCATTAAGATAGCAATACTACTGTTGGTTAGCTTGTATACCCCACCACTGTAAATCTCCTGCCTGCTTTGTCAAGCTTGCCTCTCACATTCTATCTCACTCAGTATTCTTTCAAATTGTTGTACTGCTGGGGTTTTATTGGTATGTACGAGTGAAAAGCCAGTGCTTCAGTCCCTATTATGTATTATTAGCCTCATCACTTTATCATTTACTTACTTGTCTCTTTGTGCTATCATTAATTAATCAGCCATTGCAGACACCATTTATCAAAGCATCAATTCATGTCTTCTGTAATTCCTCTCATGTTGGTGCTACAAGGTCTAGGCCTATATCTTTTTAATTTTTTACAGCCATTTGTCATAAACTTCATCAGATGAAACTTATTGACCAAACGTACGGGATTGAAGAGTTCCAGTTCATGAGAAGTCATTACCAGAAAGCTCTTTATCGGCTCATGTCAGTTGCGAAATCAACAGCCATTGAATCAAACAGCAACGCTAACAGTACACGTTTACATCTTTCTGCGTATGTTCTTTTTACTACGAATAATTGACTCTAAAAATATTTCAAAAGAATGGGTATTACATTTTTAGAAATTGACTGTTGAATAAATGGTTGATTGTGCTTTAGCTCTGTCGATATCAACGCCACCGTTTTTCAACAACAGCGCCTTCTAGATCTTTCGCGATACCGAACTGAATACGAAGAGTTGGAATACATTGCTAAAGGAGGCTTTGGACGTGTCCACAAGGCTCGCAATAAACTAGATGGTGGGGTTTACGCAATCAAGAAGATCTGTCTGAGGTACGCAATCATACGTTACCTGAGATATGAGCCACGAATTTCTACCAGCTTACATTCACAGATAATTTTAGCCTGTATTCTCAATTTACGCACATCGATATGTAACTTGACCAACATTCGACACAAATATCAGTCTTCTTGTTGGCCGTTCAAGATTATGTGTAGCAACTAAGCCAACTATTATGTAAAAATGTCAACAATAGGATACTTTGTAGTTTATTCTAAATAACTTATCACACGAGAATTGATAAGAAAAAATATTGAAACCTGGACAAATTTGTATCTTTTATCAAGATATGAGTGTATATTTACTCTTTATTTTGCAAAACCAACGTCATATTCATCAGTTCAATACCATAGAAAACTTTTTTCATTCAAATCCCTTGAGAAACAGCTTACCTCGATTAATGTATTTCTAGGTATCACAATGTTAGCTGTTTTCTGCGTAATCTACGTGAAGTAAAAATGTTGGCACAACTCAATCACCCAAACATTGTGTCATACAAAGCCGCATGGCTGGAGCCGTTTGCGCCACCCAATGCCAGCGATGTTGGTGGCACAGTGGATGAAGAAGAGCTCTCCTCATTTTTAGCTGCGCGTTCAACAGAGAGGTAAGCCACAATAGGATTAAAATATTTTGTTTGCACTTGTTGAGTGTGGTACATGGAATACATTTTACAGTTGAATTTTCTTTAAACAATGCTAACTTTCTAGTATCTACAGTATTAGGCCCAAGTTATCAGTCTTTATCTTAGCTTATCAGACAGTATTAGGGCCATAATGTACATTCAAATTGAACATGATCAATTTTATCGATAAAAATGTATAATTCAATTACGTAGGCCCTATGTCTACCATTATTTATAAGGTTGAAGTTGTTTCGACAATAAGCCTATAATACCCTACCATTATACTTGGTCCTATAAGTGTTGTTTTTACCATGATTAGCAGACAAGTGGTGATTGATTCAGTCAGTCAGGAAGATTCTTGGGGCATCGTATTCAAAGAGAGCCAATCAGCTGACACAAGTACTCGTGGTAACGTCACTAATATGTTTGATGATGAAGATGAGTCGTCTGTAATGGATCTACGCGAAATATTCAACGAACCGGTATGATGGTGTTTTCCTATTAGAAGATCTTGAGAGCGGGCAGGTTCAACTTCTTTTTTCCAGGAAGAGCAAAGTTTGTGCCTTTTTGGAAATAGATTGTTGAGCATGAGTCGAACAGTACCATAGTCATAAAGTTCAGTTTCGTTTAGTCCATGTGACAAACCAATCATGTACTCAGCCAGCCAACACATAGTATTTTAGTTTGGCCCCATCATTGTCTTATCCATTAAAATCAGGGCTCTATTGATTCTTTGTGGCAAGCTCTCGTCATTTTTTGCTATCACATTCAATCTCAAGTTATAACTTGTTCAAAATGGTTAATGTAGGGTATTTTGTTCGATGTTATTAATTAGTGTAATATCCCACCACCAGGGTCCTAGCGTTACGGTGCACAGTGTTAGACGAACACGAAAGACGGTGTTGGTTGACGACAGCGAGACAAGCGATGAGACTTCCGTATCTTCTCTTGAGGATCGAGCACTGTGCGAGTACCGAGGCTGGTCGAGCAATCACGTCACGCGCAACGTGTGGAAGTTCGATAACGCGGTCAGCTTGCAGCAGGTAAGAAAACCTTTAAGAATAGCGATAAATGTTGGTATAATCATGGTTTAATGAAAATAGTACAATTAAAAAATGGAAATAAAATGGATTGTTAGGCCCATACTTTTTTATTTAGTAGGGCCGTACATAATTTTGGTAGTTATTTTTTTTAAATTTCATGTACTGTATGTAGTTTATTATGGTGTTACAGTTAGCCGTATATAATCGATCCAATGTGTATGAAATTAAAATTAAAATTAAAAAACAGATCATCTAGTTGTGCTCGGTGTAGTGTATGATTAGAATCCAACGTTATCCTGGAATATTCTTTTTTTGAGGATAAAGCAGTTATGTATCCACGTAGGCCTACTCTAGCTCTTAATACCATAGGCTTATTTATCAAAATATTTAAACAATACAATTAAGAACCATGTTATTGATATTTATTGGGGTTTAAATATGTAGGCTTATACCATACTTATTTTACAAAATAACTAACCTTGAGATTATTTATACCACCTTATTCGATTGAAACGAGTCTCTACAATGGTCACTATCATCGACCACTGTTTTCTGTGTGCTTATAGCGTGAATGGGCCACGTTGTACATCCAGATGCAATTGTGCGAGACAACGCTAAGACAATGGTTGGACCAGCGCAACAGCCAGGCTAGATGTATCGTGAACCTGGAACAAAGCATTTCCACGTTCCACCAGATTGTGCGTGGCATCGAGTATATTCACTCCAAGGTAATTGTGTGTTGACTGTTGATACATGGTCAAAGGGTCTCGATGTTTGTTGAAGGGTCTCTGTAATTCTTTGTAACTTTTGTATGGTTTTATATGTAATTGACTAATTAAATCCTTTTCACTGTCCAAATGTTTTGTTTGAAAGTAACTGTATATAATAACATTTGACCTCTGATACACAAGAGTTTCAACTTGCAAAAGTGGTGTAAATAAACAACATTAAAACTGTTATAATCTCTTCCCACATTATTGCTATAGTTCTGCCTTTTTTTTGTTTTTAGAACATTGTTCACCACGATATCAAGCCAAGCAACATCTTTGTCAACAACGATCTAAGTCAGACGCAAGTTGGTGATTTTGGCTTAGCCTGTTGCTTACAACACTCGACACCTGGCTTGGAAACGTACATAATGGATGATAGCGGCAGCACACACAAGGGTGAAGTAGGTACCAAGCTGTATGCGGCACCCGAGCAACTCAACGGCAAGTGTGATCCAAAGGTAAGAGGGTTTAGGTTGAAATTTGTATTAGTGTGAATGTGATGCTTGTAACATGTAAACTAGGCTCTGTTTTGAGACTTGAAGACTTTTGAGACTCAAATTCTTTACAGTTACTTGTGAGTATTTCCATTTTTCGTTGGTCGTGCAATGTAATTGTATATGTATGTTGACTTACGATTGTCAAGTAAATATTTTTCTACCCGACTTGACGTGCCAATTATGATCCAATTTGTGTACTAATAAACAAAATTGAGAAGTATATTGATACGTGTACCGGTATGTTGTTATATAACTTACAGAGTGATATCTACAGCCTAGGCGTTGTATTGTTCGAGTTAGTCCAGTCGTTTTCCACTGACATGGAGCGGTCCAAGGTGATTGGTCAACTCAAGGCTGGTAATGTGTCGTTGAAAGTGGGTGCACTCTCTACAAAACTAGTACGTAATCCTTCATATTCATCATTATTTTTCGAAATCTGTTCAGTTTCAGGCACATGTCAAACATGGTCACAGCAGTAAACCCTAGTTAATTCACAACTTGGGGGAGTATAAAACAGACGAAAAAAAACAAAAAATTGCGCTTTTGTTTTAAATGTGGAAAATTTTATTGTTGAATACAAACCTTTTGAAGAAATATATCTAATTTGACTATACTGCCGCCCCGGTTTCTAAGTCAATTATCGCTAGCGGTAGTAACTGAAGTCACCGTTGGGCGTGGGTTCGAGTCCCGCATAAGGCATGGGTTTTTGTGAACGTCCTTTCACCTATCATCACTTCATCGTTTCATTATCATCCGCTCGTCCGTACCCCCGTATAACCTAGCTGTTGGTGGGGTCGTTGAGCAGCATTAAAAAAAAATCGACTATTAGCACCTTTCAAATGCTCAATTATTGACATGAAGAAGAAATCGTGACTCATCTAACAAACCTTGTTCATTCTCCATTTTTAACAGGTCGATTTGATCAATCAACTTCTCTCGCCTCTGCCAGTGAACCGACCCACTGCACGTCAGCTGCTCGTAATACTTGACGAACTACTCGACCACGGATCATTCATCGCTGGATCAAAAGACGAGACAATCAAACATCTTCAAGATATCATAGTACAGAAAGACAAGGAGATAGAAGTGCTGAAACAACGACTACAGTTTTATGAAAGAACAACTAAAGAAAGTTAACATTGACAAGACTTTGTTTAGGATTGTCCAGTCCTGTCTTTACTAATTTATGATCGAAAGTATTATACAATTAAATGATTGTAGGTGCCATTTTCAAAGCATTTTTGACTTTTCATATAACATTATGACATATTCAATTGGTAATATGTTATATAATATGTAGAAAAGTCAGGTGACCTAGAGGTCTGGTTGAGATTTTGAATAATGATTCACATTCTTTAATTTTCTGTTTGATTTAGATGTTACCGTAGTTTGTTACATTATAGCCAAGACATTTTTAATGTTTCAAAGTGCAGCATGTTGGTATTTATTTCATCCCAGTTCCAAAGTGTGTGCATATTAAATTATCAATAAATTATTCAATTCCCAGTGCAAACAAGTGCTTTCTCTACTTCTCCAGTGCAAGCATAACAAAAAATAAACAAACTTAGTGTTCCTGGTCCTGAAATCTATTTCCATTAGCATTAGATGTATGTATTGGATTGATAAGCTGGTAAATCTTGGGGCATTGTATTTTATTTTTTTTAAGTAAAAGAAACAGAAGTACCGGTAGTGTACAAGTGCACAGTGAAATCTTAATGTATCTTTCCTGGATCCATTGTTTTCCACTTTGTATCATTCATTTTTCTCCCACCCTACTCACATATAACCAATGTTGAATTTTCCTTCATTGCTCGTTGTAGATAGAAGGTTGAAACAAGTTATTTAATTAAGTAGGATAGGCTTATTATTATACCATAGTAGGTATTATAAATATATACTTACATATTGAGTATTACGTAGGGATGTGCATCTTTAACCAGATCACTGTCTCGGTCAATAGTCAATCGTGGACATAGAGTCTAGAACTACTGTAACCACATTTATCAAGTTCACGCAAAAGAGCTACCTACAAGAGAAATTGGTTGTACACTAGTTGAATTTATATATTAAAATTTATTTGGCAACTCCAACTGATCACTGGCTGGAGAAACAATGGAAAGTTCTTGCGTTGATTAATGATACTAGATAGGTAATTTCTTCAACTGTTTTGATGACAGTTTGGCATTTTTGTCAGAAATGGATCGTTTCACTGTCTACAATATTTTCAAACTTCAAAAGCATGCGTTTGCCGCTCTTGATAGATTAGTCAACTAATTCACCGCTTTAGAAACTGAAGTCACTGTTGGGTGTGGGTTCAAAGCCCACATAAAACGTATTTTTTCTCCAACATACTTCAATTTAACATCACTTCATAGTTTCATTACTTACTGCTCAGTGCTCCATCATACCTCTCAAATAGTTGTGTTGTTGTCAACAATCAGTCGATCAAGCAGTGTGAAGTTACTTTTTTATTGCCGTTTCTTGCTGCTGACAGGCTGGACAGGGGATTGAGAAATCAATACAATCATATTGAATAGAACAAAATGTATTTATTCAGGAATAATATCTAATATCAATATGATATTACATGTATGTAAATAGAAAAGGCAACATGAAAATATGCCTATATTCAAACCAGTTGTAACAAAACATCAACTCAGTGTATTTTGGTAACATTTTTTATCAGAACACTAGTCTTTAGTTAGGTAGGTTGAGGTGAAATATGCTCAGTCCACTTTGCTCAAACGACTGCCACTGGTTGAAACAATCGGACATTGTTGTACCAGCTACCAGTACACCATGTCTTGTACTGAAAATAAAACAATAGCTAAAGTTTTATACAGTATTGAAGAATTTCAAACCGGTAAGTAGAAATCGCTTCGACTCTTTTAAAAACCGTGGTACATAAATCAGATTTGGGTCAGGTCGGTTTGATTTCAATTTTCAACACAGTTGAGCCAGCGTCGCACGTAATACAAAACTTTCTCACTAATACCAACTGAACATTGCAATTCCTTTAAAAGCCAGTTGTTTTGTTGGACCGTTGTTTTATACCGACCAGAAACAAAAACTTATAAAAAAAAAAAGGGGAACCTGTAATTGTGGGGAAGATACGAGGCGCCTACAGCAAGCGTGCGGTAATGATAACTACACCCATTATCTTTTGAGCTAATTTGTATACACTTTTCATCTGATTATGCCACAAGTTAATGGAAGTAGGGGAGATGGTAGAGTGGGGCAGTTTTAGAACAATATTTCATATCTCGGTCAAATTAGAATATTTTGTTGAAGTAAACAATTTAATATGTAATTGAACAATTTCTCCATCTTTTGATTTATTCCCAGAATTGTATCATATTTGCTTAGATTGATATAAGTTGAAAGTCCACAAAACGGCACACTTCTCCACAGGCCGGGGAGACGTGGCCATCTGGTGGTACATGTCTTCCAATTAATTTCCATTTCTTGCATGCAAGTTGATCATTTTTACTGATGAGTAAATAAATACAGTAATTAATTAATAAAGATGCTACTTGCAGAGACAGTAGGGCTTAGTTCTCATGTCAATAATGATGATACATTTTTTATTTTCTTGCTTGAAATGATCAAAAGCCTAAAAAATGTAAGTAGATGATGTTATACCCGTTTAGTATCTGTAATGGTCTGGTTTGTAGGGGCCTTCTGTTGGGACTCCGAGATAAGCAGCTTGGTCAGGTGTTAGTTTGGTTAGCTTCACTCCAAGATGGTCCAAATGTAATGCCGCAACTTCCTCATCCAGCTATAACAAAACAACAATAACAATTAGATAAGGTTGCTAACTTGATATATATTTATTGAGATTAGATTATAGAATAGCTTGCTGGGTATGATAACAAACCACTAGCTTACCTTGATCAAACTTGACAAATACCTATACCAATCAAGTTAACTGAGCTTAATTATAAAAAGTATATCTTAAAATGACAGTATGGTATGGCATAGTTTGGAATCAAGCACACAAAGAATATACTTTCAGGAGTGTCAAGTAAGATATAGATTCCACCAATAACGTACCTTCTTCGGCAGCATGTGTACACCAATAGGGTAGGTGCCAGGCTTCATCCACAGCTCCAGCTGTGCCAGAACTTGATTTGTGAACGAATTGCTCATTACGAAAGATGGGTGACCAGTCGCATTTGCCAGATTCACCAGTCGACCCTCGGCCAAGAGGATGATGTGGCGGCCATTCTTAAGACGGTAGCGGTCAACCTAAGTAACAAACAAGTAACCTTAGTAACGAACTATAAAGCAAACTGATTGATAAAACAAGCTGATAAAGATGGTTTTAAAGGAACTAATACACATCATATCTCATCAATTTGAATAATTCATTATATTGGCACTTTTTTATGACTATTGGCGTCGGAGAGTGATGAATGAGATAATGTGTAGGCCTACATTAAAATGAAAGTTGATTTTATTTTTATTACTGTTTCTGGACAGGGGAAAGGAGTGGACATGCCTCTTTTTTTAAGGAACCACCTCAGTATTCATTTCAACAACAGACAGAAACTAGGAATTTAGCCTTTTAATGGAACTGGTGAAATACGAAAAGTTGCTGTCAGTGTACAGTGTGCGCCATAGGGCCTAAATGAAATGAATATTATGCTTGTGAACACGTACGCCTTATATCATTGACTCATCGTCATTCAGTTCACTTACTTGGGGTTTGATGTTGATCTTCTCCACGGCATTCTTCTCGAGCCACGACACGTCAATCTCGCAGTCGAAGTGTCCGATGTTGCACACAATCGAGTCGTTGCGCATGTTGTTCAAGTGATTTTCATTGATAATACCCTTGCATCCTGAAACACAATAGGAATGGCATTGGCAATTGGCTGGTCCAAGTCTTAATCCTAGTTCTGAATAATTTCATATGGATCCATGCAGACCACTTTTTATTTGTTTTAAAATAATGACTCTTTTATGTGTATTCATTTTAAATATAATTTTTAGGCCTACATTGTAACAAATGAACATCTTACAACTTGAAAACCCAAAAGTCTGACAACTTTACCACGTTAATTAAACAACCAATATGCTGGTACTGTATTATGTTCAACACCTAACCACCACCACTCAAACTTGACAGTAGTTTCAATATTTTTATTCTGTAAGAGAATTTGTAACCGATTCATGTCGGCCTCCTGTATTATCTATTTATGACTACCGTAATGTATTTTATCTTATAACATTATATGTTCAAGATTAATAAATGTATTATTAAATATTAACACTGAAGCACGAAATAAGAGTATGGGGAGGGGTGGGGGAGACAGGTGGCAGCCATTATTGCCCTTTTATATTGTATTTCATTATTGAATGTAAATAAAGACGTCTGTATTATGTGAAATTATTGAAACAGAACGCAAATATCAATCAAGATGTAAAAGAACAAAAATGAAAAGAAACAGTTTTAAATTGCCCCATACATTATGAATTGCTAAATAAATAATATTTTTTGTCTTGTATGGAAAAAAAATAAAAAAATAAAGTAGCTAATTTATAACGACAATCAATTTTTTTTACCTAGGTACAATGACATGCAGCATCAAACATCATTACTAATTGTGCTTCCTTCCTCACTTTCTCACCACAAAAGCAGAGTGGGAATAAAATGAAGGTGCGAAAGTCGAACGACCAAGACCAAGTGGCCACTAGTTTCTGCTGTACCTGTAGTAGTGACAAAGATTCCTCCCTCCTTGCTAGCTTCATCCATGGTGGTGACTTCGTAGCCTTCCATAGAAGCCTGGAGAGCATTGATAGGGTCGATCTCGGTGATGATGACACGGCCACCGAAAGCACGAAGAGACTGAGCGCAGCCTTTACCAACATCGCCATACCCGGCGACAACGCACACCTTGCCTGCGAGCATGACATCTGTTGCTCGCTTGATGCCGTCAATCAGGGACTCACGGCAGCCGTAAAGGTTGTCAAACTTACTCTGTTCAGGAAACAAGTCATATTGTTAATTTTAATTTCATGTTAACATTGAAACATAAGAAAAACGCCTTGTCCTATACATGTTACGCCTACTTTTGTTTGTTCCACAATCATTAAAAATAAGAATCACACAGCAGGCCTAATAATATAAGATCCAACATTTTTTTTCTAGGCCTATATTCTATCAATTTTGTTTTCAGATATAATGGAAATTGAAAACTGAACTTTAAAAATGCAAGTTTGATTTACTGTGCAACAAAAATGAATATCTAGGTAGCTAATAGCTACATGGTCAATATTACGGTACCTTTCACAGGTGGATGAACACAATTTTCAACTGTGACTGGTTAGTACCGGTAATTAGTCGATTTACTGTACCAGGTTGGTTGAAAAAATACCATTAAACATACATTGATACATTAATAGTCCCAAATCCCAATGTTACACCAGTTGATACAAAACTTGAGAAATATTCATATTAAGCAGCTAGCACCTATTACTGTACCCAGCAATTAATTTCGAGTAAATAATATCATCAATCACTACAAAGTTGTTACCTTAGTGACAGAGTCATTCACGTTGATGGCGGGCACTTTCAGTCGGCTCTCTTTCATCATCTTATACAAGTTGTGCACCCCTGTTGTAGTCTCTTCTGAAATACCCTTGCAGTCTTGTAAGTATTCTGGGTATTTGGTGTGGACCAAGTTTGTGAGATCACCTCCATCATCAAGAATCAAGTTCAGAGGCTGAGAAAGCAAAATAACAATTGATCTACTGTCAACTGAAAAAGTGATTCAAAAATTGAATTACAGTAGATGACTTTCATGCCATATTTTTTGTACGTTGCATATAGGCAGCAAAAAACAACAATCTACTCGAAACTTCTTCTGCACGTTGGTGTCATACCAGAATAAGTTGGGATTGAAATTTCAGAAAAATCGGTCAGACTGTTTTCTCGAAAAACATTTGGAAAGTTTTGAAAATCCTCATCAGAATAACCCCAAGGGAAAATTCATGAAAAACCAAGATTATTCAAAGAACTAAAATTTCTACCAAGTATAAAAAAACTACAATACACATTTCAAGTAATTTTTACAATACGGTAATCAGATACAGAATATTGAAGAAAACACATTAAAAGTAAACATTTCATTGAATATTAGGATCGAAGATGTTGCAAGTGGTTGCATTATAAATATGCAACCGGTCACACTATATAAATATCAATACGCAGCACAGGTAGGGCTTTCAAACGTTCAAAGTAATCCAAGGTCTGTAGATGCAGAGTGAGCTGACATAATATTAATTTTTTCATTCTATACTTTCATACTTCTAAGCTCATCTCGCAACGTAAATACCTACTGCATTTTCCTAGTTTTACTACCTTATACTCATTCACCATAGGCCTACTTTCCTTTGCCCACGTGATTTGAGATCAACAGTCTCTTGCAGTTAGGAAATTACTAATGTATAATAGGGGCCTAATGATTAATATAGTACACTGGACGTGGTTTACAAAAGTACTCACTTTGCCGTCGTTGAATATCAGTGTTTGTTCGATGCACCAAATGTATTCCTCGTCAGTTTCCCCCTTCCATGCGTATACTGGCACTCCGGTCTTGGCAATAGCAGCTGCAGCCCAATCCTGGGTACTGAAGATGTTACAGCTGGACCACTGAACCTGCAACGCCAGATACAATCACAAAACATATTTTAAAACATTTATGTCAGTCATCTCTTCACTCAGATTAGTCGAGCAATAATTCCAAGTGTTAGTTATGTAATTCTGTATGGGGCTACGAGATGAGATTACAACACAATATTACTGGCAATCACCAGCCAGTTCAATGTAAGTCACGGTCATTACAGATGGCTCTAAAAACAACAATGCAGAACTATTCAAGATTTCTTGCTTCAATGACGTACTGTTATGACGACCAAAGATCAATGACGAATGAGATGATACGTTGATGAGATGAAAGGTTATTTCATTGGGTGTTTTGGGTATGTTTTATTAGGTGTTGTGACTTGCTTTCATGGGCACATCTCAGCATTCACTTCAATGACTGAAGGAAACCACGAAAAACCCCAAGTCAGATTGGTCACCCGTGGCAGGAATCGACAATTTGATGACTATTCTCTGCGGTAAATGCGGTAAGGCTCATTACAACACATCCTCATATTTACCAACAAATAATATTGCATGATAACCACATCATCAATGTCAATTGAAAATCATGCTCATCATGCCACAATTTCAACCCTATTGAAAGGTGGAACTGTATGTAGGCCTACCAAGAAATTGAAAACAAAATAATATCTGCTCATCTGTAATTTTCATGACTGAAAAAGATTAGTGTTTTAAAATCAATTCCATCTAATTACAAAATTGGTAATAAAGAAAGGATAATTGATTCCAATTCATCGTATTAAATTTGGCACTTGACATTAAACTAGAGGTTGGTTCAACAAGGGGTCATACAATGATAGCATATGTGCATATGCACAGTAAATATACCGGTATCATGTTAGTCATACAATAACAGCCTGCCGTACCTGTATAATGGATATGTAGGCATACAGTGTTATCAGTCATATTCAAGCAAATGAAAGTACAATAAATAAATCCTACATGCCAAGATAATGTAATATAAATACTGTAGGCCTATCAGTGAGTTGTTGCCACTATTGTGTCTAGATTATTGAGGAACAAGTAGATGAAGGCAAAGTCTATCCTACAGGTATAATTAAGTACGAGAGAAAAAAGTAATCCGGTAGATTTGGGGGTTAGTTAACGTTAAGTACAGTTGATAATATTGGGGTCAACTGACTGAAACAAAATGGACATTGACTCTGAAAACTTGTGCTCTCTATGATGACTATGAGCTAAAAATGTAAAATTTTGAACAAGTGGCTATACAATTTTTCTAATCGAATTTGTGTTTCTAGAGTTAGGGGTGCAACAACGTCAACATGAATGAATATGAAAAACAAACATTTTTTTTTTCATAGGGCTTTTTGTTCATGAAGGGGTCACAGGATAATACATGAATATATAGTAGTAAGTCCAGATGTTAGGCCTTGATGAAATATTGTAAGTTGTAACCCATTTAAGAAGTCAGGCCATTTTTAGATACACTTTTGACCTCTTACGTAAACAAAAGGCTAGCCTTGAATTCAAAGAAGCAGGTCCACTTGCATCAACACTGATCTTATCTAGGGTTGCCAACCTTAGATAGCACTAAAATTACCACAAGAAAAACAGTCACGAGTCAGCCCTGTATTAAAACATGAATTCAAAACATTATTAGGCCTAATCAGATGACGTTGAAACTACGGTTAATATATAAATGGTTAGGGTTAGGTAAGAAGGTTAATATTGAATAGACATAAATTAATATTGTTTGCTCAACGACCCCAACAACAGCTTGGTTATACGGGGGTACGAATGAGCTGGTGATTATGAAACTATGAAGTGATGATAAGTGAAAGGACGTTCACAAAAACCCATGCCGTATGAGGGATTCGAACCCACGCCCAACGGTGACTCCAGTGGCTGAAGCGTTCTTCAGCTGACTGAGCCAACGAGGGCGGCAATAGACACGAAGATTAGTTTCAAGGTTTAAAACGGTAAAATTACAGAGACACTGATGAGCACGCCTACTTGTTTTTTTTCCCCCAACCTCCCCCAATAACCTACCGGACATATTACACCCTCCAGCAGCCCCCCTCCCCAACCACGGCACCAACCTACCCCCTAACCTAACCAACAAATATCACCCCCTCCAGCACCACCCCTATCAAACAACATGCAAAAACCATCAGATTCAAGTGAGTTTAAAAACTATAAAAACAAACAATTCTCAACCTCCCGCAACTTTTTCAGACTAATTTAAACAAGATCTTTCAAAAAACACCAATTGGCAATGCTCAGTGTCACAGTAAAATTACCCTACATCAATACAATCAAACAATCAAATACCCTACAATCAATAATGTAACCTAATTTTGCTCAGTTAGTGATATTAGGACAAGAAAATTTCTGACGGTATATAGGCCTAAAGAGGTGCCAGACTTACCTGAGCACCTAATTCTGTGAGTGTCTCAATAAGCACAGCGGTCTGAACAGTCATGTGTAGGCATCCAGCAATACGAGCTCCCTTCAGCGGTTTGCTGACTCCATACTTCTTACGAAGAGCCATAAGACCAGGCATCTCGTTCTCCGCCAAGATGATTTCTTTGCGTCCCCATTCCGACAAGCTAATATCGGCTAAAAATGGGAAGCATGTTTGAATTAGGTACCCTTAAATGACAACAGTTCCCAGCGTAAGCTAGTTTTGCTGGCCTACACGAGCACAAACAAAATTTACTCTCAAGTAGTAGGCCTACGAGAACAAGACCAATCTAAAATTAGATTGGACCCTAGGCCTAGGTATTTTTGTAGACAAAGGGACAATTCCAGACTTCGCGCCATTAGGCCTCAACACATGGCCCGGCTTTAACGCAGACGATAAATTACGTAAAGCACACGAGACTGGGTAACAAAAATACGGGCATTGTAAGGAATTCCCTTAGTCCTAAGTCTTACCAACTTTGAAGGCTGGTTTCTTGGCTGGAATAGACATCTCAAATCTTTGTAGAAAATACGCCGTTACCACAACACTGTTTGCTTATGAAAGGCTGATTTTTTACGTCTGATTTGTACTTATAGCACGATGAGAGCCATATATGGGCAAAGAGGCGGTTCTTGCCAGTTTCACCTCTATCTGATTGGCCAAGTTCGACACGTCTGCTTAAGTTTTCTACTTATTTCATATTTATTTATTTGAATAATGAAGATACAATTTGAAGTTTAAAGTCGTTTAAAATAGTTTTATTATTATTCGGGGTTTAGAATAGAGTTTTTCATGTAACCTGTTGATATACACGTAAAAGTACCATAGCCTGTTAAACAAGTACCACCGCCCGCTTCATTTCGCCTTGACGTTTGTGACGTCACTCTGTCATATGATCAAAAGTGGGTGAGGACCTAGCAGACGGAAAATAATAGTATTTTGTTCTAGTCTAATAGGACAGTTATATCAAATTATATTGTACTTTCATTTTGATTAACTGTCGACAAATAATTTAAAATGAAAGGGTGCATGTTTAACATTGACGGTGGCTACTTGGAAGGTCTCTGCCGTGGTTTCAAATGCGGTATCCTGAAACAATCTGATTACCTGAATCTGGTTCAATGTGAGACATTGGAAGGCAAGTTTCTTTGTACAATAGGCACATGTCTGTATAACTAACAGGTCTCAATCAATTTAATCCAAGTAATTTGTATTATTTGTTCTGATCAGATTTGAAACTTCACCTGCAAAGCACGGATTATAGCAGTTTTCTTGCCAACGAACCGAGTCCACTTCAAGTATCTGTTATTGATGATAAACTTCGTGAGAAACTAGTTATCGAGTTTCAGCACATGCGAAACCAAGCTGTGGAGCCCCTGTCCACTTTCTTGGATTTCATCACGTAAGTGGGCTCAGGCCAAATGGTTCATGTCTGCATATGCCAGAACCTCCTAGGCGTAACAGAAAGAAGTTCTTGGCTAGGCTAGAACTGTAACTGTGCAACTGTATGACTAGGCCTACTACTGAGCCATAATTTGCGTTTCATAACTCTGAAACAGAATTGGAGCA